>OV656746.1:10052500-11252500 GCA_927399415.1 Macaria notata
AGTTACTATATCACATACTTATCTTATTTCACTTTACACTTCCACTTCACTTTCACTAGTTCAAGAAACTTATAAGACTTTGGGGTCGACTCTTATCTACTTTATTAAAGTTCGCAAACTATGGGGGTCGTATATGTTTGTAGGTAAAGCGCTTGTTACGCCAATCGCCATAAATCGCCGATAGTGCCCTCAAAAATCCTGAAATAACAGAGATTGAAATTATTAAAACTCATATTATTAGGTGGTGCAGTAACAAATTAATAAAACAAACTGTTATAAAACCGGGTAATACTATCTTCATATATAGAGAAAACAAATGGTTGTGTGTATGTATGTATGTTATATATGTACATATGCCCGTTGTTAGTTTCATAACTCAAGTGATAGAGCTAATCAGTTGGTAGGGAAATGGTTCAGTGTTTGTATATGCAAATTAATTACTCGAACTATGTATAAAAATTAAATTGTTTAAATAAATTTACTTCTCGAAATACTGTAATCATACCTTAGTTTGAAAATTCTGGTTTGTGTTTAAAAATCCACTAGATGAAACCCAATCGAGTAAATTCTGTAAAGGAATAGAGATGATATTTTAAATGTATTGTAACCTTATGTTCCGTTCGAGATCAATGCCATGTGGCATATATTTTTTTACTTAGTCCGGCAAACCGAAGCTTAACTATTATTTCTATTCATAAGAAAAGGGTCATAGGGCAGGTATACGAAAGTCGAGAGTTTGAGAATTTTTGACAATTTTAAGCAACTTTTAACTGATTTCAAAATAAGGGCAGCTATTTCAGATTATTTATAGTTTACTACACACTTAATACATCTAGAATATTTTATTGGGTTTATGGGATAGAGATACTTTTGATGTTTCAATAAATATAATGATAGCATTAAATTAAGCAAACATACCTGGCAACTTCCTATAAGTGTCGTGTTAATTTCAACTCTTTTCTTCTTGTTTGAAACATATACACTGTTAAACTGCACGTAGATACTGTAACAAAAGCATATTATTATTAGAAAGAAACCAAGTTCTAGCATATGACTCCATTAAAATATCGGTTGTTGCAAAAGTTTTAAGTGGTGACTTGAGAAATTTTAAAAACATAGCTTTAAAACAAAAATAAATTCACGTGTGAAATGACAACTCAAGTGTTTGGGATTAAAATAGGGTATTAAAACTAATTTACTTACGTGACACTTGGAAACATGTTCCGTCATGGGAACAAAACCACTTCACATTTAACTATAAATCCACTTTTCGCGTTAGCACGCACTTGGCGTAGGAATTCGAATGCACGCAAAAACTGACAGCAAGTTACTGAAGGTTGAAACGAAATTCGAGTTACTGAGCAGCCATTGTAAAAAAGGAGCAGGTCAACATTTCTTAGAAAAAAAAGGGAATAGGACAAAGCTGTCTCCGCCGCATGGCAAACTATTTTCACTGCGTATAATTATGGTCATTGGTTGCTCTTCTAACCTTCATTGTAGTCTCAATTTAAATATGAAATATTCCTCATCAATATTTATGTATTCACGTTTTCAATTTAGTTAGGCTTAGTGATAGTTATTAATCAGCATTCATAAATTTATATAAGATATTTTGAAAAGTGCTTAATGATGGGGGTCGTGATTTAATACTGCCCATTGCATAATATACTTACCTTGAACATAAGTACTCAACATAGACGTTTAATGATATCACTTTTGTTGAGGGTGTTAGTTAGTAATAATTACTTAACCTTTGGTTAATTAGAAAGTTTGATTGATACATTTTTATTTTATTAATTATTATTTATGATAGTTAATTTTTAATGAAAATTCTATAAGAGAATAGCATTTATTATCTAAACTAAGTAGCATTCTAATAGTTGGCTGAAAGGGCAACAACTACAACAAGCAGGTAGATTTCTTAGTCAAAGCATATTGAGAAGGTTTATAATATCGGGACATTAGTTCAATAGTAGTTAGTAAAGAATAGCCTATTGTTTAGGATTCGCTGAGCAACTGCCGGGCAAACAGATAGGTACGGCTTTGTCTATATTTGTGTATTTTGAAATGTTACTTTCAAAACAATAGAAATCATCTGTGATTTATTTTTAGATGAGATTTCGATATCTAATTACTGTAGTTAATATCTTTCATTCAACAGTGAGACAAAACCAGCTGTGGATGATGATGACTCTGATATATTTCATATGATTAGTTAACGAATAAGCACAGATTTGATCAGATTAATAGCTGTACGTATTATTTCTTAGATAACAACACGCATAATATAATAACTTAACAAAATTTTAGTTGATCAGTTTAAACCGCATCTGATTACCAGATTAGTTAAACATAATTAAAGTATTGATTGTATGTACGCTGTGTATTCCATGATCTTGTAATTCTAAACTTAGCAGATTATTTTGTGAATTATATTTTTAGCCATGATGCTTGCCATCGTACGATTAGTCACGATACCTTTAATAAAAATAAATAAACAGGGAGATATTTTATTTTAGCAGAAATTTACATTCCTTATTACACAATAAACCACCTAGCATCAAATAACGGAACGATTACCCAGCTACTTAGCTATGGTTAAGCATTTGGTTCGATTATGATCGATAGGGTGTATGCAAACACTACCAACGACATCTAACGTAGGGTTGCAAAACTAATAGATAGAAACGTATTCATTGCAGTGATCTATTTGCAATCGACACCTTAAGCGCCTCTACAGGCTAATATTGAAACTATTATGCAAGGACATAGTTTTGTAGGATCTTGTCTATCAGGGTTTCTTGTAACCAACGCATTTAGCGCCCCTACGGACAAATAGGGAACTATGATATTTTCGTATAGGGTTACTAAGCGATGAATATATGATACGAAGTTGTAAGGGAAATTAAATTATGCATTTGATTGAAATACTAGCTTATTATTATAATACTATAATTATACTCGATCTTCGTTGAAAATAGTTTAGATTTACTTTAGTACATCCGTATAGTTTGAATAGATAAATCATCTTAGATAATTTTATGATGGGGTCGTAATTTTGTAAATTTTGAAGTATGTACGACTAGTCACTACAGAAACATAAACATTGTGAGATATTAACACTAAAATTATTTTAATATGGGGTCGAAATTTAATACATCTATTACAGTGTAGTGCTTTTGAAATTTTAGTGACTATATCAATACGTTCTAATAGATGTTAGGTTAGAAAAGATTATCCTTATAAGATTAGTCAAACTGTTATGATGTTTGACTAGTAGTACCAAACATGAATGGGAGATGACGTTCTGATAATGTTCGGATAATATTCGTTATGTTCATGAACTTGGATATAATAGTCTTAGCTACAAATACACAGGTAAAATATATATTTTTCTCCTCAGTACATATATAGATAGAAGCTGCAACAAAGTCTATTAAAAAAAAAAAAAAAAAAAAAAAAAAAAGAAAAAAAAAAAAACTTATCCTATCGGAATTATTACATAGTTGATTTTGAATATATATTCGCAAAGGTAACCTTGTTTTATTTTGGTAACGAGTTTGGTAAGGTAACAAAGTGTGGTATGTACCCATGGATGTCATAATGGGGGTAACCAACTCGAAGTTCTCTTATCACTGCGAATTATGCTGGGACGCTGGGGGTATGCAAGCCCATGAATGTTGAGGGTCTGAAAGAGTGAATGTGTAAAAAAAAAAAAAAAAAAATGGATGGGCCCTGTGATTCAGCATATTTCTGAAAGGAGAACAGTCTTCCATTTTCAAATTTGGTCATTACCTTTCTTTCCACACATAATGGTCACGAATGTTGGGACATTTTGGTGTTAGGATAAGTTAAAGTCCACAAATTATATTTTTATCAGCATTCGTGATTATCTCCCAAAACCATAAATGGAAATTGTTGTATGTTATTCCAGTACTGTGTAGAGCATCTCGTCTGAGTTGGACGATACAGCCGAATTGGTCTTCATACCGACGTACTTTGGTGCTTTAGTACCTTAGTGCGTAGAGTCATGTTTAGGTTAGTATCTAAGGCTAGGGGCATAGCTTGTAGTATCTTAACGGTCGGAAGATTGGGCCTGTCGAGAACTATACCTGCTATGTGTCACTAGGACAGAGTAGACGTTCATCTATTTCCTTGTGGCCTTTGTATACTTTCTGAGGTTCTTCCGCCGTGTGTAGCCTTCGGACTTTGATGTCTGAAGCTCAGTACTGGAGCATATGACGACGTTTCATTTTTTTTATGGTATCTCCCTTTTCTCCCACAAACAACAATGAGTAAATTTTTACATGAAAGGCTAAAGAGGTTTTGGAATGTAATTAATATAATAGCTGATCTTTTAAAATTAATTATGACTCCATGGGGAGGTAAAAGGTCGTAACGTAAGTAGTGGTATTTGTTTGGTAAGTTCCTTACTTAAGACTATGATATATCATGATGATGGTTAGTTTGGAAGCTAAATTCGTTCCAGCTTAATATCAAAGCTTTCACGACTTTACCTTGGGGTCGCTGTAACGGACCATTTTAGGCCGTTAAACCATCATCATTATCGTCGACAACTGAGAAATAATACACTAAATATTGCGCCGTTAAGAGCAAGTTCGAGCCTTGCTTCAAGCAAATAAATTAAGCCAATTTCATCCGTATCGACACATTAAAATAATCCATTTATTTAAATGCAAGTTCGATCCTTGCTTACCACTTTAATTGGATAAATAACTACAGCAATTTGATCATTATCGGAAAATACTACCAAATAATATCGTCATTATCGTTTAAGAATTATTAGGCAATGACAACGGGTTAAATCATACGCCGTTAAGAGCAAGTTCGATCCTTGTTTTTACCAGATAAAATTATCAAATTTCATCCCCATCCTCGATTTATTCAATACACAAGGAACCGCAAGTTCGAGCCTTGCTTGTCACTTCGACGTGTCAAATTGTTACACCAATTTCATCACTATCGGAAGATAGTTCTAATGTTATCATCATCATCATCTTTGAACCATTGGATAATGGCAAACAATGACTACGGCGAGTTCGAATCTTGCTTAGTATTTCATAGTAATTACATCGATCAAACACATCTATGTCATAAACAACTGAAACTATGGCACTATTAAAGAGTCGTATTCAACGAAACCCGAGTACTACGATAACAGGAATCGGTTTGATAAACGAAACATATAAACATATTGCGTTGACAAATCTACTATGTTAGTAGTATAGGAGGGAAAGTTTGTATGTTTGTATGTCATAATGACTACTGATGTCCTAAGCAACGTGAGCTATTATAAAATTGGTGATATGAGAATGGAAAGTTTTTACGACTTTAACAGGCACTGATGACCTGGACAACGTAACCTGATAAAATAGTAATACGTATATAAAACGAAAGTTTGTTTTGTGTCCAATATTCATACAGGCGGATCCGCAGGAGAACATGCGCATGCGCAGGTAATAAATTATAGTTACAAAAAAAAACCACTTAGCTGGGCAAACACACCACTAAGTTACAGTTCAAATGTTAGCAGCAAAAACTTGACAGGGCTATTAATTAGAATGTTTATTACCTTAGAAAACACACGCTGTAAGCTAAAACGACGTAACGAAGTAGTAAGGGACAGACACTGTGATTAGGAGTTAGCTAGAGAAAGACAGACTATGAAGGAAGTAGGGTGGAAGGGGTAACTATATAAGCTGAGGGAGGCTTATTTTCGAGAGACTCTGAGCGGTGTGTAAAACTGCAAAGAGGTACACTAGGGCCGGGTTGCGGGATTAGGGAACCGATGTTCCGATTGTGAAAGTTTTGTGTTAAATTCACTTGTGGGATTTTGATTGTTGTGGAGATTAATGGGGAAGTTTTATTTATTGATTTGGAATTTGATCCACATTTTGAAATCATTTTGGGAATAAAATCAAGCCAGCTAACTAGATGGGGGTAGGTGAGGTAACTGAACTGCGGAGATGGGCCTCACGGTCTTAGCTGCGGTTACCTTGCATTTGTTGGGGAAACGGAGTTGTTAACAAACAATACTTAATAAAACAACTCCTTGTTAGTTTTCGCTGGAATAGGGTGGTTTAGTGGAAGTTGTACGAAGGTGAGGTACGCTGAACTGCGGAGATGGGCCTGAAATATGGTCTTAGCTGCGGCTACCTAACTAGAAATGCAACTGACACTGACTCACAATACAAACGATTGGAGTTGTTAATAATTTAACTATACACAACAATATCCAAACCGTAGGAATTCCAATAAGACGAATTAGTTGGGAGTATTTGATAATACGTCTTCTGGAATTTAGAGCTTTCACAATTTGTTCATTGGGAACTGGGTTTGTCCGGACTACGGTCTAGATAGATCTGGGCTCTTTCTTGTCGGAAACCGGTATGATTTTGCTGGTGTGAACGAAGACGAGTTAGAGTTGCTGGGGCGACGCAAAGTGGACGCTTGCGGGTCTGTTTACTTGGGAATACCAAGCAGGCGAAAAGTCCCCTTTCTTATTCATGTTGCCATGACGATTTATTTAACAGACGTAGAAGTGTCGACCCTGCCTTGTGGCATCTAAGTCGCCATGGTCAATGTGATGAGGATTGTATATTATATTTATGTATATATTGTAGGTATCCACTTGGCGTTTTATACACGCAAAACACGGGCTTTAGCACACTAGTCTTAAGGTGTTGCCCCACCTGCCAGTTCGGTGTAGGGACCCAGGAGTAGCGGAATGTAAGTCAGGACAATTACCGGTTGGTAATTGCTTAGACTGAATTTCCTTGTAGGATTCTCAACACGTTTAAATGTAAATGTGAGATTCCGGAATCTCTAGTTTTGCTTGGTTATGTAGCTTAGTTGGTTGTCAGGAGAAATAGGCCCGCATGGGTAGACGATATGTTAGGTCTTGTATAGGTTTTGTGTTAGGACTCATTACTATGAGTTAGGGTGTGGAATGCTGTAGGCACTTTTATTTCAGCGGTTAGGCCGTTCCTGGTTGGTTCCTGATTCCTGAGTTTATGATCCAGATAAAGTTGGTAAATTATTGTAAGTTAATTAGTAGGCACTGGTTAGGATTAAGTTTCATTGTAACGTTTACAATGTATTTGTATAGGCAGAGGTAAACTGGTAATATTTTACTCCTTTGTGTATTTAAACTAATAAGTATTGCTTTCAATTGTGCAGAAGTACTCACAAATCAATTTTATTCTCACTCCAATTGTAAAGATATAAGATATTATAAAATGCTATAGTCCTTCCACTGTTTTACTTTATTTGAATGTTATTATTTACCTTTATTTATGAGCAACGCCTCATGTTTACTTCAACACTTTTATCCATTTGGGACCCTCAATAAAACTTGTAGTGTAAAGATCATACACTTAATGCAAATTTTATTTATTTACACTGACTCCAACTGGAGTATATCTAAGAGAGACAAACTCTAATTTATTCTACGTTTGAATTCTACCTAGCCATGGGGAATTGCAGTTACAATTTAATTATATTATGTACCTATATTTATGAGCAACGCCTCATGTTTACTTCAACACTTTTATCCATTTGGAACCCTCAATAAAACTTATAGTGTAAAGATCATACACTTAATGCAAATTCTATTTATTCACACTGACTCTAACTGGAGTATATCTAAGAGAGACAAACTCTTTAATTTATTCTACGTTTGAATTCTACCTAGCCATGGGGAATTTAGTTATGCGAAGGTATTACGCTATGAGAAAGATCATCTCTTAATTTCTCGTATACGGAAGATCACCGTGAGAAATGCCTAAGTGTATTATCGGGACATAACTTTATCTACGGATAAATTTTATCATGATTTACAAATTTAAAACGTCTCTCTTTGACTATGCAAAAGTTAGGATCATCTAACTTGGGAACATACACTCACTTGACATACAATAGGCCGCGTGTCCTCTTGTCTTTTGGATAGATTACAATTTTATGTTAACTCACTTATGAGTTAATTTGCAGAGCTTAACTAAGCCCTCCACCCATTCAAACCATTGGTGTTTGCCAGAAGACTGTCCACAATGGCTGAAGTCTATGGCTATAGGCGTGCCAGGGGCCTATAACTTCCATTTTATCAAAAAAATGACATTGATGACTTGGAAGCAAACACTAATACTATGTCAGTATGATGAATGAAAGAGATGATTGAGTGGAAGTATTACAATTCTAAAGGAATATTTATTAAAGCCCAACATTAATGTAAAACCGTCATATTATGTACACTATCTTCAATATCATAATCATTAAACTATCTCATTCTTAATACTTTCTTTATGTACTACAAACGTGAGACTTGCAATAGATTGATGTTAGTTAAAGTATTTTCTTTGAACCTCATAAAGGATTTGAGTTACTACATACACAACGGGTCCGTAAACTACTAGACGATTCACTGCCAAAACAAAACAATTCACGAGCCAAATTGATGTTCCAATAAGTACTTTAATATTAGGAAAAATGGTGTTTTATTTAGTAGCGGTTTACAGTAGTCGCAAAGTAGTAGGAAATTTAAATTATAATTTATATTTAATTTTAAATAAAAAAAAAAGGGGGGGGGGGGGGTACAGAACGTCCTTCAGGCAACTATGCGGATATCGAGCGACTAAATTACTACCTTATTTTTGGTTGTTTGCTATATAAACTGTAATATGTACTGTATTTATATGTATAATTAAGGTATGTATGTATATTAATACAAGCTATGTTTTATATCAGAAATGCTAAGGTGAGACTATGTGTTACTGTATAGTATCAAATATGATGATAATTGTGAATCAAACATTGTTTCAAAGTTTCTCATTGAATACATAGCTTTCAAACGGATAACTCTTTCCTTCTGAATTACTTTAGCTTTTATTTCAGTTGCTAAATTAAAATTTTATTAAGTAACTTAAAAATGTCTCTAGTGTCCAGTATATTATAATACGCCATGAAACATATTTTAAGCTACCTGTAATGCTAAACAATGTAAACCCTGGCAATGTATCTTAAAGCTAAGTACACAAATAAGAACCTAACCTTGCTTAAACGCAACAAAGAACTTTTCGGCACCTGAACCAATTTACATCCTGAAACTTAAGCCCAATAAAACGCCACGAAGGCCGATTGGCTGCAAAAATACAAGACAAATTAAAAATTAATTCCTACCTAAACCTGTACTCGTAATCCCACGCTCCACGGCTTGGTTAAATGACATTAAATCATAGATAATATGGAGTAGAGACAGCTATCACCCATTTTTTATTTAAGACAAAAATAACATTAAGTAATAAAGTTTCCCAACAGTTTACTAGACGGATATAGTCAAAGGAAAGGAAGGTGGTACTACAATATAATAAAAACAGACAATTTAAATTACTTTTATAAGATTTGGCGGAAAACCAAGAGAAGTGATGCACCACGTACCTGTAGCCCAGGCTACAGGTACGTGGTGCATCACTTCTCTTGGTCTCTTCTCTTCTCTTAATCTTAAAATACGACCTATAATCTATTCAAACTCTGCTTGCTATGCAATACTATGCAAAGATGCCTTTAGAGGACCAATCAGCATATAGTTCCATCACGAATTCATACTGACCATTGACTACGAAGCAATTAGAATGCATTAAAACTACATATACCATATTAGATACTATAAGAATATTAAGAAATTATTGGAGGTGTCTATTGGAATTGATGTCATTGTATTAAATGGACTTTTTGTGCTAACTCTGGTGAAACACAAGAAAATATATTCCGTTCAAAATTGAACTCTAAGACCTAGAATATAAAGAACATACAGATTGTTGGAAAATTATCAGATTAACACGCATAGGCAACATTGTAATAACTTGAATATGATATTGTTGCTGACCAGACTCTCCATAATTGTATCACTATCTATACAGTATGATTTTTAGTTTCCAATACAGTAAATATTTTCATGCGAAATGAAGAGCCCTTAAATTATTTGATTACAATGGAGGTATTAAACATTATCTTTTTGTTAAATTATTATTAGAATACGAACTTAACTTTAATCTTTAACAAGAAGTCATAATTATTATTTTAATTTTAATTCTATTTTTTTGCCAATTACATTAATATATTTAATAATAAGAAACAATATTTACACATATTAACACTAATAGAACTAAAAAAGAGTATTTACATCTAAACTAAATTTAAACAATCTACATGTGGTATGGAACCAAGAAAGCTGGCTGCATTCCCACGCTGGATAGCTATAGAATTAACTGATTGAATACAAGATTTTGTTCTAGTATTTTGTCTTTAATCACTCGTTGTTTAGCGGACTGTCGAAACTTCAACACGATGTTCTTATCTATACTAATATTATAAAGCTGAAGAGTTTGTTTGTTTGTTTGAACGCGCTAATCTCAGGAACTACTGGTCCGAATTGAAAAATTATTTTTGTGTTGAATAGACCATTTATCGAGGATGGCTTTAAGCTATATAACATCACGCTGCAACTAATAGGAGCGTAGAAATAATGGAAAATGTGCAAAAAACGGGGAAAATTATTCATCTTTGAGGGCTTCCGTTGCGTTCGCTCCGAAAACGGTTCAAAATTCAAAGAACTGATGCCCAAAATAACTATCGCAGTCGCAGGCACAGCTAGTAATTAATAATAGTATGAAACTAAACATATGGGCGATCCCGTGGGTTCAGACGAAAAGTAAAACTTTTTACCAAAGCTTCGTACTTGTATTCAAAATATTAAAATGTTCATACCCATACCTACACAAAAAGCCATCATAAGCCGAAAACGCATAAAGGAAGTAGGCGCCCCAAGGACGTCTGGCTCGCAGCTTGCATGACAAAATAATTATAATTCCAACTTGAATGCAAAACACGTACTAAGTCTAGGCTCCTGAAACTAAAGTATTGTAGATGATAACTAAAATGGTAGATGACGAAAAATAGTCAAGCGTAAGCCTATATCATGTAAAAAAAACCCAAGTTACAAGTTGTAACTTGTCTTATGTTAAGCAACGTTATAATCTACGATCTAGCGCGATATTACACTGTTTTGATAAAATAAATAAATATTTCAGGACATATCACACAGCGCTATCTAGCCCCAAACTAAGCTTACGCTAGATACTATATTACTAGATAACTGATATAATACATATATACTTTTCTTTTGTAAATACATACTTATTATACATATAAACGACCAGACTTAACACAAGTAATTACAATTTTTTTTAATATTCATAATTACTTGTGTCATGCGGAAATCGAACCCACACCCCTAGATTAGAAGGCAGAGCAACTACCAACTAAGCTAACGGAGCAGTCTGATAAGACCGTGATATGGATGATGTATTAAATTGTAAAAGGTGTCACTAGTGGTTGCTTGTGGCTTTGCATAGGTTTTGTCGAGATACAAAAGAGCTAAAGTTACTTTATGTTTTTAATATTATCATTAATTCAAATTTTGTATAAAGATTTGTCACTCAACTACGGCACGAATGCCAAATAAACAGTCTATGTTGATCCTTACACAAAAATATAAAAATTAAACTAACAAATTAAAATTTCCGTACTTACGTCAGTAACTTTGAAAACAATTCAATCACGAATTAAATTCAGCACAATAACTTATCTAAGTTAACTAAACCACAAGCCTGCCCAAAATACTCTCTAGCAAACCTTGTAAGGACGGAAGCTTTCATATTTGTCCATCCAAATTACATTTAATAACAATACATAACACCAAAAGCGCATCAGCCAGTCAGCGGAATGAATAAAGCCGCAACAGAGCTCAATTAAGTGGATTGCTTATAAAAGTGAAATCGCGGAGTGCAGTGGCCGCGGGTGACGCGGGGTGCCGGCCGGCGGCGGTGTTTGCGTCGCGGCAGCTGTTTCATGTCTGCTTACACATATACTAATCACCCGGGACATACGATGGGATTCTCATCATCATTATGAGCCCGTTATCGAGCAATGCTAAGCATAGGCCTCTCTTCTAGTACGCCACTCCCACACATCCCGGTCCGGTCGTCATCGATAGCATTCTGCATTTTTTAAATTATTTTTTAATTTACATCAGGTATTTTTAACGTATCCATGTAATCTACTGCATAATGTCAAACGATTAATTAAATAAATAGATAAATACCAGGTTAGTACCCATATTACTTACATACTCGTATACATTACTCCTTCTCGAGTCGAAATTCCTCTTTTCTGAACGTTGTGAGTGTGATTTCCCTTCAGGCAAATTCTCTTGGGCAGTTTTCTTCGTCGTCCTTGTCGTTATTTACGTTTCCATGACGTTTTTATCTATTGGTCACATTAAATTAAATTTACGTCCCACTTTTCCACGATCTTCATTTGGTATTTCCGAACGAAGTTTTGCCTATCAATAGTACTTACGAGCATAACCAAAGCATTCTACATACCATTGTGTACCGCCATGGCCCAGACATGAAATGCCGTCATGTACCATCTACTGGCGGCGAGTCTCGAAGCTACATGCGCTGATTCAACCAAAACACCGTTTATTCAATTGTGTCTAGAAATAGGCTAACTGAGGCCGTACTATGGCCTTTAATTCTGTGCAAACTATAACCAAATTTCAACCTTGTCCAACGGTAATAAAGTTCAATAGTGTTTTGTTAAAGTTCGTGGTACAGTTCTTCGGATGATGTCTGCGTGAATAGACAGGGGGCAGGGGGGTGAGGTTGTTGCCCGCGGGAGGGGAGGCAGTTCGGTCATGATTTATCTGTAACTTAGATCCGGTTTACCACCACGTTTTGCCCACGCCTTATTTCGCTCTATTATCGCACTAAAATGATCGCTTGACACACTATTTTAATATTGTTCGACGGATTTAACTCGATACTCGGTTCAACTTATAGACTTACTTATAAACTTGAATCAATAAATAAGTAAATTAGTGTTTTTTTCTGATTTAAGTTTATAAGTAAGACAGTTATCAATTTATTGCTTGTTGCCCGTAAATCTCAGACAAAGTAGAATGAATTGCGGAAAAATGTTGTCAATGTCACTGTCAAGTCTTGTTTCTGTTAACATATTATTCAGCCTACTTTGTAAATGGAATCTTTCAACGCAATCGTGTTACGATGCAAAACATTTGCATAAAGAAAGCAACGTAATTAGTTTCAAACTTCAATGGAAATAATTGCTTTGTTAAACGGGATTGGTTATGCGTAAAAAATAGAGGTGTGAGAAGCTATTACAATAATTCGACTAGTTTTTTAAAATATAAAAACGTTTACATATAAATGATTAGATATATGTATAGAATTCCCACGCGACCACACGCGTTTTCATTCATTTGCCGTCGAGTTTTTCTTACAGTTTTTGTATGCATGATGTACAATTTGGCATACTATTGTCGGATCTGTATAGTACCGCTGCGAAACGACTTTGCACAGCACAGTTTTTAAGTTAGACCTAAGGCTTCTTCGCGCAGGAGATTTTCATTACTTTTTTCTGTAATAAAATCTATTAATAAAAAAAATTAATAAGCTTTTAGATAAACAATCAAATAGGTCGATTTCTAACGTTCTTTTTTATGCTTGATATAGTTTTCTAGTTCTGTATTCTTTTCAAAATCTACTTTTTATTTTTGATTACATAAAGTTTAGGGTAAGGTAAAGTAAATAGGTTTCTTCTAGGCAAGCGTGTTACATCTTAGACTACAGTGGTGCTTAACATCAGGCAGGCTGTAGTGAAACGGAAGCCTATTTAGTGATAAAAAAGGTAATTCATGCAAAAACTTTTGTTTATTTTTCAACGTGCTTGTGTTTTATAGCATACAGCCATGTTGGTAACCCCAGGGTGGATTGTAAACTCATTGACCAGTTTGTAAATAAATCCACCGGTGCAACTGAGCCTTATCTGTAAGTAGGTAGGTCAGAGTATTGAGTGGACTGTATTGTTGTTTGTGACGTCTGTGATGACTTAGTGTGCTGCGCTGATTCACTGGGCCAGTGTATTTGTTGAGGTTTTGGCGAGGTTTGGTAACTTTTGTTAATTGTTTACAGTATTGAGCTTACAGTACTAATAGTCAGCTAAAACTTTATTTACAATAATAATACATAAAAACAAGGGAAGAAACACTAAACATACTACTTCTAACTACAACATAAAGGGGGGGGGAGGGTAATAAGAAAATCTTTAGAAAAGGCTAAAGATAGTCTAAGTGTTCCTCTTAATAGTTATATTTAATCAATCAAAAGCGGCAATAGCATGCTTACCAATGTTTTTAGTAACCACGCGTCGTGTTTTTGATCATCTATTGATGATAAAAAAGTGGGCACTTCCGTGGGTCGAATTACACGTTAAATTTTAAGTGCGGGCTGTTTAGCATAGCGTGTTAGTTGTTAAGCCATGTCAGAGGCCCTTAGGGCAGTTTGAAACCTCTGACAACAGAATTGTCCGCTCTTATGCGAACTCTCTCAATCAGTACTTAGATCATAAGTACTGGAGTTTAGTTTGCAATAGTTAGATGTTATTTATCACAAAGACATGCGCTAATGCGCGTTACTACAGATCACGACTTGTAAGCTCCTAACTGGTACTATAAACTAACCAGTATACTATCATGGTGTTAGTATTAATACCACACTACTAGCTCTTTCTTTACCCTATTTCAAAACAAAGAGTGTGTGCCCAATCCGTACCTGCTACTGCGATTTATTCACCTCTTTTATAAAAACGATTTAATATTAGCGTCTTATTGTTCTGTTATTTAAAACAAAGGTCTTTTTTCAGATAATGTTAATACCAAAACTGCCAATGAAGTAAAAAGATACATTATGTAACAAATTTCTTGTCCATCATTTCTTGTCATCATGTCTTGTTGACAATAAGGTTTTACTAAGAGCGTGAAACGCATCTACCTCAGTTTATATAGAATATCATTGCTTGTTGACTCAAAAACTAGAGAAATATCCAGAAATATTATATTGAATATTCATTGCTGAATCTTTTTTGTTTTTGAGTCTTAAATAGTTTTTTTTAATTCGACACGGGACGCATCCTTTAATAATACAAACATCTATTAAACAGTTAGGGTTGTAGTACCCCCCCTAAGTTAGTGTGTTAGTCATTAAGGCGAGGTTGGTGGCGTGAGAGCAACATCAGAACGTGATGCCTCCACTTAATAGCAGGAGCTCCATTTTATTTGTAATGAGCCATTACGTTGATTTCATGTTGTTTCTACTTTCTTCTTCACTAACGGCATTATTATAATTCGCGAAATTTTCGCCGTGTTAAACTGTTGGCTTGATTTTTTGTAATATATATTGACTTTTGATTAATTTGGTTGACCAAACAAACTAGTGAAACAGTGTTAAAGATTTTTATAGGTTGATAAAAGATTGATTAGGTATCAGAAAATCTTAATATTATACCTACCATATGACTTTCTGGTACCTAATCCTCAATGAAAAAAGTATCTTGCTAAAAACTTTAAGGCTACTTTTAACTATGTACATGTACATATTTTCATACTTAGTTATATCCCATTATAAGTTACCTCTGTCTTAAATCCCAACGTTGTTCATACTGGTATAACTTTAATAAAACTTTACTGAACAATCCTTGAACATGCAACTCGAGTTCAAACATTACATTTTAGTCTGACACTGCACTCTGCCTCCACAGTACCAACACTTTACTAATATTACTAATATAATGGGTACTCTTAAAACTTTTATTAGCGCTGTTATACTTAACTCTGGCTTATTGCTGAAAGACACTGCATGTAGGAAACCCATGACGAAAGTCTTGCGCCGCCATCTTGCGCAATGGATATTTTACAAAACGGCAATTGCAAAAAATTGCTCTACTTTTTTAAGCCTCAATTAATACTGACCTGAAATAATGACGCTATTTAAAGTTATACATATAGGAATTTTAGCTACGTTGTCGGCTATTATTTTTTAGTGTTGAAAAGCTTTTATCTGTTACCTTTATCAACAAAATGATCGTTCGAACAAGTCAGAGGCTTTAGGTGATCAAAAAGTTCTTAAACCCTGAAATCGACTCTTAAAAAAACACTGATGAGGATGAAAAGTGAATCATAATGAAAATTTTCCTCAATATTATTAGGGAATGTATGTCGGTTACGTTCAATTTTTTTTCCAAAAATTAACAGTTCTCATAAAACGACTGCAAATCAAAAAGACGCTTTAATAGCTCGAAAAACAATAAAACTGTTGGGAACTTTCTCCTCCGCTATGATAATGTGTAAGGTTTATTGTTATAGCTTTTCAATTAATAAACCATTAAACACTCCACGAAAACAATTAAATAGCTAAAAGACTCGTTATGTAGCGCGGTATTACTCGTTTAGATAGATAACGATTAATTGTGTTGTGCAGGAATCGAAACCGCGACCCTTGGAACCAGAGGCAAACATTCTACTTAGCTAAGGGCTTACATATTAATGTTATTTTGCAATATTTTATTTATTTATTTACATCAGTGTTACAAAAAATTATAGGTTCCTAACTCGGTTAAATATTATTCAGGTTATTTAGTTTTGAAAGTTTTCAGAGTTTTTAACAACAACAACACAGGACCTCTGGTACCTAGTGCAGGAGTCAGTCATTCCACCGCGTACCAATACTTTTTAAAGTACATATTTGCATATACATCACATAAAATAGGTACGTTTTTACATATGTATTTTGTGACCAATAAACTATTTGATTTGATTTGATTTAACCAAAGCGAACAAATGTTTTCCTTAAAAAGTAATACGGATTTTACCGCATTATCGGGAACAATTTGATGAATTTTTATTCAAAACAACTTTGAAAACACATAGAGAAATAATAGTAACTAATGAAAAACTAAACCTTATAATAAACTTAAAAATACTATAAATTAACAGCTATATACTCTAAAATTTATACAACCTTACAAATAATATACAAAACTTAAATCTGAAACAGATGATACATTTCGTATTTTCTGTTATTTGATTTTTTGTTTTTTAATTCCGTAGCTCCAAATGTATCTGCATTCATCAGCCGCATTTCAAGCCGGCAGTGGTTCCACAGGCTTCTGAAGATACCAACCTTACATAAATAATAAATAAATATTTCAGGACATATCACATAGCGCCGTCTAGCCCCATACTAAGCTTACGTTTGTATCATGGGTACTAGATAGCGGATATAATACATATATACTTTTTTATGCGTAATAAACAATTTATTACTAGATTATTCAGCAGTGCTTCTGGTACCGACTACATCCATAAATATTGAATAGTGAAATATGCAGCCTTTCAACGCCATCTTTATACCGTATAACTATACATGACTGGCCTGTTAGCTTAGTTGGTAGTGGCTCTGCCTTCTTATCTAGAGGACGCGGGTTCGATTCCCGCATGACACAAGTATTTATGCACTTTAAAAATTTATAATTACTTGTGTTGAGTCTGGTCGTTTGTATGTATAATAAGTATGTATTTACAAAAGAAAAGTATATAAGTATTATATCCGTTATCTAGTACCCACGACACAAGCGTTTGCTTAGTGTGGGGCTAGATGGCGCTGTGTGCAATGTCCCAGGATATTTATTATTATTATTAATAAAGCTGAAAAGGGTCAAAAATCTGTGGATAGAACTAATTAAAAGAAAGATATTAATAACAAATTTCTTGGGTATACATTGAATCGATAACAGAACATGTTTCAGCCTTTTTAGAACTTTTGTCTGTTCACCTGTTTCATTGTTTATATAAACGCGCGTCACGAAAGAACGGCTGAACGGATATTCATGATTTTTGTTATGTAGATAGTATGAGGTCCGCGAAGTGACATAGGCATTACAGACATAAATTTTATTCTGGAATAATGCGAGCGAAGCCACGGGAGTTCACTAGTAGTAATATAAGTTTACTACGACCATAAGTAAATATGTATACCTTTGAAAGCAATCCAACTTACCGGTACCTTCGTAAATGTTGGTAAAAGGATAAACTCATTTGCATGTTCATACCTCATAAATAGCTCATTACAATAGAAGCGTTGGTATAAAAGGCAATCCTTCACTTAAATGGTAGGCTTTACAAATATGCGCATAACTACTTTCATCGTAGCTTCTTTATAAGTTTCCTTGCTTGTTTAGTTACTTAGCCTTTTGAGAAGCAGCAACGTTTACATGTATGTACCTAATAATCTGAGAAAATCAATGCTCATCATCATCATCAACTCAATTTTAAAAACAGGCACATATTTTTTCATAGTAGATACAATTCCTATTTGAACACAACAATCCATCAGATGCCGACTATCGCTTCAGTCTACGATGCCAAAAATGTACCTACAAGTTAATTAACTATATTTTTTTGAAAAAAAATCTTTTGACCCTTCTCTCTCTCTGACTCTCGTTTACAAAGTTATCTTTGTTGGTAATAAAACCCAGTAACTAATCCCTCCTTTCTGACTATGGATTAAAGCAGATAGTTTGTATGAATTAGTAAATAAATCACATTAGAGCTCAATCTCTTTTCGGATAGCACTGTATTATATACTATTTACTTCCCTTACATAACACTTCTTTTGATTTACTAGTTATGTACCTATGTTTCGCGGAAAGTACTTGATTAGTTCTTAGCATACTTATTGAAAACTTAACTAGCAAGGGACATAAAGTTACAGTGTCCAAGACTTGCAACGTTGTTTTATATCGACTTGACGTTTATACCCAGTCCATTACTACGAAGTAATATGTGAAATTTTGCAATGATTCATCTACTCGTTAAGTCCGTATTGGCTCGAAACTTTCCAAGTTTATTAAGTTAGTTACGGCTAGACGTTAAGGAGGAGTAAAATATGATATATAATGTATAGTGGACTTGCAATCGGGGCCCAAAATCTCATTAGGAAGCCAGTAACGTAATGTTGCAACTAATTATCTGGCCATGTTGCGAACGTTGCTTACTTATATAGTTATTCTCGTAAGGAGGTCGCGATGGTATAGCAGACTTCAATTGCTTCGCCGAAAAGAAAAAGTGTACCAATTGAGTTGTTGCTAGACGTAAATCAAATTGAAGATGGCCGATAAAGTGGATAATAATTAGTGGAAGACGAGAAAGCGTTGGGAGAAAAATTCGTGAGAGTTTGTGTGATTGTATACCTTGTGTAGCAGACACGGGACATCCGGCTGCGGCGAGGTGAGACCAGTGAGTAAACTTGTGTACAACAACACTATGTTAATAGTGTTTTGTCATACTTGTATTATATTTAGGTATTCTGACCGAACCTAGTTCGATATCTGGCAAATCACTTTAACTAATGACTTATCGATGATAGCAAACTAATTACTTATCTTATCTAAGATTCTAAACCGTCTTATAACAAAAAGAGGTTCAAATTTTAGTCTAGAACTTTGAAAACAACACGTGTGGTTCTTTGTTCCAACTTTGTTTTTTTTTTCTTTTTTGGCCATAACTTTGTATTGTGCCAGATCTCAAGTTGAAACGGGGAATCTTTATATCCCCAAAATAAGAAAGTCTTTTTTTGTGTTATGGCTTTTGCGAAGATATGACTTCGCAATTCTGCCAATGTCAAGTAACGTTGATTTATCATTGGTAACATTTTAACTATTTTTGACCATTTGATTATTATCACAGAAGAAAACAAATTTCTGACAACTAGAATGGACTGAATATATTATACAAAGTTCTGAGCTAATATTTAAACCACGTTTTGTAATTAGACCCATAAAGTCGTATATCTATTGCAAAAAGTTTCCAAGAAACAGGTTTATTTTCAGTAAATATGAGTAAAAACTCATTCAACATATGTGTTCATTAAAGCGAATGAAGTCATTTCTTTAATCACTCAATCTAACGAAACACTCACGTCTGATTTGAATAAATAATTACTCGTCTTCGGAGCTTATTTATATTTAATTACTCACATATGAACGAGAAAATCAGTCAAACTTCATCACTTGCAGATACATACTTGAGAATTACTATGTCAGTAACCTTGGGGTTTAAAGAAAAATCACAACAAAATTACCAACCATCAAATGAACTCAATTACTTTCTTCCTATAATTGCGTTGCATACATAACTGTTGGTATTATATAACCTAAAATAAACAATGTTGGTAATATATTTACTCTGTACTATATACTTGTGTTGGTGTGCAATAAAGACATATATTATTATTATTATATAAAATATATTTGTCTATAATACTAGTATCACAATAAAATTAAAAAATATACATTAAAATACAATATCCAATAATACGTACACTGAACATATGTAAAAAAAAGTATGTAAGTATGTACTTAAATATTTTATAATCATTTACTATTTCACATCTATAGCACATATAACATACCAACAATTGTTTATATCGAATCCTGATTTGCATGTTCATTCTTGGCTAAGTACATCAAGGTTATAGTCTAAAAAGTCTAATGTAATCTCAGTAACGGTGTTAAAAGGACCATTAAGGTTGTATACAACATTGCAAGATGCACAGTGGTACCAACATGGCAATACAGAAGCCTACAAGATGAGCAGTGCTACCAACATATGGTAATACCACGTAATTGGACCCGAATCAGTTTTTGCGAATACGCTCATGATTATTCAATCTGCGAGGCTTTTAGCAAGGCAACAGGGATTCATTTGTTGAAAGATTAGAGCAAGAAGCAATGCAACATCTTAGACTACAGTGGTGCTTAATATCAGGCAGGCTGTAGTCAAACGTTGGCCTATTCTGTGTTAAAAAAAATTACAACTGATACAAAAGATGTACAAATTAATGTCAAACTAATTTATTACCCTTTCTGAGAATTAAATCCAGTTTTGATCTGTGAAATTCAGATCCATCATCATCATCACTCCTATAAGTCACAATTCACCTAATTCATCACTTCATTGACATATACTAAAACCGAAACATGACCCAAACTCCCCCAAAATTGAACTAGAACAAGAATCACAATCAACATTGCAATAATATCCATGCTAATCTTCACCATCAGCATCACTATGTCAAAGACACGACCAACAGGCATAATATTAACTCGCCATATTGAGATTTCGGTAGAACTGGTGTATTTTTTACACGCGTCAAATACATTATTCAAGAGCCGCGAGACTTTAGCGATGATTTAATGCCTACTTCATTTATGTATGTATTATTGAACTAGTAACCGAGCATTTTCGTGGAAATTGTCAAGTTCGTTTACGTACGATTAACATATTTTATTACAAAAATAGTAAATACATTTGTGACTTCTGTCAGTCTGTGGTTCCTGGTATATTACTCTATGTTCTGTGGTGTCAAGAGTTTTTAAAGCAATCTAAGGTTCTTGACACGGTTTAACGACTAAGTTTACAAATAAATTTGTAACATCTTCTTATCGAATGAGAGTGGCCAACTCTACTATTTTAAAATAATGTCTTTATTTTCAGCAATAAACCCATATCAAATACAGATTACAAAATGCTATTTACGACTGTCATACTAGACGTTTGTCTAGTGACACAAATTGTAGGTCCCGGCTGTTTAGCCGGGTAGCGCTGAGTAAATAACGTGTTTTTCAACGTACTGAAGCGCCCAGATGACATTTATGTATATGCCTTTTTCTTTTGAGATAATAATAATTATGTTACCTACACGCGTAGGAAAATAGGCTTTAGAAAATGTATATACCTACCTACGTTTACATAAACGCATATTTAAAGTCATAGTTGGCACATAATTTATAATGGGAAGCGCGTCTGTTTTGAAAGCTGTGAGAAATACTCTAAACATAAGCTGTTTGATAAGATTGTCAGTTTTTAATGAGAAACATAACTTCTTTTCACTACATAATAAATTGCTTGTGAATATACTTTGCAGTAAATCTACGTTCGGTGACTACTAAAGTAATTTGCTGGGAAAATGAGCCTTACATGAATGATGTCTGATTTTCCTAATTAATCACGGAAATTAAAGAAAAAGTTGCAAAAAAGTACCTACTAATTAGATTTTTTCAGGAATGTGTCTAAATTTTCGCTCGAAATTCAAGCGAGAGACTATATATGTATGTATATTTGTTTTACCATAAACTACTACACCTCCATTCTCTCTTGTACTTGAACGTATTGTTACAAACGTAAAACCACACACACACAGACCTTTATCGTATGTTTGTTATGCTGTTACACACTTATCTAATTAATAGTATTTGTTAGCATTGAGTGGACCCATGTGTAAAGAAGCCATTGAAGATGGTTTGAATAGTTGTATTGTGTTTTAATTAGAGTTTATTTATTGCTAGATTCATCTTGTTTTAACCTGATAATTATTGTCAGAATACTTGCAGTAAAAGCATAGTTGCAGCTATGTAGTGATTTCTCTATAAAATATACGTAATACTGACAAAAACATGACCAAAATGCTGGCCTTTTTCTGGCTCAACGTATCAGCATTGCCATCCAACGTGGTAATACGGCCAGCATGCTGGGCACGCTGCCCTCTGGTAGTGGGCTGGAGCACTTAGATTATCTTTAGGCTTTTCCAAAGATTTTCTAAGTGCCCCTTTTTGTAGTAGTTAGAAGTAGTATGTTTAGTTTTCCTTCACTTGTTTTTATATTTTATTATTGTAAATAAAAATTCACTTTTTTCGTAATACTATACTTTTGTATTGGCATTTATTGATAGACATTAGTTTTATCAAAAATTGGATTGAAAACTTCTTCACTTTCTTCTAATTTTAATTACTTATAAGTTCATCAAAAATCCACTTCATTTATGATTGATTATAATATGTTAATATCACTATCATCAGTCTTAATAAAAGCTCAAAAACCGGTCACAAAATTGTTAATTAAATAGGTAGGTGCATAATTTTCCCATCGATGGAAAATTCCCAATTAATAAATTTATAATATCTGTCGATGTCAATTAGAAGATACATGTCAATCTTCTGCTTAACATGTTATTATAATTATAAATTTATAAGAAGAGAATAAAAGAAAGTTTTCCCCTGTATTTATTATAAATTAACCTTCATTATAATAACCTGTAAAAATGAAAAACTTACAGAAGATATTCCATCTTTTTCTTTGAAAGACTCACTTTCAGATTCATTGTTCACCATGTAATAAATACATTAAACTAAAATAATAAAAAAATACAATAGATACTCTCTCTCTCTTTGAGTCGTATTTCCTCATGACTGAGGGTCGTGACTCCCCCGCAGAATTAATTCGTTAGGGGAGTTTTCTTGGGCAGATACATCGTGGTGGGCGCCCAGGTCCTTCCACGGAAGACGCATGTCCTCGGATACAATAGATACTAAACCTAAGTAAAAGCCAAGCTAAAACTAACTTAGGTATCGCTTTTTGTTTTTTTAAATATATATAACTCCAAGGTGACTGACTGACTGACTGATATAGTGATCTATCAACGCACAGCCCAAACCACTGGACGGATTGGGCTGAAGTTTGAAATTAAGGTAGATGTTATGACGTGGGCATCCGCTAAGAAAGGATTTTCGTAAATGCCACTTTTAAAGGGATGAAATAGGGGATGCAAGTTTTACTTCTTAATGCGAGCGAAGTCGCGAGCACCCACTAGTGTACAATATGTCTGCAAAAGCACCAAAAAGCAACTAAAGCTACAAAGTACCGTACTTATCGCATCAACCTCTTTTATTTTCAGAAAAAAAAACTACAAATTTCTAAAAAGCAAAAAAAGGTTCTAAGCAAAAATATACGAGCATTTCGCCCACCGGTCGTGTCGGTGCAAAATAAAACAACCGCAAACGATATGCTACTCTCACTTGCCGTGGAATTTACCACAACATCGCATAGAGCCGGCTTAGTATGGTTATATTGCTGCTGATTCATAGCGTGATTTAAGATGGAGCACGCTATTTAATAGCCTATTTTTTAACTGGCCATAGGATTTCCTTTTGAATTTTATTTATGTCTAATGAAAATTAGGCTTTTTATTACAATATCATATCTGGTTGTTTTAAATTGTGTAGTTTTAGGTAATCTAATTGTATCATTATAAACTGAAGCTACTTTTATTTACAACTTAAATAAGTAAGTAAATTCGTATGAGAGTGGCCAACTCTGGCGTCAGAGTTATCGAACCGCCCTAAATCAACAGCTAAAAATAAAACAATACATTCTAATACAACATATAATCTATACAGTTTTTTTACAATAATAAAATATAAAAACAAGTGAAGGAAAACTAAACATACTACTTCTAACTACTACAAAAAGGGACACTTAGAAAATCTTTAGAAAAGCCTAAAGATAATACAACTATATATATTTCAATCAATTAAATCAAATCAAAAATTCTTTATTGTACACCAATATAGCAGAGTGATCTCTTCCAGGCAACCTAGTTTGGAAAACAACGATAGGAAAACAGTAAAGCTGGCGTACCTACTAAAACTAATACAACTTAATAATATTTAACAAATAGAACAACTAAAAACCTAAAAACATGTAAAATGCCTACATTTACATCTATAAAAACAGAGAAAGGAAAAAAACACATAATAATCCTACTCAAAGAGAAGGAAAAAAAACCTGAGTCCACAAATTAGTCATGCATATAATAATTACGAACATAAAATAGTTATACTAACCTAAACTAAAACTACTATGTGTAGTATGGAGCCAAGAACGTTGACAGTTTATACCCTAAAACATCATAAACTATGAAAAGCTTGAATAAAATAGCTCGCAAACAGTCTAGTGCTAAACCCACAGGTGCAAAACGGGTTAGATTCTCGCAGAATACAGTAATAGTACCTAGATACGATTCGCCCACTCTGCATTGACGAGTATTCAGTAAGAAAGCATTGAATATCAATTAATGCTGCAAGGCTTGACGGCATTATATGCCTACCTACTACATTCCAGCAGGTATATTGTATAGATATGTTTATCTTGAAGTATATGAATCACAGATAATTGCTTATTGAAGTATTCGTTCGCGATCATCAAAGTTGTGTTAATGGTTTATGTGATACGTTTTTTGTGAATGTTCAATTCAATCTGTAAGCTCTACGCTAATCTCGTAATAATTAAACAAAGATTAACATGAAAATACAGATATATTTATTTCTTATTTTCCAATTCATTGATATCACAGTAGAATTCTTTTTCAGTCGGCTATTTTCAAGGCAACGATAATAATAATCTAAAACTGTCAATCTTGCAACTGTCATTGGTTTTACTTTTTTAAAGGTCTATCGTTACCAAAGAGTTTTACATTATCAGGTTTGACGCCTTCATTCATTTATAAGGTTTGCTTACATATCTAACGTAATATATCAAAGTGAATTTAAAAAAATTGGCTAGTTGCGGTGTTCAGCATGTAACAGCAGTCTTTAAGCAATGTTGCAGAATCTCAGAAGGTTCTTGATTAATTCTTAAAATACCCTTTTAAGGTAAACAATTGTAGTTACACACATTTATTTGTTTTCATAAAAAGGCCCACACAATTCGTGAATCTAGAAAAAAACCACCTCCACAAAGTACCTAAAAATAAAAACGGTAAAGGAACTAAATCGCTCCATTGTGCGCTCTCTTGACCTTTTAAGAAAGGAGTAGGTAATTTTGATTTAATCCACGACCGAGGCGACGTCACTCTCAATTGCGGCAGGTTCTGGCAACCAGTGCACAAGGGCAGAATGCAAGTGCAGTTATTATTGCATTAGATGGGCGGACTGGTTTGAATAAATGCTTTGGTAAAATTGCTGAGAATCTTCTATTTTTTTATAATAGTTACGAAACCTAAGTTACGAAACCGACACACGCATAAGCCGAAGCTGTGAATGAAGGCTGGGCAAAGTCATGTGCTACAATTAGGTATATAAACAAAAAATGGTGTCACAACAGACCTATAGACGCAGACTAACGCATTTTAAAAGTAAAAAAGCTGTAAATTGGGAACTAGGATACTAACAACCATAATTGTTATTACAAAATGCGTGGCAACTTTTTCCACACTAACAGATTCTGGCTATAAATATATAGTTCCGTATCTTTTATACCTAAACCAGGTAGTTCAGTTAGATGGCAACCATCACCATTGATTATGCAAGCAGCCGGACACAGACAATGTGAAACACATTAAGTCTCCATTATTATTTATACAGAAGTGCGGTTTGAGTCGTGACCAGTCGGGTCCTAATACAACGGCGTCACATCCTATAGATATCTGAACCATAACTTCCTAACCAATAAAAGCTCCGTTATGATTAGAAGAATCTGACATACATAGTGATGCTTTCCAAGCCGATTTCGGCAACAGCGAACGTATTTCTTACGGGAAGGTTACTGATGCGTCCTCACATGACTAATGTAGGTACCCTATTTTATTTTATAAATATAATAGTAGTGTAGGTACCAAAAATCAAATTTTTTATATGTTCACAACTACATGTTTTTTGAAAGAAAAAAAAAATAGTTTCGCCTTTTAATTCTAGAATCTGTCCAATCTACGAAATATAAAAAAAATCCGAGCCGTATAATTTACAAGACGCATCAGTAATGATCGCTTACTATCACGCAAAGTATGGGCAAATGCAAATCTATTTCGTATAAAAATACGCGTGATAGATTTAGCATTTCATTAGGCCATATATTTGACGAATTGGAGTCTGTAGAGAATAGATAAGTAATTAGACGTTTATGCTTTATATTGTATGTGTTAAGATCGCTTGAAACTATTGCGGATGCCAGAGCGGTGATCAATGATCATAATTACCGAGTCTGCTAGAAATTGTATCATTTATTTTTGTGCAAGTTGCTTTTTGCGATGTAACTTGTTTTGTTGTTGATTTAATAATAACTAGTGAGTGCTCGCGGCTTCGCTCGCATTAAGAAGTAAAACTTGCATCCCCTATTCCACCCCTTTAAAAGTGGCATTTCCAAAAATCCTTTGTTAGCGGATGCCTACGTCATAGCATCTGCCTTTATTCCAAATTTCAGCCCAATCCGTCCAGTGGTTTGAGCTGTGCGTTGATCACTATATCAGTCAGTCAGTCACCTTTGAGTTTTATATATTTAGATAGATTTGTATTTTTTTTTAAATAAAGGTCTATGTATTGATTGACAGGGACCAAGCTCTTTACTTACCAAAACAAATTAATGTCACTTAATTAAAGTTCATAGTCAAATGATATCAGATGTACCTGTATTTTATCTGTTAACATGTGCCTTAAATTCCTTGCCTTAAGTTCAGATTCTTGTAAATTTTATCTAATGTCTTATTTAAATGCAATATTTTCCCTCAATAGGCAGTTTCGTAGCTAGTGTTTATGTATATGGTGACTATTATACGACCATGGCTAGTTTCTGTGGGTTAAACTTTCTATAATATGCTGGTTAAGTCACGCGGTAGATATCGGAAGATAATCATAATAAGATTCCGTGTTAATGGTCATCGGCGCCCGTGAGTTTTGTGACCAAACTTCTTGGTATTTATATAGAAAATCAAAATTGTGTTGATTTGTCCTAGCTAGTATGTTTTTACGTGACTACTTTACGGGGTTTCTTCCTTTTTTATGCTAAGTTTATATTGCTTTTGAATAATTTTTTGATTGGGTTGGTTTGTATAATCTTAGCAACAAAATTCACTTATGTAACATAGGTACAATAAGAACCCCTACGGAATAAACCGTAAAACATTTAAACAACAAACGTTTTTTTTTTATAAACGAACGGATTTTAAGCGGCATATAAAATTGGCGCGCCACAAGAAAAACAAACCATGAACAATCACATAGTATGGTCACCACAGCTCTATCCGCATGGGAGCTAGTTTATTATATGCAAATATCTTTATTATATTAATTAGCGTTAAGCTAATGTGCTTATTTTCTCGCAAGCTATCTATTTACAGCCTTGTTTGGTTTTGTTTAGGCGTTACATACTGCTGCTGTGCTTTTATGACTCAGATTATTTTCTTTATCGAAATCTGATACAGTTATAAACGGTTGTATTGTTTAACAAAAGAATGTGGAAATATAAAAAGCTTATGTGTTTTTTTAATGCTGTATGAGCAAAGAATAAGTTTTGGTTATATTTTGGCGAAAAAAAATGTTATAATGAATAAAATTTTAAAATAAAGAAAGTGGCAATAGGTTTTCTTGATTTCAATTGTGTAGAAGTAGGCAATAGTCGATTTGGTATGGCGACTATTTGGTTTTTCTTACAGCACATTTTTGAAAAGAGGAAAAATCTAAATTTTTAGATTACAATTTCAATAAAAGTACGAATCGCTACTCCTAATCTATTCTTCATTACAATAACATTACATTGTCATTCAAATCAATGACAGACACTTCAGATTATGTACTAAAACCGACTTACAAAATACCTTCATTACTTACAATAGCAAAAGGAAAATGTCTATCAAATAGAACTAGTACCAATTCAAACAGAAATAAATAATAGTTGTAGGAAAATGTCCTTATACATCTATCGAAACTAGTTCAAATAGAAATAAACAAGTAAGTCCGAGCCCGGTTCGTGCTCCATTTTTTGCGCATGATTCCGGCGAAGTGTTTTTCCCGAGCTGACCTCGTTTCCGCAATCCTTGAGAATAGATCCTTGATACGGACATTTACAGGGTTAGTTGATAATATTGTTACAGATAACTTTGAAAAGTGAACTTTAAAAATCCATTTGTTGTTAATGCAGTTATAATAACAAATGAAGTATGAAAACTCAATTTTATTATTGATTAGAATCTAAAGTAAGTACACCATAAAAATACTGGTTAAGGTTCACAAAACAAAAAAAACATAGACTTTTTGTAGATATGTAACTAATTTATTTTTAACGGTGTCGACTAAGTATATCAAATGAAACCAATTATTGAAAATGATTTAATGAAACGTATATATGAACTTTCAAATTTCAAATGAAATAACTTCAAATTCATGGAAAATTTCCATCAGTGCAAAGATTTTGACGTTTCTATCTATACAACATCACATAATAATTCTGCGGGGAGATCAAAAGAACTCTCTTTTGATCTCCCCGCAGAATCTTAAATTTTAAACACTAAGCGGCCCCTGTTTTTGTCATATTCCTTTTTTTAATAATCCAGGCTAGCCTGCTATTTTCAAATAACCCAGTAGAGGTATACAGGGAAAACCCCTGTACCCGGAACTGATAACTGTAAGACATTTTCACACTCCGCTAGCACACTGCCTACTGATATATTAACACCTGCAATTAGTAGCTTTCGATTATAATGTTTGTGTTTTTAGAACTTGTTTTACTGTTTACATAGGTGTTTAAATTAGTTACATTTTGATTTTTCTTTTGTAAACATTTGAGGTAACTTTCAATTGTTTTCTTTGACACATATTTAGATACTCTCAATAAAGCAGACTTCGTTTCGCCACCAAAATATTAAGAATAAAAACCCATGGCAATCATAAGCATTTTGTTTGCCTTAAAATTGAAATAAACCTCGAATATGAACTCTTTTTAGTTTTTTTTTTTATAAATATATTTGGGGTTGAATACAATTCTATTTTGTAGTTTTTCTAAATTACTGTTAGTGTTTTTACGCTAGATTTACAAAACCGGTTGTTATTTGACTTTACCAGAAGCTCTCACTAGATGTCGCTAACTGCTGGTGCTATATTGACAACTAATGTTTGGTGACGCTATGTGTACTCAACTATGTATGTATGTTTGTAGTTTGTACTGGGCAGGTGGTCTGAATTAGGTGGTCTAAATGACTGTTTCCTAGATATGTTATATCTATACAGACCAACACACTTATAAGAAATTATTTTGAGGTTTCAGTCATAATGTACATACAATATATTATGAAATAAATAAAAAATAACTCACTTCTTCTTCTTATCTAATGATAGTGGCCAACTCTGGTCTCGAGAGTTCATCAAGCAGCCCTAAGGACCTCTGACATGGCTTAACGATTGCCGTACTAGACAAACAGCCAGGACCTACAATTTAACGAGTCTTCTGATTTACGGAAGCGCTCAAAATTGGAATGCCACTTTTCGGTCACCCATTCAAAGACTGACCGCATCGACTTTTGCTTAGCATTGGTAATCGCATGCGATTGCCCCCATAGTATAGTAACACACTAATAATAAAACTTATAGAAATTGTACGTATATTTTATGACTTATTCTAAGCGTAAGCTTGGTGTCCCAATATATGTCTTTTTTTCTTATATTATAAAAACTTTAGTCGGCAGCTGTCGATTTGTTTGTTCCTTGTTCACGATATAACAACTATAATAATTGTACTAGTATAATAAATAAAAAACTTTAAGAAGACTTGAAAACCTCCTTTTTTTGAAGTCGGTTAAAAATAAGTCAACAAGTTATGAGTAATGGCATTCTCAAACTGATCTCTAGCCATGCCCGAACTGTGAATGTGAAATCAGTAGAGAAGTGGATTGATATGTAAGACAAGTGCAGATCCGTTTCACTAGATGGCGTGGCAGGCTGCCAGATGATGTATAGGGTTATTTGTACATAAATAATGTTTTTTACAAAATATTATAGTTGAATGTGGTTTTGCTTGCGTTGCTTCGGGATGGAAGGAGTTTGATCTTCGGTTTAATTTATTTTTATTATCTTTTGTCTTATAATATTAAAACTTTCGTGTGACATTTTATTAATATGTAATTAAACGGTTTTCACTCACGTGTATTTCGCGTATGTTCTTTTCTCTGTCTAACATCCCTCTCTCTGAGGCCCTTTGTTGGGGTTGTTTTGTAATTTTAATTATAATAAGTGACCTTAATTCATAAGTTCATGGTCAGTTTTCATATTTTTCTTCTTCTATTAAATATATTGGTGCAATCGTCGCCATGTAAATTAGAAACGAACTTTGAGAAACCAACTAACTATGTAATACTATTACCAGATAAACTTCAGTTTTTGGAGGATTTTGTTCTGCTTTTTTGAAAAACCTTATTTAGAGGTACTTAAATCTAGTACCACTCAAAGAAGCCCATAAATAATAAAAAATAAAATTGATATCATTTTTGAATTGTTCTTCTGACAATAAGTTTTCATTGTAATTTCAGTACTCAACCTCTAAATCTTAGGTTTCCCTTCATATTTACAAGTAACTCGGTATACCTATGTCAGCTCGCAGCGCCACCTCGTGAGACACATATCATCGTCGACTTGGAAGTTACTTGGATTCGGCCGCAAACAAACAACACTCTATTTAATGATGGAAAATATGTATTGTTAACCGCTCTAGCCTGCTTCGATTTAGTAATTGAGTCAAAAAAGTTCAAGTCAATTGAGTCAAGAAGAAAAATCTTAAACTAATTAAAAAGATAACTCAAATAAACAAAATACAAAAAGTTGGGTATCCTCTCGAAGGTGCGTAAGTACTTCAAGCCGGAACAGCTGCTTACTTTGTATCAAGCACAAGTTCGGTCGTGCATGGAGTACTGTTCGCATCTTTGGGATGGATCAGCCAAGTACCAACTTGAGGCACTAGAGGCCATTGAGAGTCGAGCCAAGAAGATCATTGGTAATAATAAACTGTGCCGAGCGAAACTTCAAAGTCTTGAACACCGTCGCAAAGTCGCCAGTTTGTAGGTTTTCTATCGGTTGCATTTCGGAGAGTGTGCCACGGAATTGCACGGACTAATTCCGCCCGCGCCCTTCTTTCACCGGACGAGTAGAGGTACGGCAGGACGACACCGGTTTATGGTGGAAGTTCCTAAGACCCGCACGAAACGGTACGCTTCCACCTTTATTGTTCGTACCGCTAGGTTGTGGAACTCCCTGCATGGCTCTCTGTTCCCCACGCACTATAATCCAGCGATCTTCAAAGCGAGAGTGAATCGGTTCTTATCGGGTAAGCACGCTCCATCTTAGGCCATAGCCTTACTTGCTATCAGGTAAACTATGGTCAAGTGCAAACCCGTTCAAGTTAAAAAAAAAAAAAAAATACTAACAAATCTGAAAGTCCGATACCAGAATTTCCAAACAAAACTATTTTTAAAATATTTCATTCAGTTCACATTGTATGACAAATGCTACGTTTGTCTGATAAAATATAGGTACGTTTTTGGTTATTATTTTGCATATCATACTTTGTATTATTTTCTCATGAAAGCATGTTTGTAAGACCACCACATTTGTTATTTGTCAATGTGTATTGTAAACGTAGCGTTTCTTTTACAAATGTAGGCCATTTTGTTGCCAAATCGATTAATCATGTACGCATTGACATTGGTTCGATTTTATCTGTTTATGACGGTGCATATTTTTTAATGCGTTTAACGTATAAGACATTTGAGTTTGAGATATTTTTTACGAGCCATTATGTTATAAAGTTATAAAATGCGTGCGCTGATAATAAATAAATCATGAAATTTATTCCAAAATTAAGAGCTAGAAAGGAATGGGTTGTGAAAGGCGACGCTTTCAGGTTTCGGATAATACCGTGCAAGTAATTGACGTGCAGTGCTCTGGAAATATCAGTCACGCCGCCATTAACCCCGCAAATGAACCACCACAGAGAAAATATTTTAAGTGACGCCAGAAACGAACTCACGTGCGTTTGAGAAGCAAGCGAACCGGGCCACCGGCCCACGCGACCGGCTTTTGCAATCGATACATTTATTTATTAATCGAATGATTTTTTAATCGATACAGATTTTGTCTACGAAATGTCGTGTTTGTCCAGAGCGTGCAGATAAAGAGCCTCGTGTCCGTGATTACAGAGTGGCATCATATCGTGCTTAATGCAACGTTAACCTGCGTAATGCCCAGACAATAGCTCGCGTCTCGCAGTGAAAACAGACAGTAATGCGGAAAAGAAATTTATCTTTTCTTTTACAAAAAGGGGCGTACGTGTTATCTCGAGTAAATAGTAGATGTTAGTGTGTCTGTGTGACGAGCTAGCTGGCAACAATATAACAATAGACCGGCTCGTATCGGCGATACCGAAAGTGTTCGTGGCACGTCTGAGCTCAGTATCACCACAGTATAGTATACTGTGGTATCACCGTTGGTTTCTCTTCTCACTTATATCGGCCGATCTCGCGGCGTTCAGCGCCTTTTTTGGAATAACTCGAGCAAATTTCGTCGGTAAACTTTTATTTCGGCGCTGGCGGTGCACTCGAAAATCGGATTTTTATTTTAATGAGCCGGTTTCGCATCGACGTCTCTCTCGCACTCGCCGGTGCACTGAATAAATAAATAACTTGTTCTACTTTCTATGAGATCGTTTCTTTATGTGGCGAGGAGGCGGAAATATTGCAGAGGACGATTGTGTTCAACGCAGTACACCTTACACACCATTTTCTTGCAGAAATAGTTAAAGTATGAGTACGTCAGTTTAAAAACACTATTCATATTACAAGACCTTGCTGGAATTTAATAGGATATCTCGAATACTACAGTATTTTTAAAATATTTTTCACAGTGTACAGTTATGCACTTGACCAACCAACTGTCTACTTCATAAACAACCTATAATATAATTATTGATTAGTCATTTAACGTGCATAAGTTTAAGTGCCGATATAATTCCTCTTTGCATGACAAAAGGTGTAAAGTGTTCGCAATATAATTAGTACTACTTAATTTTACTAGTAAAATTATTATGATACTCATAAAGGAAATGAATATGTATAAGTGAAACATTACAATAGGAATAATAGAATACTACGCAGGAAAAGCATTGTTTCAAAATAGCCCCTGATTAATTTAACGAGTCCTCTTTAAGTCCTCTTAACATAAGTTAGTAATACATATTGAAATGATTGTGATATATATTTAGAAAAACAAGACATTTAATCAAATGGCTCAATCCAATGAATAAGATACCTTGTCTCCAAGTAATTAAAGTTGTGACTACCTATACAAGTATACATCTAGCTGGTTAGGTATATCTAGCTTATCAAAGCGGCTAGAAACAAGCTTACTAAGTTTCTAGTGATTAAATTCTAACCTATAGCCCGTAGCGCTACATTTTTGTATTTGAGAAACTGGTTTGTTCAGATAGAAAAACTTGACTTCTATTTTGTCAAAATGTTTATTGCTAATTTATACCCTGACTGGAGTAGATTTCCTGTTTATTATTTAAAGTAGGTGGTGCTTTATTTTTGTCTTAAATGTTAAATAGCACAATACTTGTCTGTAAAGGGGACAAAGCATATAACACTATACATACAACTAAAACTATTCTATCAGAAATTGAATCCAAATGATTTCTAAAAAGTTTTGTAAGTACTAATCTGCAATTTTTGCAGAAATCATTTCGAGAATCACGATACAGATTGTGTATTTGATAGGAGACGTTTTATTTCCAAATAATAAACAGGTCCGCTATTGTTCAAAGCTTCTTTTAGAAAATAAAGAACAGTATCGTTTGTTCTATCGCGACGGAATTGAGACTACTGCAAATGAATTGTCTGCTGGAGGTGCAAAAAAAAGTAGATTCAGATTTTTAACAATTTTTTACTCTTTAATATTTTTATGGAAAATTTCCTATCTTTACCGCTAATAGTGATTTAGCGGCAAGTGTAAGGTTTCTGATAAAAAATTGATAAGGTTTGATTAAAGTCTTGACAAAATTGGTGCGTAACAGCCTAAATAAATGAATACGGGAGATACAGACAGCTGTAAAAGAAGTAGAAAATTTGTCATTTTTTCAGAACTAAACCATGTCACCATTCTGTGCAATGGGTACAGTATTTGTAAGCTCATAAGCTTTTTATTCCTCTATAAGCCTGCACAATAACTGTGCTCTAAAATTCAGCAATGGCTAGGTATTGCCATTACAAACAATTCAGAGCAAACTATTAAACTATTATACCAATAAATAGTCATAACTCATACTTACTTAATTATTATAGAGGTGTTACTTACCGGACATGGAAAGGACTTGTTACTAGTGCAATGCACTTGTATGTGTCACCGAAGGACAAGCTTTGTGCTCGGCGGGCGGAGCGCGGGGGGCGACGCCCCGCGGCCCGCCGAGGCCGCTTCCTGTCGCGGACTGGTTTCTGCACTTTGATCCACTTTATTTTGCAGTTTGCACCAGTTATAGTGCTGAACTCGGTCAGTCAGTTATCGATAAATTGTGTCGATGAAATTAATCAGTTTCGATAGGTGAATATGGAATACCGAAATTTTCGATATCTACAAAATTTGTATTTCTTTTCTAGGATATAAAATGTTATTTCTGAGATGCTCTAAAGTACACGTTAAATACTTAATATAATGAAAATAATATAAAATGTTGATCGATAGTTTTTTCAAGAATTCGGAAAGAAAATAAGTCGTACAACTAATTTGTAGTACCATATCGAGCGCTATATTTTTATTTAGTAAGTACATATTATCATACATTTATATTTAAAAGTATACGTAAAATAATGACTTAGCAAAAAATGACTCACAATCATATCGACATTACCTTATCTATCGATAACTAGCGTTGCATGTGCAAACACTACAATTTTACAGCGTTTTAACTCGTACACTCGTTTATATGCAATACAGACTTTAATATTGGAATTCCTGCTTTTCTTGCGGTAATATAAAACTGCTGACGTCATGCGACAATACCAAATCGAGAATTGTTATAAATGCCGTCTTGACGTTGAACTTTAAAATTTTATTGCATGACGCCTTTATTCGTCCCATCATAAATACACATCATTTGTATTAATTTATCTCGAGTGTGATCTTTTTTGTCTCTGATCGCACCCTCGCCAGTCGTTACCGCGGTGAGGTTTTCAGAAGTGGGGCTTAAGTGGCATATTTTTGTTATCAGATTATTCTTATGAGCTTTTGCTTCTTTTTTTATAATATGGAGCAACACACGTCGACCCAAGTGCACGCAATAACGAGTAGAAAGCGCCGAAGCTGACTTCCCTTGAATTTTGTACAATAAAAAACCAATTTGGTCTCCGTTGCAAATCACCTCTTTATAACACTCATAATCGTTGCCAAAATAATGCTCTTCTTAATTTGATGACAGAAAATTGTTGTGCTATAAACAATTTGCCATTTATCTATGTATGTATGTATATTACGCTTTGTTATTATTGTTACCGTTACTTCTTTACTAGAAAATGATCGTATCTATTTTGATATGGATTCTTAGTAAATACTTTTTAGCCCAGGACTGCCTAGCGTCCGTATGGCCTCGTGAAATAAAATGATTTTTATACGATTTCAAAAATATTGACAAAACAAGTTTTGATATGATTCGGGCATAATTGTGTAAAGTATGGCCTTAATGCTAACTTGAACTATTTTAAATACACATTTTCACAATTAAATCATACCGTAAAGGATCCCAACTCAAAATAATATGTAGGTTCTATATAAACATTCTCAACACCACAATTCATCAAAAAATTAAATATCAAATCGATCGGTGATCTTGGAATCGAATGAGAGTGGCCAACTTTGGTGTCGAGAGTTTATCAAGCCATGACATTGCTTGGGCAGATACTTTTTGGTCGGGTGCTCTAAATAGAATTCTTCATTTTAACTTAGATATCACGATGACACATGTCACCAGACTATTTTACATCATCAAAAGTGAAACTGTGGGCCAAAATGCTAAATAACAAACATGAAATTGATACAATTAGTGAATTTAAATCAGACACCGCCGCGAAATATCACGTTCACGAGTGACACAGTATCTCTTAGTTACGAATCTTTCTTCTGCGAACCGAAACGGCTAGTTATTCAATCCCTCTATTTAATATAATATATATATAATATAATATGTTTGTTGCAGTTTACAAGCCGAGGGATTGATTTAAGTGACAACGCATTAAACTCAAAGGTAAGAGTTTTATTAATTTCTTAAACTATAATTATTTTTTGTTAACCTATATTGTCCCACTCCTCCACGTAAAGTATAATTAATACTCGTATTTGTAGCTGTACGTAATAAACACAAATACATATCGGTTTTTTATGAATGCATGTTGGACAAATAGTAAATAAAATAAAAAGCCTTTATTTCTATTACTCATTAATGAATAGAGGCAAAATAAATAATGTGACAGTACATGATATTGAGAACCATTATCTTATATGACATATTATACAATGTGCATACAAGAATTTATACAATGGTCGTAAACAAGTTTTTGTTTTAGTTTACCTAAGCTTCTAAATTTTGATTTTATTATATCAATGGACAAATGTTAGATTCTTAATATTCTTATAAGTTCTTTCAAACATAATACCATGTTGGTGACAAGAGTCGAGTATTTTTATCGTTAGATATATGTTCTTACTTTACATAATTGAGTTTAAGCACATGTCCTAGTGAATAAGTGCTTAATTGATTATTTCGTTTCCAACACCATAAATACTTACGCTTTGGACTTGTTTTCTACAAGTCCAAAGCGAAAAAAAAAACAAAATTTAAAATTCTCCCATTCAAACTTTGTATGAAAATTTCCATTCAATGGGATTCCCTAGACATACACATTAGTAAAGCATCAGATCAGGCGTATACAGATCTATACAGATGTCCAAACATTCTATCACCGAGTCTGTGCACATAATATGACGCGACGCATGCGATGGTGCAGCGAAGGTGAAAGCCACCTGCATCGTCTGTATGCATCCTCAGCTTCCGCTAGTTGACGTGGGAAATAACTGCAAGCGGTAGGCGGCAGCACTGGACAAGAAATTTAGTTAATACTATTGGGTGCTCGCGGCTTCGCTCGCATTAAGAAGTATAACTTGCATCCCCTATTTCACCCCTTTAAAAGTGGCATTTTCAAAAATCCTTTCTTAACGGATGCCTACGTCATAACATCTACCTTCATTCCAAATTTCAGCCCAATCCTTTCAGTGGTTTGGGCTGTGCGTTGATAGACCACTATATCAGTCAGTCAGTCACCTTTGAGTTTTATATATTTAGATGTTGGTATTTTTTGCATACAGTATTTATCTTCAAACAGCTGAAAAGTGGTAAATATTATACCAAAAAGAAGTTGTTATTAATTGAAATGTAGCTTTGTGCTGCAAACAAATGGCAATCAGACGTTTAATTAACAAAAACTTAGTTACGAGATCCTAGCTCGATGGTTACTTGTAAATTTTGAGTTTTGCGGATGACTCTAGATTGAATCTGTTTGTGTAATGCGGACTCTGCATAATCCAGCAGAAAGATATAGTTTTATTTTAATATCAGCGTTAAGTTAAAATACAAGAAGGTAAACTATACGTACTTACATTTAATATGGTATAAAGTGCCAACTACATCAAATCCTAATTCAAACTTTATAGTTCCGATTTTACCCGCACACAGCACCATCTTGTACAAATTCCTCAGCATCTATTCAACGTTCAACAAATTGAATCAATGAATAGAGCAAATGCATTATTAACACTAACCCGGCGGCTTTCCAAGATTGAACCTGTAATTTCTTGCAAACAGTATTTTATTATGGCTTCGCGGTTTACAATCCAACGATTTTACTCCGAAAAACATGTCGCTTTTTATAAAATATCAGTTAACACGCAATAAAATTGTAAAACTGGTTTTTTCACATGCAAAGTAAATATGTAAAATAAAGTGAGTCTTTTTTGTCACATAATTTGTTTGCTTTTGTGTCTTGACTGTTTAGGGGAACATATATCATTTTCACTTGTCAACATAAATAATGCTTAATTATGACTATATATTAGTTAAGATAAGATTAACTGTAGTCGTAGTAACGTTGTATAATTTATATGTTTATTTATTTTTAATGCTACGCTGCTAAAATTATCACAGAAAAAAACCCAACCAAAGATTTATTAATATAAAAATAAATAAATAATTTTGGTTACTTTGTATAGAAAAATCTATACAAAGTAACCAAAACTTGGAATTGCATTTGCGTGATTATATTTGACTCGAATGGTAAATATAATCTTGGGTTCCGACTGTTTTTCTTAGTATCAAATTAGTCGTTAAACCACGCTAAAGGTTTCTGGAATAGTTAAAACTCTCTTCATAATACTCGTAATTTACCTCTATAATTCAAGATTTATAGATAAAGATTATCTCTACCGGTATCGTATGTAACAGAGCGAGATTGCAGTCTCGTTAACTTTGGCCAAAAGTCAAGGGCAGGACGAACTGTCTGATTGAATCACTCTGTGATTGGATGAGAGATGCCAACTGACGTATAAAAAAACATGCATTGAATGAGCCTCGATAAATTATACGGTATTCATTTTATGCCCGTATAAATTGGATGGCAAAATTACGATAATTTTGGCAACCTAGTTTTTTTTTTGTTTTTGTTGCGTCTGATTAAAATATATAGGTACATAAATATTGTTTTTGATAGACAATCACAGTAGATTTATTAAATAAAGATTTGAATTTACTATCAATATTCTACTACAACAAAAAACAGAATCAGTCCTAATTTGAATTCTTGAGATGTACAAACAAAACTACATACATAAAGTGTACGTATGTGTTGCACTTTGATTAAAAATATAAAATCTACAAGATGTGTAAATGTATATGTAAATCCGTATGATATGCCAAGTACCAAAAACACACAATTAATGAACGTCATATGTAAACCTTTACAGATACAGCTATAAATATTTCGTAAAGAGTAAAATATACGTGGAAGTGATATTTTCATGTAATTAATTTATTATGTAGAATTTACTGCAGTTAATGGGTTTTATTCATGTAGATAAAACTACGTAAAGTACTCGTTATCATATTCCATATCTTACACATTTATTAGTTATAATAAAATCAAATAGAAATATGACAGACAATAATATGGCTATAAAATTTTCAGTGAGGCCATTTGGCACAATAAATGTAGGTAACACGTATGCAAATAAAACAAAATTATTAATAAAACTTGATATGCAACGCAGAATAATTAAGAGATTATATTTTCAACGCGCATTAGCATAAGAATGCTTTAAACACAAAAAATCCTGATGGCTTAGATTTTAGTAGCTTTCGCTCGCTAACTTTCTCGTAATCAACTTCATACTATAGGATGCATTTTCATTAATCATTTTGAAAAATAAATAGCCATTCTGATATCCTGTTCGCCATAAAAGGATTGCTTACGTCAGATATTCTGGTTTTAATTAAATATAAGGCATAGCAACGAAATCATTAATCAACTGCATGAAGCTATCCAAATAAAACATTGAAGTGGAACAATTTTGTTATATGGCAATATAAGAATAACTAGCAAAGATTGAAAAAAAATATTTAGCAAAAATATGACCCTATTGTATATGTTTTACAAGTTTCATACATTTTGTGTACTTACGGGTAAATATCGAAGTCACTTTTTAACTTACAAATCGAGTAACTTATGTAAAAAGCGTGCAAAGTTATAATATAAAAACAAATTACCAGCTAAATACTAACAAATAATATCAAACTGCATGTACATTAATAAAATTACTGTCTGTTAAAATAAAAAACTCAATGGCATGTTGAGAAACCTGTTCTCTTATATGTTATCTACTGTTGCACAGAATTACATATACTCGATATTTTTGTTGGCTCACAAATGTCGTTTTTAAAAGGATATTATTAATTTCGATAAGCTAGTAACTGTACCAATAATAAAGCTAGATATCTTATCAAACATTGAATTTAATTTTCATTATGTTTCTGAGATATTTTACAAGTAAATAAATAGGAAACGTTAGCAATCATGATAGTAGCTACAAACTAAGTAGTTTGTATAGTATTCAATTCTCATTTCTATTGATTTTATATTAAGCACAAGCGATTAGAATTTAATCTTGATAGATTATAATCATTCACGCTTCATATTACACCAGTTGTTACGCTTTGCAAAGTAAACTAATTCAAATGATATGTTTAAGGAACAAAGAAAAAATAGCACTGTGACTTTTAACACCTACTTCTTGAAATTCTGAACTGCGATTGATTACTTGACCTATAAACAAATATTTATTAACTTACATGGAATAACGTGATGCTCACCATCAGTCACGTAACTTGCTTGTTTTCTCACGTTTTATTTGTATTTTTACTTAGACTCAATTTTGTTATCATTTCATATACTAAACCATAATATAATTATTTAAATAGTATTTAAAAGTCTCGTAGCAAATAACAGTGCTACGGATACTACGAGCGCGCGTTGAAGTCTTTTGTTCATACTATGTTGTAAAGTGCCATCACCCAACCAAATTGTTTTAAATATACATACTTTGTTTTATATTGTTTTAGAAATAGTGTTTAGTTTTATGTTTAAACATGATATTACTAATGTTTGGAAATTAACATATTTAAAAAGTATCATCATCATCATCATCAGACCGTTATTACCCACTGCTGAGCATAATATTTAAATAAAAAAATATATAAAAAAAATGTTTCTTGATTGTGTTTGTTGACTTATGTCTGTAAATGGACACTCTTTTGTCTTTATATTAGTTTAATTCTGTAAACAATTAAGCTCCGTTTTTATTAATAATCTAACCAATATTGTTTATTTGCACTCTTAAAATTATTTCAAGTAATTTGTAATGTCTTCAAAATCATCTGTGCATGCTTTGTGCAACATTTAAAGTTAATGTGTACAACACTTTAGCCTTTGTGTCTACTTAACTGACATTTATTTTAATAACTAGTTATAATGATTGTGTTACAACTACAACAAGAAAGGTGGTATGGAAACTGGCTGGTGATTCACTGTATGATTCACTTTCATGATATTTGTAGTGTTTGACTTTTATTTGGAATTATTTTGAACGGTCTGACCAATCAAAACCATGCAAAGATCTTACAATAATAAAAGTCATACGTTTATTTAAACTACTATAAATCATATAGTACATATAGTTAATCTGACAAATTTACCTAAGATTTAGAGCTGATTCTTGTGATTCAGTTAGCAATTCACATATACCATGCTAAGGTTACAGTTTTATTGGTCCCGGGAGTTATTACTGCACTAAACTTTATACCAGCGCTAAAGTCGCAAGTTTTGAAACAAAACTAAAACTTCACGCTAACTATGCGTCCTTTAAGTTAGTTTTATTCCGAGAATTAAATTGAAACGTTAATTATTATTTTAAACGAACATTAATTGTTCGATGTTAATTAGGGCAGGCATTTAGCAACGAGGTATAATAATAATATAGTAAGCGTTTGTGACTCAATCTTTTATTGTTTAACGATCACTCGTTTACGGCCCCACATAAATGTACAATAATACCTATAGTTTGTCTGACATCCGTGTCCAAGCGAGCTCGTCTTACGATAAAAATAAGGACACGTATAAAAAAGCTTTACTCGGAAACTCCATTGGAACAATATAATAACATAGTGGCAGTGGTAAGTAGAACAAGGAACTCGCGTTGGTACGTTGAACCTGCGTCGCTGTGTGAGTGGCACGCACACATGCACAGCTACGCACACAGAGCTTGTAAAGTAGGTGTAAACACGCATGTGTGAGTGAAATAATTGTGCTCTAATCAGATTCATGGTGCTACGAGGTTTGTGCAATGAAACCTTATCAAATTTCGGTGGTTAAGGGCGTTTGGCGTTTGTTATTTATTCGATTTTTCACCTTTACGGCCAGTAAAGTAGATGGTTTATGAGTTGTTGTAAGACGTATTGCGATATGTGATTTGTACTTAAGAAATATGTGTGTGGATACTAATTTAGTAAAGAAAATGAAACAATCATTATAGATTGGTTTTATTTACAACTGCGTTTTACTAACACTTATTTATTTTTGACAGTGTATAAATAAACCGGCCCATTTTATTAACGGGTCATGGAAATTATCCATAGTACATATTTTTTATGTTTCTTTAGTATAATCTTTTACATGTAGTATTGATAAAAGCTTATCACATCAGCAATGAGAGCAAAAAGTTTCCAGCTCGCACGGTAGCAAGCAGGCTGCATGCGACCTTGTAGGTTGCTCAACCAACCTGCTACATTAGCGGCATGCATCGCGCTATAACCTCTTTGCGATACATGAAAAAGTTTGGTAGCAACGGTGCATGATTAGAGTAAAGTATGCATGCTATGGTGATATGTTAGGTTGGAATGTGTGATGTATGTTTTTAAGTTTGTTTTTGAATAAAGGCGTTCCGATTTGCAAACATGTGTAGCATGAACCTTCTTTGCCTAAAATTTTGCTTTTTTTCTCATTTTTAGCAAAAAATTCTAGTGGTATATAATAAGGTTTGTTAAATAATAATTCGTTCTCGTTGAATCGTCGTCGATGAATCCTATAGTGTTAAAATGATATACCTACATGATATTAAGAGTTTTTACTTTGCTTTAGTTAATTGATTTGTTGTATTTGTAATCTACCTTTTATTGTATAAAATAGCCAACAGTCTCTAAAGTGACATGGGAATCTTCTGATCCCAAAGAACGCAACTAATTTTAACTCAAAACTTTAAGCTTCATCCAATCAAATTGCTTAACATTTAAAATGACCACAGACCACATAAAACAAAAATAAAAATTCCAATTAACACACCGGTACATTAAAGTACGTACCTACTTGTGTTCCTAATTGGTCGATTGGTAGAACATCTTAAGAATCGAGCGAGATTCTCTATCGATGATTATTGACCTTTACTTTATATTGCGTTTCGACATTTATTGTGAGAGCTCACGAAGGAGTTTGCAACATCTTCAATACTGAGTAAAATAATCGTAAAGCAGAAGTTGAACTTGAGTCTGTTTGGATTTCAGGAACTACAATTTTTCAGAAAAAAGCCATGGACAAGGAGAAAATAATCAAATGAAATATTTTTAGTTAGTGCAAAGATGATATAGGTACGGGAACTAAAAGAGAGATAAGTTTTAAGATAGAAAATTGAATCAGATTTATTTTTTTGAGTTATAGCTTACAGAATAACAAGTAACACATATAAATAATAATAAATAGGAAATATAATACTGTTTTCAGCAACTGTATTTAAATCAAGCACAAGCAAGACTAATAATTTTAGTTTCTAATCAACACCTACGTTCCGGGTGTCCGATAACAATAAGATCTCCTTGGCTGCTAATAACTTTGCCTCTACCAAACTATACGTACTTACTTTTATAAATCTACTAATGTATGTCATTGTTCACTAACAATATTACGCAAGGTCGCAAATCCAATTTATTGATATCGTTCTCATACTGACGTAACAAGTCCGGTCGCCATTTTGTTTTATATCGATCTACCTATATTTGTTATGATTTCGATACAATTGTTAATTTCCTAATTGTTGTCAAAGTGGCTTGATTTGTTATCACTATTTTTTGGTTACATATTTTTTCAACTGTTTGGAAATAATACTTTACTCTTATCTGTCTTTGTATAGTAGCATGTAACGTATTTTTGTAAAGTTTTTAGCAAAGTCGTCAGAAAAAAAAAACAGAAAATAAAATACAATACAATAAAATACAATAAAATTTCGGTTGACGCGACGCGTGACCAAAATGCTGGCCTTTTTCTGGCTCAACGTATAAGCATTGCCATCCAGCGTGGTAATGCGGCCAGTATGCTGGGCACACTGCCCTCTGGTAGTGGGCTGGAGCACTTAGATTATCTTTAGGCTTTTCTAAAAATTTTCTAAGTGCCCCTTTTTGTAGTAGTTAGTAGTAGTATGTTTAGTTCTTTTTCCCTTGTTTCTATATTTTATTATTGTAAATAAAGATACAATATAGGTATATAAACTGACCTACATATATTTGAAACTCTTTCTCAATACATTTATTAGTATGAACTTCTTGAAGGTAAGCTATTACGTATTGTTACTTGTTTCTTACACATGTAATTAAACTATGACATATACACATTATTATCTACGCACGTAGGTATATCTATGTTATGCAGAATTACACCGTACATAAAAGGTCGTGTAAAGTTGTATTGTATCCATATTAATATGTTAATTACTAATGAATGCATTTCCTTTCCATGTTGACATTACGAAAGTGGAAATAAAAGTCTACGTCTACATATGTAACATAAATATGTAGACGTTTATTGAAGTTGTGTATATTTTAAACGTACATGACTATAATGGTTTAGTATGTTGCTTTGGCGTTTTGTTATCAATATGTTTGGCTAATGTTTCTGCAATAAAAATAGTTCAATCATTTATTTATTACAATGAAAGCATTCAACGACGGTGGTATTCACTTACTTCGCCCTTGTTTGAACTAGAAAAAAATAGTACTTTAACAAATTAATTTAAAAAAATGCAAACAAGTAAACAACACACATTTCTACCGAACCCAACCTGTCCAGATGCAGACACACCCCAAAATCCAGCCACTTCCTCCTGCCGCGGCATTTATCACAAATTCCGTAATATCCACACACACACACACACACAAACCACACATCCATACACACATACAAAACCACCGCTACATGTATACTTCTATAGCTACACTAAGACATACACGTATACTCTATCCATCTATAGCTATACTAATAGACATGCATACGTGTGTGAATAGTGGCACAGACATTACACATACATAGACTAGCCATAGAGGAGGTGGGCACGTGGTGGAACGGGTCGACCTGTAGAAAGAAGCCAAGGACGCGCGCATAACGGTGCGCCCGCTACTCGGCGCGGGCGCCCGCAGGAGCCTGTGCCGTCATGCGACGTAACAACTTGCTCGGGTTTGTTTGTTAGCGGAGTGGTTGGGTTGGGTTTCTTTATTAAAATTTTGTCACAATACTTTAACCCATGTTGAATAACTTAATAATTTATTATTTAAGTTATTTAGTTTGTGAACATATACTAGGAATAGTTTTGTAAGCTTAGACTACTATTTAAGCGGTATCAGTTAAGAAGCACTGCATTTTTATTGATGCGTATTTTGAATTCTGATTATACATTATATCATATTGATCAGCCTTTTTTTCGAATTTGATTTATGTTTTTTGTTAATAGCCCAACAATTGTCTGTGTAGGCACCTATGTTTTTTTCACAGCTTGAGAAAATTTTATACGAATAACCCAATTAAATAAAACATACAGTAATAAAAAACCAAAACATAATTGGTCCAATAAATATGAAACACGCGACGAGTCTCATCATTATTCACACAGAGCCGCCCCAGCCACGTGGAGTGCCATTCAAACAGCGAGTTATTTACAAGGTGTTAACATCAATATTTCTCATGGCCTACGTGATTATGATAGACGTGTCCTAAATGAAGCATAATTCGTAAGAAAATCCAATTTTAAGTTCCTTCGCTCGGCCATCGACCCTATAAACCTTATCGTGCGTCTCGCTCGCACCCGCCACGCTCGCTCGCTTCATCTCGCAGTCACGAAAACCGCTGTTCTGTCTTTATTTTGTTCCATTACGGCCAAGAACAATGAGTTGCAGTCGATAGAAGCACGTTTCTATATCTATTCTTTTCTCACTCGCTCGCGGCGGCACCGCGCCGAGCGAGACGGGCGTCTGTCCGCGCGCACGATGTTGTTAAATGTTTTGAATTCCTATTGGACCGCCGCGGCGGAGAGCTTAAAGATGGCCACTCGACTGTTTTCTCGTTACGATAACCTAATTTTATTCCATTACGGTGGTTGTTCTGCTTAAATTTCAATAAGGCGAGTCCATTAAGTTCGAATGTCAGAAGGTAATGTGAGTAAAAAGAGTTCGCGGCCTCGCAGGTTAGTGGGTGCCCCGCGCCCCTCGTGCGGTGATTCAACTCGGTCGTACCGAAGGTTTGCCGGACGTGTGTCGACGCGGAACCACCTTCGATTCGCGCGTATTTCCACGTATTATTTTAATAGGAGACAATTCTCCGCATTAGGCGCTTGTATGTAGAGCAAAAAGTTGCATCTGTTTAGTTTTTAATGATTTGAATACACAATTAATATTTATGGTATTCTCTCCTTTTATGAGCAGTTTATTACAAAGGTGTGTTATGAATAGCTCAAAGACACTTAAACTGTTAATTTAAAGGTTATAAAGTATAGATAAGTATAGTTAGACGGTGAGTTCAAATGAACTGCAGAATCTGTATCCGCCATACAAAAGACTTCAACGCGCTCCGCTACTATTTTGTTTCATCCGTTTATATAACATTGCTTATATATTATACAATTATACACCCAACTTAAAATACAATAGTAATATTAAAATAGACAAAAGTGACCGTTCTAAAACAATAAAAACTTAATTTATAGTTACAAATCTCAAAAAAACTATACATTAAAAATCTTAACCTATACCAAACGGCAACATAATAAAATGTTAAACTGGTCTCAATCACCTATATTTAGCATTTAAAGTTGCATCGGCGGAAATGACGAGCCACCTAAATGTCTAAGGTAAATGTATGCGACCGCCTGCGCTGGTTTAGATGATGTTTTAATATTTGGATAGAGAGATATATCTTTAATACCAAAATGTAATAGGACTTACATAAACTAAAATAATAATTAAAATAGCTTTGGGTGGTTTATTGCATTAGAAAATGTATTCCAGACAATCTTGAGATGGTCTGTAAAAAATATAGTTATTTAATATTTTTAGATCTGTTACTGTTACCACAACTGTTACTGATATGTTGTTTAGTATATTAAACTATTTCAAGATTTTTATACAGGTATTTATTTTATTTTCGTTTTTATGTATTAAATAGTAACACAATTATTGCATCAGCTAACTCCATACAAGAGAGGGATGAAATAAAAAATCCTTGCTCCATACTTATACAGGACACATGTATTTCATTGCCATTTAACCTTATTAATTAAACCTCATTATAATAAATCAAGAATTCATAATAACTCCTTCTTAAAGTTTAATCAGTTACAATTTATGTGACCAAATTGATAAAACCGGCTGAATGCCGGCGCTTGTGGCGTGATTTTAGAATATTTAACACGCATTAAAATTAAATACATACATAGAAGTTATTGGCATGCACTTAACATAATTATTTTATGACCAAAAAACTAAATATTATTCATGTTAACATATGTAGGTACAGTAAACATAAATTCTTTCAGAGTTTTTGTGCAGTTATTTTTATCTACGATTTTTTGCACATTATAATATGTGGAATGTAAAATACCTAATGTTTTAGCTAACGACCTTGTTTACGTATTATTTTGGCTACTAGATGTGTTTACTACTAGCACGGTAATACTATTTTGCCAGTATTATTAAAAGTGTCAATAAACAGAGCGACTCTAGTGCTCTTATTCCGAGGACATACTTTCCCCTAACGTATGCAAATTGTGTGAATCTGTATTGAGATCACGTCTCGGATGAGTCAAGTTTTTGCGGTAGTTCGTGTATAAAGCAAATAAAACCTTTTTCCCGCTCAAATGTCAGATTGACCAAATTCCTCTTCGTAGGCGTTTTTTAGTCTATGGTTCTAAACTAGTTGCGTGCGTACATGCATTCAATTTGATTGAGAGTGTATTCATCGCATCTCAATTTACCACGTTACGTATAACGGAACATCGCTTTTTTACTTGTTGGTTTTATAAGCCAACTATCTTTTCAATAAAAATATAAAAAAGTTAATTCTATAAAAATATTGAGATAGACCATTAACGCCCACATAAATGTTTTCAAAAGTAGGTACTTGAATGCAATAACTTTCGATTTTGTAGACTTGAATAAAATTGCACTCGTCTGATTCAAGCGAAGTGAAATCATTAAAACTTGTGATCGGACATTAACGGCTATAAATATCTAAATTGTGAATGGGAATATTATGATTTATAACGTCGAGAAATATTTTTCTAATGAAATAATGCTTGAGAAAGAGGTCCTGAGTTCAGTCGCGGGTCAAGACTCTTGTTGAGGTTTTCTAATCACAGCTTATGAGCGTTGGTAATTGTACAGGGTGGCAGATAATTACAGGATGGTTTTGTAAATTTATGTAAGAAATCGATTAGGTTCCCTACTCATGTCATGAGTCGGCCATAAATGTAACTTATTAGAAGCGTACATTTAACAGTAATGTAAATTGCTTAGTATATCTATAGAGTAATCATTTTATAGCACACGTGTGGGTGAATGTCTCATAAAAATACATTATTTTTATGATTTTGTCTGACTAGAAGATCTTTTCGTCATAGTTTATTTATAATATTTATTTTGTAAAATTAAATGGAATATATTGTTTTAATGTACTCGTACCTAAGTACTGTAAAATACCTAACCACCAATCGCCATGTAGTTATGGGTACTTCATATTATTACACGTCATAAAACGAGCCGAGACTGAGAGTTCCAACAGGCCTTAAACACCAAAAACGGTACTTCCTTGTAAAACATAATCACATTACGGTCCGTCATGCGAATATCTTGTTTGAGTTTGTATATCTTGTAATTTCCCTTCAACCTCGACCTTTTTGGCTCTCGAATAGTTTTCCTAATTCAAAGTGTCAGTGTTCCATGATATCTACTTTCATCTGAGATGTAATCAAGATACATGCATGAGGCGTTAAAGTGAGGTAGGTGTAGGTATGCTTAAAATGAGAGCGAAGTTTACGGAACACGTTCAATCTTTGTTATGGTGGCTACTTATCAATCACTCGAGTGAAACTTCTTGCAGTTGTTTTTGAAGTGTTTTTTTATCTTGTTCGGTAACGTCAATTTGATTTACGCGATGGAAGTTGTGATGCGTATGATTTAGGAAAGTTAACTGTTTGTTTCTTTTTTAAGAAATGTGTTTGTTTCACATGGGTATTAGTTGGCATTTGGCTTATTTATAAACGTTTACTAGAATATGAGATTTATTAAGCCCAAGTTTTCATTTTGATTCGATTTTGGCTTTTATAATATTTATAACCAAAACAAACATACCTATCTGCATATGATATATACTAACTGAGACCAAAAATACTTATTCAACAAACGTTTTTTTTTCTTGTATCTTTTACTCCCATGAATAATTACAACGATCAACATCTCAGCACGATTATATATCTATTGACTATACAAATAACAAATATACATATTTGTTATATTTATTTACTGTCCAACAAGTCGTGTGCGGTTTCAAAGCTACATTTTGTAAAGTCTAATCCTGCATCGATTTACGAGCGAACTGGTCGTGTTTCATAAAGCTGATTGCTGAGCTGAGCATAGCATGGTTGTTGCAACATTTGTTTCAAAATTGTGATTGTATTGTCAACTCACGAGTTCAAAATAAAATAATCCCTCGCGGTGCTTGCGACTTCGCTCGCATTAAGAAAAAACTTGCATCCCCTATTTCACCCTTTTAAAAGTGGCCTTGTTAAAATCCTTTCTTAGTAGATGCCTACGTCATAACATCTACCTTCATGCCAAATTTCAGCCCAATCCGTCCAGTGGTTTGGGCTGTGCGTTGTTAGATCACTATGCCAGTCAGTCAGTTAGTCACCTTTGAGTTTTATATAGGTATGTATTTAGATAATATTTTCTAACAGTCAGTTTTAAAAATTTTGGCCTCCAAAGAAGTAGCTAGTGTCAGTGTATGAATAAATGAGACTCTCACAGCAATACAATACAAAATTCATGAAAATTAATTACTTACATCAAATTATTCAAAACCAACTAATAACTACATAGATACTCTACCATTTTTACTACACAAGCGGCGAGAGATTCAGTTACAATATTGCTATTGCAACCGTACCGTATCCTGCAATTCTCCAAGATTGTTCCTCGAGTAAGCCGTGTCTAATTTATCACAAGTGTGCATCGTATTACGGTCTCGAAGCCGCGAGATGGCGCAGGTGTCAAACTCACGCATAAATAAACTTATCATACCATATGCATTAATATCTTGGCTGTATTAATTCGAAAGTTAGTTGACTCATGTGCGTTTGAGTTTGATTGTTTGTTTGATTCACTAGTTAAGTACATTAATAAATAAAATAAAAATAAAATAGCCTTTATTTCCTGAAATCAATTATTTCATTTACATATAGTTACTTAGTTTATTTTAAAAAATCTAAGTTGAGTTCTTGATTACTTATAATATTTTCTTATATCAGGGCAAAAAGCGGGTAAAGGCCTCTTCCTTGCTGCTTGCTTGCTTCCTTGTTAAGTACATTAGTAAACGATATTTTAGTAAATAATTGTCTAAGTTACTGGTTTTCGTTACATTTCTCTTCTTCTTTCGGTCGATCTATCACATGATATAAAAACATGAACAAGTAATAAATAACAAGTGGCAGTAGAGTAGGTGTCGGCTCCAAAAACTTAAACAATGGCTTGAAGAACAATAACTTACAAGTAGATATTTGTTAGTCATCTTAAAGTGCCTTTATCGGTATTATCTGGAGCAAAATAGTATTATAACTGCACTAAAAATGTTGTTTGGTACCACGTCCTCTGTTATCTCTTATTTATTCCTTTCCTAATGGTTGCCTGGAAGAGATTGCTTTTAGCAATAAGGCCGCCACTTGTGGCACTAGTATAGGTATTTTTTTTCTTCTTTCTTTTTAATTACTATCGTGTGTTGCAATAAAGAATTTTCTATTCTATTCTACTGATACAGTAAAAGTTACTACTTAACTAAACTTAACTTACTAACATAACTTACTTACTTAACTAAACTTAATTTAATAGATACAAATCAAGGGATGAAGCTAGTAATACATAAATAAGACTTGGTGGGCTTTCTACAGGATTAAGTACACTCAAGATTAAATATTAGAAGTTACTTTATATAACGTTTTGCGAAACATAGTCAAAACGTTAGTTACTTATTGAGTAACAAAGTAATCCTTTGTTGATAAAAGTTTTAAAGTGAAACTGAAAAAGCAAACACCATAAACCAATCGGGCGATAAAAAATGGCTACTTTGTAAACAAAACAAAGAAGGTTCATTATTATGTGCGTTTGTATTGTCTGTGGTTACGGATGAGTTATTTTTTATTGGAGAATTAATTCGCGCCTTTTTTGTCGTATTTTTTTAAAAAAGCGGCTGTACAATACTATTTATAAACATATTCTTTGTGCATGAATTGAAATGTTCGTGGGCATTTTGAATGTTTATTTATGTTTTTAAATTTGGCTTCCACGCAACGAATACTTTATGTGTTTATGGGTTTATTGGGCATAGACCTCCTCCCCTAGATGCCATAGGTGACGGTCTTATGCCAATCTTATTGTTTTTTTTGTGTTGTTTCGTTTGTGGTGTTTTAATAAAGTATTTATCTATCTATCTATCTATCTTATGTAGGGGCGAAAGTCATAGCCGGTCTCATAAATGGGTGAAATTACTATGAGTCTTTGACTGAGCACGTCAACAGTTATTTGACATAGGTAATCGCAATATTTATATGTTGTACAGGCTGCGAAACGTACAAACATTCATTCTAAGAGACAGTAAAACATACAAACACACACCTACAGACAACACAACACACACACGACCCGGCACGGCGCGCACATTACGTGCTATAAGTGAGAGTGCACATTATGGTAAATTGTTCGATGATCTTCGCTGCATGAGCACATTATTTATCGGGGACACTGATTACTGCTTGTATTGGTAGATACTGCTTTAGATAGTTGATTTATATGATAGTGAATTCGTCACTTTAAAGTTGAATATTAGTATATGTACTCGTATGTACTTATTCAAAATAAGGAAATAAATTTTTCATACACATGCTTTGCTCAAAAATATTTTTCGGTTTTCAATGACTGAAACTCATTACGGAAAGTTTATATTTTCTTCTTGGTTCACTCTTTATGTACGAGTAGTATGTATACATTGACCCTAATTTAAGCCATAACTTAGCTGTTTTATGTAGGTTAGCTTAAATTTTTCAATTGGATTATATTTAAACTAAAGTTAAGTATCACTGTAGCAATCTGAATAGATTGTACTCTTGTTTCCCAAGAAGAATTACATAGCTCTGTCATATTTATTTATTAATTTATACTTGCACACATACAATTTTTCAAGAAAAATTACATGTGCCCCGATGTATTGGGGCGTAGCAAGAGACAATGGCTAGGCTTTATCTAGCCAGAGTCTTTACAAATTTATTTGCTGTATCTATGCCGTATATTCTGCTGTCATGCGTACCGAGTACGTGCAGCTGTGTTTACTGATCATTAGAGCTAGATTAGAACACAGGCGGGTATTTACGAGTGCGTGGAGCAGCCTCGTAACTAGGGGTCGCGGGTTCAAATCCCGCCGTAGTACTTTAAATTAGCGCTTTGATATTAATTATAGGTTTGGAAATTAAACCTGTCGTAATATGGGAAAGCAACCCGTGTTTCATGTGAGGTATAGATGAGGCTTTTAGATTTTACACATGTTCCGTTCATAATTAATAATTATTAACAAATTAATTTTATTGATTTAAAAATTCATAATCCACACAAGTAATTATTGATTATGAATTTATATAATATTATAATAATTATATAGGTAGTAATGTTCGTTTCTATGTATAATGAGTATGTATTTACAAAAGAAAAAGTATATTATGTATTATACCCGTTATCTAGTACCCACGACACAAGCGTTTGCTTAGTGTTAGGGTAGAGGGCGCTGTGTGCAAATGTCCCGGAATAATTTGAGGCATCAATACCGAAAAGATGTAGATTCATATCGAATAAAATTTTAAAACTTCCGAATAAAATTGATAAATAAATAGATCGATTTTAGTCTTATAAGCATCGATTCAATATCTTATCTAGCGCGTTTACTTACCTTTAGAAATTGAGGGTTTATTTATCGACCGGAAGATCGAGCTCTCGATTCGACACAATATTATCTTAAACTTGCAATCGGTTTAACATTGTAAAACAGTTAAACAACAATTAAATTGCACAAACAATGCATACTAATTAATTAAAACAACATTGAGTGTGCTTACGTAAAGTATTTTTGTAATGTTGAGCCCAACGACCTTAAGACGCGGTCGTTGCTCGCGGCAACTTCTCAAACTACCTAAATGTCAATATGTAGATCACTTTAAAGGAAAGTTATAAAATAAAATGGATTTCACTTAAAAAACCAGCCCCAAATTGCCTTGATAACTGCCTCGAAGGAACCCTTCAATTAAAGCATTTAAACGTGCTATTCCGGTTATTTCGCTACCATTCTCGTCTACATGTACTTACAGTGTTTTCTTTCGAAAATGTTGCTCGATTTACCACTAGTACTGTAATTTGTTGTACTGACGTGGGCAGGTTTATCAAAAAGATACATACGTGGTCGACACGCTGATTTAAAATGTAATTACTGTTATTAATCTACCAGAATGCTTCTGTTTATTTTACGACAAAATATTTGTCCTACGTGTTTTTACCAAAGAAACTTTCTGAAAAAAGTCTAAAGTCATAGATTTATGAGTAAAATAACTCTAAGTTATGTTAGTTTAAAAAATTTATTATTATGTATGTAAATAACTACTAAAATACGTATGCACATTTAAAAAACGCCGCCTCATCAGTAACTAATCATTTTTAGGTGTTGAAAAGACTTCTGGTTTTATGATTCCCATCAATACGTAATCATAAAAAAATGCGAGCCTAAGTTATTAATAACAGCGCTTGATGGTTTATTGCACAGTTTAGTATCGACAGCTACTTCTAACTGTACACTTTATAACTAGTCATATTCATTTTCTACGTAAGCATTTACACACAACTTATAATGCATTGAACTTTATTTACAATAATAAAATATAAAAACAAGGGAAAAAAACTAAACATACTACTTCTAACTACTACAAAAAAGGGGCACTTAGAAAATCTTTAGAAAAGCCTAAAGATAATCTAAGTGCTCCAGCCCACTACCAGAGGGCAGCGTGCCCAGCATACTGGCCGCATTACCACGCTGGATGGCAATGCTTAACGTATAAGCATTGCCATCCAAGCGTTCCGAGAGGTTTTGGAAAATAGTATAGGCTCCCGGACCCCACGGCCCCAAAGTCTCGACTCCAAAAGGCTCGCTTGTTTTTATATTTTATTATTGTAAATAAAGATTCTTTTTATATCTTGAAGTTTATTAGCTTGCGTTGAGGTATGTGAACAGATTTACTCCTGTATAGGTATAATATACTCTTACTGAGAATCCTGTAATATATGATCATTCATGCGGTTAGTATTAGAACACACAACATGACTATATTGACTATCCAAGAGCAATCAGTTTTGATTTACCTAACGTTCTTTATTATTAAGAGATTAATTAATGAATGAATAAAATTTTATAATTTTTTTCAGACACAGGCTTCTACCTGTGTCTGAAAGAATGTATAAATATGAAATAAAATTAATCATACAAACTTAAATAATGTCATAAAAGAAATAATAAACATTTATCATGGCATATTGACATCTGGCACTGCCTTATCCCCATCAAGTCGAGCAAAAAAGCGTCACGGCCGTACCATCCTTTTCTCGAAGCAATTCAGGCCATTTTAATGATTACATATTAAATAATACACATATTAAATCTGCTACAACACAGCTTCAATTCAGCATAATGCTATTTAAGTAAGAGTCAATCAGCGATGGTCTGTTTGAGAACAAAGATTGGGACTAGGCTAAGAAGAAATCTCTTACTAGACACCGGAAACAAATAAGTACTTAAACTAAACATAAAGACATTAGCTGCAACTTCACTCAGACATAAGAAACTGGCCAATTAAACAGAGAAGCCATTACTGAATAACGATCTCGATTTAAATTGCAAAGGAGCTCGTCACTCACAGCCCGATGTCCGTCTTCCAGTTAATTGGAGAGCATGTCCGGTGTTTTCAGACTAGCATGGGACTGTGGTAGCATTTAGACTATTTTACTATACAAATAATGCAAATTCCTAAATATATGCATCATTATCATCATCATCATCATCTTCAGTACTGGGTATAGGCCTCCTCCTCTATGCCACAGGTGTCGGTATTATGCTTTTCTTGTCTAGAAACTTCTCGGATGACATTGAGCCATCTAGCTGGTGGTCTGCCTGCGGGGCGATTGGTGCCATACGGTAACAGTTTTGGTTCATCTTTCGTCGTTACGTCGGGCAATGTGCTCTACTCGCTGCCATTTTAGTCACATAATACGTGTATGTGTACAATTAATATAAACGTTCAATAAATAAACATAATATGTTATGCGAGAAGTGATTTGTAACCAGAATTTTAATTTGCAGATACTTTATGGTTGGCCAGTGTAGCTAGATTGTCCCGACATGTCCAGTGTTTTTAAAGACAAAAAGCCTGGGACGGTCGTAACATTTAGCCAATTTTACTCCATATACAATAGCCTAAACTGCCGTATTAAATGTGCAGTAAATCTCTTCAATCTATGCTGATCGCGAGGACATTAACAACGGCCGGTAATGGTCACTCCTCCAAGGCTGCAGGTGAAAGGATCCGCGAATCTGGATCATCCCATCCGCGATTCCAAGTAACTGCTTTATAGTACACCAACACATAATATAAGTGCCTTGTAGTATGCATACAACTATACCCATATAATGGTTTAGGAGCACTTGCCGGGCAGAATTTTGATACATTTAGCTGGCTTATATTTTACGTTCGTTCTTTGTTGGTTTATTTGTTCCACTTTTACACCGTAATGGATACACGGATCATCGTGAATTTTGGTATGAAGATATAAGAGATACGAGATACGAGGAAAGCTTTAGGCTATATAACATCACGCTCCAGCTAATAGGAACGAAGAAACAATAGATGTAAAAAAAAACGGGAAAAATCATTCATCCCTGAGGGCTTCCGTTGCGTATGCTGCGAAAACGGTTCAAGATATCAAAAAAATGTGTATTAAAGAATTATTCCTTTTAAAATAATCTAACAAAATGCCCGGAACAGTATATGTCTATCTTTTAAGGTTAACTCACTAGAACCCTTTTTATGGTAATAACTATTCCACTCATACGAAGTCGCGCGCACCAGCTAGTTAGTAATATTATTTAGTAATGAAATGTGTGTACCTTATTCGTTATTTCATAGATTAAATTTAATAGTTTGTATTCAAATTCTCTCTGGAGAGTCGACCTTAGAGTCCAAATTTAACTGCCTACGAACATGCCTTGAGAACAAAATCCCGCTGTAATTTATATTAGAGCTTCAAGATTTGAGGCATAAATTGATCAGTTTAATCATTGCCCATAAATTTGTGGAAACATAAACATATAGGTCAAATATTTCACATCTTTCCTAAAGTTATGTATATATTTTATAAAAACTATTACAATTTTAGTATATTAGTTTCCAATAAATATAGTTAATTACAATAGGGACATTACACAACTAATGAGGTACTGAATGATGTCAGTTTAACACGACATCTTGGCTGCTTTAATAAAGATGTAATTATGTATGTTCCTAGTTAAAAAGTTTTTATACGTCCATTAACAAAATTAAAAAAAATACATAAACCAAGCTAAACAAGTACTCCACATTTGTATTCCTTTATTATCGCCCCTGATAAACAAGTAGGTATTATGTTCAGTCCTTGAATGGGTGGCTTTGATGTTGGTAGACCAAAAGTTTGCTCTTCTCTCTTGAGTCGTATTTCCTCATGACTGAGGGTCTACCAGATCCTGTTCATGGTGAAGTAAACGTTAAGTCATTTCAGAGGATCTTAGGTCAGTTTGACATTACTCTCGGCACTTACGTACCTCACACAAACTTACTTAAATACACTTACATTCACATATACATATTTTCAAACACACATACATTATACTTACTACGTATTTGCCACACTTAAGTAACCGTTGAATACATCGCCGAGGCAATTGAGTCTCGCATTAGAGGTATTGCAGCGAAATAATATAGATCTGAATATCGAGGTATATACGAGTATGTATATGTATATAACAGTAGCTTGGAGACCATTTTCCCACACTGGAGAGCAAACAACACGTAGACAATAACATATATAGACTCCTAATATATACATGCATGCAACATATTTCAAGTGTCATCACATTTAGTACCTTTATACATTTTTTAGTGAACACAGAAAATATGCACATATTCAGGACGCAGGACTTTATTCGTCAAGTCATATTTCTTATTATTGACGGTCGTTAAAGACAAATCGTTCATTGAGAAGTTTTCTCTGATGCATCATAGTGGTCGTCCAAGTCCACAGGTTAAAAATCCTTATGACCAGTCGTAACAATCCTTACGCCTACGTTAGGTTAGGTGACGTGGTTCTATCTAAATATATGGTATAAAGGTGACTGACTGACTGACTGATATAGTGATCTATCAACGCACAGCCCAAACCACTGGACGGATCGGATTAAATTTGGCATGCAGGTAGATTTTATGACGTAGGCATCCACTAAGAAAGGATTTTTGGAAAAACCGCTTTTAAAGGGGTGAAAAAGGGGATGCAAGTTTTACTTCTTAATGCGCGCGAAGCCGCAAGCACCCACTAGTTTAGCATATATATGTGTAGGACTCTTTATACTACCATGTTGCGTCTATAAGGTATTACATTGTGCAAACACTAGACCATAATGCAGGTCCGCGGCAACCATTTCTGTGAATTACAATGATCAGGTGAGCGCTCGGTGTACGACACGGCCTGCGCCGACACCAGCAGATATTTACCATTATTTACCAATTAAATGTGCTTGGAGCTGGGAAGTTTACTATGTTTTAGTCAGAAAACATCATATAGTTACTAAATACACCATATTTTGTGTAGAACGGGTACTTATGTATGATTTATATTCACACTCAATTGTCAGCATGTACCAGATTGAAGAACCATATGATTGAAGAGACACTTTGAAAAGCGATAGTGGTTAATGCGGAGAATACTAGACCTGTACAGGAAAAAAAAATTATGGTCTTTAAATTCGTGTTACTATGTGGGGCTCATAATAAAAGAAAAAGAAGATCCACCTCCATGTGTTCCATGTAATCACATGCTCATAAAATGCAACATTCGAGCGTGCGAAACCGGGTCAGCTAGCTAGTACATCATTAATACGGATATCTGTATGGCAACGTCTGACTCCGAGTAATATGCAAAACTGCGCGCGCAGCCGCGCTAGCCGCCATTGCAAAACCACTCGATACAAGAGATAATACCGAGAAATAAGGACAAACTATTAACGGCCAAATAAATTGATGTGAGATCACGACTTCGAATTATTAAGCTGAAGCCATTTGCACCGTGAAAAGCGAAGCTGTGCGAAAGCGGTTGGAGTTTACTTTAATCATCGTAAAGTGGATCCGCTATGGGTTTGGATTAGGTGTTGGTATTTCACTTTGGAAATTAACTTTAGACAATTTCATCGTTTCATTTGATTACGTTGGCCAAAATTACCTGAGTTTTTTAACGGTGTTAAGTAAGACCAAGAAGGGATGATTTTTCTTAATGTTGATTTATGCAAACGATCAATTTTCATTTGAACTCAAAACATTGACATTTGAACTGCGCGTTTTACGCATATGCAATCTTTTTAAGACTTTTTTTTTTATTGAAATCAATAAAACCGAATAATCTTACACAAGACATTTAGATAATAAATGTTAATCTGGATACTCGATTTTTCAGTAACTTTCCGTGCTAAAATCTAAATTATTGTTTGTAATAAATGTTCATATACCTAGTTGCATATCTAATCTCTCTCGTACATATACAAATAACTCCAGATTAACTGACGTAGTTTATTTATGCATGCTATAATTTTACTTCCCGAACAACTAACTAACTGACTGCGCGCCGTAATAGTTATTTATGATAGATTTAATAGTGAAGGAATAATTGCATCGCTACATGTACTTAGCAGCTTTTAACTTTTGCAAAATCAATACACTATCTATATATATAAAACTCAAAGGTTACGGACTGACTGATTGACTGACTGATATAGTGATCTATCAACGCACAGCCCAAACCACTGGACGGATTGGACTGAAATTTGGAATGAAGCTAGATGTTATGACGTAGGCATCCGCTAAGAAAGGATTTTTGGAAATGCCACTTTTAAAAGGGTGAAATAGGGGATGCAAGTTATACTTCTTAATGCGAGCGAAGCCGCGAGCACCCACTAGTGCATAATATAAATCAATACTTTAATATTCTACTTGTACATAAAGTTATTGGATTGTAAATTTACTCGGAATTAGGTATACCAGTGCATTGAAGTTTACCGCTGATCTAACCGTGCTCGTTAAATTGTTTGACTTAATGATAAACTTAATTAAAGTTATTTAAGATGAGTCATCTAGTTAGTGTGTTCATATTAAGTGTAGAATAAGTAGATACTTAATGGAAATAATTAATTACGTTTTTACGTGACAATTAGGCATTTAACCAGCAGGTCGACAAAAGTAACGTACAATCTAAACTGTTCTCGGTTTTAGAGCATAAATGTATTAGAAAAATTCATTTCAGAAATGAGTATATATAATAATACTAATGAGTAAATACTAGTAATACTATGATCTTAATTTCTTGATGTTTGAGTTCTTTTGTTATTGGTGTACAATAAAGAATTATTGATTGATTGAAAATTGAGTATTTTCCAAATATGTACAGTTTAATACGTAACAAAATATACTCTGTGGTTACTCTCCAGTTAAATTTATTATACCTATAGTTTTACCCACTAGTTCCACACTGAGATATACCTTACACCCATACAGATACACTAGATAGCTACATATAATACAAAGTTATGTAGCAACTTTCGATTTCTTTTCTCATTCCATAGCCGGCTAATCTGTCAGTCAACACTTAACCCCATCTTACCTTCCATTATATGAGTACTCATCAACTAGCGTCAGATCTCAGCCAATTAATTATATTAATTTTACAATAAAGCTAATGAAATGAAGTGAAATATCTTTGGTAATGATGACTCACTATTTTGATTCGAGGTCTTTTGTTTGTTTAAACGTAGGAATTAATTGGTTTTGATTCATTCAAGTTTTTGCTTCTTAATCGCTACCATATAAAGATAGTTATTTTAACGTGTTTGGATTAGCTTTGATTGACGAACTTAGATTGCTTTCTTTGATTTATTACACTTATGAATTTGATGTGGTAGACCATGTTCTGTTATATATTAAAAAAAGAACAAATCAATTTATTCTTACTAGATCAGTTATTTTTTATTACAGTGCCAGCAATATAGTGAATCAACTGAACGGGCTGAACAAAACATAATTCCATGTAAATACCATTTACAATGTTTATTTTAATATATTACTTGCTTATATATGTACATATTTTGTAGAAGGGCCACCGCTACGTGCGGTCTCAAAAAACCAACAGTCACCATTTAAGTATACTTATATTCACTTAACAATGTGATACTCGTTAAGATGCGATTAAAACACCATAAGAGAGAATGTTGGAAACCAGATCGGACCGGATTCAGCAGGGTAAGAACTGGAGCAAGCAGCTCGAATATCGACCCTTGGTAGTATGTGGAGTAACAGTACGCGAATTTACATACATTGTTTATTGCAAAAAAAAACGAGAGTAACTTATAAGAAAATAATAAGACTTTTGGCAACAATATGGCTTTAAAAAAGATAGTATATAGACAGTAATAAATACTACTCACAATAAAGAGCTTCCGGAGGTTCATAGGGGATAGCGTCAAATTTGATTCGGTTATATTCCAGTGGCTGCAAGTTGCTCAAATTATTTTTTTGTATGGACATCAAAAATATCTGTTTACCAAGTATCGTGATATTGTCATCAAAATAGCGTCGCATAGAGAAATATTAGCACACAAATTGAATATGTTACAGATAATTTAATTAATAAATATGTATTAACTTTTTATTAGAAAAAGAGCGAAAATAATTACGACCAGCAAGATTCGAACCTGCCACGGTAAACTGTGGCCGGCTAATTGTCAGGAGCGAAAATATACAGTCATTTCCGATGACGATTAGATTAATTTAAACAACTGTAGTGCGAATTTAGCACTTGCCAAAATAACTCATAACGTTACAGATATGTACATATACAATACGCTTCACTCACTCCACTCGCTCGATCAATAAGATTTTCTTTCAAGTGCCGCACAGTTTCTCTTTTTTGTGTATGCACCTGCAATGTAGGGCAATCTGGGCTTATTTCGAAACACCTTGATTGACGGATATCGGGCAAAAATTAGTACTGCATGTCTGTTTGTCTGCTCAAATTAATATTACATATTCCATACGATGTTTTGTTTGGTTGTACTACTGGTCGTGCATTAGTTAAGACAAGATTTTTTTATGCAAGATAGGATCACGTTTGACCGCAACTCGCTTGATAAAAAGCGATAATATACTGTCATTTAAAAAACTAAAAATATATAGTCAACTAAGTATACACGTAAAAGTAAAATAGAAACAAAACTATCAATTGCAACAAACATGTGATATAAATTTAGATACAACGCGTGGCATTATCACTCTAGGAGATATCCTCTAGATGTATGTAAGTGCTTTCCTTTAAGGCTATAAACAGAAAACTGTAACTTAGAACTACGCGTAAGCTTAAAAACTTGCAACCGTTACATTATCGTGATTCTCAATGCTTCAGTTGTCGAACAATGTCCAATTTAATATTTCAAGCAACCTACATTTCATCATTTCAAGTAGATTTACTATCAGCATTTCTCAACTGTTGTTAGATTATTATCTTAATAACTGTTAAAGAAATAAAAAGTATCCACTTATTGGTTTTACAATACATCGATGATTGTCTGATTTTACACTTGAAATGCTATTTAGTGGCCTTAATCTATATTTGCTGCAAATTGGACCTAAAATTGTATGAATCATCTAGCTCCAGTTCTATGATTTGCGAACTTATTATGACTTGATTAAATTTAAGCAGCAAATTACTATTGAGTATATGCTAGCATTATTAATTTACAACAATTATTTTTTAATGAAAATTAGATATTTTAGGTATTGTTTATTACTAAAGTTTCGTAACAAATCTCATACAGAATTTGATTTAATATAGGTACTCTCACCCAATAGCAATGCAATATGTCTAAAATTATTATATTCATGTAAGTATTAAAATTTTACTTGTAATTCCAAAAGTAATGACTTCCCAATCAGGAAAGATTTTGTCCAATTAGTAGTAAATCATTAATTAACTAATCTACCTAATTAAATAATGATAATGTCATATTACGTAGACAATTAACTAATTTACCCAAATCATAATTCAGGTAGTATATTATTAGGTCACAGAGGTCATTGGTGCATAATTCTATTGCTAAAACGAGTTACACTAGTATTATAACTATTATAATTTTATATATTATTTGCACCACACCCACATAAAAATGTCTATTTAATTTATCAAATGACATATGCTTTGTTTTAAAAAAATCAAATTAGCAATCTATACTTTATTTCTATAAATATAAAAGAACATGACATGTCATGTGGTATTAATTTACCGACTTCAAACTAAACTTCAAGTAAATCTTAACTAAATTTATTTTTTAACTTGTTGACATTAGACTCTGGGTTGAAATAAATGACAGATTTTTTTAATCATTTGTTAATAATTAATTTATGTGACGTTAGAGGTGCGTAGCCACGTTCTTAAAAAAGTTAACTGTCAGTGTCCCGCCTGGTCCCCGTGGTTCGGTACGTCAATGTCAATGTCAAGTAAAACACACGCGCGCCGCTTTTCGGCAAGATTCTCAACCTAACAAATCTACAAGTTTTCTCTCGTTTTGTTTTGGAATATATATCAAGATTGACTGCATCTTTTGGACTTTTCATTGCTTGACAGCTCCAACAACCCTTCATGCCTGCAGAGGCCCTACATAGTGTTACATTTATTAATAATTGTCTAATTTTCATTTTTTTATTAGTTATAACCATAGTTATTTATTTGCGAATTGTAAAGTACACAGTTAAACAAACAAGATGTGGAAATTGAACACTGAACAAACACCCTGAAAGAGGTTTGCAAATATTATGTTGAAGTGAGCAGCTTACTTTATTACTTTCCTATCTCATAGGTAATCTAACAAAACCACAACACAATTCATAAGATAATATTCGAACAACATACATCTAAATATATAAAACTCAAAGGTGACTGACTGGCTGATTGACTGACTGATATAGTGATCTATCAACGCACAGCCCAAACCAATGGACGGATTGGGCTGAAATTTGAATTGTAGGTACATAGATGTTAAGGCGTAGGCATCCGCTAAGAAAGGATTTTTGGAAATGCCACTTTTGAAGGGGCGAAATAGGGGATGCAAGTTTTACTTTGTAATGTGAGCGAAGCCGCGAGCACCCACTAGTATATTATAGATGTAAAATAAATACTTATTAAGTGTTAAATATTATGTATAATTTACACGTCACCGTATTCATAAAACTTGAAAGTTGAAGTTGATACAATTATATGCGTCATTCGAGGGATTAAATGAAATGCAAGTCAAATTGCAGCGGAGTGGCGTTCGAGTTATTTTGTACCGCATACCAAGGTATCTATGTATTACTTATGTAATTTTGTACATAATCCTATAGATACATACATATATATTATGTAATATTTAACACATAATATGTATAAGTAATTATTTCATTTAAAATTGACGTCGCGGTCAATTCTGCTCAAAATATGATATCTGTAATATGTTAAGATATGTAATTTCCAACATCGAAAAGCATTGAAAGCTATTCAATGCAATGAGATTTTTATCTAAAATGAAATTCGTGTTAACCGTTGTCTGCAAAAAAAAACCTAAATCATTCTAAACATTTACTACGAGTATGTGCAAAATATGCATAAAACCTAGTAAAAGTGCGTAAGTACAGCCCATGACAAATATCTCAAAAGTCAAAACTAATGATAACGGTAAAATTTTGCATGTCAAAATGTATTGCCAAAATATGGCTCCTGTCCGTTACAGCATTAAGCCGTGGCCACAGATTTATAACGCATAACAAAACTGTTTGCTTGCACGCAGCTTTCGTGGGAACCTACACTGAACTAAAATCTAAATAATTTAACTCTACTTGCGGATAAAATTAGAACTAAAATGTTTTGCTCGGGACACTGTCCTCGCTAGGCTATATTCCCTTGTTTTAAAATAAAAAAGTAGCATTTCTAAAAATCCTTTCTTAGCGGATGCCTCCGTCATAACATCTACCTGCATGCCAAATGTTAGGCCGATCCGTCCAGTGGTTTGGGCTGTGCGTTGATAGATCACTATGTCAGTCAGTCAGTCAGCCATCTTGGATTTTCATACATTTAGATTCTTGAGCATTAAATTTGGTTTTTAATGCCAATATGTAGAAGAATAAAGAAAAAGTGCTGCTACCAGTTGTTGTATAGATCTTACGTTACTTTAACAAAGTTACTGCATCAGAGTATCGGAGGCATTCTGCATACCCTACATTTGGATTACTAAATATTCCGTTACTAGTAGCAGCACTGTTACGTATTGGTCTTTAAAGCTATAAAAACTTTCTAGTTTAATTTTTATCCGTTCTTATATGTATCTGGCATGAAATCTTGTGAACAATATGAATCAATTCGTGTTCGATATAAATTGGACATCACAAATTGACATTGACAGTTAGATGTACCATGTTGGGGTTATTGATGTGGTTTATAGTATAATATTGGTTTTTATTTACCTTCAGGTTTGTTATTGCTATTTAAAAACATGACTTGGCTGAAAAGATATGATGAAAGTATAGTGAAAAACAAGAGTTGACGGAAAACACAAGCAGTTCAAATCATAATAATTTATTATAGAAAAATAAATCTTTGCTTTTTTTTAACAAGGAAGGGTTTGCAATTGACCGTAATTCGCCTGATGGTAAGCAATCATCAGGCGAATATCATCATCTTTGCTTATATACAACAAAGCTAAGTTACAACATGTTAATAATTCGACAGAACATATTTTCCCATCATCCATTATTCACGTATTTCTTCATTTCAGATTCCGATACATTTATTCCTATTTAGTACCAAACACCGACCTGTCATAAACCTGTCTAAATCTCAATCAACCTAAACCAATATTTACAACAAACATAATTAGTTTCTGGTTAATTACAGACTACATTTTGAATACTCAAAGTCGACTGTTCGACAAATTAAATCTGGTATCTAGTGGTGGCAGCACTTCCACACTTAGACCCAATATTTCGTATAAAACTTTTAGTTTAAATTTTGGTCTCATACAGAGTTATCTTACCAGAATATTAATTGGTCTGCTTATTAAATTAGCAAATAAATGCTATTGCACTAATTCAGAGGATGCTTGCAGCGGTGCCATACATATACAGCTTTAATGGACGGTTTCCTAAATCTTAAACTGGGTAGAGTTTGTTTTACACGAGAATAGTTATAGTTTTTTTTTACACTAGATAGGCTTACGTTTGACTATAGCCTGCCTGATGTTAAGCACAACTACAGTCTAAGATGTAGCACGCTTGCCTAGAAGAAACCTATTTACTCTAGCAGGCCGACTCTATATGGACACTTCAGATACAATGAACAATTATAAATATGTATAACTTATGAAGTTGAATAAAAAAATCATCATTCATATTTGTTTTATCTTTAATAGTTCTGAAATTAGTGAAAAAAAACACCAACATGCTAATCTCGTTGGAAAGTAATGTAAAAACAACAACGACTCTTTAAATACATTAAGTTTTTTTTTACTACGTTATTTTGTTAAAAAATCTTTAACTAATTTAGGCTTTACTGTAGACGCGTTGAGTTGTATGTTGTAGTCATTACACACTGAATAAAATACGAATCTTTTTTTAAGCTGAAGCTTAAAGCCAAAATTAATATTTTATAGTCGCAAATATTAATTATATAGCCGAATTTGAAACTGCGGATGTTAAGACAGACTCTATACTAAAATAAAAGCTCCTATATTCTATACCTCCTCTTTACACACAAACTTTAAGCTACATATTTATTGATGAGTGACTTCAACCTAATTAATTTCGATACCTGCCTGTAGTCATTAAGATAGGATGCTATCTTGATTAAAGATAATTAAATAAGGTTAATCATTACATATTGGAATCTGCTTGGCACACAAATTGGAACATAAAGTGGCTCCTTTTTTATATACTGAATTAATATAAAGATGATAAATGAATTTGAAGAGGAGAGTATATATAAAGATAGAATATTTGTACTTCCGAATAAATGTATTGTTTTGTATTGTTTTTTATTGTTTGATCGTCTCGTCTTGATGTTAATTTTTTTTATGTGTGTTGTAAATTAGTCAAATATGCGCGTAAATTATAAATGACGTAATTGTGTCATGTACGATAAGTCTACAAAGGTGTTTTTATTAATATAATGGACAAAAATATTTTGAGTACATACTAAAATTCTTTAAGACTCTTCCATAGAAAGTATATAAAAATCTAAACAAACAAATAGATTGAAAATTACATTTTCGGTTTTCGTCAATTCTAAAAAGAACCAATTATAATATTATATAATTCTTGTATTACCTACACATTGTTTTTTGTAAACTTTAAGAAAATAAAGATAAAATAAGATATATATAAAGATAGATATATAAGGTATTTGTATAATTCAAAAATATTTACAATAAAATATCTATATCTACATAGACCAATACATAATAATATCTCCTACACCGATGTCAGAAACAAGTATATTCTCAAGCGGCCCTTTAATTACATTAGCCGCAATTAGCCGCGTGTCATTCTATGCTCCAAGCTGAGCATTATAATTTCACTTTTACTACCATCGGATGGAATGCGTAAGGTAGATAGATGAGCGAGTGAAGTGAGTGATTTGTTGTTATAGCTAATGGATAATATTTTTTCTCCGTATCAGTACGTTTAAAGGTATTTACTTATCAATTTAAAAAAAAAATAAAAAAACCTTTTGAGGCTCTGTTGCCATTTCTTTAATATTATTTTTCCTGAACTATGATAAGACACAAAAAACGTGTGCTACGCCACTTTACAACGTACATCGGTACATCAATTTTTGTAATTACAACTAGGTATGAGAATGTTAAAACATTTACTGATTGATTGCAATTCATCAAAAAACAGCAAAAGCCAAACAGTCAGGAAACGAAACGAACATATTTTGACAAAGTTTACTATTTACGAAACTGATGGCAAGTAATGTGGCATAAAATTGCAGCAGTCAGTGCTGGCGAGATCAGAGTGCTGCGGGCCGACGTGGTCGGACAAATGTCAGAGCTGCCGTCAAGGCAACGTCGGGCAGATGGACTAGTATGCGTTATATGTGCTTGTGATGTGAAGTTAGGGATGGGGACAAAAGAGCTTTTTTTAAAAACAGGTCAATAAAAAAATATGGTGCCTTTGCTAAAAATTTGGGAATGGATGCAAATTGCCTTTATTCTTTAATTTGTCTTCGCAATTTTTGACAACATAAGTAGTGCATAGTGCTTTTAACAAATACAATTTATATTAAAAGACATTTACTCGTAGGAAATAGTAGGAAACCATTCCAAACTATAAACGTGTTTGAAAGCTTAAGTTGGCCTCAGTAAATATACTCAAATAATAATCAATTAAATATACGAGATAAGAAGACATTATGTATAGGTAAAGGTTATTCAAAAATAACTAACTGAAACCTATTTGTTTAGTTAAATACCCCTCTAGATCAAAAACCTGAGTCCGATCCCACGACCTCCATTTACGGCACATCTAAATTCCTCTAGCTATGAAACAGATCGGCAATTACTAGAAATGCTGTTTTATCTGTGCTTGCACGGCGCTGTAACGTAGACTCGTAACTAACCCCCAAGTTAATCAAGTTCGTCGTGGGTCGTCTGCCAGTCCCCAAGGGGGAGCTGGTAGGTCCTCAGCGAGCTTGCGCTCTTTAGAGGGGCTGGGCGCCGGGGTACGCTGACCCCGGGGAAGTTCACGCACACACACGACGAGTCGCTCTGTCCGGCGGCGCACCAGCGACGGTCGGCGTTGTTCGACGCGTCGACGCCGAGTCGCTCAGTCCGCGCGGCGTACCAGCAGCGGCGGCGTTGCTCCACGTGGACGACGTCGAGTCGCCAGTCCGCGGGGCGCACCAGCAGCGGCGGCGTTGCTCGAAGTGGTGTGGTGATGTGTGGCGATGTGCCGATGGCGATGTGCCTGTCGCTGCGGCGCTTTCCTATAACGCCGGGACGACAGGCTGTAGTTCCTGGAGTGATGCAGGCGCGTCGACCTCCCGCTCGGGAGCAGCAGCACGCGGCGCACGCACCCTCACGGGAGGGAGCGGCCTGCAACGTGACGGACGACTAGTGCGCGCGACGACTCAACGGGAACTAATCAAGTTCATATGAATTATAACAAATATATAGTCTGAAGTTTGATTTAATTAGTCAAAAAGTTCCGTCATCATCATCATCATCGTCATCAGCCTGTAACCCACCGCTGAGTACAGGCCTTTTCACCAATATGCCATACAATATAGTCCCTTCTTAAGCCAGTAAAGTATGTATTTGTTAATAAAAATTAAGAATGAAACGACAAAAATTGGAATGTATGTGTTAATCTACTTGCGCGTTACATTTCGCGTTACTACACAATTTTTGTGCGTATTAAACATACGAGTACATCTACGTACGTATCTATAGTCCAAATTATTAGGTACGCGTGCACAGTAATAAAAAAAACGTCAAAAATAGGTTGAATTAATAATAAATTTCGGATGCCATTTTTTATTTTAACAGGTTTGCAATTTTAATATTAAAACTTTCGTGAGACATTTTATCAAAAGATTAACTAAAACGTCTGCGTGTTGCCGCGGCCCAGGACGAACGTTCTGAAGATGGGTGTCATGACATCCGAAACGCGTAACCATTTACGCGATTTACACGTGAGTGAAAACCGTTTTAGTTAATCTTTTGAGGTTTGCAATTGACCATAGTTTTTAATTTTAAAAAGCTTTATGTTAGGATCGACTCACCATGCGTGTCTGGGTAACGTACATGAAAAATAACATTTTATTAAAATCAAACGATTTATTAAACAACAAATTGACTGAATTCGTACTGAATTTCGGAAGGCAAATTAAAAAAAAACTTGATGTTACATACGATTTACTATACATGTATGTATAGGTAAGGAGGCTTCGTACGAGTAATTAATGTAATTAATCTTCTCGTTAGTCATGTACCGTGTGTGGGACAACCTGTAGTCTGAGACACAACGGGAACTCAGACCTGGCACCCGACTGTCTGGCAGGTTCTATGCATTAGTACAGACTTCTGTACAACCTGTTTACATTAAACAATAACATTTTATCACAAACTAGCTGTGCGCGCGACTTCGTCCGCATAGAATAGTTATTACCATAAAAACGGTTTTAGTGAGTTAATCTTAAAAGATAGACATATACCGTTCCAGACATTCTGTTAGATAATTTTAAGAGAAATAATTCTCTTATACATATTTTTTTGATATCTTGAACCGTTTTCGCAGCACACGCAACGGAAGCCCTCAAAGATGAATAATTTTTCCCGTATTTTTCACATTTTTCATCGTTTCTTCGCTCATATTAGTTGCAGCGTGATGTTATATAGCCTAAAGCCTTCCTCGATAAATGGTCTATTTAACACAAAGATAATTTTTCAATTCGCACCAGTAGTTCCTGAGATTAGCGCGTTCAAACAAACAAACTCTTCAACTTTATAATATTACTAGCTGTGCCGTAGAATAGTTACTTTGGGCATTAATTCTTTGAGTTTTGAACCGTTTTTGCAGCGCACGCAAAGGAAGCCCTCAAAGATGAATAATTTTTCCCGTTTTCCCCACATTTTCCATTGTTTCTTCATTCCTATTAGTAACAGCGTGATGTTATATAGCCTAAAGCCTTCCTCGATAAATGGTCTATTTAACACAAAGATAATTTTTCAATTCGCATCAGTAGTTCCTGAGATTAGCGCGTTCAAACAAACAAACTCTTCAGCTTTATAATATTAGTATAGATGAGTTTACTAAACAAAAAAATACTTATAGCTAAACAGTGTTTCATAGTGTGATATAATAAATCTTGAAAATATCTAACTTCATACAAATGTCATCATGACTACTTGGTATAAGCTTCCTCCTTTTGGTGCATTGTTTACTAAATAAAAATAAATACTTTACTTTTGCTTTGCTTTGTTTGATAAACTCACGACACCAGAGTTGGCCACTCTCATTCGATAAGAAGAAGAAAAATAATACTTTACTTACTTGGGCGCCCACCACAATATAACTGTCCAACAGAACTCCCGAATTAATTCTGGGGGGGAGTCACGACCCCCAGCCATGAGGAAATACGACTCAAAGAGAGATAGATACTTTATGTGAATTTCTTTTCTTATGCATTTACTGATTTGTTTATATCTTCTTTTACTATATGAAAATAAGTCGGGTTTTCCTTCCTGACGCTATAACTCCAGAACGCACGAACCGATTTCCACAGTTTTGCATTCGTTGGAAAGGTCTCGGGCTCCGTAAAGTTTATAGCAAAGAAAATTTAGGAAAATTTTCAAACAAAAAAGCGGGAAACTGGGGAAAATAATTTTTCACATACAGCGCGAAACGGAGTTCGCCGGGTTTGCTAGTTTGGCATAATAATTATAATTTATATAACTTCAAACGTCGTATTTACAGTACATTATGATATTTCAATATTGATGGATTACTACCGGCAAACTTGTATTTATTCAAGACATGCTCCAGATATCAGATATCTTGTGATGAATGTATTTTACGACGCTCCCACATAGATATCATCTATATAGGTTTATAAAATAATTGTTTGAATAAAGATCACGAACAGCTGTGAAATTAATTTTCTTGATTTTGTAGATGGGTGATGCAAATGTTAATAAACGCTTTCTGAATCTGAAAAAAGTTGTGAAAAATAACGTCAAAATTATTTATTTAATTCACTCATTACATGACAAATATTTATTAATGAAGAATTTAAACAAGTTACTGATCAATTCATTGATTAGTTGCGTTATGGTCACTACAACCAAATTAAACAAAACAAAGAGAGCACATACATTTATTATTCTTAAAATATTTGGTTGAAGTCAAATTCAATCAAATTAAAAAAAAAGTTATATGAATAGTAATTTTGTAATGTTAGTCTGTAATTTTAGTCTTTTAAATTTTTATCATACTAAACACTGTTATCGAACCTCAACCTCCTCTGAATCTCGGTGCAGTTATCAGATAGTACCACAGCAGTAAGTACCTACTGATGAGCGTGATCCAGATGGCGCTGTGGTGCAACATCGTTAACCCACTTGAAGCCAGCGCAGCGCCTGCGCGGTGTAGCTAGCTTGCTAAAGACCGTTTCACGAAAGAGTTCCCTCAGTTAAGGCGCCATAACCGCATGATTTTATCAGCTATAATAACTATAAAATGTTAGTTCCAAACTTTTTCGTGGGTCTTATTTCGTGAAACAATCTCTACGCCATATATTGCTGAGTGTTACCACAATAAGTGTATTGTATACAGTAATTACTAAGTATATTATTAAAAATACAATTGATAACAATAGCAGTGAGATGCAATCATTGTTCAAATATAACGATAGAGATATCTTTTTTAAGTATTTTTACGCATCTTACTGCAATGTCAACTGTAGATTTCGAATCCAAATTTAGCGTTAAGTTAAAATATGCAATACCAATGATATTATTGTAATATTTAGTAAGTAGTAAGGTTGTTTTCTATTGCATTTGTATAAACAAGCGGGAAAAGGGCAGACGGTCTGCCTTATGGTAAGCAGTCACCGTCACCTATGGAGAATTGGAACGCACGAGAGATGTTGCAGCAATGTTGATATCATCATAAGTTCTCGCCACCAGAGTTGGCCACTCTCATTCGATAATAAGACAGGTACTTTAAAGCACTCGGCTTATATTGAAGGGTTTAATTTAATCAAATACGTATTACCAGCATTCCAATTATTTGCGATTATTGAATCTATATAAAACACAATATAAATATGTAACTTTTACGGTTTTTACTCACGTCTAACTTCACGTATGTAGTTTACGTATTTCGGGTGTAATGACACCCATCAAATAAATTACCCGTAATAGTTACATATTGATATGAATGTCTCACGATAGTTTTAATAATAAAATATAAATAGGTAAACTTAATACAATACAAACTTTAAGTGCAATAAGGTGCAGCGTTGAATGTTTAACAAAGCCATTAAGAGGTGGTTCTGAGAAAAACCACCGAACTGACCTTAACAGGATACATTGTAACTGGTTTTATCTACTTTGTTACTAAAAGTCAGGACTTGGAATTACCAAAGTATGTAAATAAAAGAATAAAAAAGTTTTTTTAGATACGGGTGGGTAGGTAGGTATATGAAACTGTAAACATATTATAGTTAATTCAAGGAATTTCCTCTTTGAATGGGACTGTGTGATGTATACTTATAATCCAAGCATATGATTTGTTAAATATTTCTTTGATTTGAAACTTTAATATTTTAATCTTTGAAGCAAATTTATACATAATTATTGAATCGAGGCAGTGTCATCCTTGTCAAAAAAATTGCTCAAATATATTACATAATGTTTTGATCTATTTGTTTAAATATTATATATGAGTATAAGTAGTATATGTGATTCTTTTTAAAATTAAGTTTTTAATCATGTCGTTATTTGTTCTCACACTTAGAATACTTGTAATATATATATATATATATATATATATAATAGGATCATACAAATTATACACACTTCACGTCTTGTTAATTTTAAGGCTTCATTTACGCAACAAACTAAACTTTACATTAACTAAATTGGAACAAAACAGTGATTGACTATAGTTTTACGATCCCTGCAAGTATTAAAGTTTAACAATTGTCAATTATCTGAACGTATCGGCCACTTTATTAACTTATACATTTAAAAGCTTTATCATCGACAAACTAACCCAGACATTCCTTAATATCTATTTATTTAAGTGTATACAAACTGTTTCTTGCGCTGAGGTGCACAAGGAGATAAAAATCCATTGATTTTTCGAGATTTTGGTTCTTGTTTGGTCCACACCTGATTGGTCTGTAATTAGCATCCAGATCTTCTTAATTTAAACATGCCATACTCATACAAAACAATACAAAATATTTATTGACATAATAAAAACGGGTAACAATAAATTTCGTGAAACCTCTGGCCTTGTGCTAGTCGTGAGACTGTGTTACAAGGCCAGAGTCTTCTCCCATTTGTGAGGGTTATATTATATTAGTCTAGTAATTTTCTGTCATATTATTTATTCTGGTAATCAACAAAAATACCAAATGCCACTTTCGGAACCTTATACTAAATCGTAGTTTCATTATAACAAGAATATAACGCAAGATAATGAGGCATCTCTTAGGTTTTATGCTGTTGTTGTTTGTCAATACATAATACCTGAAAGCAATGAAAATTTTATGCATCCATTTTGTTGTTAATTTCAAATTACTAGCAAATTAGCTTCCTTGTAATAAATTTTAGTCAAATGTTAATTGAATAAGTTTCTTCAAAGCTATTTTAACCCGTCAAAGATATTTTAGTTTCTAACTTGTTGTTAATTTATGATTAACAAACATAATACCTATTTCGTAATATTCAATAGCTAAGAGACACTCACGTGAAATGTCAAATAAGACCTAATTTTGAAAACTCTTGACACTAGTGCGATGAAAGAAACGTATTCTATTTTTCATCCTCAATATTTTAATAAGATTTTGATCTAGTTCTTTGACATATCTGGATTTATCTATCATTTAGAATCAGGACAAGGAATTTCATTTCATCCCTCTCTTTCTCTCAGGACAATTTGCAAAACATCACTTTTTTTGTCGACATGTGTAATAATAATTCGGTAAAAATATATTTTAATTATTTTTTTAGCTAACATTATTTTCCCTATGATAAAAAATTTGCTTTTTATATACAAATATATTGTAACCCCATGTATTGTAGTGACTCTACACCAAATATTTCGCTTGCCCGCACTAAGTTCAGATCACCGTGTCGACTGACACGCCTATCTCATTTTACATTTAAGTACGAACGAGTGCATATCATGGAAAATTACTGAAAAAAAGCATACCATAAACACGTGCCAATATAACTCTAAACTCAAGGTAATAAGATTCAGTTTTGAATGAATTAACTGTTAGTGGAAACATTGCAAAATTTCGTAAATAAGCTCGTAATTCTCAGCATGTACTTAATTACAAGTTTTACAGTATGTTTAGCATAAAAAGTTAGAAAGCTACACAAATGGGCACTAAGTTGGGATTTACTAATTTAGCGCTGATCTTTGTTAAGTTTGATTTGATTGGTTAGCAAGTTTATGTTTACGTCTGCAGTCGTTTTGTTCTATACTCTGTGATTACTATTTAAGATTTATTTTATATAAATATGGTATAAAAGCCCTATAAATATATAATCCTCTTAATAAATAAAACGGAACTCCGTAGCATATCGTAGCATCTTTACGCTCATAAAAAAGACTTCAACGCGCTTCTCCTGCTACGAAATTCCATGTATTTAAGTTCTTAGCTTAAAAATCTACGACTAATTATAAAACAATTTTAATGAAATATTTTTTAAATAAATTTTTAATGAACATTCGAGGTTTCGCTCGCATTATTTTCGAGTAAACCAATATTACTATCACCATATCAAAAAAATACAAACATTTGTGGTGTAAAAGAAGAACTAGCATACCAACTACCAACATTACCAACAAACACACTTTTGCTTTCATATTGCTATGATATATGAACCCGCTCTTCTATCTTCTATTTCATTACATATTGCAACCTGTCTACTACTAAACGCTACCAACTATACACAACAAAATAGCAACACAACAAAGTATTAGATTAGAATAAGTTTTCGCGAATCGAGTCCGTGATCCGCGGTGCGAGGGGGGCGGTGTAGCGGGGGGGAGGGAGATAGCCAGCTCGTGACTCGACCGCCCTGGTTTGGTACAGGATCCGCGGACACGACGCCGCTGGTTGCTAATTAAACATTCAGATAACGACGTACTAACTTTACTGGGTTACTGTCAAATACAATTAGTGCAAACTTTTTAAAAATGGCTTCAGTATGGACCAACAGCTTATCTTCTACAGTACTACCTCTTTAGGAAATATGCGAAAAAACGTTTGCTATTTCATCCTGGATCGATGATCGACCTGATGTTTGCGTGCACAATGTTTAATACATCTGATATTTTTTTAGTTCATTTCCGAAAATAACAAAAGTTTTTCATATCGTCGTCCTAATTTTAACCCGAAAAGCATATAGATAAATGAGTTGCCAATATGCCCTGTATCATACCTGTTCTTAACTATTTAATGCTTATTATTGTCCACTAGCAATACCGCCGGATTCAGTAATTTATGTGCACCATTGTATGTTAAAACGGCGATAGACTCGGACGATATTTTACTAAATTAATGTTGGACATGCTTTACGAATGTTTGTTTTGTCGTTATTACATTATGGAGTCTACAATTTGCAATAGTTCAGTTTCTAAAATGTACTTTTCTTCTATTCCAGGTCAAAGAGTCGAGCCAGCCTCAGAACACAGAGAATATAATGGACCACAGTGTATCCCAGAGCCGAGTGTCTGAGAGACTCGCCGTGTAGTGGAGCGGACTCTGTTCTGAAGGATGGGAAGAAGCAACGTCCGGATCAAGTCCGCTCACTCTATTGGTCCGCCGCCGGGCCTGGCCTAGCGCCACACTCAGTTACCCACGCACCTGCGACACACAACATAGTACAACTCATTATCGGGTCATACATAATTAAGATATCATTTACCGTAGTACAAAGCCCCGCCGGCGCCCCATGCAGCGCGCCGAGCTCTCGCCCGACACGTAGACATGACGGCCACTGCCCCAGAACTGTCAAAGTCGGATTTCTTCGATTTCGTGACGTCGAACGAGGTGACGGATTCCCAGTACAAGCAGCAGATGCGCTCAGTGAACGTGTTCATGGAATCGCCCGACTCACGCTCCAACCCGCTGCTGTCGGAGGAGCCCAAGGAGCAGAACAACAACAGCGTGGCTCCCGCCAGCATGGCTGCCGGCATGACCGCCAGCATGGCCGCGCCGCCCGCCGCACTCGAGAGCTTCGACTCCATCTGGAACGTGGACCGCGAGCGGGAGCGCCTCGACTCCGGCATGCTGGAGGACCTCAACAAGTTCTACTGGAGCCAGGACGGGGACGTGGCGGGCGACACCGCGCTCGCTAGCAAGCTGCTCACCAACAACACGGACGGACAGATCTACACGCTCACCGTGCTCAACCAGGATATGAGCGAGCCCGGCGCCGCGCGTTACTGGCCCAAGGAGGAAGAGGTCTCCCTGTCCAGCCCCGCAGGCATCGAGCAACCCTCCTCGCTCGATCTTGAGGCTATCCTCAGCATCAACGGCTTCACCAACGACTTCAGCCAGGACCTTCCCAAGGTCGACGCCTTCTCATACGACGACACGGAGTCGGAGAGTCAACACGCTGACCTCAGCGCCGGCAACCTGGTCAAGGTGGAACCCTTCAACTATGACGACAACGAGTTCAACAGTAGCGATAAGAAAGAAGACTCCAGAAGTCCGTCCATAATCAGCACGCCTTCATTATTAGAGAGCCAAGAGTACAACAACAACAATAACGACTGGAAAATAACAGACCAAAATACGGAATCCAATGAATCGTTGCTCAGAAGCGCGTTACAAGGCAAAGCGTTTATTAGATACACTAATATCCAGAAAGGTAAACTGAATGCCAACGCTGAAATAAAGCAAGTTATCATCAATAACAACAACAAAGACGTACCGTCCATGTACCAGGATGTCAAAGAGGAGCAAGAGGTGCTCATGATCCCGCAGGGAGGTAACGTGAACATCTCCATCCTGCTCGACAATCAGACCATCATCGCCAACGGAGAGAACCCGTCGTCTACACAGAGTGTGGACGATATCCTGTCCACGTACCCCGACGACTATGAGAAGTTGCAGCGGATAGCGTCAGAGCTGGGCGAGTCCATGCAGCCATACTGCACGGTGGAGCCCCTGGACGCCACTCGCAGCGTCTACAACCTGCACCACGTCAGCGGGGAGCTGGTCACCATGGTCCCGGCGGGGGAGGTGCTCCCCCCGCACCTGCTGGTCGCCGCGCCCACCGTCTCCAGCTCCAAGGGCGGGGGCAAGAAGTGCAAGCGGATAGCTGGCAAGAATTCCCCGCTGGCACACGGCACGACCAGCGTGCAGGCCGCCACCTCCACGTCCAATGGGGTGCGCAAGGAGCGCTCGCTGCACTACTGCTCCATCTGCTCCAAGGGCTTCAAGGACAAGTACTCTGTGAACGTGCACGTGCGGACACACACGGGCGAGAAGCCGTTCGCGTGCTCGCTGTGTGGCAAGTCGTTCCGTCAGAAGGCACATCTCGCCAAGCACTACCAGACGCACATCGCGCAGAAGAATGCAGCCGCCAACGGCACCGCCGTGAAGCCCGGCAAGTCGAGGTAACCGCGCCCGCGCCGCCGGCCGGCTCTCGCCCGCTCGCCCCGCGCCCGCGCCACGCGCCGCCAGCGCCCCCGCGCCTGCATAGTCAAATAAACTTCGTCATGGTGATAAGTTATTTCATAATAAGGCTGAAATATCACAGATGATTTTGGTAAGGTGCTAATTGTAAAGTGGTGATTTTAGAAAATTAAGAAAGACACAAACGAATGACGCGGATGTTCTCGGCCGTTAGATACTTTAATTGTTAATTTGTCTTTAATTCCACCCGTTACCGTACTATACTAGTGTAAGCGAAGGAGACATGCTTTTGATTTAGTACAATACTCTATTCCATATTTGTTTAGTCATAATAATGTGTAAATAGTACTAATTACGTATTTACATGCATTTTCGTACCTGTTTATAGGTGTTTTTGTTCCTGTTATCGAGATTTGTACATCCGGTTGAAGATTATACTTTTACGAACTGGAGTTCTAGACCTAACAATACATACAAAACTATACATTATAACTTTGAAAATACTCATAATTTTAAACGTACTAAACGGGTGGCGAGCGTCGTAGAGTGTGGGAAACTGGCTCTGAGTCGGCTAGAAGCTAAATAATCAAAGTAAACACGAGATTAAATGGCCAACAATGATGAGCTGGGATTACATCTCTCTGCGCGGTAATTTCTCCCGCGCCGCGACCGACTGCACTTTCTAAAAATAATATAAAAAACAAGAGTAAAAGAGCGAGCGGAGCCCCACATCTTTCACCGCACTATTGCCTCCTCTCCGCCGACCGCATAAATAATATTTGTTTGCTTCTATTTTCCTCGTGTAGTGTCAGTTACGTAACCATGTAACGCTCTGTGTCTGAACGCTATTTTTTACACAAGAAAGTTGCTGCCATTATGTTTACTTACTAGAAATTTCAGCGTAATAACTCGGTCGGAGCCATTATTTGTGCATCCATATCGGACAATGCGGTGAACGGTTTCTCATTGCCAATATTGGCTCGCGATATAGGGAGAGGCCTGATTGCCCTCAGATTGCTATAAATTAGAAATACAAGTGGTGCTTCGATCGCGGTCTTTAAAATTGTGCTCCCTTTCTCGTCCAACAAATTGGCCTTTCTTTGTTCCGAGTGTCCGAGGGGCCACACCCTGCTCTTATTTATTACCGATACTACGAGACCACATCTAGTACCTACTCAAAATTACTTCTATCTATTCTCGGCACTCGACCGAGCCCCGGCCAGATACCGTGGGTGGTAAACCAAAAGATCTCTCAAGAATCGTAAATTCAATTTTTATAACCGTTTGACATTTTATAAAAGCGGTCCATTAGCGACCCAATGATGTTAAAAAGTCAAGTCGTTTAATCCGAATTTGTGCAAATAAATAATTACGCTGATTACGTATTTACATGAGTTCGCGGGATTGACTGAGAGAGCATAATGTGACCGCAAGACAAACAAAATTATTTCAATTGATTGTTATAGAATGGCCAGGAAAACCGACAGGTCCCACTTTTTTATACCTTTTTGATCGTGACAAAGCGCTCCGTGGGCGAGCACAACATATTTATAATACGTATTAGAAAACATATTCGATTGGAATTTTTATAGTTGCATGTAACACTAGCTTTCCTAAAATGATAAACGAAAAGCTTTTATTTTTATAGCACCTTCTTGAAGCGAGATTCTTGTGTAATTTCTCCGGCGTTTTGTATCATTAAAATGTTGTGTCGTTTCCGGTTTATAACTGCCGTAAAGCGTTCAAATAATTGACGCGAGACAATGGTCGGCCATGTTCAACAATCAATAGACAAATTAAGGTTTTTACGATTGGTATCAAAGCGGCGGCCGTGTTAAGGTCAGGCCGCGTATATTTCGGCCTCCACACGTCAATCGTAGTATTACTCCCTATGTATGGCAATGTCATATACCTGACCTAGTGTTAGTCTATTTGGGTCACAAATATTGCATTTCGATTAACATTTTTAACATCCTAGAATGTAAATTAAGAACCGCTGGTCGCGATCGATATCTTGTAGCGAATGCTGCGCCACATTCTTGCGACTACCGTAAGCCTCGCGAGGCTACAAAGTCTGCGAGTGAACAATACCCGTTCATGTTGTATGGCAGCATCATCAATCATCAGTTTGCAACCACAGGCTGCAATACTGCTTTATGGCCGCCCCCGTACCTGCTATATGACCAAACGGATTTACTACACGTTTCGACGCCTCTCGTGTGTTTCAAGTTTCTATTGCAATGTTTTAACGATGTAGGTATGCTATTTTGAGAACATTCCATAATCTTCATAAAATGATTCCTAGTTAGTATCGGTATGAATTTATGTAAAACGAGTTCTTTGCGGTAGAAAAATCAGAATAGGTACGTAGGTATTTTCCCATGACTCATGCATAAACTCTTCATTCAAATTATTTTTTTCGATCGCAAAACCAAAAAGATATCACATTTAAATAAAAAATCACTAATGACACAATGTAGTTCTTCAATTGAACAAAAATATGAAGCTGTTAAAATACAGAACATCACAAATACATCCCAAAAAAATACAGCTATATTGTTATAAGCAAATAATGTATAATCTCGCCCCTGTTTAAGTACAAGCAGCATCAAACTGCTAATCTTGCCAGAACTCAATACTGTCAAGTACTTACTTAATTATTTACTTAAATACATTATACACTGCCTTCAAGCAATGCTCACCTGACTGTTAGGTACACTTACTTTAGCTATTAAACTACTTATGTTAGGGCACCGCCACATCAAGATATTTTAGAATCTCAATTTTTCCTCTCCAAAGAGGTTAGTTGTTTGTCTATGGATACATATTCAGCCTTTTTGGCAAATATCGACCTCCTTTGACTTATAAACCTTAACCTTTTTCTGCCAATGCCCTTCTTGGCTTTTTCTATAGCTTTTTCTTAGTCTTTTTTTATTATACTGTACTTAAATGTATATCGATACTTCCCCATAACTTTAAATGTATAGTTAGGTTTAAAGTCTGAGGGTTTGTTTACAATACTCATTATTTGTAAATATTATGATTACGAACAGACGAGCGAAGAAACAATTTGAGAAATTTTATACTCTACCACTTGAATCTCATTAGATGGTATTTTATTTAAAAGTTAGCGAATTTATAGAGTTTTAAGTAAGTTTTAAGAGTGTTCGAGAGATTTACCAGTTTACCCTGTAAGATAAAACGGCTACCTTGATAAGTTATTGTGAGAACATGAATGGTTGTTAATATATTCAACGAGTAATGTTGGTTACTCAAATCAATATTGGAAAAGGAATATTTCCTGAAAGTTATGTATTGAAACGATTTTAATGCATTTGTTCCTGAGTTAAATGATAGATTTTATTGTGTCGATTGTAAGAAACTACGAAGTAAATATTTCATGCATGTGTAATTTAATATTCGTGTAAGTTTGTGGCGTCGGGGTGGAGTGGACTGCTAGTTGTCTCGGCTTATGAAGACATGTTGTACTACAGATTAGTGACTACTACTCATACACAAATCTTTATACCATTGTAATACTCAAAATCCAATTATTTACATATATAAGGTACCCATTGACATTATAACTAGAATCTTATTTTCTTTATTGGTTTTTATGTTTGTTGGTCCACACTATCCCAGCGCCTATATCCGTCCTGTACGCTAGGTACACTTCATTATTTATTGTAGAGATTTATTGATAAGTTGACGAGGAAAACAAAAATATTGTATTTGATTAACCGGAGCTGTGATTTTTGCTTATCTGTGTATAGGGAGCGAGCTTGTGTACTGTAGTATATACAGCTCGCAGGGCCCAAGCTACGGCACTGATTCAACATCTTGGAGGTCAGAATATTGTGAGACGAGGCTTGTTTTTCACTCGATCATATAATTATTTGACTCTTTGACATTGTATATCATCACTATTTAAATTCAACATAATTACAATTAATAAAATTTAAGATGACGACGTTACTTTCAGCTATGATCTACCAGATAAAATTATTTATTATGTACTAGTAAATATGGCATCGATTGATAAAACAGCCTTGTCAGGTAGTACGGTGCTTTTGCATCATTCCACGAAACAACGTTCGTAGAGCGTTCTTGCTCAACGTCTCGTTGTATAATCTAATTAGAAATTCCTGCCGCTTTGCATATCCGACGAACAATTAATTATAAAATGCAAAAATGTTGTTACAAACATTCTAAGCGACTCCGACTGGGCGCGTATGAAATTTTATGACTTAATAATTGAAATAAGTCGAATACAGGGTTCTTGCTAACTAACGTATATTGTTTTAAAGGGTGCTCTTAGTTCCAACATCAAACAAAAACCTTTTCTATTACGGTTTTTGGAAATTGGCAAAAATATAAACGTCGCTTCTCAATACATTTCGTCGGGTAGACAATGAAAGTTTTGTAAGTAACAGCTGATTTAACAAAATCTTTGAACAATAACTGTTAATTTTGGCAAACCTACTAAAACCAGCCTTAAAAGATGCGTTAGCAACCATATCTGTATGTCACAGTCAGTCATCAAACTATGTTTCTGAACCTAACATTTTCCAAAAGTGGTCTTGTCTATTTTAGAAGTGGCTTATCAGTGGATAGATGCAAGAGTGCCGCCATCTTGAAAACGACTTGTGAGGTATATTTCTCGAGACGAGACTGAACGAGAGCAAACGTAAAGTATTACGAAATAAGTACCACGGATTTTTTTAAACTAAAACGATATAGTTTATATATGTGGTTATATCGCGATAGTGGCGCCTTAACAGAGAGATCTGTTTCCAATTTTAAGTGTCTTAACTGTTACAGCAAAAATACTGCACTCAATGCAAGCTTTATTGCCTTAATTTGCCTTTAAATGTAAAAGATAACATACTTTAAGTGAATACATCACCGTGCCAACTGTTAATTAGGCTAAAGTTTTTAACTTAGCTTAAAAAGCTTTTAAATTATTTTTTGTTTGATAAATTCTTAAATACTCAAGGAAAAGCCCTCGTTTTTGTCTCGTTCCGCAAAAAAAACTTCAGAGTTTTAAATTTTCTAGTAAAAAATCAGTATCGACCAGAATGGTATGTAACATAATACTATAGCTACCATAGTTTTTTAAACTTTACAGTTTTTTAATGAATTTCTTATATTTTTACTTTCCTATGTTAGTTTGCTAATAAAATGTTTTGAATATAATCTTTGTCATTTTTATTTTTTATATGTCCTTTAATTGACTTCTCTTATAGTAGTTATTAATTTGACTTCATTACATTTAGGTTTTTTAGGATTCGATAAAGTTTACCAGATATTGTATTAAGGTATTATAAGGCATATTTATACACTGAATTTCTTATAGATATCGTTGTTTTATAGCAATGTCTTTTAATTTATATTATAGTGTTTCCCAACTACATGCAAATTAAGTACTTCATTTTAAACAATAGGTACATAAAAATCAATATAAAAGTTAGACAACTTTAAAAGCTAATTAGTAAAAATATAAATTCAATCCACGAATAGAAACTACCTAAGACAGCGCCACGGATGATCTTTCTCTATTAGTTACAAAGATGTTATCGAAATAATAAGCTTTAATATCAGTTTCATGCATGGAGTTGACACATCTGATAGTGCGCACGCAAAAACTAAAGGTAGACTAATTATTGTGCTTTGAGGTTTTACTCGCGTTATTTTTTCAGACGAGTCATGGTTTTGGCGATCACGAGATGGTAACACTACAACGTTGCTTAACATCAGGCGAGTTGTAGTCAAGCGTGAGCCTATCACATATAAAAATAGTACCACAATATTTAATTATAAAAAGATAATTTTTAGCTGGTATTTTTTCTAATCATATGATGATCCAAATTTAATGAATATTGGCAATATTGTAGATGATACATCAAATTCAAATTTCTTTATTAGCATACTTAAATATATTTACATTTGTGTTGAGTCTGGTCGTTTCTATGTATAATAAGTATGTATTTACAAAAGAAAAGTATATATGTATTATATCCGTTATCTAGTATCCATGATACAAGCGTAAGCTTAGTATGGGGCTAGATGGCGCTGTGTGTTATGTCCTGAAATATTTATTATTTATTATTATTTCCCCTGTTAAGAGGGGAATTAGGAGCCATGTACCCAATGATTTAGAAGAAAATCTCAAGTCATTTTGATAAATAACATAATATAACTAAAATTCTAAGTATCTATGTATATAATAATATTGGTTTGATATGTTCCAAATCCCGCCAATACAAGCGCTGTCCATTTAATTAGATGAATGCATAGATATGTTATTTCTGATGTGCGATAAATAAACCTGCGCCGAACAAAAGGCAACACGTCTTCAGCGACCATTGTTTCCAAGTTCCGCCAACCGACCACTGGACATACAGGGTTATATAGATTGAGTTTTTTATACTGAATAGTAATGCGAGAGTGGCATAGCGGTTCCAGTGTCTGCTTTACATTCAGACGCAATTCGGCCCTACGCCAATGACTTGTATTTTCAAGTTATGTGTGGATTTACACTCGCTTAGCGGTGAAGGAAAACATCGTGAGGAAACCGACATGTTTGAGGACCACAATATCCGAGGACATGTGTCTTCCGTGGTAGGACCTGCGCGCCCACCACGATGTACATATCTGCCCAAGAGAACTCCCCTAACGAATGAATTCTGAGGGAGAGTCACGACCCTCAGTCATGAGGAAATACGACTCAAGAGAGAGTCAGACATTTGATCACTAAGCCTTTAGTGGTAGGTAATGCATAACTTATTATGATATTAAAATATCTATTCTACAGCTAGCGCGTGATTATAAAATCAATGATTTGATGTAGAAATAAAAATAATTAACTCAATGTACCTACGCTTATCTGAAACTTCGTCGGCCGCACGCATGGTGAGATCTAGTATGACTTAATCATACGAGTATTTATGTAAGCACATGTCACACCAACCTGGATAAGGCAAAGAGCAAAGCCAATGGCATATTTTATTTAACAACGTTTGACTACAGCCTGCCTGGTGTTAAGCAACACTGTAGTCTAAGATGCACGTTTGCATAGAAGGAAACTTTTCACTATGGATTTAAAGACTTCTGGCATATTAAGAGAGAGGCTTATACCCAGCAGTGGGACAATCCGGCTGTGGATAATGATGATGATAAAGTACATACAAGTATGTGCTGTAAATATTGTAAGGAACTTGTGATATCTATTCGCTTCATGCTTGCAAGATTAGGAAAATTTCAACACTGGAAATTTTGTAAAAAGTGGTCAATTCAATAAAGTATGTACCTACAAGAAAAAAATTCATTCTTGATATAAAACTCGCCATTTTCTGCTATTAAGTTATTTATAAAGTATACAATAAAAAAACTGCAACAAAAATACTAGGTACAATTCACCATCCGGCCTCATTCATAAAGTACACCTTTTTAACCGACTTCAAAAAAAAGAGGTTATTAAGTCTACTGAAAGTTTATTTTTCTTGTCTTTTCCCCAACTAGCCCAGTACCTGGTCCCGGCCAGGCGGTAATTAGTTCCATTGTGGCAGATATCGGCGCCACTTCCGTCGGAGCTGCTTTCCACGCATTGTCTGCAAGCCATCTCAGCTAGACGGGACTAATACTTTATTTATGTACTAGGAAAGGTACTAATTAATTACCCTGATCTTATATGTACTAGAATCTACAACTGATTATATTGTATAAAACATTAATTTCAACATTCAAAAGCGTTTTACAGTAGGGTTGATTGAACATAGGGAATTATATAAACTAGGGCTTTGTGTAGGTATTACTGTACACTAAAAGGCAAGCCCTGGATATCACACTAGGTCTATTCCTGTGCTGTGACATCCAGTTATCCATTATATCGATATTATATATTTTATTCGTTCTAAACAATATCATAGTGTGCAGGAATCATAAGTAATACTCAAGAATTTGATTTGTTTACTTCGAAATAAATGTATACTTTAGTTACCTTATTTTCTTATTCAAGACCTTTTCACATATTTATAGTTACAATGATTCGTGGCTGAATTGTAGCGCAAAGAAAGAGCAAAAAGAACAAAAACACAATTACAATTGAGCTTTCCAAATATGAAGAGTTATTAAAACTAATTAATTTACGCATTACGGCAACCTAAAACAACACCGACACAAGCGAATCTGGCACAAAGGTACCTACTAATATGGATCATGTAAGTATCTATATTGCATATCAAGTTCTTAAGATGCCTTCCTTTAAAGCAACAGACTTACAAGTTACAAGTAATCCAATTAGTTTAGATCCTATTCTAGTTCGTGACTAATAAATAAAGTAAGCCAGTACATTCCTGACAATGTACCTACAAGATTCAAGAAGGCGCTATGTGGCATTTATCAGATTTACATCTATATAATATAAGTGTATTTATTTATAGTAGAAGATGGTTAACTAAGTTTAAGTTTTATTAAGATCTATATACAGAGTGAGTTCGAGTACGTAGCAGACTTGTAATTTTATGTATCTATCTACTTATTTTGATAAGAAGACTGCTCTGTTAGCTTAGTTGGTAGTGGCTCTGCCTTCTAATTTAGGGGTGCGGGTTCGATTCCCGCATTAAACAAGTAATGATGACTATTAAAATTTGTAATTACTTTGTGTTGAGTCTGGTCGTTTCTATGTAAGTATGTATTTACAAAAAGAAAAGTATATATGTATTGCATCCGTTATCTAGTACCCATGATGGGCACAGTCTAAAGAACCATAGTATGGGGATAGGTGTCCTGAAAAAAATAATTAACTGTGATTTCCTAGACATTATCAAGACGAATCTGTATGCATGTGTGCGTGTACGTATATGATTATTACTTCTCCACGTTCAAACTACTGAACCGAAAATATAAGTGTTATCTTATTCATTATGTTACGATTTATAAATGTTTCATAGAAGAAACGATAGATTTTTACAATTGGCTTAGATAGCTGTTGCTACATGAGTACATTGACCTTATAATATATGTCCTTCGAATAAAAGTCAGCCTGTATAGTATCTAGTAAGATAAGTGAAGTTGTCCATAACAGACATATCAATGTTTATGGACATTCAAAGCCACCGACACGCATATCAACATGCCATAGATTATCCTACTAACATAATAAAGGCGAAAGTTTGTGAGTGAGTTTGTTACTTCTTCGAGATCAGACGGCTGAACCAATTTAGTTGAGATTTGATAAGGAAAATGAAAAGCCGGTGCTGGGTGTTTCAGCTGCAATATTTCATTTGACATTTTCCAATTATTATTATTTTTCTCGATTTAGTCCAGACAGGTAAATATCACTATAGTTTTACTAATATAAGTAATCATATCTAATACTTTTGTTCTTGTTTAATACTTAACAATCTCAACAGCAAGGGCTGGCTGTTGTTTCTCTTAAGTATGTTTCTAATTTATCGGATCCGCTCCCGATTTCCCTGATGTAGCAGAACTATCGTTTTTGATAGCACCTGCCATCAGAGCTCTGCAACACCGAAGGGATGACAAATATGCCTATTTGGTTGTTAGATCGGATGTCTGATAAAAATAATATATATCGGGATGAAATCGTAAGTACCTAGCATAGCTAGTTACATATTCAATTTACATGCATACCTAAACCAGTAATTAAAATTCAGAACAGTAGTTATGATCAAGAAAGCGTGATCACAAACGGAAGTGTAGCAGTCGACCTCCAGCGCTGCAATCCACTCCGCTACTAATAAAAGCACTCGATATAAGTTCAAGAACTATAACATTATCCGACAAACCTGTTGGGTATAAAGAAGAAAGAGTTTGGGTTGATTGGTCAGCAAAGTGGTCCAAGAAATGTGTGTTTTGGTGCTAGAAACGAAAAGCTTCAAATTTTTATAGGATTCATCGATTGTATATTAGAAATTTTGATGATACAATAATAAATAATATTAAAATAGGTATTGTTTGTCAAAAAATCAGCTTCTCGACTAGCAGAAGCCATGAGGTAAGAGAATCTCCAATACGTCATTGTAAATAAAATATCACGTCAATAAACAAATTTTGTATTCGTACATATTTTGTTGACCAATAAGATCTTTTCGTGCTTCCTATTTTTTTAACGTATTGCTATATATTACAATAATTATAAAATACTAGCACATTTTATCAGGACCAAAAAACCACATATTTGCTAACCAAAACTAAAATCAGCTGACCAATCAACACGTCCCCCAATAAGAAAACACGCAAGTGCCCGCTGCACACTTAATGCAAACAGACTCGTGAATACAAGTGTATACATATGTATATAAGCACTTTGACTTTCTCCAAGAGATGCGATGGGCCGTCAATCATCATAAATTAGAGACATTTTCCAGCTATCGCCTCGCAATACCCATCACATAATAGTTCACCATTAAAGATAGATAAACGCGAGATTTACAGAAACTATAGGTTAATTAGCAATTAATTCTTCTATTGAAATTGAATTTACTTGATGTAATTAAAAGGAAAGGCTATTAACCGGAACTACGAATAATGTAACTCTTAGCACTTCTCATCAATTAATTATTTAATAGTTCAATTTGGCTTAAATTTTATCAAAAATCAAAAAAAATCAAAATGAAAATATATTTATTGCGGAATATAGGTCAAAACAGTTGGTAACATAATTATATAATAGAACGCTATACTCCTACCCATAGGGCGTGCAACTTACAAACAACAGAATGGAAATTAAATTAAAAATATAGATATTATGTAAGGATGTCACAATAACATTATAATTGCATTGTCAACTATACTAAAAACATTTCAAAATATAACATTTGGCTCAAAGATAGACATCAGAATAACGCAAAATATAGAATAAATTGATTAATCATTATCATTTACAAACATTTTCAAAGAATAGTATGCCTTGGCTGCCAGATATTTATTAAGTTCCTTTTTAAAACTCATAACATCTTCACAATTGCGAATTTCTGCTGGTAATTTATTATAGATGGTTGGCGCGCCACCTAAGACACTTTTTCTCATTAGGGACGTTTTCATTTTACTTGGACAGGCTAATTTGTCTGTATGTCGTGTACCTAGTAGTGTAGGAAACAGATCGAAATTTTTCTTAACAAATAAAGCTGTTTCACTAATATATATGCACGGCAGAGTTAATAGACGTAGTTCTATAAAGTGTGGTTTGCAAGATTCTCTACGTCGGAGACCACAAATCGCTCTGATACACCTTTTTTGAGCTCGGAAAACAACCTCGACGTCAGTTGAATTTCCCCAGAAGATAAGGCCATATCGCAACGTGGACATAACATGACCATGATAAGCAGTTAGTAAAGTGTCCTGATCTGCAACTTGCCTTAGTTTATATAATGCAAAGGAAAACTGAATTATCTTCTTTGATACAATGTCTGTGTGAAGCTTCCAGTTCAATTTACTGTCAATATGTATACCTAAAAATTTTGTTGTACCAACTTCGTCAATTTTATGTCCAGAATAAGTGATGTCCAGATTTTCGTTCAGACTCTTAGACTGTCTTTGTCTAAAGTTAATAACATTCGTTTTATCTAAGTTAACTTTTAAGTTATTCATATCAAGCCAATTTATGATAGATACTAATGTAGAATTAATGTCACGACAAAGACTGGCGATATTATTTTTATTTCTTATGCCATTTTTAAATAGTACTGTGCTGTCGTCAGCGAAAAGGGTTACAGCATGTGGCGTGGCCTTAGGCAAGTCGTTGATATATATCAAAAAGAGCAATGGGCCTAAGACACTGCCCTGAGGAACCCCATAAAGCACTTTTTTTAGATTGGAAGAATAAATTCGTTCACTCTTGGTTTTTAGACAAATCCCGTTAATTTGTGTCATTTGTAGCCTATCGGTAAGATAGGATTTAAAAAGTGAATTAGCCGTGCCTCTAATGCCATATTGGGACAGTTTATTTAGCAGTATTTTATAGTCCACGCGATCAAAGGCCTTCGACATATCCATAAATAGTGCGGCAGTAAGATTATTATTGTTCATACCTAATATAACTTCATTCAGGAAGTTATATATAGCCATATTAATATCTTTCTTTTTTCTAAACCCATATTGACAGTGAGAGATGATATTTTGACTTTCAAGGTAGGAATTTAATTTATCGTAGAGCACTTTTTCAAAAATCTTAGCTATAATAGGGATTAAAGCGATTGGTCTGTAGTGGTCAAGCTTATCTTTATCACCTTTTTTGAAGACAGGTTTCACGACAGATATTTTTAGTTTTTGTGGAAAAACACCTTTCAGAATGCATAGGTTAATTATATGGGATATAACAGGTGCTATTTCCTCGGCAACAAACTTAACTGATTTTGTAGTAACACCATCGTAACCAAAACTTTCTGTTGTTTTCAATGCATCAATAATATTAAGAATGTCATGAGGTATTGTAGGAGTCAAGAATATTGAATTAGATTTGTCATGATCAATTTTATAATTATTTGAATTAGACGGAAAACTGGGTGATGCAATGTCAATAAAAAAATCATTAAATTTTTGAGCTATGACTTCAGGATCTGTGATTGTTCCCCCATCTAAATTTATTTTTTTAATATAATCCTTGGGAATATTAAACTTTTGTTTATTAATAATACTCCATGTTGCTCTTGATTTACTTTTGGCATTTTTAATAAAATGGTTATTTTGAATTTTCTGAGTCAAGTTCATGATTTTTTTGTACCTAATCGAGTATTGTTTGAACAACCGTTTATTTTCTTTAGTAGGATAAAGCCTATACTTCCACAACATATCCCTTCTCCTTTTAGAACATAAAAGTATTCCCTTTGTTATCCATTTTGGACGTTTCTTTGAGAATATTTTCTTATTGTTTATAGGGAAACATAAATTGTAGAGTAGTAGAAACATTTCATAAAAATTTTCAAAAGCTGTATTCGGTTCTTCGCAATTATATACATCATAAAATGTGAGTTGTCTTAAACACTCTTTGAACTTGTTTAAATTAACTGAGCTAAAGTCACGTTTCTGTGTATACCAAAATTTTAATGTGCATGTCTTTTTAACTGGTACTGTAAATATTTGAGAGGAATGATCAGATAGAGCGTGTTCAACAATTTCACCTTTGCAGCCTCTAATATGATTATGTATTATATTATCCAGACAAGTTTTGCTCTTAGACCTAGTTATTTGTTTAAATTGAAATTTCATGTTGTAATTGTCTAACAGTTGTTCAAATTCCTTGGAAAGCTTGTTGGGTTCTAAAATATTGATATTGAAGTCCCCACATATGATAACCTTTGATTTGGGCTTTAAGGATAGATATTCTAATATGTCACGTAAGATAGATAGAAATGCATCGTAATTTAGACGTAAGTGGATGCATGGCCTGTAAATGCAAATAATGATAATATTAAATGACGTCAACTCAATTGCAGAGCATTCTGCCATATTAGGTTTCGACATATGTTCAATAGTAGGTATGTTTTTGAACTCTAGACCATTCCGTACCAGTATGCATGATCCTCCATTTCGCTTTAATTGACAGTATATAGATCCTAGTTTAAAATTGAGTATATTCAATAACCCTATATCGTCATGTACCATATTATGCTCAGTAAGGCACAAAACATCTATACTTTTACTGAATGTTTCAAGTTCTTGAAGGCAAACTAATACTTTATTCGACTTATTAACGAGACCGTCGATATTCTGATGCGTAACTGTTATTTTATTAATCACGAAATAAATTATTATTCTCATGTGCATTTTTATCAATATCAGGAGCAGACTCTGATGGTACTCCTTCGTTGGTAGGTTCTAAGTTTATAATTTCTACGTCATTATTGGTACTTTGGATCACAGGATTAGTGGGTAAGTTATCGATGTCCGTTTGGGTATAATTATCTACAAGAGTCTTTGGGTAATCTGATGAATCAAGTTTGACATTAGAGAGGTAATCATTCATTCTCTTTTTATAATTTAAACGCAGTATATCTCTGAGCAATTCGCGGCAAACATTAATTCGGAATATAGTTGAGTTACGCGGTAAAATTCGGCTATAATTCATATCCAAAAATGTTACGTTGTTGTGTTTTTGACTTAAGATACTTTATTAGTAATTAAATACTCGATATAAACAAAATACAGCTGGAATTAGTGAGAGTCAATTCAAATTGTATTCATATAATAAATTGAACTTAAAAAAGCTTTAGTGGGCACTTTTTCATGACTATAATTTTCAAAACCGCAGACCACTCAAGCATCGGTCATTCGTCATGTTTTATTATATTTCGGATAGTAACACACACATACATACATGAGAGGTCACTATTTCCCAAAATGATTTCGTTAGGAGAGTTCTCTTATGCAGTTACATAGACCCGACATACTTAAAACATTAGTTATTTTAATTAGGTACTCGTCAAAAGTTCAAACGAAATAACAAAAACAAAGAAATAAACCACCTGATTTATGACGGAAAAGTTCAAGCTTTCGAAGCTCAGAAAACAAATGTGTTAAACTAAATTGTTAGTTTTTATGCGCGAGGAAGTTTTTAACTCGTGATAAATGATAGACGAGAGAAAACAAAGTGCCGTAACCAGCATCATTAGTGGAGGAGCGGAAATCGTACGTTGTTGAGTGAAAACTAGGCATTGCATCTCTGGTGCAGGGATACCTATTTATGCCTACAGATCGATTATACTGCACTACAGTAGATACATGGTAACCATACTCCATGCCCGACGCAAACTACAGTCTAGCGATCTTCAAAGCGAGAGTGTAGCAGTTCTTATTAGTAAAGAACGTTCCATCTTAGACCAGAATTACACCTGACCACTATTTGCCTGATGTTAAGATAAATTCAGATAAGAAAAGATATATATATATATCTAAAAACTAATTTGATGCACATTGATAAATTGTGCTCCCGTAAAGTAAAAAAATAAAGTGAAAATATTTGTAGCGCCCGCAGATCAGCCAGCGATGGTCTATTAAAATAAATAAATATAAAATATTCTGGGACATTGCACACAGCGCCATCTAGCCCCACACTAAGCAAACGCTTGTGTCGCGGGTACTAGGTAACGGATATATTACTTATATACTTTTCTTTTGTAAATACATACTTATTATACATACAAACGACCAGACTCAACACAAGTAATTATAATTTTTTAAAATGCATAAATACTTGTGTCAACGGGGGAATCGAACCCGCAACCCTTAGATTAGAAGGCAGAGCCACTACCAACTAAGCTAACAGGCCAGTCAATATTTATTAATATTTTATGAGAGTGGCATCTCTGGTGACGAGAAATTTCAAACCATTTCTTGGACGAGTTTGATTAGACCTAAGACTAACGCTACGGGCTTTATCCCGGTAAGAAGTGACACCATAAAACCTACTTAACAAATGAATTATTGTAAAGAAAGTTGTACACAATAGTTAGACCTATAAATTTACAATTGTTTCACATATCTTAAGAGATCATGTTTCTATTTAATTGTAAGTTTTAGTTTGTTAGTTGTTTTTGTGTATGTTATGAATAAATAAATAAATAAGGCTCTTGTATTAAAGAAAAACACCAATATTAATGTCCTGGAATATTTATTTTTTCCACAAAGGTCCTATTGTTTGCTCTACGTATATACTACATATAATTTCGTGAATGAAAACAAGAAAGAGCTCACGCCATCATGTGTATCATACAGTCTGTATATTATATTCACATTTGCCAGTGTCCGATGATTGTTGAATGTTCTCGGTAATGTGTAGGAAATATAATCCTTATTAAATTGTCATATGATTGCAACCTAGTTTGGGAAGTTTTAAAAATTGCTTTTTAATTTTGTGGATTGTTTCCAGATATAGGTATTAACGCTTACATTACTAAAGCATATTCTATAGGTATGTACTAATTAATTCTATATGTACAAATGTGGTTTGTAAATTTAGAGATAACAGAGGCTTGATCATAAACCATAATATAAAAATATCATAAACCTTTGCTTTTCTTCTAAAGAGTGGTCTTCTTCTTCTTATCGAATGAGAGTGGCCAACTCTGGTGTCGAGATTTTGAGAAAAAATCATGATTGCCCTGTTTATTGGGTCTTATAGATAGAAAAAAATAAGCAATATTTAGAGAAATTCTGAGCTATAAATTAAACTACACTTTACTGGTATACTTATTTTTTATTGGCGTGCCATAGGTCAGGTGCACTAAAATATCATAATTTCCCTATGAATATATTTCTAATATTGCCATAAAATGGAGAGCTAAAAAGGCCGTCTCCGTCATCTATATGGCTTGTAAAAATATGGTGCTTATGAATTTTATGGTCTACAACACTTTAAATTGCAACTTGTTTTAAGTAGTGTCACCCACGCTCGTTTGTAATAAAAAACGATCCATCTTAGGCCATAGCTATTTCTCAACATATTGCTATTGCTTACCATCACACAATGGTCAAGCGCAAATCTGTTTTAGTAAAAAAAGGCTTTTTGTGTAAAATTAAACTAACTTTAATTACTGTATTATAGTTCCCGTAAGGCATGATTAAATTTAGTTGTATTAACCGGCTAGCACTTACGTCAAAAATTACGTCGAAAAATTAGCTCGACAAGTTTCGGAAATCTGATTTTTGACGTAAGTGCTAGCCGGTTAATACAACTAAATTTAACTTTAATTAAATTAAACTTGGCTTCCCTGCCGTATTAATTCATTGCGAGAGTTCTATAGAGAACTCCGCCATGATGTATGATCCATAGGGATCATACATCATGGCGGATGCCCATGTCCTACGGATGAAACTTGTTCTTATTTTTTTGTGGTCATGAAACATGATCCTGATGATGATGATACCCACACGATGTTTTCCTTCAACTTAAAGCTAGTCTGTACAAAGTCAGCCAATTCAGTCATTTGATTATGAAAAACAAATAAACATAGGTATGAAATAATAATGTGATATGTTTTAACAAGCAAGTCCGAGTTGGCAAAATAATGTTTATCATGTAAATAAAATGTACATGTGTGTAAAAACTGTTTTATTCAAGTTATCACGTGACAAAAACCTTGCGACTGTCATAGGTTATTCATACACATTATTGTATAAATATTATAAAAAAACTACTCATATTATATAGAGAAATAAATACTCATATTGGTCCATGGAACTTTTTAGCAAGTTTTAAAACAGTAATACAAAGTTAGACTATCTTATGAATCATAATTTTAGCTTAACATAACTTGGTAAGATCTTTATAAAAACTTATATCTACTTACTAGCTATGATGTATACCGAGTTACTGGTGACATAGAAACTGGTGGATTTTGATCTATGTATTTAAAAAAAAAATATTTCGTCTTACATGATTTTTATGATTTCGTCATCAAATGCATTCCTATTGTCGAGTCAAAAAGAACATTACACAAGAATTAGTTCACATAAAACCATATCCTGACTGAGTCAGACCTACCTAAATTTAGTTGGGTACAAAAGAAGAATTTACTTGACTCTTAACGTTTGAGATTCCCATATGTCCAGTAACCCAGAACACCTATCTATACACGTTGCAAAACTTACCTACGATATAAAAATAAATAAAAGCTTAAAAAATACAAAACACAGTTGAATCACATTTAGAGCGGCTATTAACTTTTTTCAGAGTTGAAGATGCATATCTCTAATTAGAGATGCTGTACATTAGATGCTTATTTCTAGTTTTTGTTTGAAATTATAAGGAAAGCATTAAAATTATGTCATTGTTATGTAAATTTTGGAAATCGCGTTGAATATTTGCAAAAAGATTTATATGTGGTTGTGAATCGAGCTTGGATTTAGAGATTTATGAATTATGGTGGTTCCTAAGATAGATTTATTTATGTCCATTCTTTTTATGACACACTTAGAGTTCATTCCCATCTGTAGGTTATTTGTTCTCAAATACAAAAAACCTTTGAAAATTTAAAGTAACAGAAAGTTGTGTTGACTATGTTTTACCATTTCACAGCAAAATCTAGTATAAACCACAAATAGCGGTTTGAACTGAAGATATATGTTCGGCGACTGATGTAAAATATTGTAAACAAATACTGGAATCAAAGTAAACTTTGCTTTTCATTTCATATCGGCCATGCGAGACCACTGTTTTATCATTTACAAATCATTTCAACAAACCTCGTTTTAGTCAAATCAATCAAACAAAAACAAAGCACTCAGAAAAACAGCAAAATACTCCTTCTTACATCAATAAGTATTTACTTCTTAGGATCTCTAAAGACGCCCATGAAGAGCACGGAGTTGGTGGGGCGTTCATAGATAATGTAGACGAAGGGGAAGTTGGCTGTGAACCGCGTCGGCTCGGCGGGCCGGGAGGAGCGGAAACCAAAGATGGCGGTCGCGGCGGCCGCTACCGTGCCTGTGGACAGAAATAACAAGAATTAGAAGAGTTTTATATCTATTATTAGTATGTATAGTGTATTTCAATAGATATATATTAACGGATGTATGCAATTTTTACGTAATCAGGTAATCAGTCTCACTTCCTTAAGAAATCGCACCGGATGTGTAACATCAATCATATATTTACTGACAAAATAAATAGACTCTATGTTATGTACTCAAGACTGGTTTTGGAACTTCATTATATTTGTGCTTCAGAAACTATTTATTTTTAGTATATAAAGTTACAATATAAGCGCGAAAGAGGCAGGTCACTTAAAATACACCAAACAACGTAGTAGTGGGTTAAAATCTAGATTTAGGTACTAAGTGCAAGTTAACAAAGATGACTATCTTGTCTTCTTAATATCCCGTTAATATCCTATCCTAGGCAACTTGCATGGTTTTTGAAGTGACACTTGATATAATAAGGCATGTGGTAACCGAAAGCAAAAAAAAACTCGAGCAACTAGTAATAAGTGAATAACCAAAATACGTCGTTTTTTTAAACCTCCTTACCTTCTTCGTTGATCTGTATCTTGGCCTTGTGGTTGGCGTCGTCGAAGGAGATGCCGGGCTGCGAGGTCAGCGAACTGAAGTCAGCTGACGAGTTGAACAGGTCACCCACGTCCATACGTTCCAGCACCTGGGGAGTAAGTCAATATTAGAATAGTCCTCGTTGAGTCGCTCTCATTACTGAGGGTCATTTCATTAAATTTGACTGCCCTATGAGCTTAGTTAGTAGTGGCTCTGCCTTCTAATCTAGGGTTGCGGGTTCGATTCCCGCTTGACACAAGTATTTAAAATTTTAAAAAATAATTACTTGTGTTAAGTCTACCTAGTCATTTGTATGTATAATAAGTATGTATGCATTTAGAAAAGAAAAGTAGGATACAAGTATTACATCCGTTATCTAGTACCCACGACACAAGCGTTTGCTTAGTGTGGGGCTAGATGGCGCTGTGTGCAATGTCCTGGAATATTTATTTATTTATTATTTTATTTATTTACTCTTCCAGCATAATCAAAGTTTTGTTAGACAGAAAGGTGCCGTACCGTGTGTTGTACACAACACCTTCCACATGAGACACAAATGTTTTCAGCTTTTGTAAATTATATCGGTTTCCTAACGATGTTCTCCTTCACCGCCAAGCGATGTAATAACCACACACATACATACTTTCATATTTTATAATATCGTCTATGAATCCTATCTATAGTATCTGAATCCTGACTGTCAGACTGCTTGCTTATTTAATGCTCATAATGATATCATATTTTACGCAAGGATAGTACGCTTGGATATGGATTTCGAAGGCTGACAGCGTAATTCAATAAACATTATAAAACTTTTTTGTGATTGGTTGTACTAATCTAAAATAATGTATACACAAAAGAAGGCATATTTTGCGCGGGCGTAAACTGCTATCGCACGTCACAGGGTCCTCGATTCAGTTAGTGTGAGATGGCAGAGGATCCCAATGCACCAACATTATAGGTATGGCATTATTGTATATTTAATTTATAAGGGTGTAACTTAAGTTTTTGTAAATCAAGTAATTTTGTATATTATTTTTAATAACTTACAGCTTTAAGCGGCAGCTGCCTCTCCATGGTGAACTTGGGTATCTCTACGATGACCTCCCGCCCCATGTAGCCCTCCTCCACCACGGCCGCCAGCCGCTCCGGGGTCAGGTTAGCGATGATGTTAGTCACTCCTGCAAGAAATACATTATTGAGTAACTAAATCAAGTACCTACTTACTTACTTCAAACATGTTAACAAAGGTAAGTAAAAAGAAGTTTTAAAAAAAATAAACTGAATTCATTTTGCGTCCATACGTCCATTGAAAATGCTTGGAGCACATTTAAAAAGACTTGCTGAATCGAATTCGATGAAAGTTGCGCTGTTCCAATGCAAACTAAAAAAACAGATCTGTATGATGCATAATTTCGGAGATATTCATGAACAAAATATAGAAACATATTTACACAAAATGCTTAAAACCTGTTTTGGTCAATATGCTCAATTGAAGTCATTATTCATGTAAGGTTAGGTCACGACTGATTCAATGTCATTGTAACCTACCTTCCTTCATGGAGTATGGCGGCAGCAGGATGTACATGCTGATATCGTTGCCCTTGTATGGCAGCTCCAGAATCTGCGCGCCCAGATCGTCGCTTACCACTGGACACAAAATAAATAATAATAAATAAATATTCCGTGACATTGCACACAGCGCCATCTAGCCCCACACTAAGCAAACGCTTGTGTCGCGGGTACTAGATAACGGATATAATACTTATATACTTTTCTTTTGTAAATACTTAATGATTAAACATATAGGTACAAATGACGAGACACAAGTAATTATATTTTTTTAATGTATAAATACTTGTGTCACGCGGGAATTGAATATAAGTTATTTTAGTATATTCATCACCATGTCAGAGGCCCTTAAGGCGCCTTGATTAACTCTCGACACCAGAATTGGCCACTTTCATTCGATAAGAAGAAGGTGCCATTATACAAATCCAAAAGTATGTTTATCGATCAGTTTGTTCTTTTTTCACGTTGTAATGGAGCGATAAATGATTGCTGTTTTTGATTTTTTTCTTCCCGCAATAATGCGAGCGTAGCCTCGGGCATCCTCTGCCACACTAGTAAAGTGTAACCTAGATTAATTAACCCGTAACCTAGTTAAATTAATTAAGTTTTGTGCATGGAAATAATGTCGTTGATGGAAATATCCAATCTTTAATGATGATGTAATAAATTAAAACGTGACCAGCGCTATCTGCCATGCTCTGGCAGTCCGTTTGAAAATAACTACCCATGAGTAAACTCTTAAAACTAACATTATCTAAAACAATCTACTTACTAAAATGGAAAGTTCCCTTCTGCTTCATAAACTGCGTGAGCGTCTGTCTCGTCTCCGTCACAAAGAAGGCTTCCTTCCTGGTATTCTCTGGCTGGAACTTGGAAGCCCACACCCCCTTGAAGTAGGCTGCGTTAGCGAGCACCAGCCGGGTGCTGTCGGAGATGCCGTCAGCCGGGATCAGGTCCTGGATGTGGTTCTTGGTGACGCGAGCCACCCAGTCGTTGATGTGCTTGCGAGCCAGCACTGGGTCTTGGCTGAATTTCTGGAATAGGCACATTTTTGGTTAATATTACGCGTTAGAGTGCGTTCTTAAACTAATTAGTCTGGTGATGAACTAACGTAAAGTCATAGTCAAAAACTTAGGTAGGTAAAGGTAAGTACAATTAAGAATTATATAACAATAGTAGGTACACTCAGAAATATTCTTCACCATAATACCTAAAATATACAAAGAATCTTTCTGGAAATTGTAACTGTATTTGTATTGTAATTGTAGGTAATTGACTGAGGCGTATAGTGGGAGAGTTTATGTGTCTACTATTACTTTTAATAGTTATTCTAGGTAGTAACATAGTATAATTACAATAGTTTAGTTTTATGTTACTAAGGTAGGTAAATTTATTATCATTTGTTCTTTTATGAACAGCGTGATATCATAGTAGTGGAAACGTCTCATTCATCACGTATGGGTTCTCTCAATCGTTTGTTCGTTACGATTTATTAGAACATTTTATGACAATAGCAAACATTGATTGCTGGTTTCATACACTTCTTATTTCATATACTCGCAAAGTTTCGACATTTCAAAAAATTTCAAAATTATTTATTGATGTAGATAAATGTACATACATGAAATGGCGGCTCTAGATACCAAACTAGGCGTTAGCCTGTATCTTGTATCTCTGTATTAAAAGTGAAAACCTTCATACTACCACTTCGAAAACGATCAGCAACTCCGTCACAGTTTCTTTCAAATATAGGAACGCAGCTGTTTAGAAACAAAGTGCAAACACACTCCAAGACTCAAAAGTTTACTTCATCAGCGTGAGCATGGACATATTCCTGGTATAAACACTAGATGGCGCTTCTAACAAAATATTGGTAAGAGTATCTTACCAGAGTTTCAAGCTCATCTCCAAAGAGGTCCAGCATACACTGCCTGACCTCTAAGTCGTCAGCTGCGAACAGTTTGTTGGCGCTCGTGAACTCATAGCTATCACTGTTGTTGTTGGTGAGGCGGGAGCGCTTGTCCACCTTGTAAGCTGTCATTAGGTTGATCTTGTCCTGGAAAGGAGATAAGAGAGTTTTTGAAAATAAAGTCACATATTAGCATGTCGTATAAGGAGGAGGGTATCGTCTCGCCTCCACCCCCACCACCACAGGCCCCCGCGCCCGTGTCCCGGCGGGCCGCTCGCGCGGCGGCGCGCAGTCTGCGTGTTGCCGCGGCCCAGAACGAACGTTCTGAAGATGGATGTCATAACATCCGAAACGCGTAAACGACTTACGCGATTTATACGTGAGTGAAAACCGTTTAGTTAATCTCTCGTATAAGGAGGTCAAGAAACTGGCAGAAAATCGGGAAGGAGGCCTTTGCCCTTAAATTTGTGATGATGATGATTAGCATATCGAAATTCTTATTGTGTAATAGTGGTCTACCCTACGTACCATAAGAGATTTTTTAATCTCCCTTAGGACCTCTGACACGCCAACCAAGTAATTTAATTAATAAATCCCAATTTTCTCTTAAAACGGGCCATAAAAAATACCCATTGAAAATGGATCATCTTGGAATCTAAGAAGTTTCTTAAATATATCATGGCAGACGTGACACAAACTGGTCTTCTTATTTTATGAGAATGGGCAACTTTAGTGTTGAGATTTTTAAACCGCCCACAGACACAGTCTCTGATATATGAAAACTACGACAAACAAAGTAAGTAAATACATAATTTGTAAATTTTCCGAGAGGAAAAATACCAAGTTAAACAGAGGCGGGAAAAAGAGTTACATAAATATGAGGGTTTATTTTTATTGTGATAATCTTTTTCCCGCGCGAATAAATACAGTAAACATCCTGTACCACTAGTACATACCATAAAATGCATATTATGTATTTAATGGAACATAGTATGATAATAATTAATTATCGTATGGATTTTTTTTGAATCCGTACTTCATAGACTGAGTGTTTTTACCTATAAATACGCAATTACATCTGCGGTTAAGGTTTTAAAATCCTCCATTTGTCCGTCCTACCATACTTAGTTAGAGGACTGTCGAATACCACGTACAGGACAGTCTGCTAATATAATAACACGATTACAATTAAGCCTTTTTAAGTGAGTTTGGTGTCTTTCTTCTTGTACGTGCGTGACGTCACAGCCAGCCCCAACGGAAAACCAGCGCTAGTTGCTTCCACACAACCAACGTTATGCTGAGTTGGGGCTGTGTTGTGGCAGATTTTATGTATGTTTATTTGTTTATTATATTCTTACTCGTGTTTGTTTTTCTGTTAAATCTGCCACAATAAATGTTTTCTTTCTTTCTTTTTGTTTTGTAGCAGTGAGTGTGTTTAGTTTTCCCTTTATTATTTATTCATTACATTGAACCCACCATTTCATCAGCGATCTCGAGCGACTTCTTGAGCGAGGCCTCTGTCTGCTTGTCGGCCGCGAAGTAGGCGAGCAGCAGCGAGTGGTACACGGAGAACGGGGAGAAGAAGATGTTGTCGTCTTGCACCTGAGGATAATTATGATACATGTTTATTGATATATTCTCTCTCTCTTGATTCGTATGTCCTCGTGACTGAGGGTCGTGACTCCCCCGCAGAATTAACTCGTTATATTATTATTAGAATTTATTATTATTATGGGAGCTTCCCAGCACTACCGTTCAGTGTCCTCTTGGTTGTGTGTAATTCAGTTAATAAAATATTTTTAAATATGTTTTAGATAAAAAACTACCTGCTCATTAATAGCTTTAAACAGATTAAGCGTGAATTTCAGCTGTCCATTGTAGAGGATGGTCCTGGCCTCCGGGTTGAGCTTCTTGGCCGCGTCGTCCTTGTAGAAGCACTGGCTGCTGACGGCAGACAGGCCGAGCAGCACCAGCCCTGCTAGCTTCAGCATTGTCACTGGAAATAAGATAATAATTTATTCATCAATAGAAATACTCAACTTATGAACTAAAAGTTAACAGTTGGTCTCTATTGTCCCCTCTTACAATTAAAATATGTTAAAACATTTTAAACATGTCTAAAAGTTTACAAAAGTATTTCATTTCTTTATTATCGTAAAAATGCCAGAATAAAATATAATTAAATAGGGAAGAGTGATGTTATTAGTCAGGTGGTACAAATATTAACTAATGATTTAGGACTGCTGAGAAGCAGTGGATAAATACAGGCTGAAATGATGATGATAAAGGGAATAAAGATAAATATAGATAAAACGATCGAAATCCACCAATAAAAAGTAAAGAAACATGAACATATAAAAACTGAATACATACATAAATACTGTATGACCAATATAGTCTATAAAGTTGAATACACACAAACTATAGTTTCAATGTGTAGGATAGATTGAAAATTTGACAATTTACATTGAAAATTATATATCAGAAAAATGTATTTACTTTAATATGTAAATACATTTTTCTGATATATAATTTTCAATGTTAATTGCACACACAATGTTTCACAACCCTATAACATATGTTCCTTATCTAGCGCCATTTTGTCATCCTACCATGAATGGTAAGAGAGAAGCTACGTGTCTTATAAAGCTAGGTTTCTCGACAGAAAAAGTTACTATTACAATGCACAGCAAAAATCAAAATCATGTTTGCATTTTTTTATGAGAATCAAGCTGACGCTTGACCACAACTCGTCTGATGTCGACGACGTCGAATCTAGCGCGCTTGATGAACGTCAAATGAACAATATACTTAGATTAAACCAAGGATCCGAAGGCATGTATCTTTAGTGGAAGAATCTAGACCCCACTTCGATGTATCTGGCCAAGATACCGACCCTCAGTCATTAGAAATACGATACTATATAATTTTATTGTCAACATTTTTAATTAAATTTTATTGGTTACAACGTAGCCTTACTTTTTGTGTCGGTTTTGTGACACCCGTGATTTATTAATGTAATTGGGTTATCTTTGTAAATTAATTGCATAAATTAAGTACTTCTTCATTCTACTTTTAGTGTCATTGATGGTTCTGCTCATTAAAGTGAGAAAATTTCAAAACACAGCAGATCGCCATTGATTTTTCTATGTGTACTCAGATTTCACTTATACACCTAGGTAGGTATATAGTGTACAGAGTCTGGCCGCTTTCTCTGTTGTCTGCCGGTGCACCGACCTGGCGGCTACTATATGATTCTTACAGTTCCTTTTAGTACTTACCTACTTCATTATTTTATTTATATGAAAAATCGTTAGTATTTTAGAATTTCGATCTAATTAAACAAATTTAGTGAAAATGTGTTAAGGAATTTTAATTACTGCAGTTTCTATTTCCTCGAATAGCATAAATACACATTTTAACATTTCATAACATTTTTTAAATAGCCTGGTATGTGGACTGTGGAGTCACAACAAAACACCAATATGAAGTAAACAAAAAATCACACCACAAAAAATAAAATAAAAAATGGTAATCGATAGCCCGCAGCTCTCGTCTGTCCGATACATTATCATCAAAATCAGAGCAGACACCAACTAAATGCCATGTTATCGTTATATTGTTACAATAATAGCCTTAATAGTAATTCACTTTCAAACTTTCCCCTCCATTGATTTCTATTGATTTCTATACAACAGTCGTGAATCGTGATCGCAAAAACTGAAATGGATCGCTCAAATCTGATCACCTTAACTACTACACACACACACGCACTATAATCCAGCGATCTTCAAAGCAAGAGTGAATCGGTTCTTATCGGGTAAGCACGCTCCATCTTAGGCCAAAGCCTTACTTGCTATCAGGTAAACTATGGTCAAGTGCAAACCCGGTCAAGTTAAAAAAAAATATACCTTTTCAAATAATTATATACCAATAGCTGAATATTACTAATCACATAACAATAAAAGCGAAAGTTGGTGAGTCAAGTATGTGTCTTTGTTTTATAATCCGTTTTCTTATCAAGCTCAAAACGGCGGAACTGGCTTTGATGGATTTGGTATATGGATAGAGTTGATGTTGATACGATATAATCATAACACATCGAATTAAAAATAAGAGAGGTTGAGTCTAACCAACAGCTTTTACTTTATAAAAAAAAAACTAAATTCTCATTGTCTTTTTACCGGCATATCTATCTACCTTTTGTACCTACTCTTTTTCATTCTTCAAATCCTATCAAACGAGGACAAAAATAACTCAAAATAAAGTGACTCAAAGAGCTACAACCATAATTTTTCGTTTTTAAAGCGTTCATTTGTTACTATTGGGGTCGTGTCCCTGATAGCAGTAGGTGTTCTGCATTCATGAATAGCTAATCCACCTCATCTCATCTTACTAACCCTGATTCTCTGACACTTTGTACTGCCTGACAGGTATTCAATCATGGCCCGTTGTTTGGCATATCAAGGAAAAAACAGGCAAAAGAAGTCTATAGCTCCTAATTAGAAATTGAGCAAGATTATTTTTCTTGTCACTGATAGCAGCTTATAAATGTTTAGAGCCAGAATTATTAAATATGCTGAAAGTTATCGTGTTATTTGTGATACTGCGGAACAGCACAGGGTATATATGATTAAAAAGTGGACAAAACTGAGCTATCCGCATCTACGAGAAGCAGCATGGGATCGCAGAAAATTTTGCCAATTGACCTCCAAACTTCAATATGAAGATGGCACCCGATGATGATGCGTTATGTGTGAGGTCTGTATGCACCCAGCCTTGTTATGAAATATAAATACTCTATCACCATCTATGTTTATCAAGGGTGAATCAATCAGTAACGCATCCAGGTCTTTTTTAATTCCTTAGCGAGCGACCAATATGGGCTAGCGGACTTTTTACGTTCTTATATTTTTATCTAATCAATCACGGTAAGAGGTTTAGGTAAATGGCTATTTGAAAGCTTACATCAAAATGTGGTGTCTGTATGATGAGACGTCGTCAAAAAAAAATGAGTAATTGGCATCACTTGACCTCGAGAGGATCCCATTTTATTTTGTCCAAACGCGGACACGGCTTTAAAAAGATTGCATTTGTCAAAACTTTACTGACTCATCACTCCACAACTTAACTCTTACACCAATGGCAATAAGGTTGATTTTACTATAAATGTTTGGAGGTTTGAATGAAAATTCTGTTGTCTCGACATCTCGACTCTTATTTAACCAGCAATAAGGTGGTTTTTTCTATAAATTTATGGCGTCTTGAATGAAAATTCTCTGTTGTACTCTCGATTGGGAAAGCCCAATGCACGTAACAGCGCCACGCAACTGTATAATGAAGTATGTTGTTTGTTGTATTGATGTGACCTAGGATGTGTGCTCTGTACAAGGCTTTCGGCCTCATTATAATCATGGCTGTCGACGAGTAGGTATTTACTTTAAGTATATATAATACACATACATATGTCACATGAATGTATCTTATATAATTATATTTATTGTCGGGCATTGCTTTTATTGACGAAAATAATATGATTATTCTCTACGAGCATGTAGTAAATAACATACCTACATATGTACATATCAGTGTAAAATTATGTGAATTAGTTCAACTTCCTTATCAGTTGTTATTCTGCAAAGTTGAAGAAATAAAAAATGATTCGATCCATCGGAAACTATAAATATGTATATATATATTTTTCATGTAGGAAGTAGTCATATTTATGTACGTTTATTTTTCATTTGGGAAGACGTCAGGCATACTGTTTTCAAGGCTATTTTTATTAAAACTTTTCTTTTATAACGAAAAGTCATCGAGCGAAAAGTACAATGTTTGTCAGTAGAAAATAAATTAATACCTGATTAATCAATAACTAAATACAATATAAGTGTGACAGTTACAAAACAATATCAGAAAGTCGTAAAATAGACTCAGGCCATGTTTTCTCAGTTAAACTAACAATAGATTTTCATTTACCGTGAGAATGTCTATAAAATAGAGCAGATACAAATTAAACTGTCACGTACCTGTTATAATCCAGATAATTACTGTAAGAGTTCTATATAAAGGCACTTGTACTTTTGTACTTGTGGTAAACTATACATACAAGTTATTTAAACTCTTTGAAATGTCACAGAGTACAGATTAGTAAATGGGCAGTTGGAAGGTTTTTTACGAGGTATAGTTTGACTTTGACGTTTGACTACAGCCTGATATTAAGCATTGCTGCAGCCTAAGGTGTGAAACACTAAACTTATCTAGAAGATACCCATTAACTATTATAATTATTAAGGTTTTAGGGAACATATGGTAGTCGATAAGTTGTTTGAATTTGACAGTTACCGCCGTCACCTATGCATCCTTGTCCATTAGCAAAAATCCCAATACAATTAACTTTAAAGTAATCCCATACAGCAAATAAAGTTTTATTTAATGTTGTTGATATGTCCGTGACTGTGAGGGAAACCCGAGCATTACCTACTTGTATTGTTACAGTTTTGCAACGCGCTGGCGGTGGCGGTGGTGAGAGCAGGGAATTCCTTTGACGCACTTACAATGCATATAATTATTACTGCATTATGCCGTGCGATTTTTACGAATTTTTATAGTAGTGACAGAATCTTGGAGAATTCTTTCACTTGATATAATATCATTTGATTAGAACTTTATTTACAATAATAAAATATAAAAACAAGTGAAGGAAAACTAAACATACTACTTCTAACTACTACAAAAAGGGGCACTTAGAAAATCTTTAGAAAAGCCTAAAGATAATCTAAGTGCTCCAGCCTACTTTGATTTAGTTTTAATTTTAAAGGCATACATATGAGTTTGTTGAAATAAACTATTTTGAATTGTACTTAACGAGCTATGTTGGTTAAAAAGGAGGTTCTCAATTCATCTGAATGTTTTTTTATTAAGTAATTTGCCAGTTGATTCCATAGTCCCACTCTCAAGTTCCATTAGTGAAATAAATCAAAAGTATATCAACATTTTAATCATGATCTTCAGTTGTTATCGCCTACTTATATATATATATATATACCTATACATTATATGCCTCTCTTCTCTCATTATAATCAACTACCTACAATTATTTACCTGTTCAAAGATACATTGTTTGTTTTAAGTACAATTTTTTCGCACTACACACCCAGATGATGGATGAAATAAAACTGTCCTCCCTTGTCAAATAAATGCTCGGGTTTCCCTGCGAGTCAAAGAGTAGAAGCAAGCAAGTATGAATGTGGCGAAAGTGGACACGTCACACAACAGTTACACAATATCTGCTAACCGTGCCAATAACGAGTGAATCCTTCTTGGACTGTATTGTTACGGGTTCGGTAGACGGTGATTACAGACAAAACAAATAATTTAATGCTAAATGGTACGAATAAGAAAAGTGCTGTAGTTTTTTTTACATGTGGTAGGCTCACGCTTGACTTGCACGCTTACCTAAAACACAGAATAAATAATACAAAGTAGTATGTTTTGTTCCTTTTCCCTTGTATGGGAATCTAATGGCGTCCCGCGATGTGCCATACCTTTATCATGTAAGCAAATTTTGGTTGTAAATGTTATTATGACTGAAACTTACGCTTTTAGTTTTACGAAAGAAAGAAGAAATAATTACAAATAAACCTTTGTATTTATATTACTATGCGTATGCAGGAACGTAGTAAGTACATAGGCAATGCTCGGTTAGATAAGGAAAGCAACAAAAACTTCTTGCAACCTTAACTGCTACAATAAACAAAAGCCTCAGATACTGACCACAAAAATCAAAAAGAATTCAAGTATCAATAAAATTCTTCTTCTTTTTATAATAAAATAAGCACTTCTTTAACCTAAAGAGAATTATTTATCCTTGGGTAACGGTTTCCACAGGTTGCCCTTGCGTAAACTTCTCGTCATACAAGGATGTTGGCTTGATGAACAATGTCTTAAGAAGCATCCTGTTTTAAATTGTCTCAAGTACAGAGTTATTGATCAATGGACTTTCATCCACTTCTCGATGGACTTTAATGACCTATGATATGATAATTAGATGATTGACGATTTATGTTCATTTAATTAACTTTTTTTTTTAACTATAACGGGTTTGCACTTGGCCATAGTTTACTTGATAGCAAGCAAAGGCTATGGCCTTAGATGGAGACTGCTTACCCGATAAGAACCGATTCACTCTCGCTTTGAAGATCGCTGGATTATAGTGCGTGGGGAACAGAGAGTCAGGCAGGGAGTTCCACAACCTTGCGGTACGAACAATAAAGGTAGAAGCGTACCGTTTCGTGCGGGTCTTAGGAACTTCCACCATAAACCGGTGTCGTCCTGCCGTACCTCTACTCGTCCGGTGATAGAAGGAACTTTTGTTGCTAAGAGATGGCGCTATCTTTTGCTTTGCTACCACGATGTCAGCATGCCATACAACATAAAATAATATAGAGAATTGTTATATTCTCAACTAGTTTACAATAGGTAGTCTATATCCGTAGACATTTCCTGGAAAAGCATGTATCGGGCATACCAGAGGGACACGTTGGATTTTGAAGTTTAAAATTTTGGCGTCACTACATCTGAAAAAAAACTTTCAGTACCTTGATAACCTCCTTTTTTGGAAGTCTGTTAATGAATCAATTTAGTAGATAGTTAGTTTAGTTAAAGACTAGTTTGTCTTGTCACTCGATCAATAATGTAAAAAATGTGCTACTTTTTAATCTCATAATTTTAGAACTGAAATTAAAAAGTATTATGTGTGTACTTTTATTTGCAATGGTAAATCAATCACAACAAGTGTTGGTACGATTTTCCACTACGGAAGAACGTAAATACATATTATTTATGTACAATTGCGATAAGTTACTTACATAATGCATGTTTAAAAAAAACAATGAGTTATTCTTATCTTTTACGCGTGAGCTATATAGTAAACAAATTAGGAATATAATAAATCTACAAGTTCATGTGTAACATATGTAAATACCTACCTACCTAAGAGTATCAAGGTAAACACTTTTTTACTAGACTGTAATATTTATGTTTGGACCATTATATCTCCTAAGTAATCTGTGGTGTCGCCAAGATGTCGCCTAAAAACCATTTACATTGACAACTTGGCCACCGTGGTCGAAATTTCTGTGTTCGAGTTGTTAGTTTGCCAATAGAATGTAAACGTTGTGGCTTATTTCTCTGTGATAGAAAGCCGCAAAAGTTACTCTTAATCCCTTGCAAGATTACAAAGCAAAAATCAGTTAACCCTGAAGTCCGGCCTGTTTCTGTATTCTCTGAATATTCCTCAGCGGTATTTGCCGACCTCGCTGTGTCCCACTTCTTTATTTTTTCAGAAGCCACTCCGAGGCCACAGATTGGGTATACCTGATGCAACGACATTACAGGCTGTAGATCCCTCATTATCAATAACAACCAGTACATATTATGTCTAAATAGCATCGCTTTTCAACACCCACGATAATAATTATGATGCCTATATGTTTATGCAGGGTCGAATCTATATCTAATTTCATTCAAATCGGTCGAGCCCTTTGAGTGATCAATTCATAATATTTTTTCGTTTTTGTTGTGTTAGAAACTACACATACCGATAGGTCGTCGGCAGTAAATTTTTTATCCAAGTCGGTTTAGCTGTTTGAACGCGAGGAAGTACCAAACATACACACGCACACACAAACCTTTGCCTCCGCCTATATAATATTATTTATACTTGCACATATTCATTTTACAAGTAATTAGGGGAAATTATATATTGTTAGGACTATGGCTTCAGAAGTTCATGTTTAATCTATAGTTGTCAAATAACTTGTGTTTTATAATAATTTATGGCAATAAATAAGTGATTGATTAATAGTATGATGTCTCTCATTTATATTGTCGTATGTCTACAGCAAGACTGCTGTATATTTATATACGTAACGTTTGCATAAGGCTCTGGCCGCGTGAAGCCTCTGGAATACCAAGTGCGGCGGACCGTTAGTAGCAAGACACGAGGCTTGGATGGGAACATTTAAAATAATAATTATATGAAACCAATATACGCATAGTTTAAAAAACATTCAGTCGAATTGAGAACCTTCTCCCTATTAAAGTTTCCCTAAGGCATGATTAAATTTGCCAACCGGGACGCGCATGCTGACTCGTACTGATGATGGAAACCTCAGTTTTCCGAAACCTGTCGAGCTTATTTTCGACATAATTATTGACGTAAATGCTAGCCGGTTATTACAACTAAACCTTCTCCTTTTTTGAAGTTGGATAAAAGTACATGAAATATTCATCTCAAATGGTGTTTGTTTTCCGCCAACGGTCTTTTAATCTACTGATAAGCTTGAATAAATCATTGTAATTTATTGATTTGGTTGCAACATATGTATGTGCATTCGTTTTAATTACCCCTTCACCAATTACTAAAAATATAAAGTTGTAATTTATCAAATTTACATAAAATCTAAAAATAAATTCATAACACTTAAACTTATTGGAAAATGATCATGACCGGCAGGATTCATGGCACTGACTATATCGATACATTTTCATTCATTAGTTTCTGTGTCATGTAAACGATTTTATAATTAAAGTAACACACTCACAACAAAGTCCTTCAACGAAAGTGTATATATTATCTTCTCTATAATAACAAAATGATTATTTATGGCGCAATGATAAGGAGTGTGTATATTTGGATTATAAATGTTTACTTTACTCATAATAATTTTGAGACTACGATTAATAAGCCTTTTGATCTCCGGGTGACCGAGTTCCCGAAAGGCCTAAGGACAGGTTATACGAGTCATTGATGATTTACAAAAAAACATTAGACCATATAAAAAGTATGTGAATTTAGTTAATTATATTATTTCCTTTAAAAATTCTAACCCAAAAGATGAATAAAAAAAACATTATCGAGCGTCTGTCTGTCACAAGACGGTGATGGCGATATACTATTTCATTTCATGCCCTGAGTTAACTAAGCTCGAAGCCTCTATAAAAACCCGTTTTATATATTTTCATATATTATATTATGTAAGTATTTACCTAAATTAGACACCGGGTTTATAAATAAGCCATTTTTATCCGGATCCACTTGACTTACAACTTTTGGCATTTTTTAAATAAGCTCCTTAATTTTACTCTACATAATGTATTTATAAGTAGTATGTATTCATGCAATTTCTATGTAACTCTGGAGGCAAGATTCATAACAGAGCTGTTCTGACTCAATCCGAACTCCTAAGTGTTCTTGTAATTACTGTGATTAGCTATCAGCGTATTGCACTACACTGCGTTTTCAAGTACTCGTCGGTTTACTAATACTTGTATAGTAAGTTGCTATGAAAATGCGGGAAAACTAAATATTTATTAGAACAATGACTGATAATAACTTGATTAATGTTGATGTGTTCATTTTGTTTGAATGGGTTTTGAACTACAAAACTTTGGGCGTTATTGTACCATTTCTGTAGGTGCTACACATCAGAAGTATAGTCTTTTAAAAAAAATACAGTTTTGGAGCCTTTTAAAAAAACTTTGAAATATCCCGGCAGCACTTATTATAATATGTTGAAATTGAGACTTCGTGACAGACATACATACATATCACATAGGTATTCTATATATATATATATATATATATATATATATATATATATATATATATATATATATATATGGGACAATAAAGCTTGAATATGTATTATAAATACTCATACTCACATAAACGTATCATAAATGTTTATGTTATGTATAAAACATGAGAACAGCCTACTGTATGTACCTCTATTATAGTTCTCGCGTACACACGACTCATTCATTGGTATGTGGGTTTCCCGCAAATTGCATCAGTACTGTGTTGTACACTGATTAAGCCCCTAACGTCCGTGTGGATCGAATCATGTAACAACGCTTCATTTCTTTTATACATCCTCTGCAGCCTACATGCTCGCTAAAATTGGTCACAGAAAATTAGAAAGCGTGGCCATATACGCGATGACGGCCTTTCTGGCTCAATGCATGTTATCCAACACTCTAATGACCATACAATCTTTTCAACATTGAAACTTTGCCTTATTCTAAAGCTGGTAAACTCAGGTAAAAAATATATCACCGAGAATGCAACTTTAAGATGCGGCTAACATTTAATCTTGTTAGTTGTAAATACTGGAGTCGTGTTTGTTTCGAGCTGCAGGATGAAATGTCTTGTTTAGCAATGAAAACGAAAAGCAAAACTCACCGTTTTTCAAATGCTGAGCAGAAACGAAACCCTTCCTTGGTGTTTACTAAATTCTTGTATAGTTCCGCGGACTGTCACAGTTCTTTATTTATATAAATGTGTAACTCGCGTGTGTTCGGTTCGATGGTCGGCGACAGACTGCTGGTTAGACGGTCGCTATCCTCTTTATGTTAGTATTGAAAACTGGTATGCAGGCGTTGCGCACGATCACGGCATACGGCGGGCTCCGACCAGCAAAATAAAAAAAACTTTCGTCAAGACCATCCCAAATTCAAGTTAAGTTTCAAAAAGGTCAGTTGACAATATTAATTGCACCTATAGTTAGGTGGTCCGTTATTCTGTAATAACTGTTTATTTTCGGCAGGCGCGGGCGCACTCAACCATTGAAAGTAGGTAATTTATGCCCATGTAACAACTCTGTGGTGTTTATAACAGAAACAAAGCCTTGGAATCGTTAATTTAATTAATTACTTCTAACTATGGTCATACATCTCTTTAGGGATATGATGCATTCCCATATTTATACGAATATGTCATTATATAAGGAAAAATAATGCGTAAAGAAAAACCACAGTAAATTGCATAGATTTTGACTGGTTTTTACAAATAACATTTTGATTTAGAACTACAAAACCATAACCAGAACCGTGTTTGAGGTTCGCTGTGCACGCCACCACACTCATTTATGTCCTCTGGGTGATGCCGTAAGTCGGATGACAATGACACACTTATTTCAATTCCGGTACAAACAGTTTGTCTCTCTTTGGAAATCAACAATTTTTATTTTTTTTATTCCAACATTGTAAAAAAAGCTGTTGAAAATAAAACCGCCTCCTTTTTTGAAGCCGTTTAAAAACGTCTAAAGTTCTGTTGTTAATTTTCTGTGTTGGTATTGTCCTTTGGTTTTTTACATTTTCTGGCATCGCACGACTTACGTATTAAGCCAGAAAATGAAAAAACCAAAGGATGTAGAATCCAACGGTTACAGTATATAAGTGAAAATATTACGTTACATGTAGTTATTATGTAGAATATAAAGGAGATAGCAGAGGGCCTCAGTAAGCTGATTATGATGATAAAGTAAATATACCTACCTATATATATTGTTTGAGCTTACTTACGCTTACTTGTATTTTGGTTCGGTAACATTGTAATGGCACCTAGGGAAGGAAGCCTATACCCAGCAGTGGGGTGACAAGGGCTGAAGATGATGATGATGAACACAGACAAATTACAGATACCTATGTGAGTATATATTTAACTATTTACAGATAAGTTTAACAGGAAGCCATTACAGTAAACACTGCGTTTAACTGCTTAATAACTAGAGTAGGTGTTGATACTTAGACCATTACTAGGTACCTACTATACCGGTGCCTAGGACATAAACTAGTGTTTAATTATATCGATATAACTTTCATTACAAACTGGCAGTGACTGGCAGTAGCAGTGGGGCACTGATAAAAGTTTTAAAACTATATCTTTACAACTTTTTTATATTTTTTATTTGTTTTTTTTTTTATTTTTTATTATGTGCTGATAATGTGTTTTTTACTGTTGAGTTATGTGTTGTAATGATTTAGGGTAAATTACTACTTAATTTGTTATTTTTAATTGTACTTATAATGTTTGTTCCTCATGTTAGATAATATAATATATTATGTATATTTGAATTTGTATTGCATGCTTAGAAATTAGGGTATTTTTATTTGGTAGATTTAATATGTATGTTAGGTTCACTTTTAGAAGGAAATGTACGTCCGTAAGTTTAGCTATGTTATTATTTTAAGTTAGTATTGGTACATTTTTAGTTTAGTGAACTTATAACAATAAATAATAAATGAAAAAAAAAAACTTTATGCTTTACAATTTATACTAGATAAAACTCATTTCAATCTAGAATTTAAATTTGTCTATGCGTTATTTAAGGTTCTAATCAATCGTGATGTCTATTAAATTTCGTCTAAATTGTTTCAGGCGTTTCGCGTGTTAACAAACACAACCCAAATGTGTATAAGTAGGTATATCTCTATAATATTAGTTTGATAGTAAATACATATATATACTACTATATATTTTTAGGAATTAGTTTAAACTTAGATATATTATGTAATTGAAGTATTACTTGGATCTATATGCAATTACTAATTAAAAAAATAAACAGCGGTCCTAGAAGATTGCTATTCGTAATTTATTAGGTGTTGTATGTTTCATCATCATCATCATCAGTCTATCTGATATCTTTTATACCTTTATGCATTGTGTAGTACCTATGTGAAAGCAAGGCACAATCATTATAACGTCAACAATAACTGTTGGTAGAACCGTGTGAACTGTGAATCACGCTAATCTGTTATTAACGTATGTAGAAGGAAATCTAGGAGTTCCCCGAGTTAATCCTTCCTTATCTATTCCTAAGAAGCCCTATAATATTAGTTATTCAGCATACAACAAGAAATAATTTATAAGAACCGTCTTTCCATCAAATACCAATAACAGAAAATTAATCAAAGAATATTAAGCTGTATCATCATTAAGTTTTTATAGGAATTTGGAATAAACTAAAAGATAGTCGTTTTTTACAAGAACAACAACGAAATGCGCCGAAAGAATGTTATGAAAAATTCCGGAAATTGGATTTACCGAGTTACCTACCTTCTACGAAATTAGCGTTGTAAAATTACCATCATCGATATTTTGGGATTCCCGATGCTTCTTCCATGATACAATACTCTGTTGTGACAATAATAAGATAGCCTTAATGCTGGTAAGCACGTAGCCACTGTAGTTTATTATACTTTTCGTATCTAGAGGTATAAGCATATGTAGGTATAGAATAAGTAATACTAATGTAAGTACTTACAAGTTCTATTATTCGTGTCTAGCCTAAAGGGTATAACATCGTTACAAGCACAGTAGGGAGTAATACTTACATACTTACAAGTAAATACACCATAATATTTATTGAGATAAGTACTGACAGAAAGGGAGGTTAAACTTTCCAAAGCCGCCATTCAAGGGGGGGGTTGGAGGGGAGGGGGGAGGGGGGAGGGGGTAAGCCCCCCCCCCTGAAAGGGGGGGGTGCGGAGATCAATAGTTTTCGAGATATGACCATTTTTGTATTTTGAGGTTAAGTACTACGATTTCACTATGGGGTACTTAACTACCTAACCCAACACTTGCACTACAACAGGACTTGGCTCCTCCTCGCTTCGCTCGTCGTCGCATGTGCGTGGTAGAAAGCAACCTAACGAACCTAATCTACCTTCTGTCACAGACAAGTAACTTCGAGTCCAACACTTGCACTACAACAGGACTTGGCTCCTCCTCGCTTCGCTCGTCGTCGCATGTGCGTGGTAGAAAGCAACCTAACGAACCTAATCTACCTTCTGACACAGACTAGTGACTTCGAGTCCAACACTAGCACTACAACAGGACTTGGCTCCTCCTCGCTTCGCTCGTCGTCGCATGTGCGTGGTAGAAAGCAACCTAACGAACCTAATCTACCTTCTGACACAGACAAGTGACTTCGAGTCCAACACTAGCACTACAACAGGACTTGGCTCCTCCTCGCTTCGCTCGTCGTCGCATGTGCGTGGTAGAAAGCAACCTAACGAACCTAATCTACCTTCTGACACAGACAAGTGACTTCGAGACCAACACTTGCACTACAACAGGTTAGGTTAGGTTTAGCGTCCCGTAAAGTACACCCCAACCCGCTACGCTCGCTCACTCGACCCCGCCATCCCCTTCTATTCTAACCTAACCTCAAGCATGCATCGAAGAAGAAAGAAAATTACTTGACACTGGCAAATACGCGAAGAGTGTAACGCCAATACTAAAAAAAAAACAATGGCGTCACGTTTCGTTCATCAAGTTACAAGTTACACACAAAATATTATAACTACGTAAAATTTTGCGATCAAGTAATAAATAAAATTACGTATTATATGTATTTTTCATCAATATATACGTAATTGTGACAAAAACTAAACATTACATACACATTAGCAAATAAATATAATAGTTTGATAAGTCGCACGCTTGTATGTAATAGCAGTCCGTAAAACGAAACGCTAATGGCCGTCATAGTGTCAAGAAACTGTCAAAATAAAGGATTATTTTTCGATTTTAAAAAAATAATATCTCGTAAACTAAGCGTCTCCGCACTTAAATATTTAACGTGTAGCCTTTTCTAAATATTATCTACTTCTTAAAAAATTGTGGACCTCTAACGCGAGTGGCGGCTTTGGAAAGTTGAGCCCAAAATAGTTAACTTTTTATGGCCCGCTTACACGACATTTAAACACAATTAACCACATTTTGACGAGATAATTTTGACATTTAATACGTTTAAGAATCGTTCTACCTACATGTAAACCTTACTTTAAACTACCTAATTAAAACGCTGACACCACAGGTAGCCCTTCTCACACGAACATACTTTTTTATTTTTCACTCGCTAAGCCATCTCAGAGGCCCTTAGGGCGGTTTGAAAACTCTGACACCAGAGTTGGCCTCTCACAATTACTTACTTTACTTTGACATTACTTTTACTAAAACTTATTGATAAATACTCTCCTATCCATTACTCGTGGCCTAGTAACCCTCTAGCGGGCGGGAAACCCGCCTGATTGTATTGTGGCTGTTGAAAGTGAAACAGACGCCCCGGGCGCGTAAGCAGCTGATTAGGACACAATGGAAAGGTCAGCTGTAAATACTACAAGCTAGATAGCATTTCTAAGAAAGTATAAAGTATATTTATTATTCGGAAACTCCACCTTGTTTACACGACTTCATAAAAATGAGGTGGCTCTTAATTCGTTCAAATATTTTCTATTCTAATTTAATTGAGTGCTAGAATCTATCTGATAAGGCTTTGGAAGAAAGTATTATGCTCCATAGTGGAAGGTGAACTTAGGATGATGATGAAGTAGTCTGATATTAAATACTATAGAAAGAGAACATTAATTAGTTACACAGTATTTTTTAATTAGTAAAGGGTGTACACGTATTTTTAGAAATTACATATATTTGTAAAATAGATCATGAACTCGGATTTTTTCTTCCTACTTTTGCACAATATCTTTTAGAAATCTCGATCTTAGAACGTCTGAATAGTAAATAGCAAATTGAAATTATTTATTTAAGATATTGAATCAGGCGTTACGTTCGGTCCGAACTTTCGGACCGACGACGTTCGAAGAGTCAACACGTCCTGAGGATGCCTCGTGGAGAGGCGAAACACGTGTCGACGAGAATATCTTGCCGAAAGAGAACAACAAAGCTTCAAGACGTGCGGTGCGGTGGGTGCGGTGTTGGGAAGATCTTGAGATCCACGGAGGCCACGTTGGTTAGGAGGTGAGGTGTGGCGGTGGTATATGGAGGAACACACCTAAAAACCATCGAGTTTGTTGTTTGATGTCGGTTAAGGAGCACTCGCAGCGGAAAAACACTACATATTTCTCCAGAGTTTCAGTACAGTATTTATGTTTACAGTATATGACGCAAATTTACTTTACCAAAAATGTTGTAGGTACAATATTTATGATCCCGCCTTTAGTTCAATTTAAACTGTGCTATACATCATTTTTACACTAGAAACCCACGAAAATAAATCTAAATGTTGCGTATTCGCTACTATACGCAACCTTAATCTGAAATACCTAAGATCTATTTATAATTCTGAAGAAGGTCAAACATCTGAACATAGCCGATATTAGGAAAAAAATTGCTTGGGTATACTTAAAATCCATAACAGAACACGTTTCAGGCGTTTTTAATTTTTTTGACTGTTTATTTGTTTTTTTTTTATTTTATTTTTTTGTTGTTCCGTCTATACTCCCTCCGACAATGAATGTCAGAGACATTGTTAGACTAAACATATTGCTTGCGCTGTTTGCTTTGTTTATTCATCTGATCGGTAAATAATTTCACCTTTTTTATTGTTCGTTTTAATAATGTAAATAATAAATAAATAGCATTACTTTCAGGTTTTTATATCTTACATACATACATTCCGATACTAAAACAATCACAAACAAAGAACCTCTTTCCAGCCAAATGGCGAACCATCATAAACGAAGGAGCACTCAGTGCACCCCCGGCTTATCAGGTTCACCACTTGCCCCAACAAGTGAGTGTTTAGGTATATATTATGTATATCATTTTACATATAACACAAACCTACATACAATATTTACATTCAATATTTACACATTGGTTTTCTTTTATTGGATTCATTTTATGTTACTTATTGCTTTTTTTTTCTTACTCTAAACTGTCTATATATATGCAATATATTACAAAATATATAACTATATATAGTTTGATAAACTGATTTATTACATTATCTATGTACATAAATGTTGAAAACTATAATAGGCATTAATATTTACATTTTATAACTCTGGTAATTTTATATGTAATTTTTTTACATTTATTAAAGGTAAATTGATTATAATTTGACAATATAGAAATATTGTTTATCTGTTTATTTAAATGCTTAAAAAAACGGCTGAACGGATTATCATGATTTTTGGTACGTAGGAAGTGAGGTCTTAGAAGTGTCGTAGACTTTTTATATCCGAATAATGGGTGCGAAACCGCGGGCGTCCACGAGTTAAATTAAATATCTATAAGTGTTTTCCTGTGTACTCATGTAATAAAAAACGAAAAATATAAACACATATGTTTATTCAGAAAATACAACAAAAGGAAAAATAAAGTAGTATAAAATCTTACATTATACGAAACTTCAGTAAATACTTATTGCTTTAAATTTTAAATACAAAACGCTTACTTGGAAGTTTGTTATTCAGTGACAAACTCAGTTCAAATTACAATTCGTAGTTGATAAACTTTGTTATAATTATAAATAATAACTTTGTATGTACCCATAGAAATGTGTAACATTAAAAAAATGCCAGAAATTAATTAAAACAGCTTACTTAAGGCACCATACTTCAGATAAAATGAACATTATGAAAAACATTCAAAAGTTCATGCCATCTCGCTCGCAGAAACTAAAAAATATTTTAGAATAAAAAATCTGGTGTTATCTAATCTATCTAAATACACTGACACTGGAAAAACACACCAAATTTTAAATAGTTTACTTTCGCAACATAAAACATCACCCAAACTTACATAGCTTTGACTCGTAATAAACATCAAGGTTAATTGCAGCTAAAATTATATTAGACTTTTTAAATCATAATTATTTTCACTAATTTTACAATAAGAGAGTGCGAGAGAGATGGAGATATTTATTCATTCGAGTTATACAAAATTACTGACAAAAAAACACAAAAGCTTTCTGCAGATTTGGTATTTGAAGACTTACAAATATGTTCTTTTGTTTTTAACCGACTTCTTACTTAATAACTTCTTAACCGAATAATTAAGTTTATGATTTCACATAAAACAAATGGAACCTGCTACAATTTTACCTAAATAGTTTCAGCCTTTTTTATCATAAACAAAAACTTTCTTTATTAAAATATTAGCATCGTTAAGTTCGTCATGAAACACCAAAACTAGCATAGCATTTTTCTAGTATTTTACCAGTTATTTTATATAATCCCGTTATCACGCACAAAACGTCAGTCGTTGTGTATATTATGCACAAATATTATGATGATTCTTGTACTTCTTTGACTGGCCTGTTAGCTTAGTTGGTAGTGGCTCTGCCTTCTAATCCAGAGGTCGCGGGTTCGATTCCCGCATGACACAAGTATTTATGCACTTTAAAAATTTTTAATTACTTGTGTTGAGTCTGGTCGTTTGTATGTATAATATGTATGTATTTACAAAAGAAAAGTATATAAGTATTATATCCGTTATCTAGTACCCACGACACAAGCGTTTGCTTAGTGTGGGGCTAGATGGCGCTGTGTGCAATGTCCCAGGATATTTATTTTTTATTTTATTTATTTATTTACTTGTAAAATATCTAAAGGAATGTTCCTTTACAAGTGAGAAATACAAGTTTTGCTTGAAATCAATAAGTGTTTCCGCTTACTTGGGAAGCTTGCCCACTTCGTAGAGGTACGCCGAGAACAGTTTTATCTGGAAAACAAAATAGACAATATATAAGTTTATGATATCTAATGATAAACTGAGCAAGTCTCGGACCTGATGGTAAGTGTCACACTTGCCCGTTTCAGTTAAAGATAGATAGATAAAACTCTTTATTGTAACACACATTGAAAAAAAACAAGAAACACAAAAGACTTATAAATTAATGCCACAACTGGCGGCCTTATCGCTAATAGCGATAAAAAAAAATACAAAATACAATAAAAAAAAGATTAAATAGATTAGATTAAAGATACATCTTGAGTTTTCAATATCCAAAGAATCTAAACACAGGCGGCTTACTATCGCAAGTGTATCTACATTTAATATCCGATTCTTTCGATTAGTATTTTGCCAGTATTAAGGCCCCCATGGACTTTCTTCGACCATAGTGTCTGCTACATTGGAAGTGACCGCATGGCTAAATCGTATATGAGAACTTTATTGATACTAAATAAAAAAATAAAAAAAATATACAATCCGGGTCATCGCACACAGCGTCATCTAGCCCCGAACTGAGCAAACGCTTGTGTCGTGGGTACTAGGTAACGGATATAATCACAGAAATCTTAATAAACAGGTACTAGAAGTCGTATAAACGCATGACCTTGTCGCCACACTGGTGGTCTACAAACCACCAGCGCTATTTCAAGCTCAAATTTACATTTAGTATAGCTCCGAACGCCGTATGAGAAACAACTGTTGAAAATGGTGTGTCGCAGCATTTCTCATTGTGAAAATTTATCAATAACGTGTAATTTTACAAATAAAAGGATTACCTTTCACCGGTAAGTCTTAAATATCTAAAATACTATGTTTTTTAATAATTTATGTAAGAACTTATTACGTATCTTATTACGTGAACCGGTACCACTGTTTTACAATCTCACCGTATTAAATACTACGTAAAAAACCATTGCTGCATTTCTTTACCAATACTCAAACCATTCATAGGCGTAAAAAGCAATGTAATACAAGACGCACGCACGCAACGAGGCCGCTCCCACAGTCTATGGATGATATTACCGTGGCCGTGAAATAGGGATGGGACAGTGCAGTGCGCGTCAATCGGTTGGCTTAGCGTTTCGAATTTAATTACTCCGATGGTATTGTTATGTGGAGAAGTAAACATCTTCTTTTATTATAATATTCACGCGGGGTGCTATGTAAAATCGACTTTTCATAATTATCAAATAAAATAGAAGTATATACGATAGAGCATTTTTAGCTCATATAATTTTGAATCAGTGTTAAGACAATAAAAAACGCCAAAACACGATTACGTATACTTTGCTCGAAAGTTTTTTTTTTAATTGTTGTTTTGAAATATTTTTCACCTTTTTTTCCAAAAGTAGTACAGAAATTTAAACCAATTTAATTACTATCTAAAAAATAATGTTATTATTTAGATAGAATATTCTGAATTGCTGATTATATAGGTATTATATGAATAAACTTTTATTTGGATAATTTTCCTAAGTTCCTATAGCACACAGTATACTAAGCTATCACATCAGAAATCTATTCATATATGATTGTAATAATTTGCATGTTAGATAACAATAATTTAATTCTATAATACCATATTTTTTAGAAAACATATAATTTATTACATCAAACGTTAAATTATTCGAAATATAGCCCATTTTAATTTTGTCAAGCACTAGCGTATATGAGATTTTGCTAGTGTAGTAGTGAGTTACAGTACACGCTTTTTATCAATGTGTGAACACCAATCATAGCGCGAGAATTTATGTGTGAGCTTTATTTGTGTGCGTGAATTTGCGTTAGGAACACAGTTTTATATGTAGTTGTGTTTGACCTCTACGTTCATTTCTGGCGACAGCGGTTCCGGAACAATATAGCACTAAAGGCCCTTCTAGTACCTGTTTATTTAGATTTCTGTGGATATAATACTTATATACTTTTTCTTTTACTATAGTAACAACAACATATAAAATACTCTGAAGTATAAATGCACAGTTAATGATATCTTATTCGTTTTTACCGCCCAGAGAGGCGTCGCAGTCTGGGGTCGGACCACAGGGTCGCTTCAGCTGACCTGGTGGTCAAATGACTATAAGTGTGATAAAAAACCGATTTTAATTTTACCATACTAAGGACCATAATCGGATTATCCTGGTTTACTACGAACTGTGATATTCATGAGCACCTTCAATATAAGACTGTACAGGAAGAGATCCAGCTAAATACATATGCATATACGAATCGCCTAGCAAGGCATCCTAACCGACTCGCCCAGAACGTAAGGACTCGGAGATACGAACTAAGGCTAAAGAGGAAGGTTGTGGCAGCCAGCGACTGAAATTGGGCTCCACCAGATAATTGAATATAAGGAGATGCATTTAATGGAGTGCACACTTTACAACAACAACAGCACAGACCACATCTGATAATACTACTGATAGTAGATAGAAAATAAGAATAAAAGGTTAAAAATTTGACGTTATTTTTTTAAGTTTTAAATATAATGCTAGAATGATAAAATATCTCGAGGTATTTTTATTTTTTTGTAATGTCAAGGGTTTAAATGTGAACAGCTCTCACCCCCTCGATGTAGTTGCGCACGTTGATCTTCTCGTTCTGCGAGTGCGCCATGTCGTCCCCGGCGCCCATCGGCAGCAGCAGCACGTTGCGCCGCGACGCCTCCTGCAGCGTGATGGTCACCGGGATGGAGCCGCCCTCGCGCGTCATGTCCGGCTCCGTCTAGCGAGGAAATACATTATCATACAATAAACAGATAAACAGTAAATATATATTCCGGGATATTTCACACAGCGCCGTGTAGATGGAAATAACGCAAGTAATTTCGAATGAGAATGTGCAACTCTCGTGTCGATGTAACGATATCAAATAAATAACGACATACAATATCTATGGACAGCTTCGATTAAGAGCAAGGTACTCCCGGTCTAGTACAAGCATACTGAGGTGGGTCCACTCAGCTCGACCTATGAGTGAAGTCTGGGGCGGGTCTCGGTAGGAGGAGCAATGTACGCTTGTCCGAGAAACCCGCCCTTGGCGGGACAATGGGACATCGTGGTAGGTTTTAGTCGGTAGTGTGGGTACGAGCTTGACATACACTCTTGTAAGCAGATTGTGGCAGATTTATAGTTAAAGAATCCTGACATTTTCAGAAAGATGCAGCCTGAATTTTCTCTGTAGCGATTATTTTCGGTAATTTCCAATTAATTTTAAGGTATAATTAGTCTCTAGCTAGTGTTACGTGGTAGTGCTCGTGCTCGGGGTTCTCGGTCCAGCAGCGCCCGCTCTGCGCCGTGATGTATAATATGTGTGTTACCTGGTACACCAGCTTGGTGGCGCGCGCGGCGGCCTGGTAGTGCTCGTGTTCGGGGTTCTCGGTCCAGCAGCGCCCGCTCTGCGCCGTGATGTATAATATGTGTGTTACTTGGTACACCAGCTTGGTGGCGCGCGCGGCGGCCTGGTAGTGCTCGTGCTCGGGGTTCTCGGTCCAGCAGCGCCCGCTCTGCGCCGTGATGTATAATATGTGTGTTACCTGGTACACCAGCTTGGTGGCGCGCGCGGCGGCCTGGTAGTGCTCGTGCTCGGGGTTCTCGGTCCAGCAGCGCCCGCTCTGCGCCGTGATGCGCATCTTGTTCACGGACCCGCGCTCCGCCCACTACAATGTGGAGTTGTTTTATAAATAACTTGTTACATTTGGAATCGGTGTTCAAGTTAGGAAGGCGTAGTTAAGACTTTGAAATGATATATTAAGCATAACCATAAGATTTCCTCAACCCGACTCAATCAATTCAATTTCATAATCTCAAGAACTGGATCCGAGATTTTGTATTTAATAGTCTCGAAATTCAGGGAAAAATGTTTTCATTCTTGTACAGAAGGGTTCATCGTCGACCAAAACCGATTTTGCAATCGTGTATTCGCCGGACATAAAAACAATATAATTTGGCGCGGCGAACATTATTTTAACGCGAGATTCAAGTTGATTTAAAACAAAAAAATATGTAATATCAAAATTATTGACACAATACAAGTAAAGCAATCAAGATAGATAATTATTAGAAAACTACCTTCTTGTTAACATAATCGAAGACGAGTTTCTCGACCTCCTGCGGCTCCTGGTTGGGCACGATGCGGATGGAGAACTTGCCGATCACGCGGCCCGGGATCACCGTCTTGGCTCCCGGCTGGAAGGCAGCACCTGGAACATACATATTGACAATGTTTTTAACACGGCTTATACTTACGTTTGACAGCCTGTCTGATGTTAACATCGAGCTAGGATTATACAGAGTCACAAACGCTCGAAAAATATAACCGAGCCAAAACTCTGCCCATGCTAATAGTTGAGCAGACTTTTGGATTACCTATCTCTTTTGCACGTTATTAAAATATGTAAGAGCGAAAGAGACAAGCAGTCTTTTGTTTGCGCTCGCTGACGATGTTAGCGTGCGGACGCTTTCCTGCGCTTTTTAGTTTGAGATTGTGTCTCTGTATAATCTCAGCTCAATAGATGTTAAGCACGAATGTTAACCGAAAGAAACTTCTATTACGAAGCTACAATTATTACTGTAAGTGTAAACGGCATATAAATAAATTAATGTTTACTGAATGTAAGAGATAACATCATATTTTTATACTAGACAATCAGGTATCTTCAATTGGGCTTAGCACAACTTCAGCTTAGTTTAAGGCTGACAGTTGATGGCTGAGAAGTGTCAAAATCTTCATTTCAGCATGTGCTTCTCTTCTACTCTACTCTACCCACTGCTGAGTATAGACCTTATCTCTAGCTCGTATAGTATAGTCGGATAAGACCACTTTTAATTTTGCATGTGTGCTATACTTTGTAGTTGCATATATGTATATTATTCAAGCGAATATAAATTATAAAAACGGGTCATTTATCTCATAAATGTAAATAGAGCATAACAATCAGAAATAATACTTTTATCAGACCAAGGTCTTATCACCACAAAGTATGGAGATAAAAAAAACAGTAATTTATTTTATATTCTATGCTTGGTCAAATAAATAATAATCTACCATTTTACCAAACACAACATATACAAGAAATTTACATGTCTTTGCAAGTAAGTGTACCTTTCTTACGAAATTTGGTACATAGAAGAGTATTCAAAGACTCAGAAGCCCTATACTCAATAATATGTACTTAAGTATTATCCACTTCCACCAAAACTTCGAAAAATCGAAATTCTATCATCCTTTTTGAAGAAGTCGGTTAAATGTAAGAATGTTCGTCACAGCAATGTCACGGTATCAAATAACACTAACTAAAAACAATACACGAATTATCACGAGTAATGTATGACATTACAAGCGTATCGGATTCCATGCATTTGATGACCGAAACATATTTGTTGTGTCGTACCTGTTGTTTATGAGCAAATGTCACACTGACATTATACTATCATACAATATATTGTTACATATTATGTTAAATAGTTCGAATTTATGCATTGTTCATAATAATAATATAAAAACGTTTATTGGGTTCAAAAACACTTACATCTAGTTCACTATATTAATACATACAAAACTAAGTTAGTAATTTCTTATAACAGTGTGTTGTCACCCGGACGAGAATTTTCTGTTTCCCGGGTGACAACGTCTTCCCGTCAGGTTTAAGTATAAATTGTTAACCCTTACAAGGCAATCCATTTATGGATGTTATATTTTTAGGATATACAGGATATTATTTGATTTATTTAAGAGAACAATTTTCCAATAAGTACACAGACAGTAACATACATTAGTAGTAGAATAAAGTAGTATTACATTTTATATGTAAGTTATTCATTAGGTACTTAGTAATAGCAGTTATTATTAACCCTTACAAGGCAGTACATAGAAGTAATATTTTTAGGAATATTTAATTGGTTTAAGCAGTTTACATATACACAGTAACATAACAATTATTTACAGTAGCAGTAGTGTAAGGTAGTATGACCATTTATAAATATATTATTGTTCATTAGTGATCAATAACAAATTATTCTTTTTTATGTTCTATTAATAGAATTATTATGTCAATATTTATTAGTTAGTGATTTGAGTAAGATGGAATCTGCTGAAATACCGCTGGACAACTAAGACAGTTTTTCTATAAATTTCATGTAAGTTTATAAGATATATAAAGTACTTATAGGAACATAAAATAAGCCATTTGATATGTTAAAATAATTTATTAATTGTGAATCTATTTCTGGATAAGAAAGATGTTTTCGGTGTCGTCATAGCTAAGTGATAGGAGCCATTTAGTGACAATTATTTTAAGATTATGTTTGTTTAGGGGGTAAATGTTCAGTATTAGATTAGCTTTCTTATATAAGAAAGGTGCTAAGCAGCAATATTGGGTATGTATAAATGCAGTTTTGTATATTTTGGATGGTTTTATAGTACTTAAATCTGTGTTTCTTCTACGAGTGTGTAGGGGGTCACCAGGGTCGAACGGAGTTTTTATATGTTGTGACGTTATTGTTTTTAAGGTGTATAGTTGTATAGTGTAAAATATATGTTACATTATTAGGTGCGTCAATATTTTCAGTTTCATTCAAAGTATTAAATATTGGAAGCCCTTGGACCTGGTATTAAATGATTTTTCGCATAATATTCATCAGTTTTGAGATCTTTGATTGGAGTTCCAATTTGAGGGATATAGTATTTTTTAATATTGTCTGTAACGATCTTTGATCAACAATGCTGATCGACGGAAGTAATCTTTAAAACGAGAGTGAATTGATTCTTATTGGGCAATTCTTTACACTTTTCACAGTATATTTTAAACCCTAATGCTCGCTTACTATCAAGCGAATTTTGGTCAAGTGCAAACCCATTTTCTTAATAAAATAAAATAGATATGTATAGTACTATAGCCACTTTAGGCACTACAGTCTATAATGCTGCATGTTGCCGAGGACAGAAGGAAGTGGTAAGATATCAAGGAGAAGGTGCTGGGAGGTGGTGGTCACGATCCTCAGACATGAGGGATACGATTCAAGGAGGAGAAAGGAGGAGATATAGTGTACCTTCGATGCCGTGCAGCGAGAGGCTGGGGTACCTCCAGCGGTGCATGAGGATCTGCTCCTTGTCGCCCTTGTGCGCCAGCGCGGGCGCGCCGATACCCGTCCTGGAAACAATATCAGTCAATAATACTTTACTGCACATCATAAATATAATAAAAATGTCAGGGACATCATCATCATCTTCATGTCAGCCCGTGTTCACCCACTGCTGAGTATAGGCCTCCTCTTCGATGTGCAACATAGTACGGTCTCCAGCCTGTCTGATCCATCTCCTACCAACTTGCTTAGAAATGTCATCCGACCATGGCTGGTGGTCTGGTACGCGCCAAGTGTTCTGCCCATCTTCACTTCAACCTGGCAATTCTTATCCCTACGTACTTACAGGGACATAAGGAAATTAAATTCCAAGTTAATTTTAAAATCAGTATCGCTGCGGTACTGATATTTGTGGCGTTAAATCTGTTTTCATATAAAACCTTGATTTTGTTTAATGGAACTGAAATGGAATAGCGTTAATATGAGGTAAATGTAGCCTACATATGTATTAATCTGACATCTGACATATCTTTTAACCAAAACTGTATCACAATAAAAGTAGTCCAGTGTTAACCCACCAAGCAATAAAAATGTTCAAAGTCAAAGCATTTATTTGCTGAGTACAGGTAAAAAAGATGGGACATTACATTACAAAAGAACACCATACGTGGTTATGTAGTAAACGTTCAAACAATAATTAACAAAGGAATCTTGCTTACGTTCAAAAATGTCTTATGTAACAAACAAGCTACCGAATTGCTTCGAGACAATTGGCATTAATTTAGATTCATTATGGGAACAAACTAGAAGAATCTACGGAGACACACGACCTGGCTAAATACATCGTAAAGCTATTTTAGATTTATTTGACAGTTATAAATCTATACTTCTATACTAATATTATAAAGCTGAAGAGTTTGTTTGTTTGAACGCGCTAATCTCAGAAACTACTGGTGCGAATTGAAAAAATATTTTTGTGTTGTGTTGACCATTTATCGAGGAAGGCTTTATGCTATAGAACATCACGCTGCAACTAATAGGAACGATGAAACCATGGAAAATGTGGAAAAAATGGGGAAAATTATTCATCTTTGAGGGCTTCCGTTACTAAATATTCCACGCGGACGAAGTCGCTGGCACAGCTAGTAAATTATAACTTTTTATAGGCAATTTTCGCAATTTATGATATTGAGTGAATTGTTTTACTTTTTTTAAACTAAACTGAAGGGGAAATTAACATTGTATGTTGATTATATGTCTGGCGTTGGTTTCATATTGCCTGACAACAACACAATCTAAGCTAATTTTAAGCACACACAAACTTACTCCCTTTTTTCAAAGTAAGTTAACAATACACAGTGCCTCTTTGACTTTATTGCTCATTAATGATTCGTGGATCGTGTCTCCCCTGCAGAAATAATTCATCGGGCGCAATTCCTTCCACAGATGACACATGTATAGTAAAACCAAAAAGTGTATAAATGGAACAAATCAAATTTCTCAATGTTTTTCAAATGTTTCGTATGTTGTCGCAATTTATAGTAAAATAAAGATTTAAACTTTCTATTTTCGCATTCACAACAGTGTAAACGTCAAGGCCAAAGACATTTGTGACAAATGACGAATTTTTTTTTGGCCGGAGTCTTCCTCAGATTATAACTATACAGCTAAACCTGCATACCTATATCCTTCAGTATCGAAGTCGATGGATGTGTAGAGTTTCTTCTCGCTCTCGACGAGGGGCGCCACTGACTTGTAGATGTCTGTGATGAGGATCTTGCCGTCCTTGTCTACCAGCTGGTCCATCAGGTAGATCAGGTCGGTCATGGCTGCAAGTAAATACATAATAAAGAAAGAAGCATTTATTTTAACATACAGGACAAAACAAGCATAAACATAAAAAAAGTTGAAAACCAGACATAATACACTGGTGATATAAATAAACCCGTACGTCAAAAGAGTCTGTTGTTGCGACTGAAAAAGATAAAAAATGTGGTCTGACTGTTGTCTTACTTGACCTTTTTAACCAACTTCCAAAAAAAGGAGGTCATCAAGTCTTCTAAAAGTTTTTTTTTATACTATACCGGACTACTTTTGTCTCTTTTTTCGTAGAAATGTAACTATAGACTTTACATTCATAATAAAACAAAATAGCCTTTATTTCCCTCGTTCTTTATAAAATTACATTTCATTCACTTCTTAATTAGGTTGTTTGAAATTCTGTTTAATATTTAATTTTAATTATGAAGATTTTTATAGTAGATATTAGGGCACCCAAAAGCGGGTGAAGGCCTCCTCCTTGCTGGCCCAGGCGTTGCGGTCCTGGGCTAGTCTGGTCCACGTGACTCCAGCCACCTCCACGATGTCGTCTCTCCACCTCTTCTTCTGTCGGCCGCGCGTGCGCGTGGCGTCCCGCGGGCACCAGTGCACGATGCGTTCGCTCCATCTGCCGTCGGTAGAGCGGGCTAGGTGTCCCGCCCTTTACATTCATACCATAAGAAAAAATGTTGCCAATTTTAGTGTATAGAGTTCAATTCACCATTATTATTATTAGGTCACCTCTACTCTTTTGCCTGGTTTGCTATGTATAGAGTCCTAAGAGCTACCTTAAGGCCTGTTCACACGCAGCGAAGTAAGGTGGCGAGTTAACTTGCGTCACGGAGTGTGTTAAGTTCATAACACGTGTGAACGGCAAACGCAAGTTAAGTAGTAACTTGTCAAATAAGTACAGTAGGATAGACCACGGTTCTATTTTCCGGCTAGTTCAAGTGATAAGTCGCCCCTTTACATAGGCTGCTTATAAGAAACAATGTGAGCTAAGCACTATTAGTAAAACAATCATTAAAATATATAATAATAACTAGTAATTTTGGGCCGCGCATGCGGCCCGGAGTGTTTTTGGGACTGTGTTGGACTTGTTATTTTTTGTATAAGAAATAGTATTTGTATTAGTTATTTAAAAAATTGGCGCTAGCAAAAGGGTAATGAAATAAAATGAAGAAATTTTTGAAAATTTTATGAAGACTTTTTTTGTATGAAAGCCAAATTTTTTTTGTATGATTAGTAACATGCAAGCAGTTCTCATCAAATTTAGTTCAAACACCAACCCGCTATCTCTTATAGTTTTCGAGATCCCTTGGGGTACTCCAGGGTCTGATCGGTCTGAAGGTCGGTCTCCAACCTCGCATCACTTTCACTGAGACGTCGCAAGTACTGCATTTCGGCCTTCGGCCTCACCGCAGTACTTGCTCCGTCGTTTTGTTCATCCTTAGGAAAACGTATGGGATTTGTATAAAGAAAAAAAATTTTTGTATGAAAGCCAAAAATTTTTTGTATGATTCAAAACATGCATGCAGTTCTCTCAAATATTATTTCAAACACCACCTCCCTATCTCTTATAGTTTCCGAGATCCCTTCGGTACTCCAAGGTCTGATGGTCAAAGTGGTGGTGATGCTCGGCCTGCGGCCTCGCATCCCCCTCACTTTGACGTCGCAAGTACTGCAGTTCGGCCTTCGGCCTCACTGCAGTACTTGCTCCGTCGTTTTGTTCATCCCTAGGGAAATGTATGGGATTTGTATGAAGAAAAAAATTTTTTGTATGAAAGCCAAAAAATTTTTGTATGATTTAAAACATGCTTGCAGTTCTCTCCAATATTAGTTTAAGCATCATCCCCCTATCTCTTATAGTTTTCGAGATCCCTTAGGTACTCCAGGGTCAGTTCCACCTATCACCAACTTTTCATTTATTCTATACATTCGGGACCCATATGTATACACTGGCACCAAAAATGTCAACCCTGCACCCCAGCAACATGGAGATCTACTCCCCACCCCCTCGAAATTTTCACATGTATGGCGGCCATCTTTATTTTTTGACATTTTAAAAATTTGATTTCAGTTATGGAATCTGCACCTCAAAATACCCCCGGATGCAAAAAATCAGCCCCCTGCGGCCATTTTGAAAATCGGCCGCCATTTTGACGACGCCATCTTGGATTTTTGCAACCATTTCCAAACGTCCCCCACGGCCCTCTATGACATTTGGTCGAACACCCCCCACCTATCTCCAACCGTTCCAGAGTTACGAGCATTTGAAATTTGTATGGCGGCCATGTTTTTTTGTATGGCGGCCATCTTGTTTTTTGGTTTTCCGTCACCTACAAGCAGTTCCTACCAAAATTAGTTCAAGCACCCCCCATCTAAGTCTTACCACTTTTGAGATCCCCTACCCTACTCCATGACCAGTTCCACTTTCTCCAAGTTTCGGATTTTTCTCGTGGTCCCATGAACCATACCTATACGATGACATATGACACTTGCACCCCACGAAACTCCTTCCCGGAGAACTACTATGTCAGTGAGTCAGTCAGTGAGTCGTAATCCAATTATATATAATAGTAAAAATACTAACCGCAGGGGCGACTTTATGGCGAGTCGTCGGTGAGTGGCGTCACCGCGGACCCCGATTCCCTGGGGGCTAAATGAGACCCCCTGCCTCCCGGCTTGCCTTAATTGGCCGACCGGGAGTGGAAGACGCAAGAGCTAAGTACCTAAGCTCCAGGGTGGAAGTGTTAAAGGGCATAACGCCGCTAGTACCGCTCAGAGAACGCGCAGCACACCTCTCTACACCCTAAGCCACTCACATCAATGTTGCCCTTCCGGCGCCATCTTAGGCTGCCTTTTGTGGAGGGCCCATTTAGTGAGTGGCAAGTCATCACCCGCTATAATTTTTATGAATGAGGCATAACTGGCGGGTGCCGTTCCTCGTACAATAGACCAGTTTAATTAAGTCAATGAACAACTCAACACAATAGCCTGTAACATTAATACCATGTCTGCAATAGTTACTTGATATACCTAACATCCTCTTTCTGTAGTTTTGTACTTAATTTTAAGTATAGTATTGTAAAAGGCCTCTCAGTGTTGGCTACGGCCCCACTGATGCCTTAAAAATACCGGGCGTAAGGCCCGAGAGTCTGTGAAGGAATTAAAGAAAATACTAATTTCAATTCCAATGCATTTCGTTTAAAAATTACGATTTTATGGTAATAAGTTGTAGTTTTGAACTCAAAATCACAGAATAGAATAAATTTGTGTTCAAAATCAGATTTAATTTTAGATTTATCATACAAGAAAGCTAAATGCATTTTATAGTAACCCAAGAAAGATTTTTTATACTAATAGAATATACTTGTTAGTTCAAGTTGTATCTAATCTTTATGACTAGCAGATTAATTTCGTTAGTTAATCAAAAACTAAACTTTTGAACTGCAGCAAATTTAATTCTATCTAAAAGACTTTTTCCCGTGCAAATATATGTATATTTCTTTGTCTTAACCTGTTTGATAATTTACCAGAAGTACATATTAAAGTTTTATAAAGTCTTTTTAAGGATACACGAGCGAATTTGTGAAACTAAATACGACTTGAATTTATCTATAGCTGACCAGATAGACTTATAAAGAACTCTGATGTTTAGAGTTTTCAAGCTATAATTATCCGACCGGACCTAGGGCATGGTCGAAATGGAATACCACTTTTTGGTCACCCATCCAGGGACTTACCGCGCCGACAGTCAAAGTAACATTCCACTATCTGAGCGTCAAGCGTAAGCCTATAAAGTTAAAAAGTTTCGAGCGTTTCTTTGACAATATTACAAAGCATATATTGTATAACATATGTGTACTTGTACATAGAAACATATTATAAAGGGTATGACATAATACTCGTGCCCCAGGTGTTAGACAATGTTTTGAGAAAACATTTTTAAAAATGCCATTGAAAAGTGTAGGAAAGTGGAGCAACTGCTAAATAGAACTGTATAGCGTATAATAACACCTATTGTACTCTATATCAATATCAGCAAACAGCCAACGATATAACACACAATAGACGTCTATTTATAGTAAAAAAACAGACACACATATATGTAAAATTTGTAGTAACGGAAACATGTTACCAGCGGAAAAATAGCGTTTTAAATACAGTTGCACCACAATATTTGTTGCAACGCTATGGATGAATCAGTAGGCCATTCATAAGAAGCATTTTCGATTAATGACAGTCAGTTTTTATTATGCATCAACTAGATTTCATAAAGGAGTCCAGTTGATGTATAGTATTGTGTAGTAAAAACAACAGTTCCGTTTCGATTGAACTTTTTCTACTATAAGAATCGCTAAGTTAGATAATCTCAGAGTGCATAAGCCACATGCTGGTTTTAGAGGCTAATTAATAAGGCGTCTCTGATTAATATTGCTGTTGGTGTATGGTAACAAGCATTGCATCACGAAGGCAATCTGGTATGCCTTATCATAATTGAATTCAGATAGTAAACATACAAGCAGATTACGCGAAAGTATGACATACAGGTGAATTGTTGTTTTTTCATGTGTTGACGAAATTTTAAAAGTCGTACACTGGTTTTTACAATGATTGCAATAATTATGAGATAATAAAAAAATAATCGCCTCAATGCTAACATATCCTTTCGAAAATACTTTGATAACCATATCGTAAAAACTACTGAACCAATTTAATGAAGTGAAATGTTTGTGTCAACAATTGTTTTGAAATTGTAATTAAATAGCTTGAAGCTTATAAATTTCGACAAATCCATTGACGTGCATAAATCAACACAATCGTCTACATACGACATACAGCATAGCATACTTTAGAAGCTAAATAAATCATCATTCTGAAATTGCATACAATAGCAACAGTATCTAATAAATAGAGGTCAAAACCACAGGGACAATCTAATAATCTCTCTATTTTGTAGTCAGTGGAAAATATACATACAAACAAAAAAAATACATCTTAACAGTGGTGCTTAACATCAGGCAGGCTGTAGTCAAACGTAAACCTATCCCGTGTTAAAAAACATCTAAATATGTATATTTTTCTTACCTTCATGAACAGTCCCCCCGTAGACTCCACTGTGCAGATCCATCTTGGCACACTCCACCTCCAGGAAGTAGTAGCTGATGCCTCTCAGGCCGTATGTGATGCATGGTTTAGTGGTTCCCAGCCAGTAGTTGTCGGAGATGCACACATAGTCCACGTCGTTGAAGAATCCTTCCGGCTTCAGCTGACCCATGAGAAGCTCGTCCAGACCCTCGGAGCCAGACTCCTCCATGCATTCGAATACGAATTTTAGGTTCACGGGGAGCTGAAACAAAATTCATCATCATTATCACCTAATTATCGCCCACTGCTGAGCATAGGCCTCACCTTATTACGCCACTCGTTCCGGCTGCCTGCGGTTTTTCTTATGTCTTCAACCCACAGCATCAGTGGGCGACCACAAAATTAGATCCCACTAATATTATGGAGACGAAAGTTATTGTGAAATGCAGAAAATAATTTTTGGCATTGAGGGGTCTGTTTGTGTCCTTGTGTTTTTAGCTACAGAAGAAAAAAAGCTCACAAACCCATGGGAGAATATTTAGTATATGTTTCCAGAATTTCTAAGTAGGTACTGCTATATTTGAGCTGTGATCTAAAATCAACTTCAGCCATACTTGTCTGTGCTTTAGGTACTTATTACATAATATAATGTAACTGTGTAGGTATGTCACAGCATTCTAGACAGGATGCTTACTCATATTAAGCAGAGTTCCATAAATACAGTTTTATCAGTTTATTTTATTGAATGGGTACATTTAATATGAATGCGAGTTCATTCATGTAAGAAATTGCATATTGTCCTATACTATATAACTTTATAATAATATACTATTAGTTAATCTACTGGAGTAATGTTGTTATTACAAGACAACTAGATAACATGTACTTTTTATAGCACCTAATGTGTTTTGATGCAATAAAAAGTGACAATGCCGTTTCTAAAAAGCAGAAAAGTTTCTGCTTTAAAAACTAAAATAGACTACACTTGCCTATAAGAAATATGATCTCCAAAGTGGGAGAATCATTTTCATGATTTAAGTTTTTTCAGAGCTATTTTGGTTCATATCAAAATACAAAAAACACAATGCTAGAATATAATAATATCTGAAAAAGGTTTAAACTATCACCATAGTGATTAGAACATGGTTCAATAAATGTTAATTCTAATAAATCTTTTTTAGAATAAAGACAATAGCATCCTTTTAACTCACCTCTTCCCCGACTCCCTTGAAAGCGTTGATGGCATGGAGCCAGCCGAGCACCGGGGCCTTGTCGTCTGTGGACCCTCTCCCATACAGCTTGTCATTCTTCTCAACCAGCTCAAAGGGGTCTGTGTCCCAGCCATCAGACTTCAGAGCTGGCTGCACGTCCAGGTGACCGTATATGCACACTGTGTTCTTCTTGGGGTCCTGTTTGTTAAACAAAAAAAAAATTAATTCTTTAAGCAATTGATCATATGATTACAAACTTAAATTTTATTTGATATACATATACTTAAATAAAGCTATACACACTGAATATCACTACAACATAAAATGGAATATAAATATGTAATTTGACATAATTTTGCTTGCAATAAAATTCTCAACATATTATACCTACATAAGTTGTTTATAATTGTATAAAGGCTTTTTAACTTTTACTTTAAAATATAAAAAAGGAAAGTGTATATGTTGGCTAGTTTGGTCTTCTTTAATTCTGAAATGGTGCAATGTATTTATATTTTTTTAGTATGGAAGTAGTAAAGGGTTTCCAGAATATGGGCTACATTTTATCTAGAATCAATGTGGTAGTAAATATTAATTGATGTGATGAACAATTGACACCTTTCTTACTAATTATACAAATTATTTATGTGACCTTTCAATGTATCTGTAGTCAAACACACTAGTAACATCAGGTTGGATTGTTGCCAAATGTGTGATTTTACTAGTCATGGGAAAATACTGAATTTTTGAACAAAACTCTTTGATCTAGCAATCCTTCAAGTATTTATTAAAAGAAAAAAATAACAATATGTACACTAAATAAAAGATTAGTATGTAAAAAAAATTATGTATGCTTTGATCTTGTTTTTATTTTTGTGGATTTTTAGTATTTACTTCATAACTATAAATTACAAACTAAAAACTATAGGTAACATAAATTGTAACAGTTTTTTTCTCATACAATAAAAAACAATGTATTTTTGTGTGTTATCCCTGACTACTAAAATGTTTATTGGTACCTAACATGATTAGTAACATGTAACAAACTCCTTCTTACTAATATTTATCTGAGATAAGATACAATGTTATGCAATGCACTTAAATTTTTAAGGACATAGAGTAAGTAGGTACTTACACCTATTTATTACAACAAATTTACTACTACAAATTTAAGGAATTATTCCAACATGCAATCTGAACCCTATAGTACCCATTTAATTGACTGGTTTCTGAATCATTTATAGTTTATAACTAGACACCTATTTTAAATTCTAAATTCTTAAAAATATGATAAAAAACTTATAATAAAGATATTTTATGATTTATATTTATTTTATAAGGTTATTAAAAGTCCTAGTCAGACTTTTTTTTTTAACTTGAACGTGTTTGCACTTCACCATAGTTTACCTGATAGCAAGTAAGGCTATGGCCTATGATGGAGCGTGCTTACTTAAGCCATGATTATCAGAACCTAAAATAGAACCCAATGAGAATCTAATATGATGGATCCCGAGCAACTTTACAATACTTTTAAAATAATAAGAAATATATTACTTACATTCCCGAGTACGCCGACCAGCACAGGGGGCAGTTTCACCTCCAGACCATCAATATTTTGGTGGCCAACATCCCTTAACTCTGTGGTCGCGCCAACCTCTTTCAGCTTGTCTTGCATCCAGTGCACCATCCGCACACAATCTTCCCTGTACTTAATATCACAAGAAACCGACGGAATAGCCACAGCTTCCTTCAAAAGATCCTTATAAACCGCTACATTCGAGTCTACGAACTTGAAAACCTGAGGTAAAGTTGCCATTTTGTGAGGTGCTTCTTTAGGATTGCTCGAATAAGGTCTTTGGAACGGACGATGAGTTTGCAAGTACTCGTTGAGCTTGCAACTCGCTACTGTTGAAGACAATTTGCTGAAATTGCAATTTATACAAAGCCGAACAACACCGGTTATCAAAGGCAATGACCGATTCATTGTGACTTATTTTAGTGATGTGCAACAGGTATCGATTTTCTGCTGAACGGACACGAGTTACGTAACTAACCTATGGAACTCGATTTATAGGTTACCTAAACTTTATCAGGTTACGATATATTTACTTAAGCATTTTTTTATGTTATCTCAGTATAATATATGTAAATTTCTTACGATTGCTACAAGAATAAGAAAATACAGCTGATAAGGAACACTTGTTGACTATTTGTTTTTGTTCCTGAATCGTATTTCAAGTTCTATTTAGGTTTGATAAATTGATAGTTAATTATGATCATTAGTTACTAATAGACACATAAATACATTATCGATAGATATATCTAAATTCGATTTAGAAGCACACACATCACTATTAAATATTTGACGTAGTTGACATTGACAGATAACTTTTTTCTAACATGGCTTAAAGCGTTTTAAAAGAAAAGAAAATCGCTTTCACTATCATCATCTACTCACAGTCGATGAATAATACAATTCTATAAATACAATATTAGATTATTACAATGCAAATACCATGTACGAAAATCATTGATAAAAATGAGAGCGCTGCTAACGATTCTGTATCGTGCAACGTTGTGCACTAAAAATATAAGAATTTAGCCGTATGTGTCATGCAAAGTTCAGCTGCTGAAAACTCTTTTAGTTTAAAAACTTTTTCATCAATTCCTTACTTTGTCAAATGTTAATGCAATGAATTGTCTCTGTCCAACTCATGTTATTTACAAATACAAATACCAAAAAATACAATCGCAGCAAAACTAATACAATGTACCTACCTAATAGTTTAATAATCATACATTAAATTAATTACCAGTGTAATGATATCTACCTTGTTTATCTAACCAATGGCGTTGCAGGTACATACATTTCTATACTTTATTTGAAACAAGCTATAAATACCTACATTCCTGCTAACAAGGATATTATGATGTTAGGTATCTGCTTTAATCCCAGATAAAAACTAGTCTATGTATTCATCCTGGGTCTCATCTATATGCATACCAAATTTTAAACAATTCTGCCCAGATATTAAAAAACATGAAGAAACAAACCTACATACAGCTTCATCATCATCACCAGTACCTTTTATTAACTTACTTACAAAGCTTCGCCTTCATAAAATTAGTGAGAAAAATTACACAACAATTCGTAGATACATATGGTTTTCATTCCTTTGATAAGTTTGTTTTTCGCAGATCTGAATAACTCCCAACATGCCCGTGACTCCAAACATTAAATCGAAGAAAAACCATAATGTGTCACACCAAAAGATTTTCAACATACCAATTTTAGGAATACCCATAAAAACACCAAACATACAAGATATAGCACATTATGATAAAAACATGGCGGTCTCACAAAACCATCAAGACTTGGCGTTTTATCATAAAACGAAGATGAATATAGCTCTATCAAATGATCATACAAGTTTCATATTCATTTTCTCGGGGCGCGACAAACGACTTCGTAAACGAATACCAGATAAAATGATCTTGATAGTTTCTGCCAAAAACGAAACAGCAAAAAACATAAACAGATTTATATGTGCTAACACGTTACCTAGCGCGAGTGTAAGCCACAATATGCTAGACATAAATACTAAAGTCACAACAACTATAGACCTCTCCAATATACCTCTCAAAAGTGGGGAAAATATGTCATATGACATGCAAAACCTTTTTGAAGAACTCAAGCATATTTTAAAAAGTACACCAGAGATTAATACAGAAACTGAATACAACATAAAACCTCTTAAAACTATAGAATATGATAGCAATATTTCGAAAATAAATAGATTAGTAGAATATTCTAAAAACGATTCTGAAGACAATAACATATGCTGTGGCTATTTTAAAATGAGAAAGAACGTAGTATTTTATTGGCTACAAATAAAATTTCGAACTAACACGCGTAAAATAAATGAAAGAGTAAAGTTCATGCCTTCAGAACCTCGACACCAAATGAAAGTCCCACTGTCGCTAAACTTATCGATATTTTTCACTAACTATTTTATACAAGGACAACGTATGTCTATCAAGGAATTCTCGCAAAAATCTGATAAGGATTCTGTTGACACACATTTTACAAAAGATGAAGACAATTTAGTTTCACTAGAAACGTATCGTAATGAAGAAGATGGTAGGTCATTATGTATCCAAGTCCCTGAAAAATCAAACAAGAATACTATTGAATCATATTCAACAGAAGAGAAAATCGATTTAGTTGTACTAGAAACGTATCCTAATGTAGAAAAAGACAGATTATTATGTATCCAATTTCCTATTAACTCAGATAAAGATTTTAGTGAAACAAATTTTACAGAAGCCAAAAACAATTTGGTTTCGCTAGTAACATGCCGTAATGAAAAAGAAGAAGAGAAATCATGTATCCAATTTCAAAAACCAGATAAAGATTCTATTGAAACAGATATCGCCGAAGAGAAAATCGATTTAGTTTTACTAGAAATATATCCTAATGCAGAAGAACACAAATCTGCAGAGACATTACGTATACAAGAAACAGCAAATGAGATTAAATTGGACTTAACTAAAACATGTCTTATAGAAGAAAGAAACATATGTGAAAGTAAATCTTCAGAAAGTGTTGATTTAATTACAAACGAAAATTATTTCAATGAAGACGAATCTATAAGTACAGAGAATTGCAATAATGATTCGATCGAAACCTTTCATAAAACTATAGAAGATAACAGTCCTAAAAGAGTAAAAGAAGATCGAAATATAAAAGCCGTAAATTCGTTAGACGAAATCAATCTGCTTTCAAATAAATTACATGTTATAGAAGACATCAGAAAATTAACTTACAAGCTAATTTACGATATCATTGAAAACTATCTTAAAACTAAAGCTCATGATACTGGAATGAAAGAACCTGAAAAAATGAACACTGTATCGATCGAAACTTGCTTCCAAATGACAGCAATATTTTACGAAAAACTACAAAACGATTCCAAGACCGTGTCTTTGAATAAAAGCTTTTGGCTCCTAAGAAACATTAGTCAAGGATATTTGATAATGATGCTACTGAAGTATTGTGAAATACCTTCATTGATGGGTATGAGAGAGACGTTTTTTATAATAATCACTAACAGAACTCTGGATATACATGTCGATTTACATTTTGAGCTATTTAATAGAATAGCCATCTGCTTTGATACTACTGTATTAGAAGAGAAATGCTCCCTAGAATTTACACAATGGAATGATGAACACAATCACATACTAGATTCATCCAAATTTGACTTCTATATCTTCAACTATAAGGTCTATAATAATACAACGTTTGGAAGCAATTACGACTATGAATGCACGATCAATTCGTCATATTTCGAGTCTATGTCGACATTGAAAAACAGTGTCATAGAGGAAAGGACGATAAAAATTACAGAATTCGACTCAGAAACTCTATTTGAGAGGCATTCAATAATGAGTACAGAGACTTTAATGAGAGCCAGTGGTGCGACGATAACGTTATCTATAGACGAAGTGCTGAGCGACGCCCAGCTATGCCTCAAACAATGTCTCGCATTCACCGATGTCTCCATGCCACCAAACATTCAAGAAATAATCCTGAGACAAGCAAAAACATTCCTAACCAAACTCTTTGAAGATTCCTCCGCGTTGAAATTCTTCGGAATTCACAATATGAATCACCATCGATTCGATGAAAGCATTTTCGAAGGAATAACGCTGAACGAGTTTACGAATAAAATATCGAAAATCTTGTCTCAATTCACACCTAAGATACATATCATGTCTACGCTCTTGAAGCATTTAGGACTCAATTAAATATGAACTATGTACTAATAACCTACATACATACAACTTTTTTTGTAATCTCTATCCACTAAAAAGTAATAAAATAAACAGTTTTCACTATAACGTTGTTCATTTATTAGTCCTTTGATTAGATTTTAGTGTTACGCTATAACTTGTGAAACAAATAAATTAACATTTTAGGATTATTAGTACCTATGTACATACTCTGAGATCTTTCTCAATACAAATACCTAAAGAATTTTTTTTAAAAATTTGAAATTTGTAACATGGTCAATGGTCATGGCATTTTAATTATTTTGTTATATATGTAACTTCTGATAGGCAGATACTATTAAAAAAAAAATGATCGTCTCAAATGTAGTACTTAGCAGAAAAATTAAGTTTGAATGAAAGTATATTATTATTTTTACTACAAAGCTATCTATCATTATTAGATTTTAATAAAAAAAGTGATATTATGTATGTACTATATAAATTCACTGAGCAGATGGAATGTTCTAACTAAGCAACAACTCCCGCAGTCTTATTTTCACTTCAGCAGTTCACTGTTCGCAGTATCCTGAAATGAAGAAGACATTATTTTAATTTTACATAAAATCGTAATATTAAAGCCTTAGAGTATTAGAGAGAGAGTTACTTTTTATCAGACGCAACGCGGGTGAAACCACGCCATTCCATTAGTGCATAGCATACTTACATAAAAGTGAAAGTATGTTTGTTATTTCTTATTTCACAATGGAACAACAGCGACCTGCTAGGTCGCCTCAGCCAATTTATCTTTATCATCTATTTTGATTCTTATAAAAACTGACCTCCGGCGCAGAGTACAGTAAAAAACTAAAATTTGGTGCTAAGACATTCACACATTTCACATAATCACTCTACAATGGGCTGATCTCCAATCTAAGACCCATTATCATCATCATCATCTTATATGTACTCATGTATTTACAAAATAAAAGTATATAAGTATTATATCCGTTATCTAGTACCCACGACACAAGCGTTTGCTTAGTGTAGGGCTAGATGGCGCTGTGTTTATATTTTCGAGTATGCCGACTAAGTACATGACACATTAATAAATTATAGTTATATACTCGCCTTCGCAAGCTTAGTTTTAGTTGTACTAACCCTTATTAGTTCTAAGTTTTTAGTTTACTAACACACATTTGGATCTACTTGTTCTCCTGGAGCTAGATAGCGATGTGTGCAATGTCCCGGAATATTTATTTATTTTACTCACCCTACAGTAGGTTGATCCGTGCTCCCCACCCCACTCCCCGCAAACAGCAGTTCTTTATTCCTCCGCACCCAGAAGGTGGCCAGGGCCACCAGCAGCGTGGCCGCCGCGCCAGCCCCCGCGGCGGCCCGGGCTCCGCCCCCGCCCGCCGCCACGAACACGCGCGCGGACATGGTGGACCACACTGACTCCGTCCATGTCGAGTACACGCCAGAGGTCAGGTCGTAATCTGGAAACAAAAAAAATGTTAGTTAAAACATTTCATTTACCAAAAGTACCTACCGTAATGAGATTTGTTAAAAATTGTAAGCAGTAGTATAAGTGAAAAAAATATAGAAATCAGCACATAACTGACAATGATGTCTTAATTTTACCGTTAGAAAACTAGATCAAAATTGGATAGTCTGGCAGTTATAAAGCCTCAAATAAATAGTCGTCTAAAACAACAAAAACCGATCATCTTATTTATGTAAACCATGCCCAGCAATATACTATCGCATCAAACGAATTGTGGCTAACATACAACGGTTTTCACTTACGTATAAACACGTTCTCACATTTTTTAACGTTTTTGTATTTCGTTTGTTATCAAAATGTCACACATTCGTTTCAACAACAGCATTGCGGCCAAGCGTGACTCCATCTACTCACCCTCCAGTATGAAGGCGGGGCTGACGGCCTGGCTGAAGTTCATGGTGGTCTGGAAGCACTCGCCGGTGTGGTTCCAGCCTTGCAGCCAGTAGTGCGACACACCCTGCAAAGTACATAATAACTTGTACAGTTATAGAAATCTATAACATCCAAGCAAAAACGGATATATTATGTGCGTTTTTTGCATACAGTTTCCCAAAACCATGAAAAACAAGTAACGACAACGGAGACATCTTATTAGATCTAATTGCACGGGAAAATCTCCGATTGGACACATCATTCGGCCGGCGCAGCTGTAAAACGACTTGGACGTCGGGGAACAAAACGTCGCAAATAGACCACATAATGACAGATGCCAAAAACAACCAGATTTTTAATTACATCAAAGGCGAAAAAACTATCCTATCTGACCACAGAATCATATGGGGAAACGTAAAGCCCCTCACATTAAATTCCAATAGGGACTCTACGAGACCTCCAATAAGACTAGCCAGGGCCAACGTTGCGAACGAGTTTGACTACAAAACCCTAAACTACGAGATGCTTCAAAGTACCACCACTCGAGAAAAATACCAAGAAACTTTATCAGAGGAAACCAAAAAGAGCAGGAACTGCGAAAACCGAAAAGAGCCGCTATCGTGGGAAGTGATAACAAACGTCATGAAGATGGCGGCCAATAAGACTATCAAATATGAAAGAAGGTACTCTAAGACTAGAGAAGAAGCAATTACAAACCTACAGAAGGCGAAGTTCCATTATAAGCATCATCCTCAAGATATAGAGGCTAGAAATACACTTAAAGAGTGCCGGCGCCGTTTGCAAGAGACCGAAGCAACGGAAGACCAACAAGAATGCCGCAGTTTTTTCAGCGGTCTAGCAAAAACACACCCATCAAAAAGGATGAGGATCACCTATGACTTCTATAGAAGGCACAAACAGAAGGAAAGAAGACGGGTCAAAAACACATTCATTCCGATTTCCAAGTGGGAAAAAGAACTTGACCTTACAGAGGGGTCGTTTACTGACGTACTGAGCGATGAAGACCCGACAGATCTAGGGCAAGAGCCCACACTAGAGGAGATTGACAAAATAACCAGCCAAATGCGAAACGGCACGGCTCCAGGCATTGACCACGTAGTCACCGAGCTCTACAAAGCAAACACGCACGAAATTAAAATGCGAAATATTAGCCCACATAAACATGGCCTGGACTAAAAATGTCCTACCGGCTACCTGGACACAGTCAATACAAGTGCCCCTACCAAAAAAGGCGAATCCGAAGACGGTCGATGACTATAGACGAATCTCCATTTGCACCACCGGCTATAGGATATACGCTAACTTCCTACTAGGTAGATTAGACACCGTTACAAAAAAACTTGGAAACTATCAAGCTGCGTTCCTAAGCAACAGATCTACCGACGATCATATGTTCACCTTAAGACGAGTTCTGGACGAAGAGTGGAAGGCGGGCGAAACAACATTTGTCTTGTCAATTGACCTCGAAAAAGCGTTTGACACAGTGGACCTAAACGCCTTAAGAGACATTTTACTGTCTAGAACCAATAGGGCGCTGACCAATCGTATAGTCAAGGCGGCAATGAACGAACTTACGTGCATAAAATGGTACGGCCAACAAACTAGATGGGTTAAAAAAGGCAAAGGTGTCAAACAAGGATGCCCCCTGTCACCTAGGTTATTTACGATCCTAATGGACGACGTCTTCAAAACCCTGGAAGAAGAGCTTCCATGCGTCAAGCTCAACCAGGACGAAGAAATACGTCTCCCGCTGATCCTAGCCTTCGCCGATGACGTAATCATCGTATCAAAAGATCTACAACAAATGAACGAAATATACTCCAAGGCCAAATCCCTATTTGCAACAGTAGGTCTCAAAGTAAATGACACAAAAACTAGGGTTTTAGTACGCGACCCAGTAAGAACCTATCAGGCAAACCATATGACACTCGATAATGTGACTGTAACACCTGTCAAGGAAACTAAATACCTAGGAACCTACATCACATCCAACTTATGCAGGAACAACACCGTGAACGCAAGATGCAAACAGGGCATGCGTAACTCCAAAGCATTGACAAAGTTTATAAAAGAATCTCGGATGCAATGGCAGATTGTAAGATAGCTTTATAAAATGGTCATAGAGCCCACAATCACATATGGGCTCAAATGCGCAGCCCTAACCAAAGCCAACAGGTCAAAACTCAGAAGATATGAAAGAATAATACTGAGGGACATGATCAACAATTCCGGATCGTCCCCAAAACCCGGCAAGGTACATGACATACTGAAAGGCAAAACGATCACGAAAGAGATTAAGTGCCTTCGAATGTGTTACCTTGGACATATTCTAAGACGCCCAAAACCGCACCTTCTGGAAGCAGCACTCCGATACAAAGCAAAAAAACTTAAAGTTGGTAGACCTATCTATACGTGGGAGGACTCTTTATCTCATGATATGGACTACTACTCCAGGAACACATCTGACTGGCAGGACATGGCGAAAAACAAAGGAGACTTTATAAGAGCTGCCAGGGAGATCTATAAGATGGCAGAAACCGACAGCGAATCTGATGAGGAAACAGAACGACATACCAACAGGCAAGCACCAACCATACCCCAGAAAAGGCCGTCAGATGACACAAGAACACCCCCTTAGCGACATAGGATCTATTCGACCCACATTTAAGATCCACCTACTACTCCCGACGCGGTTATGATTACTCACAATAGGACCAACATTACACAGCGAACGTGTTAAGGTAGCTCTTGCAAAGCCACACACTAACAAACCCCAAGATGGGTCAACTCAATAATCAACGAACACCAATTTTTACTAACGCTTATCCCTACCCCTAATAACAACCTTCTCCAAATCGGCGTCTGGCTGCATAGCCGGTCGACTACCATCCCGGAGCGTTAGCACAAAACCACGCTCCAAAACCTTGTGCCCCCCGGTATGCCGGTTTGACCGGAGCAGGCTTGTCCTGGCTGGGTGTGGTACCTATGTTCATGTTCATGTTCATGTACAGTTTCCCAAAACCATGAAAAAATTTGTTTCTTATTTACGCGGAAGCCTCGTGTGGAAACTTTGAAGAGATTTAGATACACATTATGTTGTGTGTATTTGAAATAAAGACTAATTATGTTTTTATTTCACTGTAATACTTTCTTTACACTGTAAGTACATTGCCAAGGTCATTGGCATTTTGTACTAGACCTAATTTCATTTGGAAGAAATGATTATTACTTATTATAGAAATATGTGCGAATCCGCGGGTATGAACTAGTTCTGACAACATATAACCATATTATATAACTACTAGTGGGTGCTCGCGGCTTCCCTCGCATTAAGAAGAAAGCTTGCATCCCCTATTTCACCCCTTTAAAAGTGGCATTTCCAAAAATCCTTACTTTATTTTTTTTTTTTATTTATTTTAAATTCAGTTACATACAATGCTAATAGCTTACACCAAAACGCACAGTATGTTATAACTTATATACTTATATTTTACAATACCGAGCTTTATAGAAGCTTGGATCACTATTAAATTTTATACAAAAATTTTACATAGAATTAAATGTTATTAATTAAGTATTGAATAAATCAACCTCAGGTATTTGAGTAATCATATCGTTGAGTAGATCTATGGCGTGTACCGTGGATTCTTAGCGGATGCGTACATCATAACATCTACCTTCATTCCAAATTTCAACCCAATCCGTCCAGTGGTTTGGGCTGTGCGTTGATAGATGACTATATCAGTCAGTCAGCCCCCTTTGAATTTTATATATTTAGAAGAAGATGAAATAAGGGCTAAACACATAGCCAAGATTTTGAAAGGTTAATTAATGTCCTGAAATTAATTAACTACTTTTAATCTGGAAACAACGCGTGCGAAGTTACAGGGATCCATAACACTCACAGGCGTATCCATAGCATTGCATGCCTCCTTATCAGCCGGCACAGTGTCCCCCACCAGCAGTGCCAGCAGGTGCCCCGCCAGCACGGGCGCGGTGCCAGCATACGCCGCCACGCCCACGTAGAGCGCGGCGGGCTGCGCGGCGGGCACCTCCTCCGCGCCGCCCGCGTAGTCCGCGGCCAGGAGGAGGCGGCACGCTTGCGAGCGGAGGAAGCAGTACAGCATCTCGTCTACCTGCAGAACGATATTTATAACAACTTAAAAGGCAAAGATTTTTTATTGATAAGTTAATTGTTACATGTCAAATATGTCATCATCATAATCAGCTTATTGAGACCCACAACAGGGCATAAGCTTCCTCCCTCTTACAGCACTAATCCCTGTCTCAGAACATGTATCGTATAAGGAATACTCGTACTACTCAAAACAATGTTAAGCTTGCATATTAATTACAATACAATACTACATTATTTATTCACTGAAAGTTTTACATAAAACCTAATATATACATACATAGATTACAGTTACAATTTTCTTACTTATGAAAGTTTGTTAGAGTTAGAGTTCTTGTGAGCCTGCACTTAGTATACACTTGTATCGCAAATTTTAAGTGACTGACTTGTTAAATAACGCTAGCTAGGAGAGGTGTTGCCGCTTATACTACGCACCATATGTGCGGAGGCGGTGAGGTCCCCCGCGTAGGCCGCCCCCGCCACTCTCTGGTACAGCGTGCGCGCGAGCGCCGTCGCCAGCCGGGACACCTTCACCTGCACCTCCGTGTCCTGCATGGTGCCGTTAGAGAGGAGCTCTTCCGTTGTTTTAACTGGAAAGAATTAAATTTAATTAACAATTTCCGTTTCCGTAATTTTCTTAATGGTTGAGGTCTGCACAAGATCGACGCAGCTGGCACATTTCAAGGAGAGGCCTATGCCCAGCAGTGGGATAGAGAAGGCTGTGGATGATGATGATGATGATGATGAACAATTTCCGTGGATCCGATGACACCTTAAAATTTAAGCCCCGGCTGTTCATCTAGTACGGCAGTCGCTAAACCATGTCAGAGGCCCTTAGGGCGGCTAGACGAACTCTCGACACCAGAGTTGACCTGTCTCATTCAATAAAAAGAAGACTGGAAGGAATAATGTGTGATATACTTAATATGTAGGTGTAATTTTTATTTTAGCATTTATAAGACACACATAGACAAAATTTGGCACTGGTAAATATAAATAAATAAATTTTCTTCTATTCTTTTAAAAAGCTGATAAACATGAATTATACTCACACGTCCCTCTATTATCAACACTAATATTATGATAAACAAATCCAATCTTCTGATACTCGTCCAGCGGTGAATGGTAGAACATGTTAGTGAACGTCATCCCATGGTCGGCCAGCAGCAACTCCGGTAACTCCCCGCTTTCCGTCAGGTTGGTTAAGATCCGCCGGAAGGAGTGCAGGGAGGATGGAGGGAGGTTGGTCACCGACTCGGAGTTGATAGATATGGGCATGTTGAAGGGATCCGCGTTGGCAGTCAGGGTGTTGAGGAACTCGTTTATCTGGAATTGAAACAAAAAGTTATGTATGTTTTATGCTAAAGCACGGTCTACCTTACATAGTTTTTATAATGAAAAGGTACAGTAAGTTTCCAAAGGAAAGTTTTTTTGTATAGGAGTGCTTATGCGCAGAATTTATTGTATATAAAATGCTTGTACATCATAACATACATGCATTGCTTTTTATCATTATGCTTTAATTCTTTAGACCTCTCTATCAAATACTAATTCCACGGTTAAAACGAATTCTTTTCGCTAGGAAAATAATCAAAATTAAAAAACCTGTATATTTCAAATAAAATACGTTTATGTTGTAAAAGAAACTAAACACCAAAAACAGTGCATAATATAACTCCTCACCTCCGGTACAACAGTGTCATACGGCGCGTACGCATGCAGTGGCCAGGTATTATCCCCCACATGGCTAGCTAGGGCCCCTCCTATTTGCCCGACCTCCACATGGAGGTCTATGTGTTCCGGAGCTAGCGGCGCGTGCGGCGGCCAGCTGCCGCGGAGCAGGTCGTACGCCACTCGCTGGGAACCGATGTAGTCGAACGCTTCCCCGTTGAATATTGTGAACAGGATGTTTTGCTCTGAAATTTAGAGGTTTGGATTTTAAGGTGGTACATTTTTCATACAAATGGTTATTTTTAGAGTTTTAGCAAATACACTATAAATACCAAGGTTAATATATACGTTGGCGTTACCTTTTTATAGGTACATTTAAAAATAGGAATATTATGACTCAAAGATTTAAAAAAAAACATATCTCAAATTCATAATTTCAAGGATCTCGTCTCTAGAAACCAAATATGTAGTATAAATTGTGTTATTAAAATTACGATTCACACAAAATTATTTTACGAACCTATAAAAACTACAAATCCTATAGTCGCTAAGTAATGTCAGAGGCCCTTAGGGAGGCTTGATAAACTCTTGATACCAGAGTTAGCCACTCTTGTTTGATAAGAAGAACCTAGACCTCAGTTTAGGGATACCGGATATCTACAATTCGGAGTATGTATTCCTCTTTGAGTTGTCTACCATATTATTTAAAATGGGTCGTGACTCTCCCGAAAAAATAATCAATTGGGGAAATTCACTTTAGCAAGTATGTACATCAGATCTTCATAATATAACTCGTGACATTATTTTAATACTTTTTTCTTACTTTTGTATCGTTAATTGTATTGTTACAGTCTTGTTTTTTTTTTCAATTATGCAAGTTAAGTTCACTCACCATACTTGTCCCGGTCGGCGGCAGGTATAAGGCGGGCTAGCGTGACTGCGGCCGTGAGAAGGGTCACCAGCCCCACCACCGAGCTAGCCGCGCCCGGGGACACTCCTGCACATATATATTATAGTAAATTACAAAAATAAATGGATCTGCCAGTTCTGTCATATTGAATTACATCATCATCACAAATTTAAGGGCAAGGCCTTTGTCTGCGGAGTATGCGCCATCCTTCCAGATCTTCTGCCAATTCCTTGACTACTTTTTTTTACTTACTTTCTTTTATTGATATACCTTTACAAGTGGTTTACAAATAATAAATATTTCTTAACGACGCGTCGAGTTGGTTATACATTTATACTACACCACATTCAATATGTTTGACAAGATTTTAATATTTAAGAAAATAGATTATTTAAATCTTGACGAAGTAATTTTTATTGTTAAAATTTTTTTGAGATAAAATATATTGGGTAAATTCAGTTTAACGAGATATTATAATGTGTGTAGCATATTCTATGATTATATTTCAATATTATATGTGTGTTGCAGCTTTACGATACCAAAAAGATTCTTTATCTTTTTTATCTTGATAATATAAATGACATACAAGAAAGCCAAACCATTTTTGAAAGGTTTTTTTAATATCTGTCTAGTTATTCTATTGCGCTTCGCAATTCCAATCTAACAGAGGGAAATTATTATTTGAAAACGATTTATTATCTTTTGATCATTATAAGAAATATAAAACTCACCATCAAACAGAGACGTGGTGTCTATTCTGGCTGTCACTAGCGTCACCTTCTCTTGCTTGGCGGGGTCAGTCTGGAAAATATCACAAATGATAAAAAAAAAATATCAATGGGTGAGTCGATCGACTTACACAAACAACGATATATTTTGTAATTACCAATTTCTATAACATTTATTTCCATTTATTAATAAATGAGTATCTATCAGAAGAAGAAATTGATAACATCCATTTTCGAAGTCGGTAAATAAACAGGCAAAGATTGAATAACGTTTAGAATATTTAAATATAACTATATTTACTAGTGGATTCTTTTCATTGAAGGATACCCCAATGATGTATCTGTCCAAGAGGAATTCCCCCAGTAATCTTCTTTTTCGTATAGGAGTGCTCAACTCAAGAGTAGAGTTTTTTAACAGCCCTATGGGCATCGCTCAACGACTGCCGTACTAGACAAACAGACGGGATCTACCATTTAACGTCTCATTCGACCCACTGAAACGCCCAACTCGAATGCCGGTCACCCATCCGCGTACTGACCGCGTCGCCAGTTGCTTAACATTGGTAATCGCGTGTGATTGGCTCCGCTAGCTGAGTTACAGGCACTTCGTAACGCCACTATGGAGGAGTATATTCACAAACCTTAACCCTGGGGAATAGCGAGTAGTACACGTTGTGGTCGCCGAGAGGGTCGCACACCTTCGTAGAGGTCAGGATGGCAGAACTTGCTGACCTGAAACAAATAACCATATCATTAAACTCCACATGAGAAGTGGCTTTCAGTAATGATCACTATAAAATATATTAAAAAAAAAACAAAAACTGACTTCAAGCCGGCTGTCACTAAAAAGTTAGGTAATAAATAATTTATTTTCATTTTTGCGACTTCAAAATTTAGAGTTGGGAGTAAAGAATCTATTAAGTTATTAAAACTTACAATCTTATGAGTAACTAATTTTATTGAAATCCGGAATATTAGGACCATTTCGGAAACTATCGTAACCATCGAATAAAAAAATAATTTTTGAAATCGGTTCATAAATAACGGTGTAACCGCGTAACATACCCACAAAAAAAACTTTTAGAAAACTTGATAACCTCCTTTTTTGGAAGTCGGTTAAAAATTATACAGGCGATAGTTTGTGTTTGTTCCTTCTGGACGGTCTGATCTAGAGCGATACACGCCTGTAAAGTGTTGTATGCAATATTTATATTTGTACTTAGTTTGAGACCCTTTAGTATAATGGGCCGATCGGGAATTACAATTCCCTTTCAACCCACTAGTAGATTCAGCCATTGGGACCACTGGTCACACCCCAATGGAAGGACCAATTAGGATCAAAATTGATATGGAGATAGATTAGATTCTGAATTATCATATACTTTTATACTTCTTTATATATATATTTATATTACTTTGTATATTTATAAAACTTACATTTTAGAAGATTTATATGTACAATAACATGGTTGAAGCTAGTACACTATATTGCAATGTGTTGTTACCTCCTGAGACACACTTCACTGTTGACGGCTGCAAACATGAATGAGGTGAGTTGCAAGGAGCACAGCGGCTTGCCTTTCTGGTTGCTCTTGTCTAAGTTGAACCTGCAAATTTATTTTAGTATTTTACTATCACTAAGTCATATTTCCCTCAACTGGTATTCTTATGATGCAATTGTCAATTCTAAGTCAAAGTTGTTTGATCTACATACTTCTTAAGGAAACACATATTTGTTTTCTTTGTAAAACAAATCACAGGTACTTATATTTTTTTCTAATTTTTTAAATCAGGTGGTACATGATCATGAATTTTAAAAACGCTAATCATCACTCGTAATACATAAGTAGTTGTTTATGTACCTTCATACCTAGTTAAACTGTCACCCTGCTAGTTTTACAATGATTACCAGCAATATTTTATAAACATGAATAGATATGCATGCCGCCCCATACAAACCAATTTTTTTTTTTAACTTGAATGGGTTTGTACTTGGCCATAGTTTACCTGATAGCAAGCAAAGGCTATGGCCTAAGATGGAGTGTACTTACCCGATAAGATTCACTCTCGTTTTAAAACTAAATACTAACTATAAAATTAAAACTTAAACTACTTCTACAACTAAAACCTGAATCTAAAATGCCTGTAGAAACAATAAAGCAATAAATTTATATAATATAATTTTATTGTATAGTTTAAGACTTAAGACGTTTAATATTTATTGTATAGTTTAAGACGTGTCTATGGGTTATGTGCCTGATAATAAAGAATTATTATTATAAACTTACTTGTTATAACACTGCTGTATCTTGTCAATCTCCTCAATCCTGGACTCGGGCAGGTAGAAGACGGGGAAGGGTATGTCCCTCCGCAGCAGACCAGTTCCCTTCTCGTTCCACACGATACCTCCAGCTTGTGATGAGGAGCACAGACTCCCAGGGCCTGAGGCATACTCGTTGGGGCAGCGGGACTCGTGGGTGAAGGCAGAAGCACTGGAAATTACATGAACATTGTCATGTTGACAAAATATTGAACTGACTACATCGGAATTGTATTTTGATAAAATATACACAGTTAATGGTATTTTTTGATAAACTTTGGTAACTGGTAACATAAGATTCTGATATACCATAGTAAATGAATAAAGTGTAAAGTTGTAGAATATGTTAAAACATCTTCTCATTAGTGTAAATTGTACACAGTTATAATTTGATTTCAGTTGATTTTGCCGACCTTAAAATCATGCATCTTAAACCTATTAAATTTATGAAATAGTTTTTGTTTCGTCATCTTAGATTTATATAATTAATTAGCCCAAATATGTATTGTCATGGGAACTGGGTGGAAAGGTGGGAGATAAAAGACAAAGAAAAAGGCAGATCAAATTTTAACACAGTTACCTGTTGGTAGCATTATCATATATGAGCACTCCAGCCACATTCACCGGGTGCTGCATGAACAGCTCCACAACATCGTAGAACAGTGCCGTGCTGACCACCACCATATATGGGCCTGTTGTGCCTTCCTTCACCATCCATTGTGCGTCCGACACCTTCCGCACTATTTGAACCACTCCCACTGCTCCCTTGTCACTGGCTGGAATTTATTGATCAAAGTTAGACATATTGACTTATTAATCTGACAAAAAAAGAAATAATTTTAATTCTCTTAAATTATTTCTTTCTGCACACCTTCAAGTAGGTAGATATTCTGAACTTTATTATACAGAATCATTGTACTTTATGTGAATAAATAAGTTTAAACTTTGATATTTTATTTTGTTATCACGTGAAAAGTGGGTGGTTACTTACATGAGCAGCCAGCTTGATGAGTGCCATTTAATCGTCTGAAGCACGCCGCGCCACCCTCTATAGATGAGTAAATTTGCTCATGGAGCCTTTCACAATGACAAACTGTAAAATTAAGAAGATTACACAGTTAATACAAAATGCATGTTTATGCAAAACTTATAGACACACATATGAGCTCAAATCTTTATCTGATATGGGAAGTTATAAGGTAATTTGTATCACAACTATACCATTTAAATTGAAATGGTAAAACATACGGGCAAAAGTTTGCCTAATACAGTTACTCACCTGCTACTACTGTGATGAGTAATATGTGGTATATGTTGAAAAAATCCATTTTATAATGATTCTACAATAGATTTTGTAGATCTATTTACATTATTGCAGTGCACGACAATGTTTCTCGATGTATTTAGCTATTTAAAACCACGAAAACATTAAGATTAATTAAACACAACTAAAATGTATACAACACTAGAGTTGATTCTTAAAATTAAGTGAAAAATGTTAAAATTAAATTCTTATCGAAAATGACATGGCCAATGTCACTATCGATAAGAATATATAAATTTTTAACTTATTTTATTTTTAACGATCAATGATATTTTTTTGAAAGGATTGGATTTGGTGATATAAAAAGAATATAACATCTGAATTGTAGGTGTGTGTTAATTACTAACACAAAGCTGCCATGCCAATAGTACGTAAAAGTTTGAAGAATTTATTGGAGGTAAAAATACTTACATCTTTATTTACAATAATAAAATATAAAAACAAGGGAAGAAAAACTAAACATACTACTTCTAACTACTACAAAAAAGGGGCACTTAGAAAATATTTAGATATGCCTACAGATAATCTATTGGAGGTATATTTTTATCGAGCAAATGTCGATAATCGGCTGAGATGCAAGACATTCCTAATGACCGTAGAAAAAATAAAGAGCTGATTTTTGCTGTCAAAAAGCAAATAATCCATATTAGACAATGACGTAAATATGATAATGACAGTACAGTATATTCGTGGTTCGGTAGACATTCAAACATAATTATAAAATCAGTCATTTCATTCAACCTCAAGCGATTTAACCAAGAGTCAACTGAACACTATGGTCCGGTCAAAATAGACATTCAAGGTTACTAAAAAATAAAAGTAGGTGAGAAAAAATTACTTAATTATTATTTGAGTAATTTTTTCTCAACTACTTTAGTTATAAAACTTACCGTTTAGCTGCAAAACTCAATAATACAATTTTTGTAACCTTTGACCTTGAATATTTTTTTTCCACACTTCGGATTGATGGGGATTTTTGACAAATTGTGTATGATAGGGCTCCCAACATTCATGCCAATTTTCAGCCAGGTGCGAATTAATGTAACCTTACCCCTATTTTTGGTGCTAATATGACCGGACTACTAGCTTTTACCAAATTATACAACATGTAGGTATAATTTATTTCGTTAGCATTATAACCACCCAGAGTAGTAATATGGCCAGTATGCTGGCACGCTGCCCTGTGGCAGTGAGCTGGAGGCTGGAGCACTTTAATTTCACATTTCAGTATTGAGTATCTCATTTTTTTGTTAATATTGGAATGTACCTAAATATAAGTACAATGTTGAATAAATTTATGTTTTTTTGTGACTAGCCTATTTTATACATAACGCAGTTTTGATATATTAATTAAGGGCTGGTTATTTGCTGTTTTTTTTTTAAATCGGTTCAATAAATTCAGAAGATATATTTGTCATTCTGTAGAAACTGTTCAAACGGCTTAGTGTCTCAGAGGCGCTTTTTATTTGATATGTTTATTTTGTTTATGGATGATACTTGATAACAGTATTGCTATACGTATGACATTTTTATGTAAATAAACAAAATAAATACATTCTTAAAATTATTTATAGTAGGAACCATGATTGCTATTCAAATCTAATTAATTAGATGCAATGGACAGCCATACCTACCGGTGCTGCCATTTACCATTTAAAGACGAGACTTAACACAATGTGTCTCTTTTTTTAAATGACTTTTTATGTAATCTAAAATGATATTAATATATTATATACCTACCTGGTTACTTCCACTCTGCGGTATAGAGGTCTTTGAAATAAACACTTTCACAATTGGTGCTATTTGTTGTACATTCAAAACTACTCATTTTTTTTGACGTAGGAAAACGTGAGACATACAAAACAATACTACCTACTCATATACAACTAAGTTTAGCATACTTTAAACATTAGTGTGAATTAAGCACCTGACAAATTACTCAATCCAGTACATGTTGTTTTTTTTCAAATTGATATCGAATATTAATGAGCTCTGAACATCAAATCAATTTATTACGCAAAATATATTATACAAAAAAAACAGTTACAGCCAACTAAAATATTTTGGGTACTACCTACCATTTCTTTCATCTTATATTTGGCAACCCTTAAGACGCCATATTTTGAAATACGCCAGCCAGCTGCTGCAATGGCGTATTTGTAACGTAAAATAATTTCTTTGGGCTACTTAATTGTTCGTTAATTGTTTATTTTTAAACATATTATCGCAATGACGGAAAAATCAGAGCAAAAGGTGAGTAAATAATATTTAATAAAAGTTGTGTCGTTCATCCCAAACTTATTTTTCCATTGTTCTTCTAGCAAGATAGATCGTTAGGCAGGTGTGTGTGGACAGCCAAATCTGTGTTTTTTTCGTCCTCTTCATGTCATTGAAAGTTTTCCAAGACGTAGTATAAATAGGCAACATATCCTGGATAAGATGCTGCGTAAAATTCACATCTATGGCTCGTTACCCTACTACAAGGCCACCATTTTATAATTTATTTTATTTTGCCGAATAACATTGAAGATATCATTGAGTAAGAGTACGTGGACTGTGAATTGATGTATTTCCTTGCGACATACCCATTTCACATGTGCCACGTAAACTGACTAAACGAATCTACCTTCAAATTAAATATAAATAGAGTCAGCTGTTTTACTTGAGTTTGGTATGTCGTATTTTACCACACATAGGTATTGCACGTGTTATTTTCTTGTGAGCCGATTTTATTATGTATTTTTGCTATAGCTAGATAATCAGGAAAGGTTGCTGCTAGGCAAATTGTAATATTACAGTTTTCTACCATTATCACAGTTGGGAGTAGGTATTTTCATATACTGAAGCTAATCTACTTCAAAGCATACCACAGGTTTCATAATTCTGTCAGTTCATTATTTTTACTAAATGAAAGACCCTGAATGTGATGTACTAACAATATGCTAGGTATTTGTTCAACAAATAGTAGGTATGTGCTAAACAAATACATGGACCAAATAAAAGAAATGGCGGGTGTCATGTAGTATAAGGAGGTCAAGGAATTGGCAGAAGACCGGGAAGGATGGTGCATACTCCACAGACAAGGGCCCGGCCCTTAAATTTATGATGATGATGATGATGACACAAATAAAATACTAGAAAAAAAAATACCCAAGTAAATATTCTTAACCTATTTTAACGGCCACACCTTAGTGAATTTGGCAATATCTAAGCTCTGTAGGGGAAATTATAAATGGAAAACCTTTGTTTATTACAGTAAACCAAAAATGTTAATGAGATCTGGTCATGACACCTGGCATTATTGCAATATATGTGCTATAATAAATTGCTATATGATAAAAAATAACTAATGTTGTTTTAAAATTTATAAGGCAATTCAGTAACTCACTATAAGATGAACAACAACAATATAAATTAAATATACTAAAGAAATATTCTAGGACATTACACACAACACCATCCAGCGCCACACTAGAGCTGTGACAAACCATATTATGTATTCGGTACTGAGTAACGGGTGCACCCTCTGATACTGAGTAACGAAACGTTACTCTCAAATGTATTTCGTTACTCGCACTGTTTCGCACTAATTCGTTCCTCGCATTTATTGTTTGATGGGTTCAGTTCAGTTAAATGGATACGTGTATTGTAACGTTTGCTAATTGCATGTTTGTTCTATGTAATCTGTGGTTTTACGCATACGCGCCTTGGGCGCGCTTTTTCGGTAAATTTAAAACCGTTGGAATTGCAAAAGAAAATTGTTTGATTGTTATTAGTGGAAGTTAATAGTTAGTTAAAACAAGAAACAAAAGTTTCGTGTTTGATTTGTGTGGTTGAGTGCAATAAGAATTATGTGATTTAATATTTTTTTTTTAAATGAATTATATATAGTAAATCATGGACAAGAATCCACATACACCTACAAAACTTAATTTTGATTGTAAAATGGCTCAAACAAATTAATATTAATATAAAATATATAAAATTTTGTAACTCGCATAGAATTGATCAATAACTAATTATGTGCATAACAATGGACCCCGAACTAACTAACAGATAGATAGTTCATTTTGAGTTCTACACGCGTACTAAACCATACAACATACGAACCGATTTGATTCATTGTGTTATACTGATGTATCAAAAGTAACGAGTACTGATTTTTAAAGTACTGAATACATACGGGTTTGCTTTTTCTCGTTAATTTTACACCTCTACGCCACACTGAGCAAACACTTGTATCATGGGTACTAGATCACAGATGTAATACTTATTCTTTTCTTTTGTAAATACATGCTTATTCTAGTCATAAGATCTAGTTTAGTTGTACCCTACTTGTTTAAGGAGAATTTTTTAATAAATAAATGTGTTTGATAATAAACATATATTATATTAATATCCCACAGGCTGAAGCCCTACCAGACTTAGACGACCTACTCCAATGCCCAGTGTGCTATGAGATCCCGTCGGGCCAGATCTTCCAGTGCAACGAAGGCCATCATGTGTGTGGTCGGTGCAAGATGCGCTTGGACGTGTGTCCCGTGTGTCGAGCCTTCTTCTTTGGTACCAGGAACTATGCCATGGAGGAACTCATTGCCAATGTCAAGAAATTACGGGCTTTTGTAAGTTGGGTCATTTGATTAGAAAGTAGGTATGGGTTAATTTCTGGTATTGGAGGCTGAGATCAAGCTGGCTTGCGCACTAGCTAAAGTATGAAAAGTATTATTTAATTGTTGAGGAGTAGATTATGGTTGATAAATTCAGGAGAGATGAAAATAATTTAGTAGTAATAACCACTTAGCACTTATGTCAAAAAATATGTCGAACATTAGCTCAAAACTGAGATTTCCATCATCAGGAGGACGAGTCAGCATGTGAGTCCCGGTTGTTGAAAAGAATTCATACAAATGAACTTTTGTATCAGAGTGGGTATTACTGAAAGATGATTTATTTAAGAAGAATGAAAGGAATTTATGTACATTTCTCTCTCAAGTCACACTGTTACTGTTTATATATTGTTTGTTAAAACCAGTTTGAAATGTATGTATTTGGTTTTAAATGTGTGTTAAAAAAGCAATTGTTGATCAATAGGCATGAGGCTGTTAGCTAATGTGCCTATATCTATACTGTGTTTAGATTATTTTAAATAGTTCACAATTATCCAGTCCACTGGTGCACTGATAACAGCTTAACTGAACAAAAAAAATGTTTTGTTTATTAATATAGGGGGTGGTGCAGTCATATAGTCATTAGCAATTTGCTGCTCGCCCATTATTCAAATAAATATATCTTCTTTTAGTTTAATCAATCAACTCTGGTGTTGAAAGTTAAACAAGCCACCCTAAGGCCCTATGACATGGCTCTAGTCATCTATGGCTTAGGCCTAGATCTAGTCACAGAATACAGAGCCTAGTGTAGGTGTCTGCCACCAAAATTATCTTAGTTACTCTATTTTTTTATGTATACAACACTTCTATACACTTAACTCTTTGTATTACCGTTATTTTTACTTGGATAAATAAATTTGTATTCGATAACCAATGGATTTTCTGTGTTATCTAGAAACTAGGTGGCAAAGTGACGACAGGCTCTCCGCCCGAGGAGGCGCCCGCGGAGCAGGAGTCTAGCGAAGAAGAGAACGAGTCATCACACGAGAACGCCAACGAAGATGATGATGCTTCCAGTGTAAGTTGCATGGATATTTTATACTTGTAAAAATACTGGAGTAAAATCTTAGTGCAACCAAATTTATTTATCAGTCTAGAAAACGGGCACTTTGCTAATATACTCTCTCTCTTGAGTCATATTTCCTCATAACTGAGTGACATGACTCCTCTGCAGAATTAATTCACTAAGGGAGTTTTCTTGGGCAGATATGTCATGGTGGGCACCCAGGTCCTTCTACATAAGAGACATGTCCTTGGATATTGTGGTCATCAAATATGCTGATTTCCTCGCGATGTTTTCCTGTATCGCTAAGCTAGTGCAAATTTACTCTCTCTCTCTCTGTGAGTCGCATTTCCACATGACTGAGGGTCGTGACTCCCCTGCAGAATTAATTCGTTAGGGGAGTTCTCTTGGGCAGATACATTTACACATAACTTGAAAATACAATTCGTTGGTGTAGGGCCGGATTCGAATCAGGGTGCGTCTGGATGTAAAGCAGACACTGGAACTGCTGAGTCACACTTGCTCACGATGTAGGCTTTAGTAATAGTGATACATTTTTTTCATGTATGGATATTTTCACTTATTTATCTGCTTGTATCCCTAGCGAACATCGACGCGGCCGCCGGCAGCTTGCAAGGGGCTGTTCCGCTGCCTGTGCTGCAAGATCAACCCGGAGCGCCTGCCCCTAGGCCGCCTGCTCAACCACCTGCGCTACTACCACTCGCCTGACCTTATTGAGGTACATACACATGATTTGTTTAGATCCTACATCAGGTTACTGTTTGGGTTTCAAGCCTGGAGCCTATATTATTAATGTAATATGTACTTGCAATTGTATGAAGAATGTAATCATTTAATTTGACATGTAAATTACCATAATTTATCAATAAACATCTGTATCTGTATCCTTCCGAAAGGACATTGACCTTGGTGCCAAAGAAGTGTGATCAGGATGATGTTAGCCTTACACTTGTGGTAATACATTTACTATAATCACTCAGTGTAGCTAATACTGTTACAAACTCATTGGGTAAGCCTGATCCATCTTAGGTTATAGCCATTGCTTACTGTCAAGCAAACTATGGTCAAGTGCAATGCCGATTTAGTTAAAAAAAAGTTTAACCTCTGTAGACAATCTTGCTCTTTTAAAATTCTATGTACAATTTGAACCACCAACCTCGTACTATTTTTTTTACATGAAATAGGCTCACGCTTGACTACAACTTCCCTGATGTTAATATAAGTGTGTATGTGTGCAGGGTCGGTCGGACAGCAGCGGCTACCTGCAGGCCTGGCAGTTCCCCACGGCGCCGGGCCGCGTCGTCACCGCCGTGCGGGTGCACGACATGGGCATCTTCTTCCTCGTTCTCGAGTTCACTAGTAAGGCTCATTACTTTATCTAGCGATGTGTATCAAATCTAAATATATAAAACACTGACTCACTCACATAGTGATCTATCAACGCACAGCTCAAACCACTGGACGGATTGACCTGAAATTTGGACAGAAGGTAGATGTTATGACGTAGGCATCCGCTAAGAAAAGATTTTTGGAAATGCCACTTTTAAAGGGGTGAACAAGGGGATGCAAGTGTACTTCTTAATGCGAGCGAAGCCACAAGCACCCACTAGTATCTGATATTAATAAATGACTATCAAAATATGCCTTCAGTTACAGTGTTATGGTCTGAAAACAGACAGTAATGCTGGGGCCACACTAACGAGAAATGGTATTAATTATCGCGATAATGAACGTTAACCGTAGGTGTAGCCACGACTAAACGTCATAATTTGACAACGGCATCAACATTGCCGTTTGGCGTTTGGCGATAGCTCCAGTGGCGGTACATCAAAGAGATGAACGCGAGAATTAATGCGATGAAGCGGCCACACTACGTATTTCAGTAATTTCAGTATGCGTCGTGAGCGCGACGGGATCGCACGTGTTTTCGACGTGTTTTCCAAATTGTATGTTTTTTTGAATACGTAGGTACCCCATAGCCGTTATGGAGTGGAGTAACGAGAAAGTGATTTCGTTTCTTGAAATTCTTCAAACTGAACCATGTTTGTGGGATACAAAAATGAAAAGTACAAGAATCGTGGAGGGCAACGTGATGCTTGGCAACGAATAATGGAATTATTACCATTTAAAACAACGATTGAAGAAATGAAAAAGAAGAAGGAAAGCTTAATGGGTTATTATAGAACGCATTTAAACAAAATTAAAAAATCTTTTTCTTTGTTTCTTTTTTTTCATCATTCGGTAATGATTCAGTAAATTCAAATAATAAAAATTTGCACTCATGAAATACAGAGCTCGGTCAACGTCCATCTTGCTTGGGATATAAGTAAAATCAACGGCGTTTTTAACGCCAAAAATGGGCGTTCACGTTGACCATTCAAGTGTGGCCACCCACTTTAACGCGGTAAAAATTATCGCAATAATTGTCGCGTTAATGGGCATTGACGTTAAGCGTTAGTGTGGCCCCAGCATAAAACTAGGTGCATTACATATTATATTTGGGATAAAAATTAGCCTAAGTCACTCTCAAGACCTTTATACTATCATCATGTAAAATGTCATGATGATCAGTGGCTTCATTGCGACGTGAAAGTGAAACAAACAGACCAACACACACACTTTTGTGCGACTTTTACAAATGTCTTGTGGGAATGAGACAGAGTGAAATGGAAGACCGGAACGCTGCTGTGCCGACCTCACATAGTAGAAATAAGGTTAATGGGAAAGAAGAAATCATGGTGATATTAATACTGTAAAGTTGTAACATACATATATGGAACACCATGTGTAAAGCCTTGGATTCTGTCCAAGAATACCGAAAATACTATGTAATAAAAGTACTAATATCATAGAATATGCTACACAAATGACAATATCTCGTCAAACTGAATTCATAACATTTAGCTTTAACCTCTGAAATGTCAAGCGCACACCGTTGCGTGCGCTACCGCACGCGTTGGTACCGGACGCGTCCCACGCACATACCGGTGCATGCGTATTGCTCTGATTCGCCGACATTTCGTTACGTTCCTTTTCCTTCAAACTCTAAACTAGACATTGTAACTTCTAAAATTTTATTTTATTTATAAAATGTAATGTAAATAATGTTTGTTCAGCTGACTCCGTGCACTCGTGGCTGTCGATGGCGGCGGCTCCGTGGGTGGCGCACGAGTTCACCTACTCGCTCACTCTCTCCGGGAACGACAGAGAGGCTATATTCTCAGACTGTGTAAGTTGAACTCTTTTCTCTATAAGAACCACCATATCGAACTATCTAACCCGGGCATCTTTTGTTGGATGGATGTTAACTAAACCATGTGATAATACTAAACTAATATTATACCTAATGGCTATTAGTTTTTTAATATAATTATGAGTCTTTTTTTGTAATGAGTAAACGATTCTCAATTTTGGTTTATTTTCTCAATTTTTATTAAATTTTGGTTTATTTTCTGAAAGTGTCTTTTGTCTCGTGATTTTGTTTCTCTTATTCCTCATTCTAGCCTGTGTTCTTCATTTATCTTCTAACGGGTTGGTTTCGTAAATAGGCCAAACTAATAATAATGAATACAGAGGCAAATACAATAGTATGATTCATATCTTCAGAGGGAAGATATGAATCATACTATTGTAAACACTTTACATTGTTGTTTTCTATGTAGAATTATCTGTACAATTCATGGAAACTGATCTTTTAACAAAATACTGCTATTCTTTATGGAGTTAATGGTTTTGGCATCAGGGCTATCACAGATATATATTAGATAGCTATTTCTACAATGTCACTGTTTCTTGGTGTTTCTAAAATATTTGTTTTGCTAAGTTATAAATAGAAATGAAAATAAGTTGCGACACTTTTGTCGAATCTGATATAGCACGTACACATTCCTGTCTGACTTCTTTGTTTATTATCATCGTAACATATCACCATGATTTATTATGAAGTGCGATAAGAGTATTGTTATGTCCCTGACCTTATTGTTTACGCGACCTGTGCGTGAGGGAACAGTGCCTACTATCTAGAAATCTGTGTATATTACGCCCATACATAAAAAAGACCCCGTGATCAAATTGAAAACTATAGACCAATTTTCAAATGGTAGTAGTGACTATATCTCAGATCATATGTCAACACCTTCACAAGTAGATGTTATTTACACTGACTACTTATAGTAAATACTTCGATAAAAGACCATTTAATACTATTACGGAAGTTGCCGGCGGTAGGTACGAGGTAGACAGGTTACGACGATGCAGCTGTGCTGGGGCGAGGATGGATTCCAAAATTAAAGAGTAATTTAGGTGAAAACGTTTAATCGCCTTGATGGCTTAGCTAATACTGCCTTAAAATTAATTATTTAAAATGAAACTTACAAACTACACACAAAAAAGGGTCGAAATAAGTGTTTGCACATGTGCGGATCGGGGACGAACCGCGCTGCAGGACTTTGGAGTCTCGAGAGTTGATAAAAAAGATGGCATAACATAACTCCTCCGTCCTTAAGAATGAAATTTTCCGTTGAAAATTAAATCGATGGAAAATTTACATTCAATGTGCAGGTGCACTTATGGAAAAATAATATTAAAACAATGATGTCATTACAATGTATGAATATAAAATAAGAAATTTATATAAAATCTTAGTGATGTAAATTTGTATTGAATTTAATAATACTTATTTTCGTAAAAGTGTCCATAGTCCAGTCGAAAATTTTCGTTATCACGGCAATCACGGAATTATTATTAATAGCACTGTTTTATATTACAGTCGAGGATTTTCACTTAATTCACTATTATATTCACTTCACACTTTAGATAAGCACTTAGGCTGGGATGCAGTCGCAACTACGACCAGAACTGGAACCTCGTTGAAAGCGTCGTGTGAGCGACGGCAGAGTTACCCGTTTCACGTATAGGAGAGGAGGGGTTAGGTCTTAGGAACACTTTAAAATCCGCTTTTATGTGGGACAACCATATGAGTAATTTGGAACCTAATATCCTTACTTTTACAGCATTATATGTGTCAATTTAAATCACAAAAATAAAACCTTTTACAGTATCCGGAATAATTGTCTGAGGGTTTAATTAGCATTACAAATACTTAAGTAACCTTACATAACCTTATTCTAATTTATTTTTACTTAAACACTATTTGTAACATTAGAGACCAGTGTAGTTCTTTTTAGCGAAAAAGATGATTAAATTAAAGAGTTATGCTCCAGTTGGCGAACCTGGGAGGTTTTTACCCTGAGAAGTTGTATTTCTTAGAATAGGAGGGCGTTTCACATCTTTCATCGGAATCTTACTCTGACGGTTACGTAGTGTTACTGGTATAACGTTTTTCTCCACGTCACCTGATACAACTGCCTTTTCATATCTAGGTTTATCTTTACTGCGTCTTATATTGGTGCCTTTAATGAATATGACGTCGTCCTTTTTCACGTCACAATTTAATTCTCCCCCTCGTTTTTCTCTAATCCTTTCTTTAATATCCAACATCTTACTGGACATATGGTGGTACAATAGTCTGGTTCGTTTTGCATGGTCGCGCATTAAAATCTGCATGTACTGTTTCTCATAATTCACATCAAATACTTTGCTGGCGCAAGTATGGCCTGAAACTACTTCAAACGGCGTCAGTCCTGTTGTACTGTGAATGCTGTTGTTATATGCCATTATAGCATAAGTCATTACTGAAGCAGCGTCTGTCATCTTATGTTCATATTTAGCAATTCTGTAAATTTCTATGATAGTAGAATGAAATCTTTCTATTAATCCCATTGAGTTAGGATTATTGGGAGTGCCAATATGCATCTGTATTTTGTAAAATTCGAATAATTCCTTCATAAGGGCATTATTAAACTCTGAACCCGAGTCTGAGCTAATTTTCTGTGGTATGCCATAGAGAGAGAAATACTTTATGAGGGCTCTGATAACCTCTGGCGTAGATTTATTTGACAACGGGAAAGCTTGGCCCATTTTGCTAAAGGCGTCTATAATGGTCAGGTATCCTTGTCCTTCTATAGAGAATGTGTCGATAAATAATTCTTCAAACGGTTTACTTTGAGTTTGGGTTAATTGCAGGACGGGTTTTATTGGTTTCCGGTCATATTTCATTCTTTTGCATGTTTCGCACGCGTTGATACAGCTGGCTACAATGTCTTTAAGGTTATGCCAAAAGTAGGTCCGTTTTATTTGGGCTATTGTTTCTCTTATCCCCCGGTGGCAGTTTTTACCAACGTGATATTTTTGAACAATGTCCTTTTGTTCAGTCTCGTCTTCCACAAAAACTACACGTTCCGTACATTCCTTAATGATAATAGCGTTTCTTTTAAATAGTGTAATAAACACTTCAGCGAACTGGCGTCGATGAGCTTTGTCTTCGAAGAAAATGAAATACTTGGTTTTAGGTTTGATGTAATGTTTCATAAAATCTTTCACCAAGTCCGGTCTGTCTAATGGAAGGTGAACTTCTAGGATTTTTTGAGTTTTTCGTGAAATGTCTTTAACAGCTGCTTCTTTTCTGTACCAGGTATGTACAAGGATTTGATTGGGTTTTGTATCAATCGCTTCATGTAAAATAGGAATCCCTGTAGATTCATTTTCGTGAGCAGAATGTATTGTTTCTGAGCCGATATGAGATTCACATTCAGATGCTGTAATTGTGCTGCTTGAAGAAGATATAACAGAACAAGGTGGTTTTGTCCTGTTGCTGTCTATGGGTTCACTTGTGGTATTTTCAGAATATTTTGTTGGGATACTGTTTCCTTTGTTAGCAATCATAGAGGTGCTGCTATTTTGGCTATCCAACGCGTTTATTTTTTTCTTGACAACGCATCAGCATTCGTGTTTTGTTTTCCGTTTTTGTATATGACTTCAAAATCATATTCAGCCAATCTTAAACGCCAACGAGTTAGTTTGCTATTTGGTTCCTTTAATGAGTTGATCCAGGCCAACGGGCGGTGATCCGTATATATTTGAAATCGTCTACCAAAGAGGTAGGGACGGAAATGTTTTACAGCCCATACTATAGCGAGCAATTCCTTTTCTATAGTACTGTATCTAGTTTCTGTTGGATTTAAGGTTCTGCTTGCATAAGCTACCGGAAGATCGCTACCGAGTGAACCTTGTGATAGCACCGCACCAATCGCGTAGTTTGATGCGTCTGTGGTCAAAATAAATGGTTTATTAAAGTCAGGAAACTGCAACAGTGGTGCATTCGTGAGAAGTTGTTTACATTGTTCAAAGCATGTTATGTATTCCTCAGTAATGCATACTGATTGATTCTTCTTCAAACATTTAGTCAACGGTCTTGTTAGTTTGGCAAAATCTTTTATGAACTTTCGGTAATATCCAATAAGACCCAAGAAGCTTTTAATTTCTGTTCGTGTTCTGGGTAATGGATACTGTAAGATTGCTTTTATCTTATCGTCATTTGGTTTAAGGCCATCTTTTGTTATAGTATGGCCCAAATACAAGACTTCCTTCCGCAAGAATTCAGATTTATCCAATTGGATTTTCAAATTCGTTTCTCGAAGCCGTTTAAAGATGTTTCTTAGTTTTTCGAGGTGTTCCTGCAAGCTACTTGAAAATACTATTATGTCGTCCAGATAAACAAGGCAATGTATTCCTTGCAGTCCTCGTAATATGCTATCCATGGCTCTTTGAAATGTTGCCGGAGCTGTTTTCAACCCAAAAGGCATGCGCAAAAATTCATAATGTCCGGCTTGTGTACTAAAAGCTGTTTTCTGCCTGTCTTCTTCATTGATTTCAATTTGATGGTATCCGCTAGCCAAATCTAGCGTTGTGAAATACACAGATTTTCCTAGTTTATCGAATAAGTCATTGATGTTTGGCAGAGGGTATTTGTCATCGGTCGTAATTTCATTCAAACGCCTATAGTCGATAACCATTCTGTATTTCTTTTTTCCAGAAGCATCTTGTTTTTTTGGTACTAAATGAACCGGAGAATTCCATGGTGAATGAGATTGTTGAATGACATTATCCTTTAATAACTTTTCCGTTTGTCTGTTGATCTCATCGTTAATTGCTTGTGGCTGTCTATAAGGTTTTGTATAAATTGGATCTTCATTGACGGTTCTTATACGATGTTTTACTTGATTAGAGAACGTTAGCGGTAACTTCTCACAGTAGAATATATCTTTGTACTCGTGACATAATGATGATATGTGATGTCGTTCTTCAGCGTTCATATGATCAAGTCGAAGTCGCGATAAATTTTCTTCTAACATCTGGTTTAGTTCAGCATCAGTTTCCATCGGTATTGGCAACTCGTTCACATTGCAAATCTGATTTCTAATAGGATCGATGTGTATGGGTTCTGGTATTCTGATAGTGACAGGTTTATCAGAATGATTTTGTATTACGGTTGTAGCATAACCGTCAACGCAGTGTACCATAGCGCTGGGCATTCGTGCACCTTCACCAAAATTCATGTACTCCATAATGCCATCTCCACTGTATAAGTCTGTGGGGATTTTCACACGTGTTTCACACCTGGGATCTAGTAGTATGTCCACGCCATTGTCGTATACAATTGGTATTTGTGTGTCTTTAGTGCACAACATCTTTTCACCCATATCAATTTTGGCACTCAGCATTTTTAAAAGGTCTGATCCAATAAGACCGTCGTAATCCTTGTCCACTGTATAAATGTAAAATACACAATGCAACGGGCTTTTGAATGTTTCAGGCAATGGTATTTTAACAACTTCGTTGTGTGAACTGCGTCCGTGTGTACTTACGACTTCAAACGGCATGATCATCTTGTATTTGCTGTAAAACTCATCAACCTTTTCTGCGGTTATAAAACATCGGGAACTACCTGTATCGATCATAAAACGCGCGCGTAGCTCAGGTATTTCTATGTATGGTAGTTTGGAAAGTGGATCATAATTTAGTTTTATGGTGATGGTGGATCCTCCGAGGCATCTTTGCAAAAATTTGTATTGTGGTTGGAGTATTCAACTGTCTCAAGTTGTTCAGTGTGATCATAATACGGGACACAAGCTTGTTCGTCTGTGGGTTCATCAACGTTATATTCGTAATAGTGCGCATTCTGGGGGTAACAATAATCATTTACGTTGATTTCATTCTGGAATACATTATTGTTTGCTTGGCTAGAATGTGGCATATTTCTTATTGGGAGTGCAGTGCGCATAGTGATATCAGTATCTTCAATTGGTTTTTGGGGTGGAATGCCGAATTTAAATTGATTTGGTGGTATATTTGGGCGATACGATTGTTGGATACTGGGTAAACGTGGGCGGTATCCATGGATCGGCTGGGCAAAACGTTGCGTTTGAGGATAATTCATTCCAAAACGGTGGCTAGTTTGCGGCTGAGTTATTTGAGGTCTAATATTGCTTGAACCAGGAAATCTAAAATTGTTGGTTTGAGGTGTCAGAGCTACAGTTGTTTTGACACCAAATTTATCTAGATAAGGATTTTGTACTGGTTTTGGCATCTGTGATTTGAGCATATTTTTTTTTGCATTAATGTTCGCATAAAAATCTATTTCGGTGAGGACTGTTGAAATGGCGTCTTCTAATTTATTGCAGCCACTCAGGCGTACAACCCTTATCATTTCATCGGGCAGGTTGCACAAAAAAACGTTTAAAGATGTGTGGTTATAAATAGTCGTTTTAGATTTTTTTAAATTTTCGTCTGGGATCTGATTAACCTTTGACTGAAGAGCATCTCTTACGCGTTTAATTCGGTTTGAAAAATCACGATACGACTCGTTCGGTTTAATTTTTAATGTCTCTAACTCAATAGAAATACTTTCCTCACTACGCGGGTCTCCAAAGTTTTCCCTTAAAACTTGCTTTAATGTAGGCCAAGACAAAATATCTTGCCTTTGACTTATTAATTCAGCTGCTCTACCGGCGAGTTTACTAGTACACGCGTGAAAAATAAAAAGGTCTTGAGCCGGATTTGTTTCATTTCTTAGGGTGTCAATTACGTACTCACATTTTTGTATGTACTGATCCAAATATTTCTCATCTCCATCGTATTGCGGTATTAATTTCATGATGTCAGCTGAAGTAATAGTTAAAAGAACTGGTGGATTAGACATTATTACAATTTATAGAAACCCTTATTTTTTATACAATTTAATATTAATAACTACAATAAGTTGGCTAGATTTTTATAGCCTTATGAAACTATGTCTATTTACTAGTCTTAAAATACTCGATTTTTGAGCCTAATCTTAACTAAGTCGTTATGTACTCCGCCGATTTTCAGTGCAGTGTAACACGACAACTTGTAAGATAAGCGATTTTTGTCTCACTTACAAGTTCCTTAGTCTAAATTTGCCTAACTAAGTCACTATGCACCCCACCGATTTTGTGTAGTGTGCAGTGACAACCTGCAAGTTGAGCGATGTTTGTCCCACTTACAAAGTTCTTGGAATAGGTAGGAAGACACAGGAATAGTGATGGGTCTACTCACGTGCCGTCGCGTACCCTCCAGGAGTACTAGCTGCCGGCGCCGTCCTCAGCTCCAACCTCGAACCAGTTTCAAGACAGCACACGCGTCGCGGGAGTCGAATTTATTTTATGGTTCGCGAATTTAGGTTCTAATACTTCATGAAATATACAGATTTCACTAAAGAAGTCTAGTTTTCCTAAATCCACCTAGGCTGCGCCAGACAGGTTACGACGATGCAGCTGTGCTGGGGCGAGGATGGATTCCAAAATTAAAGAGTAATTTAGGTGAAAACGTTTAATCGCCTTGATGGCTTAGCTAATACTGCCTTAAAATTAATTATTTAAAATGAAACTTACAAACTACACACAAAAAAGGGTCGAAATAAGTGTTTGCACATGTGCGGATCGGGGACGAACCGCGCTGCAGGACTTTGGAGTCTCGAGAGTTGATAAAAAAGATGGCATAACATAACTAGGTACCGCTGGTTTACTTCGTATGTTTACAATATATGTCAAACTGTGGCACTCAATGGGTATACGTCATCGACACGCCACATTCCATCGGGCGTCCCCCAGGACATTGCTGGGACCTTTATTATTTAATATTTTTGTTAATGATATATCATCTTGTTTTTTATCATCTAAAATACTCTTGTATGCAGATGATATGAAAATATTGTACCCCGATAGCTCACCTGCAAGCGCAGAGCTCCTGCAGGCGGACCTAGACCGGTTTAATAACTATTGTTTACAAAACAAACTTGATCTAAACGTTTCTAAATGTTATGTATGTTCATTTACGCGTAAACCGCGACCGTTCAATCACACCTATAAACTTAAAAATACTGTTTTATGGAGAGTCACATCGATTAGAAACCTAGCCGTTGTATTTGACAGTAAATTATAATTTGACGAGCACGTAGAACATATTGTTAAGAAAGCATCGCGTGCACTTGGTTTTGTAATGCGCTTATCAGCTGAATTTAAATGTATTAAAACTATAAAAATACTTTACTTTGCTTATGTGCGCAGTCATCTAGAATATTCGCAAGTTTGGAATCCTATCTACAATATGTATATATCTCGTATTGAGCGCATTCAAACTAGGTTCTTGCGCCATTTACAATATAAAATAAATACATTTTTACCAGACTATAACGCTAGATGCATAAAATTTCATATTTTACCGTTAAGTTACGGAGGCAAATTGCAGATTTAGCCTATATACCTATATTAAAAATAGGGAACGGATCAGTGATAGAACTGTACCGAATGATTAGAAAGCATAGGAATACAAGTGACAAGCGACCCGCGGCGCAGGCCGTGTCGCCTCCGTGTGCCGCGAGTTAGAAATAATTACAGGCAAAACTCATTCATGATGATAAGAGCGAGTCGGGACTCCAATGCGACACAGGCGCAGCTAGATATATTTAACTCGCCTGTGTCGTACATGAAGACTGGCCTGACCAACATATTTTTCGATAATTAATTTATGTGTGTAATATTTACGCACAAAAGTATGTATGTTTTAAGTATATTATCATACTTTGAAAAATCTTCGATCAAGAATACAATTTTTTATGTCTAATATAGTCAAATGTTCTCCTTTTTTCTTTGAGACATTTCTTTTCTATTTTTTTATTTAGGTCTGTAAACTGGCCAACACAGCAAACATACAAGTGACAATACAGTTATTGGTTACAAACAAAGCCGCATGTCCTACCTACTACAGTCACTGCATGCATTAAACATAAAAAAAACACTTTTACAATATTCTTGAATACGTAAACAAGAAAAAAATATAATTAATTAATAGTACAATTTAAGATAAATTAAACTGAGAAGCTGTTATCACAAACATACGACTTAATAGAAGAGACTGTTGAATTAAATATATCGAGCTCTAGCTTGGCAGATCTCATTATACGACCGAAATAAGCGGTCGGCCGCCCGGCGCGTTGTGGCCGTCATTCGTATCTACGTGATTCTGAAGGAACAAAATGTTTTACGTTTGTATGGCGACTGCCAGCTCGAGGGACAGAGAGAACAACTTTTTCCAAAATGTCTGTACTATCTACTTTTCCCTTAATAATTTTAAATAGAAATATCAAGTCAGCAATTTTACGTCTTAGGCTGAGTGGGTACAATTCATAATGCTCTAATCTGGCTTCATATGTTTGCAGTATTCTACATTTGTTAGTAACGAAAGTAAGGTGATAATACAATTTGCGTTGGATGCCTGCAATCCTATCGATATGGACCTTATAGAAAGGTTTCCACACTGGGCTACAATATTCAAGCAGGCTGCATACAAAACAGTTAAATAGCTTTATCTACACTATTGTAGGGACAAGATAATAGGTCACTTTTGACAGATGTCAGTTTTATATTCATAGTGAGGTGACCTGCTTAAAAACATCGATTAAATGAATGAATCGATACAGACTTGAAACATATGTGAATTTTAAAAATGATCATGCGAATCCCTGTCCCATTATTATTTTTTCTTTCATAAATTAAAGGAGCAAAATAAGACAAGTACCTACGTAATTTAACAAAAAAAATTGCTTTTATTCACTTGAACTATCGAAACTGCTATCTTCATCACTGCTGTCAGCACTCAGAGATATTATTAATTCATTTTCAATAATATTGTCTATTCTCACATCTCGTTCAAAATCTTGTTAAAATATTTTCTTTGTCTTCTCCACGACTTTTCGCCAGTCTTCTGTAGTGACTTCTGCACATGCAGTTTGTAGCAGAGTCAGCAGAGTAATTAGGTTTTACTATAATCACAACGTGGTTATAAATTTATGGTGATTTTTCTTCACAAGTAATCATTGCATTCGATTCAACTTACAATCCTATCAGCTTTCGATTTTTAGAGTAACATCCCTAGTGTTTAAAAAGAAAAAGGATTGACTGACGCAACATTGTAACAACGTTCAGTTCTTTAGATCAGAAATTGTTTATTATGTTTAGAATGGTTTATTAGTGAAAGCAAATCGTAAAATTACTCGTATCGGTCATTATTACAATAAATATGTAAACGTAATTGAAAAAAGTTAAGCAATTGTGCAGTTCTTATTTTATGGCCGCCGTTACAAGGTCACGTTGTTGAATTTTGATGAAATGTCAAAAGTGACCTATTATCTTGTCCCTACTTTAATGTTGTAACATTCTACTTATGTTTCCAATACTTGACTTATAATTACTACTGTTATAGCACAGACCACAAAACACTCAATTTAAGCAATTTCACATGATGCTATAATATCCACATCGATATCGTAATACCTCATTATAACATCGGAAAAGCGTGACCAACCTGATTGCAGGGCCAATCAGGTTGGTCGCGCTGCACTCTCGTTGGTAAGATTTTAATGGCGGCAAAATCACTGTGACAATACACGTACGCGTGAATTTAATGTTTCGCAATGTGGTTTGTTTTTTAAATACAAATTAAAAGTTAAAAATGGATAGCGACGATGATATTTGTACGCCTCCGGATATCCTAGAATTGGCAACAAAAGTAACTCACAATCTTTTGCCAGAAAAATCTAGAAAATTATATGAAAAATTAACTATTGTCAGCTTTTACTTTTGTTGTTTGATTAATTGCATTAGTGAAGATAAAGAAGTGTATGCAACTGCATATAACACGGGTATTAAAACACTCGTTACTATTATGAAACTCACTGCGCTCGTTTCATAAACTCACACTCGTGTTTTAATATCCTTCATTATATGACAGTTGCATAAACTACTATTAGTTTGTCTCAAAACAAAACCCGCAAGCTCCCCCCTTCCTAATAATATGCTCAAAATGCTCCCTGAATTCTAGCCGTTGATCTAAAATGACTCCCAAGTCTCGTATAACAGATACTTCGTTAACATTGGTGCCATTAACAGAATATGTTGCTGCAATCGGTCTTTTTTTTCTGGTGAATTTAATATGTTAGCATTTAGATGGATTTAATGTCATTAAGTTTTCATTGCACCAAGTATTTATACTGTTAAGATCTTTTGAGATATCAAGTGGTTTGTATGCGCAGGTGTGGTCGGTGCGGTCGTGCGAGGGCACGCTGAAGAAGCGCGGGCGCTGCCTGAGCGTGCGCGGCGGCGACGCGCGCGCGCTTGTGGCGGGCGCCGCGCTGGCCGGCAAGCTGTGCGTGCGGCGCGGGGGGGCCGCGCGCACCGCAGAGCCGCGCGCCGTGCTGCGCCGCGCCAACCGCTCGCACGCCGCCGAGCGCGCGCACCACCTGGAGCCCTTCCTGCTCGACCTGCAGAACGACGTGGCGCGCCTCTCCAGGGCCTTCGCCACGCTGGGCCGCGAAGCGGACGCGCTGGCTCGCACCGCGCCCGCGCCCCGCCCGGAGCCGCCCGCTCCCGCCCGCGTGGAGCGCGTGCAGCCCGCCCCCGCGCCCGCGCCGGCGCCCGAGCCCGCCGCAGAGCCCGCTGCGCCTCTGTCGCGCAGTGCTCGCCGCCGTATGCGCCAGCGCTTGCGGGAGGCTTTCCGCGAGGTGCAAGCTGCGGAGCCGGTGGCCCCGCCGCCGGCGCCCGTGGCCGCGCCGCCCCCGCCCTGCGCGGCGCCTGCCCTCGGGCGCGCGGCGAGGCCGGCGGCGCCGCGCCCGCCCCCGCCCTGTGCGGAGCATGTCGCCGGGCGCGCGGTGAGGTGGGCGTCGCCGCCCTCGCGCCCCGGTGCTCCTCGGTCCAGCGAGATGTCCAGAGTGCCGCACCGCCAATACTGTATGGTTGGCACCGCGCCGCCGACTAATTCATTCCGGGCGGCGCCCAGATCAGCCTTGAACCCAGACAATGGAATCGAGGCAGCGCGCAGGGTGGCCGCGCCGCCAGCGGAGCCCCCGCAGGCAGCCGCGCCCGAGCCGGCGCCCGCGCCCGGCGCCAGTTCGTCCGCAGAGCGCCCCACCAACGGCAACGCACGCAACAAGAAGAAGCGCCGCCAGCGCAGATAGGACGCTCGCCGCCGCGCGCGAGGGGCGCCCGCGCCACGTGCGCCCGTGCAATATACTCCCCCGGGGCTCGCAGACACCCCGCGGCCGCCGCGGGAGCTCCTCGCGAGGTAGTCGCACGTAATGTAATGTATTGTAAACCTTGACTAGTTATATGGATTAACGATAACGAGTTTAGCTTCTAAAGGCGAACATGGTGAATGCTATCGATCGACCGCTGCACACGGAGCCCGCGCCCTCTGCCGCCCACACTGAACATTGATCTACGATGACGTTGTCTTCTGACCTGCGCAATTACACTGAAGTGCTGTGATAATTAGGAACATGTTGCAGTTTTTATGCAATACGATTTTTTATGGATGAATTGAATTTTATGATTATTTGACATCACCCACAGGTGTTGACTACCTTTTTTGGTTCACTCCATTGTAGCATAATTAATTTGTTAAGTTTTTTCAGTTACTAATAAAAAAACAAGCTGTTAGGATAAAGGAATTAAACCCCCGTACAGGAGAGCATAGTGTGGATGTCTATAATCTGTTGGGAAATCTCTATCAAGGAAAACCAACGCAAGAAAACAGACTCATCAAGTTGGCAGTCAGTATTGAATTGTACTTATAATTACATCAGATATAGTTGGGGGTAGAAATATCACTTGTTTCCATTGACTAAGCAATATACCTACTACAGACATCATCTATTGAAGATGAAACCGATACGTTATATATCATTGTTTCAATGATATTTCGAATTATTATAATCTGACTATGAAATGACAAAAGGCTTTTGATTTTTGTTGATGTCAAAACGATAATAGATAAAAATAAAATATTGCTTGTTGAATAATAATAATATCAATGTAACCATGAATTCTGTTGTAGATTTAGACATGTTTAGTCAAGAACGCTGTTTAATCTTCAATAAGGAAGATAGTTGTGTAATTAAATTTAATATTGATATTTTATGTTGCATTTCATTGCTAAATAAGTCCCTATAAGTAGAGCAAGTTCAGTATGTACTTTGATTAATTTGGCATAGTTTGAAACTAGGGTAGTATGTGTTGTGTATTTCTTTCTATACAATGGGTCAATCACATACAAATACTAATAAGTATTTGTATGTGATTGACCCATTGAAAATTTTTGAGTAGGTATAACGGCGATAGGTACCTAATAAGTTCAGAAAGATACTTATGTAAAATAATCTTATAAAAACATATTTATAGACTCGATGTAATGAACTGTTTTTGACAATACAATTGAATTGATTAAAATACCTTTACAAGGTAACTTCAGAACAAGCGCTGGAATTGAAATTGATAAGTTCATTTTAAAGCCTACCGTAAATAATGAAACGGAAAAAAAAGAAGGTTAGAACATGAATTGCCAACACACGAATTCTGTGACAGAGTCCACTAGGTTAGGTTATATTTTAAGAACTTTTGAAGTTTAGTATTACGAGATATTTAAGATGTCATAGAAGGCGAACTAGGCAGTTATGACAAAAATGGTATCTAGGAATGTTGATCAACTATACATCTTCTATCTATATTGAGAATAAAAAAGGGGGCTCATGTTAATACCGCACATGTCAGAACAAAATCAAAGTTGAATTTTTCTATGAAGTATACTTGACGGGACGCAGGACTTTGATTTTTTTCGGGCATGTGTGATATTCACATAACACCACTTTTTTATAACTGATATGGATAAAAGAAGGTTAGAGAATGAACAAACGTATGGACAACTTTTTTCTTAAATTATTCCTTCCATATTTTAAGAAGTTTTGAAGGTATTACGAGATATTTAAAATGTCATAGAAAGCGAACTAAGCAGTTATGACAAAAATGGTATACAGGAATGATAATCAACTATACAACTTCTTTCTATATTGAGAATAAAAAAGGGGGTCATGTTAATACCGTGTTTAAACAAACATTGGTTGCAACACCAGATCACGTTCAGCTTCGCCAGCGTCCTACATTCCGCGGCAGATGGAGGTGCTGATTCGTCAGTAATATTTGTATATAAGATGAATATTGTGAGAAATAAAGGGTGGTTGCGATTGGAGTTCAGAGTTAATTATTACAAGAGAAAGTATTGTTTCAATTCACATCCCCTGTTCCCAGTAGAGTTATATTATAAGTAGTAGGTGCTAGTGAAAGTTCTGCTACTAGTTAGTTAGAGGTAGTCAGGAGTGTATCCGTCAGTACCAGAGCAGCAAAGAGTCGTCGTGGCAGCCACATCAGGAAGAGGAAGCCGGCTGCACGGACCTGTTCCAGAGGCGCACACGCGACTAAGAAGAGGGTGAAGACTTGAAGGGTCGTCACGAGGTCGACGAGAGGAGCCACACCAGGAGGAGGAAGCCGGCCACACGGACCTGCTCCAGAGGTTCTCCGTCAGCGAGGCAACGAGCTACGGGTCATCGGCCCGTCCAGCTGCCAGCACCAATCCCACTGGAAAGGCGCTACGAACCCTTCTCAGTCCTCCCACCACGGCCAAGACTCCCTCACCGTCACCGTAGGTGATCCTGTGTATGAGCCTGTGCACGGGGTGGTGGGAAAATCATTTCCTTCCTTCTGTCCTTCCCCCTTCCGCTGGGTGTCTTAGGTCTCGTGGCACCTGGTATCCTGCACTTATCTATCTGTGTATATTGTCTGTGTAGGTATCGTTAGGGCTAGGGTAGTAGGGCAGTATAAGAGTGTTAACGTAGAGAGTAGGTAGGAGTTAGGGTAGGTGGTGAGTATTCCAGACTGTGTGTTAGAAGATAGGAGTAGGGTGTAGTAGGTAGGTTATAGGGATAGGTTGGTTGTAGGTAGGGAGTACAGCTGGCAGGTCCTTATAACTTCTCTGTACGGGCTTAGCTCCGTACAACCGCACATGTCAGAAAAAAATCAAAGTTGAATTTTTCTATGAAGTATAGGTACCTACTTGACGGGACGCAGGACACCGGGATTGTGAATGTGTTGGAGTGTTTCGTTTGCAACTAGCACTAGCAATGCTTTTCACAAAGTGTTTAATAGAAACAAAGGTGCCTGAAGACTGGAATAATGCCGTTATTACACTACTACACAAAAAAGGAGATATAAAGAAGTTGGACAACTACAGACCAATAAGCTTCCTATCTCATGTGTACAAGTTGTTCACACGAGTAATAGTCAACAGACTGAAGAATAAGCTTGACTCATATCAGCCACGGGAACAGGCAGGATTCAGATCCGGATACAGTACCTGCGACCATCTACAAGCTGTAAAAACCTTAATCGAGAAGTGTCATGAGTACCAGAAGCCGATTATGGTGACATTTGTAGATTATGAGAAAGCTTTTGACTCAGTTGAGGCTTGGGCTGTGGAAAACTCGTTAGTGGAGAGTAGAGTTGATGAGCGTTACATAAAGATGGTTAAGTATCTCCAGGAAAATGCAACCGCATGTGTCAACCTGCATGAAAAAACTCGAAAGTTTAAGTTATCTAGAGGAGTCAGACAGGGTGACACAATTTCTCCAAAACTCTTTACCGCGACTTTAGAAGGCGTCTTTAAGAAGCTAAATTGGGAAGAGAAAGGTATCGAGATAGAAGGAGAGCGGCTCACAAATTTGAGGTTCGCCGATGATCTGGTGTTATTCTCAGATAATGTCCCTGATATGTTGTCTATGATTCAAGACCTGAAGACAGAATCTGGAAAAGTAGGGTTGAAAATGAATAGGTATATCGAAGACCAAAATTATGACTAATATACCAGGCGTGGATAGATACCATATGCCTGTGGAATTGGTGACGAGCTACATCTACTTGGGACACAGAATAACACTAGGTTTAGGAAATCAGACTGCAGAGGTAGAAAGGCGTATATCCCAAGCCTGGGCAGCATTCGGCGCAAACAACCAAATACTTCGCAACAAGAAGCTGTCTATTAAACTGAAGGCCAAGGTATTCGAAGAATGTATCACGCCGGTCTTCACGACGGTGCTGAAACTATGACTCTCACAGAACGATCAGCTGAGAAACTTAGAGTCGCGCAACGTGCCATGGAAAGAGCTATGCTCGGAATCACCTTGCGCGATAGAAGGAGAAACGAGTGGATACGGCGAAAAACGGGACTAAAAGACGTAGTAGAAGTCATTACGGGAAGAAAGTGGAGATGGGCTGGCCATATTGCTCGAATGGACTGTCACCGATGGACACGAAGACTAGTAGTGTGGAGACCATGGGCAGACAGGAGACCACGAGGCCGCCCACCGTTACGATGGGTTGATGACATCCGGAAGCACGCGGGTCACAACTGGATGGCTAGAGCAGCAGATCGCGAGTTATGGAGAAAAATAGGAGAGGCCTATGTTCAGAAATGGACTCCTTAAAGGCTAAGAAAGAAGAGAAGAAGAAGTTTCACCGGGAATTCAACATTATCCAAAAAATCAAGCTACCACAAGAAACTTCTGTTTTACTGGTGAATGCTTCGCTATATATAAAGCATTCGAATATAATAAAGCATTACCAAAAACATTGATTATTTCAGAATCCAAGAGCGCCTTGCAATCATTAGAAAGATTTCCTTTCAAATCAAAAGCGATTATGCCTGTAATTGTAAATAGAGATATTTTGTAAAAATGACATCAAAAGAGTTGTTCTGTTACGTTCGTGTGGGTACCGAGCCACAGTGGTATAAAAGGAAATGAGAGAGAGCTGATCAAATTGCTACTGACGCTACAGGGTGTGGAGATATGTATTTTAGTAACGTAACAACGTAACGTAGATTAGTAACGTAAGGATAAGGATGTATTCAGATTGAGGTCTATCAAAGAAATCGTATTTTTTTATGTAAAAAATTTTTTGCATGCTACTTTTTACGGTTCCTGAGATACCGAACTCTAAACAAATGAAAAAAACTTTAAAATGTTGGTTCTTAAAACCTGATTTGTTACGCGTGTTACTCATACAAGTCGTTACTCACACAAGTCGTCACTCACAGGAATCGAGTCCTGTGAGTAACTATTAACAGTGTGAATTTATCCTTAGTCTCGTAACGCTACGCACAGGAACGAAAAACATCCATTTTATAGCATTTAAATTGGTAAAAAAAATAAAAGACTTACCTTGGAAGTAGCTGTATCGTGTGTTGTATTCACCGATAGGTACTTTAACTACAGTATAAATTTATCGGCTCTATCGCTTCAGATTTTCAGACAACTCACGCGTTAATCACAGGAAAAATTTGGAATATTTTTTTGGTGCGGAGACTCTTTTGACAATAACAAAATGATGCAACAAGATAGCGATGTGATTGTCACGTGGTATGCTAAACAAATGGTGCCAGAGTAGAATTAAAGTCCGATAGGGTAGAATTTCGTAACAAAAGTATCCAAAATGACCGTTACTCACATAGAGTTACTAACAGGAAAGATGATGGCGACATTAATATAAATAAAAATTTCTCTACATTTTGATAGCAAATATCGCTTTTAATGCAAGAAAACATAAAATGGAAACATTGGTTTTCTCCCTAATTAAATAAATGAAGCGATAAATGTAATTTTATGAAATATTTTCAGTTTTTAAATTTGTGCCAGGGGTAGCCGACATATAAATTTTGTATGGAACTGAAAATTATAAGATCTTTTATCGGCTTTTTTCTTATATATTAGTTGGCTGAAATTACTAAAATGAGTTATTTCTAATAGATCTTTCATGTGAGAATCAGAAAAATTGTGTCAATATACTTAATTAAATTCTTCTAATTTTTTATAAATAAAAAATGTAGCCGACATACGTTTTTGTAAGGCATGTACGATTATTTTGACCTCTACCCTACAATCCTTCATGCGCGTATGGTGAACCGGTTGCTGATGTCAATCATCTACTCGACTGCCCTCTAACTGATGTAACCAATTTTTACGAAAGCTTAATAGAACTAGAAATTCCGTCTGCAATAAATGTATCCTCCCTTTTAACATACAAAACAAAAGCAGTTTATGGCGCACTGTCAAAGTTGAAAATAGATAACGACCTCAAATTGTAAATCATTTCGCGTGATTTTTGGGGGATATGAAGTATCCCCGTTTTTACTTGAGAACTGGCACAATAAAAAGTTATGGCCAAAGAAAAAAAACGCCATTTTGTACAAATTAAACGAAACCATGGACTAACTTCATGCCATGGACGTAATATTATTACGTCCATGAACGAAACAGTTGTAAATTTGAGCAACTTGTTCTGCTACTCCTCGCTAGATGGCGCGTTATCACGAACCGTTAAAATAAATAGAATGTTCTAGAATAAGTGTAGTCTGCAAAATATTATTATTATTACTAGGCCATTCTGTTCTGTTAGCATTATTATTGCATTATTATTTGCGCGGCTTTATTAAAAATTGGGTATATAAAGAGGAAATAAATTGTTTTAAAGTAGATAATGTGAATGATAACTTGCAAGCACTTGTCTATAAGTAAAATAAAATTATTTTAATAATAATTTTGTCATGTTTACGATTATTCAATATCGAAAATTTTGACTTACCTATATTATGTTTCACCGGTAACCGTGTCTGCTTTTTTTTTACTAACAATTGAGTGATTTTCCAGTACCAAGTTAATTATTCCAGTGCGAAGTTTTTTCTAGAGTGGCAGCTGTTTATCTGGTCCCTTTCACGGATTTATTTACTGCTAGCGACACCTAGTGAGCTTCTTTGTACTACTTTTTTGAATTGGCGCTCATTAAATGTAAAATGTTTTTTAACATAATTTGTTAATTTACCTATGTAAGTAATAAGAACATAAAATATTATTTTTGGGCGTAGTGTAGTTGTGGCGCCATCTAGGATTCGAATAACCAATACATCAGAATAACCATAGTTAAATATCTTTTTCTTCTACGTAGCTTCTTTAGTAGGTAGATTGGTATACATTATGTAAATAAGTACTAGGTACTTACTCTAACTAATTTTGATCTTGTTAATAATAATAGTTAGATATTTACTCAATAATAATTTCCGAAGATCTTTGTTTGTAGTGCCATCTATATTTAAGTAAGTACAACTAATGAATGCGCACTTCACTTGTGTTATTTCAGAATATATGAATTTTATTTCATTTTCAGGATCATGCAAGTATGTTCTTACTTCCATACCAATAAATACGGTGATGCGTCGCTACACGTTATTTTGTATTGTGACGTCTTTGTCCTTGTCGTTTACTGTCGGATGTTTGCATTATGTAACTGCAACTCTGTAGCTGTTTTAACAGTCTATAAAGCGGAGAATGGAGATCGACCTCGGGATCTGGTTAAACGAATAAAATAACGTTGAATTTTCCTTTTATTCTATACCTACTAGTCCTTCGTGTCTTCATTTCTCCGTCCAAAAGTATTCGACAAAAGTATGTCATATCTGAAGATCTTTAAAGTTCTGCATGGTAATACACCAAAATATAGCGCGTTTGGTGGCGCCATCTCTTAGCAACATTAGTTATTAATATTATCCATAACTGGTTCTGGAAAATCGCTCATCAGTAGTGTGAAATGCTGTCCATGGATTTTTTTGTGTGTGTCTTGTATTACCTACCTACGATATTTCCAGTGCATGGAGAAAGACGTACCTATTGTATTGATGGTTTTAGTTTGCTGATTTGATTGTTTTTTTACGCAAAAAGTCCAAAAATAAATGAAGATAAATAGAACAATATAGATATCGATGATATGGAATTGGATATAAAGTGATGGAAGAAGCCAGCGGAAATCACGTTCAATTTGAAGACGTAGTTAAGGGTTCTGTGGACAATATTGATAAAAGTAGAAAAGATGATAAAGAATAATACTTATCTTTAAGAGGAACGGAGAGAGAAACTAAATGTTCGCTGTATGGTAAGTAAAAAAGAATGTCAAGAAAAATAAACGCAGCAAAAATAGTTGATATATATAATAATAGGAGGTTCAAATGAATTTTCCAATACATATAATAACTTACAAGAGGTTAGGTACCTAATGTTCACAAATTATAGCAATTAATACGGCAGAGTGGTTTTATCTATTGCTTGTACTTCTAAATTATGATGAATGATGAAGCCAAAATGTAAGCAGTGGAACTCCATAACGGAATCTATCTATACATACATATGATAAAGCTGAAGAGGGTTGAACTGTGTTTATTCTGTGGTTGAACATTGAAGATATTTAAGAAAATGTTTGAAGATATTTCGAATTGTTGCCGAACACGTTCCAACAATTTCTAGAATTTTGTCTGTTTATCTGTCTCTGATTGTCTGTTTATTTAAACGCTCATCACGCTAGAACAGCTGAACGGATCATGTTGATTTATGTAGGTAGTATGAGGTCAAGGAGTGTCATAGGTACCTACTACTTTATATCCTGAAATAATGCGAGCGAATCCGCGGGTGTCCACTGGTAACATAATAAAAATCGTATTTAGTCTAGTTATAACAGTTTTTGGATGTTGTTTGATTATAGTGGTTTTCAAGGTTTGATTCTCAAGCAGATTCCAGGCATTTTAATATGGAAATTCGTGTGTAGGTTTTTTTTTTATCCGAGTTGCAGCTCCGTAATTAAAACATTGCTGAAGCGTTAGTTTATGTTACAGAAAAATAGTCAAAACATGAATGCTTTCATCATAATTGTTCAAAAAAACTTGTCATATATGAGTACTGTGTTACGCCATCTATGACAAACTGCGTGTACTACCAAGCAAACAGCGCCATCTCATGACGTCATACCCAAAACTGAGATTTGATTTTGAAGTTGTTTAATTCTTCAGTCGTTACGCTACTCATTACTAGATGGTTCTTTGATCCATCATAAAGGATATTTCCTCTCGACAAAAGATGGCATTACATTCTGCTCTTTTGGCTCCACCTATTTCCGTCATTGACGCCTTTTGTCACGCTCGCTCGCTCGAATATGTATTTTGTTATGATTTTCTGTGGATTTGTGTAACGAAATTTATTTCAAGCTATTTTGAAGTGAAATTGGCTCTATCCTTACAAAATCTGATGCATTGCATTACCTGATGTTCCCGCCATTCGTTTGAAAAGATGTTGTGAAGTGTTTAGTATTTCATAAATGGAAAGCTGAGATATCATGACCGCCAACATTTTGCGACACATGTGAATAAAGTAGGTAGGTGTAATTTGTATTTTATACCTCCTTCACCTTACTTACAACTTTTCTTGGTTGTAGAAAGTTTCATTCTTTTACGTACCTACTTGTTAACTGCGTCTAACCTTGAAAGCACAACTATATTCTCTGCTTAGCATCAGGGTTTAGGAGATATATCGTGAATTACCCTTATTTTATACTAAAACCGGCTATGAAATTTGATAAACAACAACTGAGACTGCATGTCAATCAGCTGTGCTCTCCATGCTAGTCTATGGTTTTTGGAGGGAAAACTTTGGAAATTCTATTACCTACTCTTTTTAAAATACACAGTATATTTTAGTCCACAAAATAGTTCATCAAATGATTGAGTTACTTAACGCATTAAGACAACCATAGTGATAATGCTTGTAGGTGTGCAATTTGTTTTTCTTATATACTTATCTAAATATAACAAGAATTGCAGAAATTGCATGTATTCTATTACTTACCTATTATTTAATTTACTTGTTAATCACGCCTCTATTCTATTTGTGAATTTAATTTTCTGTTGCTCTCATTAACTTCTTGTTATCATTATCAATGTAGTAAATCTGTACTTAACAATTATATTTGATGAGTAGTTATACCTACATAATATGATGCATTCATTATTTTCCAGGAGCTAACAGCCATGAGTAAGATAGCAGTGAACTGGAAGCGGTATGTGACCTGCCGGCTGTGCCTGGAGGAGCAGGGTGCTTACACAATACTACCAAATATCAAGGACCAAATCGAATACTGCTTTGGGATTGATGTGAGTGTTTCTTATTTATTTAATACATAGGCAGACCACCAGCCTGATGGTCGGATGACATTTCTAAACAAGTTGGTGGGAGATGGATTAGACAGGCTGGAGACTGTACTGTGTGGCATGCAGGAGCTTAGGCCTATTTAAATAAAAAAAATCATATTTCCTTTATTTATCCATTCAAGGTGTGCATACATTTCTATTTACATTTGTATTGCTGCAATGTGTGTTGTATGCTGAGGGTCTTCTGTACACCATACTAGATATCTTTCAACTCTGTATCAGGATGTACAGTTTTCCCGCGCCAAAACTTCTGCCTCTTTTGCATATAAGTACACAAAATTTTCTACTTACATATTACTACTTAAATACTAAAACACCCTATTCTCAGCAGTGGGTGAACACAGGCTGACATGATGCTAGTAAGGCCATGTCAGAGGTCCTTAGGCGGCTTGAGTAACTCTCCACACCAGAGCACAATATAGCATTCTTGCTAAAAAGAAACTGGTCTCTCTTGCTTTAAAGACAAACCAATTATAGTATAATCAACAAGGGCTTTGGCCATGTGTAGAATTTGAAGCTTCATGGTATCTTTTTATCCGAAGACATTGTGTCTTTGGTGGAAGGACTTGGGCACCCACCATGATGTAACTGCCCAAGAGAACTGCCCTATTGGAGTCACAACCCTCAGCCATGAGAATAGAGTCAAGAGAGAGGTATCTTCCAGATAAAGAGTCTTAAAATTAATTTCAGAGTTGTTATCTTTGCTGAGAAATATGCTGCAAACAAGAAATATTCTCAGTACCCTACTGTACCTAAACTTAATCCTGTAACTTTAAAACTTCTAGGTGATTCTATTAATGTTTATTATCATCATCAGCCTAGCTCTATATATATAGCACAATCTCTTCAATGGCACACCACTCAGCCCAATTATTTATTTTATTTATGTATTATATGTAACATACACACATAGTATAGTACAATTTTAGAACTCATTCTAAAAAAATTGCTATGTGTGTGTTCTGTCGTTTGGTTTGGTATGTTTAAGGCATAGCATTTGACTGTACAATTTGTTCTTCTTATCTCATCAAATTCATCATGGTAATTATATCATAAACTAGGTACTTAAAAAGGGTAAGTACTTAGATGGGTGACCGAAAAGTGGCATTCCATTTTGGGTGCTTCCGTGGCTCGGATGACACGTTATATTGTAGGTTCCGTCTGTTTGTCATGTACGGCAGTCGTTAAGCCATGTCAGAGGCCACACCAGAGTTGGTCACTCTCATTCGATAAGAAGAAGACTTTAAAATAAATACAATTTCCTTATTCTCCCAGATCCAGCCATTCGATCGCATGCCGCAGCTGATCTGTGAAAAGTGCGAGAACATCCTGTCCAACTACTCCCAGCTCAAGAAGAAGTACATCGACAACCAGGACACGCTCAAAACCAAGATATACCAGTGTGTAAGTTACAGTATTCAGAATAGAATATTGCTTTAATGTACACCATAAAACATAGAAACTACAAAACAGGAAATAAACTTAAATAATTTAAAGTGCTGCACATTGGGCGGCCTTATCGCCTTGGGCGATTTCTTCCAGGCAACCTTTTGGATGGACATTACTAAGAATTGTAATCAGGCGGTGTACTAAAAGTATAATTAGATACATACATTCAGCGGGGTGTTTCACAAACTCGGAAACAAAGCGCCTAACAAAGAGCCCCCCTCTTTTTCCATGGAGGAAATGCATTTATGCATCCCTCGCACTCTCCCCGGGGGAATCAAAGAACCCCCAGGAACTTTTATGATTGGTGGATGACTGTAAAGGTCATAGCACACTTAAACAACTTTGCTCCAACACCGCTCCCACCCAACACTGCCCTAACTGCTCGTAGTCCACGCGGCGACAGCTAGCAGGCAACCAGCAGTCCACGCGGCGAAAGCTTGCAGACGGCCAGCTGTCCACACGCCGTTCATTTATTCCTTTGTGGCGTTTGTTGACTCAAGTCAGCTAGCACTGCTAGCAGTGAGCGCGCGGACACCGAGCCGACCGCTCGCCTACATCGTGCGGCCAGCGAGGCATCAACTACCGAGCAGTCTGACGGCGGTAAGCTCGCTGACAGCGGGCTGTCTGCTAATTCATGATGCCAATGTAACATTTAAAGAGCAATATTTAAAGACTATATTTGAATTATATTCTTTTTTCCGGGTGGGAGCAGAGTCGTTTAAGTGTGCTATGACCTTAATTGGTAAGATATTGAATCAGGCGTTACATTGCGGAAATCCATTGTTACTGAAACTCTGGAGAAATATGTAGTGTTTTTCCGCTGCGACTGCTCCTTAACCGACATCAAACAACAAACTTGATGGTTTTTAGGTGTGTTACTCCATATACCACCGCCACACCTCACCTCCTAACCAACGCATGCAAGATCAATCTTGCAATCCTACCTGTTTGATAGACTATTCCAAGTCCGCGAAAACAATAATGCTACATCTCAATTTTTCGACATAAACGCAGGGGTGCCACAGGGATCAGTCTTAGGACCTGTACTCTATACCATCTATACATCTGATCTTCCACAAGTAAAGAACACAACCGTGGCCACTTTCGCCGACGACACAGCAATCCTAGCGAACAACCCATGTCCAATAAAAGCATCAGAAACTCTCCAGGAAGGTCTAGATGAAATCACCGCCTGGCTAAGTAAATGGAGGATAAAGGCAAGTGCAACTAAATCCGTCCAAGTCACCTTCACGCTTCGAAATGGCAACTGTCCCCCAGTGAAACTAGAAGGCGTCACTCTTCCACAAAAAGACAAAGTGAAATACCTGGGTATACATCTAGATCGTCGCTTAACCTGGAGAGACCACATTTACACCAAAAGAGAGGAGCTCAAAATTAAATACCACACATATTCTTGGTTACTGAGCAGAAATAGTAAACTGTCAACGGATAACAAATTGCTTATCTACAAAAGTGTCCTAAAACCAGCTTGGACTTATGGACTACAATTGTGGGGTACAACCTCAAAATCAAACATCACAATACTACAAAGAATGCAAAACACACATACTAAGGACCATAAGCGGCGTATCCTGGTTTACTACGAACAGTGAAATTCATGAGCACCTTCAAATGAAGACTGTACAGGAAGAGATCCAGCTAAATACATATGCATATACGAATCGCCTAGCAAGGCATCCTAACCAACTCGCCCAGAACCTAAGGACTCGACGATACGAACCAAGGCTAAAAAGGAAGGTTGTGGTAGCCAGCGACTGACACTGGGCTCCACCAGACAATGTAATATAAGGAGATGCATTTAATGGAGTGCACACTTTACAAAAACAATTGCACAGACGACATCTGCTTATAGTTATATACTGTTTGTAGATAGAAAATAATTAAAAAAGAAGTTTTGTTGTTCTCCTTTGGGATATTCTCGTCGGCACGTGTTTTGCCTCCACGAGGCATCCTCAGATGCCTCGTGGACGTTTTGACTCTTCGAACGTCGGTCCGAAAGATATAATTATATATTTCTGCAGAGTTTCATTTACAATGGGTTTCCGCAAAGTAACGCCTGATTCAATATCTTACACTATGCTATAGTTATTTGTTTAGTGCTGTAGGTAAATATTACCTAGATCAGGGTAATTCCACGTAGGTACAGATGCATTAATCCCGAGTTGCCTACGCTATTATACCTAGTGCTTTAACTTTATTGCATTCATTATTTCCTTTAAGGATGTACATCTATATGACATAGATACCAAATCTACCTAATCAGGACAGTAATATTTTATTTTCCAGGAATCAATCAATGAGCAAGCGCCAGCTCCGTGCGAGGCCCCCGCGAGTCCACAAATTAATAAAAAAGACAAAACTACACAAAATAGAAAAAGACGGATTATATCTACCTCCTCTGACGAAGCTAGTAACAACACATCTCTTCCCACGCGTAAAAAAAGACTCAGAACTTACAGCAAGGAATCTATGAAATCCACCAATACAACTCCCAAGGGTTACGATAAAAAGTATGTGTGCAGAATATGCAACACTCGCTGGTCCAACGTGCTCCTCGTCACAAATCACGTGAAAAACAAACATGGTCACTTGTACAAGAAGTATGGACACATCATCAGGAAACACTGCTACGTCTCCATCCCCAAAACAGATCTCGGCAACCCCGACCACGGCTTCGCAGACAATATCATGTTCAGCAAGGACAAGATCATGAAGAATGTGCGAGGGGCCTACTTCATCACATACACCAGCAGGAACTACAAGGATGACAGTCGGCCCGGCTCCGCCCTCTCCAGTCGGAGCCGACTCAAACGTATACAGCGGTACAGCGAGTCGACGGATTTAGGCGATGTCTGCACGCTCAGGAGACGGAGGAGTGGAGGCTCAGAGAGTTCCACCGATATCGTCAACTTAGAGAGCAAGCCTGGCGTGGCCTCTGACAACGAGGCGGGCACTAAAAGTGACCTGCCGCCGCCGATGGAGGCGGGCGACTGCATCACGCTCGACTCCTCAGACAATGAATCACTGAAATCAGACTCACAAAGAGTTACAAAGAAATCCTCACCGATACTAGAATCCAAGACTCTCAACGAGATCGTGAACACGTGCATATTCAAATACCACAAGAAACACATCCTCGACAATTTGTCGCTCAAGTCCGCTAAAAACCCTTCAGAAGTCGCCACGCAGTTAAAACGCAAGGTTTTGAGCATCGGAAGAAAAATCATCAACAAGAAGATAGCTATAAAAACCACTCCATTGGCACGATTTTTAGAAAACAAGCCATTGGATGTAGTTTGGTGTCCACGCGCCAGTAGCCAGGATCAAGATGCCAACTCCGAGGCGAATTATGTTCGTATTCTGACGCGAACATGTCAACCTGGAGAGAAAGAAAATGTAGACACTGAAACCGGCTGGAGCTGGCACATGAGCGCGCCTGCTCCCGGGGTGGCCCGAGCGAGCGGCTCCGAGCCACTGCCCGCGCGACCCAGCATCGTGCTCAACGGAATCAACGGACACCTCAACGGCATCCAAGTGCTGCCGGCGAGCATGCCTGAACTGACGGCCATGTTGCAAGACAACACGGGCGCGGGGAAACTCCTCAACGCCAACCCCGTGGCGAACCCGAAACAATTGCCCAGGAAATACGTGGTCGGTGACGTGACGCTCAGCGCCGCCGGAGTGTCGCCGCAGGAGCCCGCTGAAGAGTCCTGCATGCCCATCATCACGTCCACCACCTCGCTGGCGGTCTCGCAGGCGGATGAAGTAGAGCTGCCCAGCATACCGGACACGCCGACTGAAGTTCCGAGAATCAAGGTGAAACCTGTGTCGGAGCTGATGTCCGCGGCGACGTTGCAAAGAATGAAAGAACCCACAACGACGCCGGTCATTCTAGCCGCTCAGAACTCCAACGTGAGCGGGCAAGCTCCTCAGGTGGCGATACCGGCCGGGAGCTACGTGTTCATCCCGCGCGTGACGGCCGGCCCGCTGCCCCCCGCGCCCGCCCCCGCACCTGCGCCCGCCCCGGAGCCCGCCTGGGACTTCTTGGTGCTCAACACCACGGAGCTGCCCAACAAGCGGACCTCCTCCCCCTTCCTATACATCAGAATGTTACTACAATTACACGATATAATATTACAAGACACGCAAGCGGATCTGAACGATGAGTTCCACTGTTTGATCAAATTCAAAGTGGTGTACAAACAGGAGAATCACAACCCGCCGGTGGTGCTGTGCATCTCCTTGCATTGCGCCAACAAAGTGTTCTGCTTCAAGATCAAAGACAGGAACCACGAGAATATTGACCTGGCCAAGATCACCGCCCACTGGCAATGGGAGGTGTTCAAAACATTCAAGGGAGAAGTGGTCCCTAAAGTGCTGGCAGCTGCACAGAAAATAAGTTCAAAACAATTTGAATACACTAATAAATTCCTGTGCTTACTCAAATCTATAGATCTTGTTCTATAAAACCGCGACGGAATAACTGAGGATTTTTTATAATATGTACACGTTGGACTGTTAGTGACGATTGTTTGCCGCTGTAGCGATAACGCGGTGCTGTCACACATCTAAACAAATGGAATCCCGACAGAAATGTCGCATGCTTACTATTAATAGTTGGAAAAATTGCGATCTAAAATTTTAATAGACTTTGTAAAAGTAAACTTATTGAGATGTAAATAATATTCAGTGTTTATACCTTACTGTTCATGGTAATAAATTGCTTTAGCTAGTATACCTAATTTGTTATTTAGACACAGAATATACATAATAATATGTATGTACATACTGGAAGTAACGGATGAATATAGCCATATATTGTGTTAATTAAAAAAAGGGTTTTAGTGAAGTTTATGTTTGGTGTATGTATCTGCATATATTTTACCACTATGCTTAGCAACACTGGTTTTACTACATCTACGACATATTTAAAATAATAAATACAAACTTTCAGAGGACTTGACAACCTCTTTTCTTTAAAGTCGGTTAATAAAATAAGACATTTCAGGCTCGACCCTTGATTTATGTCCTTACTATCTTTGCAACTGCGCTCGTGGCTAAATAATACATAAGATTAATTGAATAACAACAAACGATAAGTTGCTTAATTTTGTTGTTATTACTGTATTTTTACATACCTGATATAGTTTAATGTGTTTTATTCGTCAATAAAAAAATCACTTTGGTGCTGTATAAAAAAAATCTTTTGAAAATAAAATTTATTTTCGTTTATTGCTTATAAATGTGTATTTCCTATTTCTAACAGACGGTCTTCATAGAATATGTTGTTTACTTCAATAAGGTTGTTAGCTGCGGGCTATTTTATATTATTATCAGTTTGTAAGTTTGCGCTATCAAACGAATACGTCTTATAAAAGTTAGATTAACTGTTAATTGTTACTTACTGTAGATACTGGTCCATAATTCAACTGCTGAACCGATATGGATAAAATCTCATATTATATATAGTGCCAATTTATATTATTTTTATCCTACTTAGTAGTATTTCGTTTTTATTTTTGTAATACCAAGGCGTACCCTAAAGTTCCATTTACATATGTGTACAGCTTAGTAAATGAATATATAAAAATGTTATCATATAACATTACTAAGGTACTTATAGTTAATTTGATTATGTAGGTACCATGTTTTTTTATACTTTTCTTTTGTTGCATAATTTAAAGACGACTGATAAAATTTAGTACCTACATTCTATTTAGACTTTAATGAGCTTAATAAACTGTGTACATTTGATACCTAATTAAAGATTTAAAAATATATATATGTATGTTTATTTTATGTGTTTATATACACTTACATAACCCTACAATACGTTCCCCTTTATTTAACATTTGTTGCGAGAACGAGACAAATAGATACACGAGTTAGGAGAACGTTTATTTGTAAAGAACGTTTAATTATACTTCACCAGTTTGTCAGATAGAAAGCAATAACTGATTAATAACGTGTCATCTGATCCACGGAAGCGCCCAAAATGGAATGCCCAATTTCGGTCACCCATCCAAGGATCGCGTTGACAGTTTTTTTTTACATTAGGTTCACGCTTGACTACAACTTGCTTGAGTTGCTTAATATCGGTAATCGCTTGCGATTTCCTCCGCTAGCTTAGCCATTGGTACTTCAAATATTAATCTATACATATTATAATAAAGCTGAAGAGAGTCGAAAGTCTGAACTTAAAAGATTTAAAAAAATCTGGAGATACATTCGAATTGACAGCAGAACACGTTCCAAAAAATTCTAGAAATGTCTGTCTTTCTGTGTCTCTGTTTATTTAAACGCTCATCACGTAGAAACGAACGGAACGGATCATCATGATTGTTGGTATACAAGTAGTATGAGAACTCAGGAGCGTCATAGGCTACTAGTTATCCTGCAATAACGCGAGCGAAGTCGCAGGTATCCACTTACTTTAAAGACGAAGCAATTACACACTACATATTTAACGCATTGGCTGCCCATAACGCGTCTCTGCGTTTTTTGTGGTATTGGAGAGACGCATATACGCGATTCCATTCATTTTGCAAAAACTAACTCTGTGTGCCCAACGACGCATCGGAGCGTTCATTGTTCAAAGAAGAAGAAAAACCTCTGTCACAGTGATCTAAATACATTTAATTGTAAATTCAATAAATATTGTAATAATTTATCCAAGCGTCCATATAGTGTCTGTATCCAGCAGCACTTCCTCCGGGTCGGAGTGTTTGTGGAACATGAAGAAGCCCTGGATCTGCGCCGGACTCACCACCTTGTCCTTTTTCATTACCCTGCGGAAAAATAATAATTAGATTAACTTTTTATTAGTATTATATCCGTTATCCGGTACCCGCGACACAAGCGTTTGCTTAGTGTGGGGCTAGATGGCGCTGTGTGCAAAGCTCGGAACATTTATTGAACATTAAACAATATACAAAACAAGAAACAGTTTAATTTTTCTATATCTTGACGGTCTTATCGCTTAGAGTTTGTTTACTTATGTTAGTTTCCTTTAAGGAGATACATTTTTCATACAAATTAAAATGGACAAGTTTGAGTATGTGCATTGAATTTTAAACTACTTGTGACTGAACATAGCCCTAAATTTAGTTCGTATTTTAGCTTTTTCAATAAAATAGTAATAAAGTAGCCTGCAAATAAACGAAATAAGCACAAAAATATCGTCTTTTTTACGTTAGTCAATTCAATTCAATTTTCAATTATCTTTATTCAGACATAAATTATTTACAATACATAGGTATATATAGCACCAGTGTTAATGTATCCTAGTGGTATATACTTAATAGTAGTTTACATAACACTTTGTCCAAGCACACAGGCCACTATAAAGCTTTTAATTTGTTGATTACTAATGATATGAAAACAGAGTAAAGATTATTGTGATTGGTAGTCTAAATACCGCTACTTAGGCTTAAGTATAGCACTTAAGTTACTAAGAACAAATTTGCACAATCATAATTAACATAAGATAAAATTGTGGGTATTCTCAAAATGAAGCGAGTATTAATTCATACGTCCACAAAAGGCAACATGAACGAATAGGTATGATAGTTGACAGCGCCCGAGCCCGCGTGTCGCCAGGGCGAGATCCCGCGAGCGACTAAGATACGCATACCCGAGGTAATAGGATTCAGAGTCGCCCGCGCGGTCGCGGTTGATAGGAACTATTGTTCTGTGGCTGGGACACGCGCGCTCGCAGAGCTGTTGACACGCTTACTGCGCGTGATGAAGGAAGTAGTGATGGGGCAATTTATACCGATTATACGTTTCGATAAATGGAAGATTTTTATGTCGAGTCTTACCAATATTACTTATTAAAATATTCTTATGGCGTGGATTAGTATGTATGTAAAATTTTTCAGATAATTTGTACATGAATACATCAATTTTTGGTAGTCCAATTTTTTTATGTAACTTATGTAGGTTAGTTTTGGGACGTGTTCTATAAGCATATCTTAGTGCATTATTTTGGACTAGTTGAAGCTTGTTAATGTTAGTTTTGCATGTACTATGCCATACAGGACAAGCATATGTGAAACATGGTCTTACCAGGGTGAGGTACGTTCTTAATTTTGTGTGGCAACTTAGACAAGATTTTTTATTTAGAATGGGACTCAATGCGTTAAGCGCTTTCATACCTTTTAGTTGAAGTTTAGCCGTGTTAGCTGACCAATTAAGTTTGCAGTCCAGCGTTACACCGAGATAGGTACTTCACGGAACGACTCCAAGGTACATTATATACATCTATATTTAAAGTTCTAGCAGGTAAAGTTCTTTTTCTGGTAAAGAGGATTGCTTTGGATTCATTACATTATTCGGAAAAGGATTACAAAAATATATAATCGGACGATTTCCACAAGTTGAAGTATCAAAATTTCGACGATTTAGATTAAGGGAAGGAAAAATAATAATATAGTAAGTTTATCTATTTTTAAGAAGTGGATTATGATAAGAACGATGCTTTGGAAAAAGGATAATTTAAAAATATTTTCCCATAAATACATGTATGAGTATGTAGGTATACAACGATATGCGGTTTTTTATGCTTTTTCTGCAATTAAATTTACAATGGCTTATTCTATTTTTGACATCACGTCTAGGATGTTAAAGTATACTACATATGTATTGAGTATTTCAAAATAACGATTTTTTGTTTTATTTAATATGAATTGAAACACACAGTTGTACCAAAACATAATTTACTATGGATCTTTTATGATGGCAGGTAAGAAGGCAAGTGCTGTCTAGACTTAGATCCCTATTCATAGGGATCTACGTCTAGACAACGCAGCTGTCTAGACTTACTGACTTAAGAGTGAAATTTGTTCCAATGATATCCGACCTCCGGTAGGAGATGGCAAAATGAAGAATAATGGCTGCGAGTTTACGTCATATCCAAATCGTCCAATTATTGAATAAGAGATTTCAAGTTATTACTTAACAGTTATTTTAAAATTTTGATGCACACAATTATAGTTTGCTTTCCTCTTTTCCAACCCTTACGTACAGCCTTCCCCACTACGCTTACAATCAGATTAACATAAATCTGTATTTTAAGAATACGGGGTACATGGATGATGTCTGATGCGTTCGAGTATCTCCACGCAGCAGTTTTTTCCTCTTTGGAACCTATAGAGGACTCCCCCACCTATAAAAAGGTTTATAGTTTATTATTCAAAAAAACGTTAATTTGGCTTGTTTTTTAGCTTGTTATTACCTATTAAGCTTCGCAACAAAGAAAAAAACACACTTAAACTGGAGAGGAAATGGCAAGTGGACATGAACGTAATGTCATTAAATAACTAACCATATAAATAATTATTATAATCACTATCAGGTTTGAAAAAATATATATATTATTGTTATCTACTTAGGCCAGGAATAAAAACGCAGCTCATCGCTTAAAACTTGCTTCCTTTATTCTTAGTACTCATATTAAATTATTACATTGAATTCCGTTTTATCTGTCTGTCGACAACCGTCTCCCATGGCCGCCTTGTGGTGTGTCCCGTCACTAGTCGGGCGTGATCGCACGACGCGCCCGAAGGCACCACTCAAAAGTGTGGCCAGTTTATCCTTATACATTAATCTATTGTGCAGTTGAATTATAAATTAGCAGATATTTAGTTAAGTCATCAAATTATTATTTACATAACAAACATTGGTTTAATAACAATATCTAGTCGTATATGTATCCAACTATAGTACCTACCTATAAACTATGGTAAGCTAACATTATACAGTGAATAAGGTAGATAACCTAAAACCATTTTGTGTCTAAGCTTTGGACTTCAAGACGATACCAGTCGCAATACTGCAAGTGCCAGTTCTACTTTCTTTATTCGCGAATGTTCCCAACCAAACGGATCTTTAGGACGCTCGAGTAAATCCCTATTCAAAATCGTAGGCTTCCCTACTATATACAACAATATAGAACGTCAGATGTCAAAAAGCAATTTATTTCCAGTGTTGCCGTATCTCAATTGAAATTGGGTATACTACCGTATCTAAAATTATTCACTTGAACAGATAAACTGACATTAGTAAAGTCACACATTTTGTAAGAGTACATTTTGGATGCTACTATAAAAATCGGACTCATATGCGGAGATTTTGCTTTTAATCTTCGTGTTTTACACAATTCAGTACACACGAAATGCCTTGAAAAAAAATCATTCGTAAGTAACAGTAACAACTCATTAGTCACTGTTTCCTGAACATACGTTTGCCTCATATTATAATATAATATTTTTTTTCAATACATAGTTTACATGTAGATAAAAACGTACTAGTACATAAAATATGTACACGGTTTCAACCTGGCAACACAAAGCCAAAATGTATGATATTACTAGTGGACGCCCGCGGCTTCGCTCGCATTATTTTGAGATAAAAAGTAAATACAGCGCCATCCAGTTCATATCCAGCGGATATCGATGACCACTTGGTTTAAAATGAACATAACTTTTTTATTTACGAACCGATTGAAATGAAATATATATATATAAATACATACTTAGTCTGGCCATAAATACTGTTATTGTTAAAAATATAAAAATATTACATTTGAATTTGGAATCTGTCATTTTTATACGATTGTTTATTGTGTTTTCTCGTTATGGCGCCAATACATTGTACAATATTTTGCGATATTAAAATGGAGTGGGGTGGTAAAGAGAACCGAATCGCTGTGATTGCAAACACAAAGTAGGTATGTAGCCAAAAGCAATTTTTAAAACTCTCCATAAGCTTGGTATTAGTCAAATATTTGTGTACCGGGCTATTAATAGGTACAATGAGACCTCCTCTGTTTGTGACAGAAAAAAACCTGGCCGTTCACGTAGTGTTAGTACGAAAAAGGTGGTCAAAGTAGTAAGGGAAAAAAATCGAAGAAATCCTGTCTGAAAGCAAAAGATTTTATCTCGGGAGATGAAGAAAGCACCTAGAACCATGTCGCGTATTTTAAAAGATGACTTAGAACTTGCTGCCTATAAGAGACGCACTGGTCATTTCTCAACTGATAATTTAAAAAAGAATAAGGTGGTAAAGTCGAAACAACTACTGAAGCAGTACGCAAAGGTAGGTCAGAGAAAATTTTTGTTTACAGATGATTTTTTTTTTTAATTCAGCAACATTTTAACAAACAAAATGACCGTATTTATGCTCAAAGCTCTAAGGAAGCGTCCCAAGTAGTTGACAGAGTGCAACGTGGGCATTATACGACTTCAGTGATGGTTCGGTGGGGTGTTAGCTATGAAGGTGTGACTGAGCCATATTTTTGTGAAAAAGGTATCAAAAAATCGGCACAAATGTATCAAAATACCATTCTTGAGGAGGTAGTTAAGCCCCTTAACAACACAATGTTCAATAACCAAGTATGGTCCTTCCAGCAAGACTCTGCACCGGGTCATAGAGCTCGATCCACACAGTCTTGGTTGGAAGCGAACGTTTCGGACTTCATCAGAGCTGAAGACTGGCCGTCGTCTAGTCCCGATCTTAATCCGCTTATGATTTATGGTCAGTTTTAGAGAGTACGGCTTGCTCTAAGCGCCATGATAATTTGGAGTCCCTAAGCCAATCCATACGATTGGCAATCAAGAATTTTCCCATGGAAAGAATGCGTGTTTCTATTGATAACTGGCCTCAACGTTTAAAGGACTGTATTGCAGCCAATGGAGACCACTTCGAATAAGCTTTTTATATTTTAGATTGTTTTATATTTATGTATTAAACTAAAACACTGTAAAAGTAATAAATGTTATTTGCAATTAAAAAAATTGTTTTTTTCTTTGTAACAATATTTATGGCAAGACTAGGTATATATGATATATACAGTTTAAAATGCACCAGCATGTTAGTAAAAACTGTACACAAATCGATTCAGCCGTTTTCGAGTCTTTAACGAACAAACATACCGACAGACAAACAGTAAATCAGTTTTTTTAAAACATGACTTTGTGTTCTATTGCATCAATGAAAACCCCTCAACTATATTTTTTTAATTATCTTCAATGTACAGACACCGACCGGTGACAGCTTTATTATATGTTTAGATAACATTTGTTGAAAATTCTGTAAATTCAAATGAAGTCGCACGGAGTGGCAACGTCACGCGTCTTGATATAGTGCTGTCCCGTTTTGGCATGTATGTACTGTTCTTGCACGCACGGTTTGGCAACGTAGCTGGAAACCTAATCAAAAGTGACGTATTTGTATAAAATTATAATATGCACCACTACTAACGTAAAAAAGACGATATTTTTGTGCTTATTTCGTTTATTTGCAGGCTACTTTATTCCTAATCCTATTAATACCTAAAAAAATATTTTTGAAAAAGCTAAAATACGAATAAAATTTAGGGCTATGTTCAGCCACAAGTGGTTTGAAATTCAATGCACATACTCAAACTTGTCCATTTTAATTTGTATGAAAAATGTATCTCCTTAACTTAAACCAGTCTTTTCGGCTCCAGATTCTTTTAAATAAATAAATACGCCGATCTTAGAAAAACAGCACCATCTCTCGGCTCGCGGTGCTTAGCTGAAGCCTGCGTTTAGCCTTAACATAGCGAGGAATTTTGTAATTTTTGGTATGTAGGAAAACAGGATTCCAAGAATGACACAGATAACCAAGGTTAGTTGTTAAGTAACTTCGGTACACAACATGTTGTAAGGTGGCGTTGTTACAAACCATCACCGGTGTGTTTTGGCAGCCTTGTTTCATATTAGTACAGACAAGCTCCACCTTGTGCCATGCGATTACCAATGTTAAGCAAAGGTCGACGCGGTCAGTCCTTAGATGGGAAACCGAAAAGTGGCATTCCATTTTGGGCGCTTCCGTGGGTCGGATGACACGTAAATTGTAGGTATACGATATAACGACTGCCGTACTAGACAAACAGCCCGGCTGTTTGTCTAGTCAGAGGCCCTTATGGTGGTTTGATGGCTCTCGACACAAGAGATGGCCACTCTCATTCACTAAGAATAAAAAGACCATGTGCCACAGTGCGGGTGTCGATTTAATATAGATAAAAAAACTTGTCTGTACAGATGGTAGCCATGTGTTTGTCCAATAAGAATCGTCGTTAAATCGATTTTTTTACTCTTTAGTAAGAATTCCTTTCGTACTGGCTTTAATTGATCCTAAATAAACATGTCGCTTTAAAGTACTTTTTCTCTTTGAGTCGTATTTTCTCATGACTGAGGGTTGTGACTACCCCACAGAATTAATTCGTTAGGGGAGTTATCTTGGGCAAAATCAACACTTAACTTGTAAATTCAAGTCATTGGCGTAGGGCCGGATTCGAACTAGGGTGCGTCTGGATGACAAGCGGACACTGGAACCGCTGAGCCACACTCGATTTTTTTATTAAAGTCCTCACTTGAGTGCAAACTCCCTGGCGAGTAGCGGCGCCTTCTCCCCCTTGTAGAAGCGCAGGAACATGAGCTCCACCTGCGCCTGCTCGCAGTGGCCTACGTACTCCTTCATGTCCACGCGGCCCGGCCGGATCAGCGCCGGGTCCAACCTGGAACGGGAACTCAGTTGGGTTTCTCTCTCTTGAGTCGTATTTCTCAATACTGAGGGTCGTCTCGTGACTTAGAATTAATTCGTAGGGGAGTTCTCTTGGGCAGATACATCGTGGTGGGCACTTAGGTCCTTCCACGGAAGACACATTTTCTCGGATATTGTGGTCCTCACACATGTCGGTTTCCTCACGATGTTTTCCTTCCCCGCTAAGCGAGTGCAAATCCGTGCAAGTTGGGTTTAATTATACTTGAAAAAACAACCTTTTTTCATCATGGAACTTTTCAAATGAAATATAAATATACAACTCAAAGGTTGACTGACTGACTCGGGTCATGGAGCTTTTCAAATGGAAGATTATATGTTAATAAGAAGACTATATATTTAGAAATATATAATACGCAAAGGCTGACTGATCTACGTAGGTAGTGACTTATCAACGCACAGCCCAAACCACTGGACGGATCGGATTGAAATTTGGCATGCAGGTAGATGTTATGATATAAGCATCCGCTTAGAAACGATTTTTGGAAATTACACTTAGAGGGGTGGAATACGGGATGTAAGTTTTACTTAACGTTAACGTTAACCAAATTGTATAACGGAAATGAATGACAGAAACTTTAAAAAAATAGTAAAAAAACTTTTAATTGAAAAAGCATATTATTCAACGGGAGACTTTTTGAAAGACAAAAAGACATGGCATAATCTGTATATTGACACGGCTGCATTGAATAAATAAAGCCGGTTGAAAGGTTGTAATTGTTGTTATATTGTATTAAATTTATTTTGGTATAGTAGTTAAGATAATTTTTATTTTATTTATTATTCTAATTGAATTTGTTTTTATAATTTAAATGTATTTTTTTATAGTATGCCTTTGGCATCATTTATTATGTACTAGATTTGACATTCATAAGTGTGCAAAACTAAGTTTAGTTTTAACCCAAATGAAGAAATAAATGAATATGAAATATAAACTTCTTAATGTGAGCACTCACCATAAGACGAGTTGTAATCAAACATACTCCTATTCCGTTCTAAAAGTCAAAGCGGGCTTTTCCACAAAGGTTGCCAGAGAGATCCAGAATAGAGAAAGAGTACCTAAGCTATTTCGTCACATTACATAACTTGCTGCTATCGGCAGACCTACATATAAGCAGTGTTGTAAAAGTGGACTTTTCAGGTTTGAGGTCCAGTGACCCTCATCCCTTTTTTAGTCAAGTCTGCAATCTGGGGCCTTCAGTAATACAGTGAAACTTGGTTAAGTGGGACCTGGATAAGTGAGAAACCTCCATAAGTGGAACTCATGCTGAGGTCCCAACACTTTGGCACTGAATTACCTCTGTTAGTGGGGCGAGGTAAGCCTCTATATCTGGGATTTGTTCTTTCGATTTATCATCATAGTTACCTCTATAACTGAGACAGCGAGTAAATTTTATAGGCATAAACCTCTGTAACTGAGATAACATTGTTTACATAACATACATAACACGTTTTTTTATTTAATGATCGCGCCTGTATAACTGAAATAACCTGTATTCTCACCTCTATTAATGGAACCCTCTGTAAATGAGACAGATATTTTTTTATACCTGTATATCTGAGACACTGGGTAAGTGGAATACCTCTATAAGTGAAACAACATTGCAGGTCCCTTGATGTCTCACTTAACCAGGTTTCACTGTAATACTGCAGGTTGATTTGTGTAATCGAAAGTCTTTAAAATTGGTGACCTAAATTACTTATCACCTTAGTCGGAAATTGGTTTCGAAAACTGACCAAAACTTGCTTTCTTATCAGTCTAAGCATGTTTTTTTACAAAATTATGCACCTTTCTAAATAATTAGTAGTCATGAAGACGATCCTGGCTTCAGTGGAAGCGACTCCGTCGAGACAATTGAGCAGCCCACTGAACGTCACTCTGTTCAGGCCTTCGTACGCTGCTTTCTGCGTGGGAGTGTCCTCTCGGGACACGAACGCCGCGTCGATGTCTTCCAGCAGGATTATTGATTGCTGCGGCGCTACACTGGAATGTAAGAAATATGGGGTTTATTGGTTTGCTTCTTCTTATCGAATGAGAGTGGCCAACTTTGGCGTGGAGAGTTTATCAAACCTGAAGTGGTAGGTTAAATGAATCTTAAGTAATTGGTACTATATTTCGAAACTATGGATGGACAGTCGTTTAGCCTTTAATATTTTGGTATAAATGTAGCACTTTTGGTTTCTTATACTATCTCTACACCAAAACTCACGATGATACGTCGCCCTATTGAAACGTAAAAGAATACAAACGTCAACAAACTAATAAATTGCGATACCTGTGTTAAACTGTGGGCATAAGAGTGTGTTAGTACAGAGATTGTTCAGAATTAGAATAACCCAAATTTCATTCTAATTATGTATACTCAGACTTAACTTTTTATAAATGAAATGGATACCTAAGTAGAGGAGTTCTCTATTTAGGTACAGGAATATATTAATGGAGTCACGACCCTCAGTAATGAGTAAATACGATCGAAGGAGGCATGAAACTCTGGATAAATATGTGTCTGCAGAGTTTCATTTACAATGGATTTCCGTAAAGTAACGCCTGATTCAATATCTTATCTTGAAAGAAACTATGGAACTCCTTGCCCGAATCTCTATTCCCCTTGAACTATAATTTGTTGGTCTTCATGTCAAGAGTAAACCGGTTTCTTCCAGGCAAGCGTGAGCCTATATCATGTAAGAAAAAAAAACATTCAGAAGACTTGATAACCTCCTTTTTTTGAAGTCGGTTAAAAAAAAGGAGGCATACCTTAGTAGATGGTTGAGCCTGTCATCCGTGAGCCCCCTCTCGGAGAGGTTGAGCACACAGATGTTGTATTCCAGCTCGCCCGCCAGCGCCATGATGAAGGAGGACTTGCCGCACCCCGGCGGGCCGTACAGCAGGTAGCCTGCGGATAGTAACAAGGTTATTAGTCTCGGTTATTCAGTTGAACATATAATCCATACATATATAACAAAGATATTTAAAAAAATGTTGGGAGATATTTCTAATTGATAGAACACATTCCAAAAATTTCTACAAATTTCGTTAGTTTATCTGTTTCTCTACTTATCTGTCTCTGTTTATCGCTCGCTCGCTAGTTTAACGCTCTTCACGCAAAAACGGCTGATATTTGGTATGCAGGTAGTATTAGGTCTTAGGAGTGTCATAATAGGCTACTTTTTATCCTTAAATAATGCGAGTGAAGCCACGGGCGTCCACTAGTTATCAATATAAAAGGTATCTCCTACTTTAAGTAATGAATACAAAATCTGGAAAATATTTACAAAAATTGAGAATCATAGATATTATTGTATAGCAGCCAAGTGTGTGTTTTGGTTTGCTTGTTTCTCTTTTACTCCAAAACGATGACTATGAAACATCGTAATTTTTGGTAGTTATGATGATAGTATTTTTATCGCGAAACAACGCGAGCGAAGGCACAAGCGTCCATTAGTAACAAATAATAATCATCATCAGGCTGTTATCGCGCGCGGTGATACTCTTTTTCTAAGGATGTTAACAGTAGTACACTATTTTCTCTTGAATCCTTATATATGTATGTGTGTCAAATTTTAGCATAGCCTGTTTTACTTACCTCGTCTATAAGGTATGCCTCTATCCGTATACCACTGGGGATTATTAATAAAGTCGTTGCAGTCATCCAAAATTCGCTCCGCGAGCCCCGCCCTCAGCACCACACTTCTAAGTGGCCTCTTCTTGCGCGGGTGGCCAAACTGTCTCCACTCGGACCCCATGGCAGTGTACATGAGGGTCATGCCTTCGTGCTGCTTCAGCGCCATGGTTCGGGCTGGAATGGAGGGGAGGATATACCTACTATATGTTAATATGGATGGAAAATATAATAAACACATAATATGTTGTATGTTTATACTGTGATGCTGGATCTGAGCACAAATTTATTTATAAAATGTGTTGCGAATTTTAGACATTGCTTTGAAAGATTGAATAAAATGTATATGTGACACATTAAACAGTCAGAGGTTTTCAAATAATTTGGACAGAATTGCTTGATATAGCCACAATATAGAAAACAATACAGTAGGACGACGCCTTTGATCTCGTGCAAAATGCCGCCAACGTCTAGACTGCGTTAGAATGCCAAGGGTCGTCACAAGTAAACAAATTACATAAAATTATTTTTTATCGCAAATCAACATCGTCGGCAATATTATAATTAAAACAATATTATATATTACTTCATTTAACAATATAACAATGTCAAATTCCGTAGTTACATCAGAATACTGGTGAGTGGTAATATATATATATAAAAAAAAACTTCTTTGACAAAAATAGCTCATATTATTGTAAATATAAAAAATACAAAACATTAAGTTTAGTAATTAAACATAATAATAATATATAAACTTAAAACACCTATTTTTATTTATCTGTTGGCAACATTCCCAGCAAGCTGGCAGCATTGCCACAATGGGTGCTTTGCGCAATGAATGTGCCAGCATGTATCTTTATCCATGTACAAAAATATAGCTCAGGATAGACATAATAAAATTAGTGTACAATGATGAGGTATATTTTTTTTATATAAAAAATACATAATGTAAAATAGAACTGGAAAATTTATTTATTTAATTGTATGGCATTATCAAGTAGGCTATATAGGTATATTAAGACTGCTTAGCCAGTTAGCTGCATCAGGTGTAAGATCGCACATATCTCCGGGTGGGCTGTTAACTGGAGAATTATGCAATATGTATTAGGTGTAGAACCAGAATTATTATGTCCTACACCAGATATTATAAACATTTGAAATGTAAATCAGGTTAAAATTAGAAATTCCAAAACAGACCCTATGATAAGTGTATGAAATGAACCTACCTTCCTCCAGGATATCATAGTAGAGTTGTTTGTTCCGTCCGAAGGAGGTGAGTGTGACAGTCTCCCACGGGACCCCCATGTGGAGGTCCAGGGTGTGCTGCTCTCTCACTCGGTCCACCTTTATCCAGGCACCATTGTACCTGGAACGATTACAACAACATAATAAAATAGATGATTATACCTTTGACTGGTGATGTCCTCTCAGGCCCAGCAACAGTATTAATTACAAATATATATTTTAAGATTAGATAAAAACTAACATATGAAAATGTAATAAATATGTTAATTTATCATAGAGTAAATAAACATATTAAAAAAAATTGAATATAAAATATATCTTACAGTACTTTCAAAGTAAGTACGTAATACAACTTTTGTAAGTTACACATCAGAAAATAATATTTTGTAATCACTTATAATACTCGTAGAGTCATCATTGTTGGTGCAAAGTACATCATAACATGGTGGATGCATGTAGCTTCGCTTGGGTTGTTTAACAATAAGTAGTAAGGGTAAAGTAGGCTTATGTTGCCCCTGGGACCATATACTAAATCCATACCAAAAATTATGAAGATATGTGCTACATTGTGGCTCGAAAGTTGAATAAACAGCCCAACAGAGACACTTTTGCTTTCATATAATGGTGCAATATAAATGTATGTAGTCTGTAAGTACTCTTATCTTTAGGAGGGCAATGAGCTGTGTTATATATAAGTATCTGTAATTGTAATGGCTTGAACTTTGCTTTAACCCGCCATTGGTGACATATATGTCTGTAAGACCAGGTTGTTTAAAAACGAAGAATATTTTTTTCACTCTTTATCTAATTGCATTGCGATTTTGAGTAGCTGTCTTATTGCACGCCAGGTGATACATAGGTACAGCTAATAATCAAGGTGTGGAACTTCTTTGTCATCACTTCATTGAGAATTTGCCTATAAATCTGATTGAACCACATCTAAGAGAAGGAAAAACACAGTTGACAAAGACTTATTAAATTTAGAAGATTGATGATGCATCTGGTGTAGCTGGTCCTTCAAGGAATGGTAGTTGGTTTTAATGTGGATGGCAAAAAAACTGAAAGACAGGGTTCACTTGCCATAAATGTAAAAAATATTTGTGCCATGAGCACATAATACCCACTTCCTCATGTAGTTTGGCTGTTGATGATGAGTGATTTTAGCATGACATTTTGTTATTATTCGGTAGAAGTCTTTATTTTATATTTCCATTATATTATAATGCATCCAAAGATGTTGTCTAGTGCTAATAAAAGAGATTGGATTTATATTTTTGCCTATATTTTATTGACAACAAATGTCCTATTTTATATCCTTTTCAATTAAAAATTGCACAAATACTATTTAAATAGAAATACATGGAGCCCAAAACCCTGGTGCAGGAGACCGGGGTCACCGACAATGTAAGCTAAATACACGTCACCAATGGCGGGTTAAACGAAGCTCAAAGTTAAGATTTTAAAGATTTTAATTGAAATTTTATGTAAATATTATGTAAAACTAACCTGAAAAAATGCTGTCCTACGCTAGGTATGAAGTCGTATTTAGTTTTCACTTGTCCAGTGTCCCTTTGTAGGAAAGAGGTTTCTACACTCAAATGCTGGGTTTGTCTGGCTCCCTTCTGTGTGATCCATTGCAACAACCACTGGTAAGACTTATCCCGGCAGGGGACTTCTAATGTTATCATGCAGTGTCTTCTAAAAAGTATTATCGAAGTGTGTAAACCTTTTCTCAATATTGCAGCACCGGCTCCTATGCCGAATAGGCCAAAACCCGCACCAAAATAAGGATTCTGTGATAACGAGGCCACATAATCTGCGATGGTCATGATTATTAATGAATTAATAAACTAAAATAATAACTTTTCCCCATAGCCGACCAAGTTCAACAATTTTGCGAATCCAGCAACCAGCTGATGATGACTTTTTTTTTTTAAATTGGCCATAACTTTGTATTGTGCCAGTTCTCAAGTAAAAAGATGATGATGACTTGATGACGTCTGTCAAATCTGACATTGAATTGTTTTGAAATCATATTGATAGTGACATACAGATTTAAACAATATTTTGTTTACTTTTGACTTCACACGGTTATTTTTTTAAAACATAATGAATATCATCAAAATTAATCTACATGGCTAAGTCTTGTTGCAATCATGAAACTTGCAAAAGTACTTCTCGTCGCAATTTTTATATTACAATTTAATACGATTGTATGCAGACTAATGAAGATGATTTATGAGAGAGACATGTCTGAGCACTGCCGACGCCGCGTGATACCCTCCGTATTTCTCGGAAGGAAGGTGGTGGAAGCCAACGCGAGGATACTGCAGTTCTCACGACTGGAGCTGCCTTACAGCTGTTTCATTACAGTCAGGTATGTGTCTTTGGGACGCCTTGCGGTGTAGTAATGAAAGTCACTGTTAAAGTCACAACATTCTTTTATTCACTAGGTACACAACACAAAACGTCTCCATTATTATATAAGACTTAAAGACTTATATTAGCTTAGAAAGCTACGATAAACATTTCCGCGAGTGCGTTGGTGCTTGGCGCGGGAGCGGGGAGCTTCGGTGAAGGTCTCGGACCGACTCGTGTGCGTGTGCGACCGCAATGACCGCGTGTCCTGCGTGATATTGAAGCGCGGTGTTACCCCCGCGCCCCCTTCCCGCTCATGTGCGTGGGTCTATATGTTTTGAGGTGGCGCGACGATCGCCACACCACCCCCCCACGGAGAAAGGTAAACCGAGCGTTAACAAATAAAAACTTAAAACTGAACTTACATTAACCGACCTTAAAGTGTATACATATCTACAAAAAACATTACACATCCACCGGAAGCTTAAAGCGGACGCGACGTCCGGATCGGGTGACGTACTTAGCTGGAGGGTCGGTAGGTAAGGGATTGGGTGATTGTGGTTGTGATCTAGGTGATGGTCCTGGCGAAAAAGTAGTGCTAGGAACTGGCAGTGCTGCGTTTGGCTGTACCGATCTGTCTGCAGTGGATGCAGGAATAGACGTTGGCGCCGTTTGACTCGATGTTGGTTCCATTTGAGGAGCTATGTAAGCTGGCTTAGTTCTGTCGATGCTAACTTGAACGCTCCTACCAGGCATTTGAATAGTGAGTGTCTTGTCTGTGCGATTAAGAACTTTATAGGGCCCTGTGTAAGGGGGTTGAAGTGCGCGGCGTACCGTGTCATCTCGTAAGAAGATGTGTGAAGCGTCGCTCAAATTTTTGAATACAAAAGTTTTGGGCTCCGTGTGTCGGGACGCCGGTGCTGGACGTACTTTGGCCATTGTGCTCTGTAGCCGGGCCATGAAGTCATCGCTTGTATGCTGTGGTGTGCCACTAGGTACCAGGAGCTCGCCCGGTAAGCGTAGTGGTTCACCGTATACAAGGTCTGCAGAGGAACAGCGTAGATCCTCTTTAAGTGCTGATCTGATGCCGAGAAGAACGAGCGGTAAAGCTTTGTGCCAGGATTGTGAATGACACATGATAGCGGCCTTGAGATGCCGGTGGAAGCGTTCCACCATACCGTTAGCCTGTGGGTGGTAGCTAGTTGTTCTCGCTCTTCTGGTAGCTCCTAGATCCATTAGTTTGTTGAATAACGTGGATTCGAATTGACGTCCTTGGTCAGTAGTGACGGTGGTGGGGACGCCAAAACGAGCAATCCAACCGTGAAGAAATTGGTCAGCAACTTCTTCGGCTGTTATATTTGTCATTGGCCAAGCCTCTGGCCATCTTGTAAAACGGTCAATTGCTGTAAGACAATAAGTGTAACCGTTGGAGGACGGAAGTGGTCCTATGATATCCAGATGGACGTGTTTGAATCGTCCAGATGGAGTAGGAAAATCAGCGAGCGGGGCTGATACATGTCGTGTGACTTTGCATTTCTGGCATGCGAGGCACTCGCGTGACCAGTTGCGACAGTCTTTTTTAATGCCGGGCCATACGTAGCGATCAGCCACAAGGCGCGTAGTTGCACGCACCCCAGGGTGACTCAAATTGTGAAGTCGATCGAAGGCTGCACGGCGATGTTGCGGTGGCAAGTATGGCCGTGGTTTCCCGGTCGTGTCATCGCAAAGAATGGTGATATCGGACCCGGGAACTAATGTAGGCACTAGTTTTAAAGAGGAGTTGTTGCGAATATTTTCGAGCTCATCGTCCTCTGCTTGTGCTCGAGCGAGCGAAGCAAAATCGTCACCAAGTGAAATCTGTTCAACTCGTGACATGGTGTCGGCGACAACATTGTCAACACCTTTAACATGCTTGACATCCGTCGTGAATTGACTGATGAAGCTAAGTTGGTTCAGTTGTATTGGTGGGAGCTTCTCTCGTTTTTGGCTGAAAGCATATATGAGAGGCTTGTGGTCGGTGTAGATTGTCGCGTGTTGTGCCTCAAGAATATGTCGAAAGTGCTGTACACTTTCGTATACTCCAAGGAGTTCGCGATAGTAGGCGGGCCATTGGCTTTGTTTATCTGTTAGTTTCTTGCTGAAAAATGCCAATGGTCGCCATTGATTAGACACCTTTTGTTGTAGGCAAGCTCCCACGTAAGTTGATGACGCGTCTGTAAACAGACCTAATGGCGCGTCACTGTTTGGGTGAGCAAGCAGAGTCACGCTCACCAGGGCGTCTTTACACCTTTGGAATGCCAATTCAAGTTCTGGCGTCCAGGGCACTGGTTTAGCACCTTTGAGTTTGGATGAGGCTAAGACGTTGATGAGTGGCGCTTGTGTTTCTGCTGCTTTTGGGAGGAATCGGCGATAAAAGTTAATCATTCCGAGGAAGCGGCGAAGACCTTGCACTGTTTTAGGTAAGGGATAGCTCCGCAACGCTTCAATCCTCTCTGTTGGAGGGCGAGTTCCATCTTTGTTGATGGAGTACCCTAAGAATGTTACTTCTTCGGCACCGAAAACGCACTTGGATGCGTTCACTACGACGCCGTAGTCTGCCAGGCGTTGGAATAAGGTACGTAGATGTTCCTTGTGCTCCTGGTGTGACCGTGAGAATACAATTATGTCGTCAATGTACGTATAGCAGAAGTCGAGTCCCCTCACGACTTCATCCATAAACCGTTGAAAAGTTTGTCCAGCATTTCGTAAGCCGAAAGTCATGAACGGAAACTCGAATAGCCCGAACGGTGTGGTGATGGCAGTCTTGCAAATGTCTGGTTGGTGTACTGGCACCTGCTGGAATGCTTTGACCAGGTCAATGGTGCTGAATATTGTTGAACCAGAGATGTTGTGCGTAAAATCGGCGATGTGCCTGACGGGATACCGGTCTGGAACAGTACGAGCGTTCAGAGCGCGGTAGTCTCCACAAGGTCGCCATCCTTCCTGACCCTTTTTAGCCATGTGTAGCGGTGATGCCCAAGGACTGTCAGATGGTCGAGCTGTTCCACAAGTGACCATGTCTTCAAATTCCTTTTTAGCTGCAGCTAGTTTCTGAGGGGCCAGGCGACGTGGGCGGGAGGAAACTGGAGGTCCATCGGTCGTGATGATGTGATGTACCGTATTGTGTTTCACTTGTCGTGGTAGACCTGGAGGTCGCGTGAGGTCAGGAAACTCCAATAGAAGATTCGAGTAAAGTGAGGTCGATTGAGCAGACACGGATCTTACACTGACTTGGCTCACATTGGCAATCGATGCTTGGGTAGATAGTTTGGTGTTTCCATCGATAATTCTCTTGTTTCGAAGGTCAGGTAGTAAGTTGTAATGACTTAAGAAATCCGCACCTATTATTGGCGTATCTACGTCAGCGATGATAAAATGCCAGTGAAAATCTCGACGCAGGCCTAAATTCAGGTGTAAAGAGATAGTCCCGTATGTCTTTATTGAGCTGCCGTTAGCCGCAGCTAGTTGGTAGCCGGTTGCTTGTATCGCGCGACCCTTGCATAATTTTCTCGGGTAGCAACAGATGTCGCTGCCGGTATCGATGAGAAATTGGTAACACGTCGTTTTATCGACAGCGAATAACCGGCGGCTTGTTATATCTGAATGATCAGTCGCCGCGACTACTGATCGTGAAGTGAGTTTTTCCGACTTCCACGAGCACGGTTTCGTGCATTTACGTGCCTCATGTCCGTAGGTACAATGAAACCAGCACAGGTGCGAAGCTGAACTTGACCTCTTTGACCTTGCTGATCTCGCGCTGAGGGCATCTACGCAATTTGTAAGTACCTCGACTAGGCGAGCAAGTTGAGTTAACTTATTATTCTGTTCCGCCGTCATGTTGAGTTGCGGAAAGGGAGAAGTCGAAAGAGATAAGGAATAGGTAGGTATGTCAGTAAGTATATAGATATATATACGTCACACGAACCGAAAGTAACAACCGCTTTCAGTACCGGAATAATAAATAACAAATTATAATCAGTACTAAAAAATAACGGTTGTACTTAATATCTATAATTATTTACATTATTATAAAACAAATACAAGAGAAAATAAAATCAATTTAAACATATAAAACAATATTATAATAAATGTTAACCGGTAAGCACATAAAATAAGTTAACCGACAGTGAGTGCGTTAACCAAAAAAAAATAATACAATAATCGGACGGCGGGCGGTGTGCAATGGGTTAAAATAAGTAGGTAAAATCCGGCCGCCGTGAACGTGTTTATAAATACATGATTAGCTCACGTAAATGGGTGCCTAGACTGCCTAGGTAAGTTGAGAGTATCACAAATTCTTAACGTAATCTATAATACATAAGCACAAAGAAATTTTATAAGTACGTAGATACATCCTATAAATAATTAGAACTAAGGTAACAACGAAAATTCACTTCACTTGTTTCGAGTTCTAATGTTTTAGGTAGGTATGCACTGTAACTATTATGTTGACGAAATTTTTGAACGAGTAGGTATTTAGCTAATACTAAAGTTCGCTCACCAAATGTCTGTAGGTATACTCATGTGCTGGCACGAAGGGAGTGACGGAGGTGTTTCCATCTCCTGGCTCTGCTACTGAGATCGGTTGAAGCGGGTTCGGCGAGGATGCTCGCAGATCTCGTCGTTTCGTATACTCCTTGAACTGAGCGTGGTTGATTCGCTACCGCATAGCAACAGGGTGAAACCACATGGATTTGTGCTTGCTAGGCGCGGGCGACGTTGCTACCGAGCAACATGGTGTCACGGTAATATTACCGTGATGGCGTAGCCACGTAGCTCGTAGCTAGTTAGTTGCTGAGCGCGGTTTTTGTGAGGCCACGGGTGAGGCGGCGCGCTTTGTACGTTGCGTTGCGTGTTTTTCGTGGCGGCGCGCTTTGATTGATGTTTGCCGCGCTATGCCCACTTGTAGACGCGACGCGTTGTTTGCATTGCAGCGTTATGACGCCTATGTTATCGGCGGTTTGACGCAGTATGAGTTACTAAGTGCGCCGATGTTTATTGCGATTTTAAGCACTGTGTTGTCGTAGGTAATTGAAGCACTTGATAAGTAACATAGTCTCGCACTGAACACGGAAAGTTTTTTGCACCGGGGTCACCATTTTGGGACGCCTTGCGGTGTAGTAATGAAAGTCACTGTTAAAGTCACAACATTCTTTTATTCACTAGGTACACAACACAAAACGTCTCCATTATTATATAAGACTTAAAGACTTATATTAGCTTAGAAAGCTACGATAAACATTTCCGCGAGTGCGTTGGTGCTTGGCGCGGGAGCGGGGAGCTTCGGTGAAGGTCTCGGACCGACTCGTGTGCGTGTGCGACCGCAATGACCGCGTGTCCTGCGTGATATTGAAGCGCGGTGTTACCCCCGCGCCCCCTTCCCGCTCATGTGCGTGGGTCTATATGTTTTGAGGTGGCGCGACGATCGCCACATGTCTACCAATGGGTCTGCAGACGAGTCCATCTGGTGGGTAGTCACACACTATATACCTACGTACATAAAAGAATAGTATACCTACTTACTAATTTCTTGTATGTTTTGAACAGGAGTGAATCGGGCAACAACATGGTGATGATGATCCAAGTCATGTCCAAGGAGGTGGAATCTGCCTGCGAAGCTAACGAGCAGGTTAGTTAAGTATAGTCTTGGCACGGTAATAATATCATACAGTATTGTAACTCGGCCGTGTCCTTGAAATAAGTGCCTACGCGCGGTACGTAAACATGAGATAGGGCTGTCGCTGTCGCCCACCTACAGCGTTTTAATTGCTTCTGGCTACTTTGAGTTTCTATCTAGTTTTGAAACTAAATTTATTACTTTTTATTTATTTATTAGCACAGATACTTAGTATCAATATAAAATATTAATATTTCGGTCGCAAATTTATAAGATTGATTTGTTATAGATATTTATTATTTTATATTTTTTATTTCACATACATAATCATGTTTTTTTAATAAAGATAAAGATAAGATAAAGATAAAGAATCTTTATTGATAATGTAAAATTGTAACATACATAGGTATAAGTACTAATATCACAGAATATGCTACACAAATTACAATATCTCGTCAAATCGAATTTATAACATTAGGCTTTTATAAAATTTTAGAAGTTACATTTGTCTAGTTTTATTAATAAAACAATGAAAATTTTTGTTATTAAAATCATGTCAAACATAATAATAGGTATGTAATCATACAATATGTCAACTTAAATAAATCTTGGTACTGTCACTTTAGCTGTATAGGGGCTAAAATGACAATTTGGCATCACACTCCTTACTCAGTAGTTAATTACATAATTTCTAAGCAAGTTTAGAATCAATTGGTAGTTGACTGTAGTCATTTTCAAAGTATTCTTTAAAACTGTATAGTGTCTGATCTAACAATAATTGTTTGACGCTATTGCAAAATTGCTGATCATTATTCAAAGACTGAATGTGTGCGGGGAGTTTATTGAACAGTTTCTCTCCCATTATAGTGGGTAGTTTCTTAGTCATACACAGCCTAGGCACAGTTGGTTTCAACAATACTCTGTTAATCTTGGTTCTATTTGAGTTATAAGTCTTAAGTTTAAACAAATGTGGATTTCTTTTTACAAACTTTATAATCTCTAATATATATTGTGACACTGACGTCAAAATCTTCAACTCTTTGAAATGGTTTCTACAAGACTCTCTATATCTACCTCCCACCTCCTCTTTAATTAAATCTATCAATCAAAAAAACACCTTGCATTTTTATTGAACACTTTCTATTCAATACACAAAGTATTTTATGTAGGTAATGTAGGTAATATTGACATTTGACATTCAAAAATTAATTTTTTACTTGTTCCTACCTGTATTAATGTAATCAAGATCATTGGAAGGGACTAGCTAACATAGCACGGGTGTGCCCTGACCCAGTATGTTAGGTAGTAATTAAGAATTATTGTTACACTTATTCTGAATAAATTAATTTTGAATTTGAATTTTGAATTGAATATTAATATTTTATATTGTTTCTAAGTATCTGTGCTAATAAATAAATAAAAAGTAATAAATTTACCATCTCAAATCTAGATAGAAACTCAAAGTAGCCAGATGCAATTAAAACGCTGTAGCCTAGTAGCCCTATCTCATGCTTACGTACCGCGCGGCTGTAGGCACTTAATTCAAGGTCACGGACGAGTTACAATACTGTATGGATATTATTACCGTGGTCTGGCAGCCCTAACGTGCCGCGCGCATGCCTCGATCCGAGCGCGTAGGTATAGCTCGCGCGTCGTCCGTTTATATGAAGTTGGAATACTGTAATATGATATTATTACCGTGATCTTGGTCTATGCTGTGTACAGGGTGTACTTATGCTACTTTTGAGACTCAATAGGTAGGTTGAATATTCAAAATACGATACTTAACATATCCGTCCGTCTCACTAACGTCTTTATGTTGTGGCGAGAAAGAACAAATAAACCAACTAATTCACAAACCTACACAAGTTTAAATTATTTGCCTACATGTAGTTATATTATTAATTTTCTGTTGCCAGCTTTTAATATACGAGATGGGCGAGACATTCGGTGGGTACTGGGGCCCCCTGCCCGACTCGGTGCTCAAGCGCCAGCCGCTGCCCCCACAAATATACACGCTGAAGACCACGCGGGCCCCCACCGTCATCACTTATAGGTGAGACTTAGAAAAGAAGAAAGAGCGAGCACTTTGAGTTGGTACCTCTATTGGTAGGTACTGCGTTAAAGTTAAAGCAAAAAATAAAAAAATGAAGACTACACACGTACCTACTCGTTATGCCTGGCTAGCTACCACCCTATAATTTATATAATATCTATCACCAAGTACCTAACTGTGTGTTTCGGCAGACACCTATGAAAATCAGTTCCTTGGCAGTAGGGATATATGTATGCTCCTCCTTACCCTTGGGCTGTCACTTGTAATCGCTTCAGGTACCTAACCTATGGTAGTGGTCAAATGGCAGACTGTTTAAGCAGCGTTATCTAAATCTTCCGTTTCAGGCCAGAATCAGAAGAAGAGGAAGACGAAGAGCCCCTGACCACTACTCGCCGACCTCCCACAAGTTCCTCCTCCTCCCCGCAACCGACGGGCGATTACATCGAGGTCGTGGTACCGCTCGTCAACTTCTCAGCGCACTTCGAACGGACAGGCGGTGGTACGGCCCCTGATGACGTCAATATACTGGATTTGGAGGATGATCTTACTCCTGCGTATGTTAAATAATTATTATCCTCAACCGTAGCTTAGACTAGATTCACGGTCCCTCGGCCACTTCTTGAATGGGTGACCAAATGGTGGCTTTTCGCTTGGACACTGTGGCACGGTAACCGTGACTGTGGGTAGTTTGATAGTACGGTCATGTCGCAACTAGAGTTCAAGCAAGATAACTCTGCGCGCGGATAAAATTGGAACTAAAATGTTCTGATTGCAATTTGATCAGAGGCAGAGGCCAATACTCGGCATAAGTGCTGCCGCCAGTCGCGCGCAAAGTTATGTTGTACGGACTCTACCTCCTCTAACCCAAGGATTTTCATCCCTCTCTTATGCTCTAACCTTATGGCCTCCCCTTTAGGGTCAGTTTCAAACTCGCGACCTTAGAGTTAGCTACTCTGATAAACGAAAACGAGCCTTGTATTGCAATATAATTAGATAGTAGGTATTTAATATTTAAGGATAGAATTATTTATCTATCAGCTACCTTCATCGACTTATTGTTAGCTTTGTATTTATTTTATCAAACCAGGGACTCAAAAAACAAATTGATATTTGGTGATTAGTGTAACTTTATTACGATGAAATGTTAAAATTGTTTAAATATGTTTTATGGTCAAGTGACCATAATTCACCTGATGGTAAGCAATCATTACGGTCTAGGAAAGAGCGTGCATGCTTACCCAGAAAGAACCGATTCAAACTCGTTTTGAAATTTGATAACTTTTGACTTATCATGATTAACCTCGTAACGCCCAATGTACATTATATTGTACAAAGTAACAGGAAGCATTCCAGCCCGAACTAAAAAAAATTCATCACATAAAGAGAGAGCGTTACGCTTCGCTAAGTACTTACATATATAACATACTATTGAAATACTCAATCAAGTTTCCTTCAATTTCAGTCCAGATGTAGAGTACAACAGCGAGATCCTCCCGCTGGTGCAGTTCCAGATGGTGGGTGGCGGCCCGCAGCGCGACCCTGCAGCCAGGTACAACCTGGAGCTCGGCCTGCCGGGGTACACGCCCGACTTGAGGTGATCCTGGAGTTTGCAGTACTACTTAAACTAAAATCAGGATAAACTATCTATAGTTATACGTAGATTCTAAACTATGACCTTTACATCAGGCAGACTGTAGTCAAACGTAAGCCTATTCCGTGTTGAAAAAAAACTAATCCAGAGACTCGTTTTAAATTTCGTCAAGCAATTTAAACAGCATTTATTATCCTGCACTGAAGCACCGAACATATATCAGGTATAATACTACCTCCTGCTACGCTACGACGCGAAATTATGTCTGTTTGTAAAAAAAATGTATGATGATTGCTTGTGAAACACGAATAAGCTTTTGTGCCAGTTTTCAGTTATTATATGCCTATTATATGCCAATTTAGTCTGATTTATTCATACATACATATATTTACCGCCAATTTTATTAGTCTTAAGTATATCATATTCAAATCAAACATGGTCGGTCAGATAACTAGACATAGCATATACTTACCTACTTAGTAGGAGTACCATCCTAGTAAGTTATTCTGCAGGGAGCTAAACATCGGACAGGCTTGGCTTCATAAAAATCCGAATATCCGACTCCACATCCGATGACTAAGCATCCTACCTGAGTTATATAAAAATATTTAATGTTGTAACATTTTCCTTATGTTTCCAATACTTTACTTATAATTACTACTGTTATAGCACAGACAACAAAACACTCAATTTAAGCAATTTCACATGATGTTATAATATCCACATCGATATCGTAATAGCTCATTATAACATCAAAAAAGCGTGACCAACCTGATTGCAAGGCCAATCAGGTTGGTCGCGCTGCGCTCTCGTTGGTTAGACTTTAATGGCCGCAAATTAAATCCCATGTAACATAGACAAGTTATCCTATCTTACATGATGTAATTTAAGCGATTCTTTAATAGTAGTTTATGTAACTGCATATAACACAGGTATTAAAACACTCGTTACTATTATCGCTTAAATTACATCATGTACGATAGGATAACTTGTCTATGTTACATGGGATTCAATATTCTAAAAGTAAAATAAAACTAATAATTCGTAAATTTAATAAATAATTTATTCATCATATTTCTCTTTTCATGATATACACAGGTTAACATTGCCACCTCTGAATCCCACATCAAGGAAAATCACTAAACAGAGATATCAACCAACCAGGCGGGTCGACTTCAAGAAACATAGGACATTGTTCCAAACGGTAAAACAAAACAGGTAATAAACTAAATACAGCAAACAATTTATTTCAATAAGTAACTATATACGGTTACTTATAGTAACTTACGGTTTTCACTCACGTGTAATTTCGCGTATGTTGTATGTATAGTATACCCCCGAACCGCGCAAACAACATACTTACGCGAAATCACACGTGAGTGAAAACCGTAATAGTTACTTATTGATAAAAATGTCTCACTAGTTTTAATAATAAAATTTATTTCAAATCAGGTGAGAGATAATACAATCTTTAAATAAAAAAAATTAACGCTTTATATATAAAGTTAAAGCTATACAAAATCAAAGGTTCTATTGAAAACCCCAACATGTAAAGCCCAGATTTCTGACGACTAGGCGAATTTCTTAATTTATTTGTTTCAGGCGTTTCATGCCTTCCTCAACAGAATATTCTTTTCCTACTAAGAAATCAACAGTAACACAAGATTCGTGGATTATTATAGAAGATCTTCTCCAAAGACTGAGTGGAAATAAAGGAAATTCCACGATAACAACGCTATCAACTAATGAAGTTACGCTTTTGGAGAAGATCGGTTACATGGATCATAGTAAAAGTGGTACTTAATCTTAAAATACTTCTATCTTACATTAATCATAACAATCACGCAAGTACATCTATTACTTATTACTTATCTATACTAATATTATAAAGCTGATGAGTTTGTTTGTTTGTTTGAACGCGCTAATCTCAGGAACTACTGGTGCGAATAGAAAAATTCTTTTTGTGTTGAATAGACCATTTATCGAGGAAAGTTTTAGGCTATATAACATCACGCTGCAATCAAAACGAGCAAAAAAACAATGGAAAATCTGGAAAAAAACGGCGAAAATTATTCATCTTTGAGGGCTTCTGTTGCGTGCGCTGCGAAAACGGTTCATGTCGTGGGTATCAGCTCTAATTTATAAAGCTGAAGAGGTAGTTTGCAAAAATAAATACGATGCCCAAAAAACTATTCCACGCGGACGAAGCCGCGCGCACAGCTAGTATATGTACCTTATCTAGATAAATATGGAACCTACAGTTGCTATCACGAATTATTGTAGGTACTTATTATAGGCTCACAAAATCTATATGTATATGAACTGCAATCCTGAAAATCTGTTATTAATATCGAATTGTTACTTGCAGTTATTGTTTAGTTAAAAAATTTGGCTCTATCAATCAATCAATCAATCAATCAATATAACTCTATTGTACACCAGAAAACAAAATACTAAAACAATTTACAATAAAATTACTTAACCTAGGTACATTGAGACCCTAGGTACCTGTATTTGAGAGCCCTAAGTTTTGACATAGGTAAAAGAGGTTACATACATATGTGCCTTAATTCACAATCTTCAATTTATGACTTAAATTTTTCGTAGAGTAAACTGACCAAACAAAACTTTTATCAAGAAATTTCTGACACAACTTTACAAATAGGTCAAAGTACCCGTAACATAAAACTCTTAATATTAAATGACTGTATGTTTGCTTTCTATTGTATTACTGGTACAAATATAATTTCTGATCTCGCTGGGAAATACGGGCGCGAGCGAAGGGCGGGATATTGAGGGGTCCAGGGAGTACGCAGTTCAATAACAATAATAAAAAGATTAATACCTATTGCTAATATTGTTATAGACTATAGGAAATAATAAATATCTTGAAGGTCAGCTTTTAATGGCAGCGAACGAATAATAGAAACAAAAATTATACAATTTACTTCTACCTACCACACTTAAAAGAATATCTTTAGGCTTTTCTAGCCCACTGCAAAAGGCATCGTGCCCAGCAATCTGACTGCATCATAACTTTTCAAAAAAATATGTTGTTTTTCAACGTAGCGTTAAATTTAGTCTTAATTAAATTAAATTCTTAATTTCTTCAAGTAGGCACCTCAATGCACTTTTGAAAGTCAATTTTCTTCTAAATGTTAATATAACACTTTCTTCTTGCAGCGTATCTCTCATCAAATCTATCAATGTACGAAAACATTGCAAGTGACGAAGGAAATTATTTTATGACAACACAGGACAAAGTTTTAGATTCCAAAAGGAATAGTGCAAGCTTGAGGTAAATAAGAAAATATTTTTCGTACCTAATCATTTAGTGTAATTAGTTAATTACTAACTAACTTTCTAGCTAGTAAAAAATAGTTTCTTACATATGTAAGATTTTGAATTCAATTTATTTTTTTGGTAATTATTTATAAAAGTGATTAATGATGATTCAAGAACTCGTCATATACATACCTACTTGTTTAAAAAATACAGCAGGAAACAGAAGTAGGTAGAGATCACAACTTGGGGTCGAGTTATTAATTTGATGGGTGTGCGTGATGCTAACCACGAGGGCAATGACTTGCCTGTCCTGGCACTTTGTGGTACATGATATGCGTTATTTAATGCGATATATCGTTTTATCTACAAATTATATTTTCTCCTGTTAGGTCATAATAGCACAGATTTTTTAAATGCATTTATTGTCAAAATTTCTTAGTATAAAAGTCGTGAGGCCTTAATCAGTTACAGGTAGCTTAGTAGATTCTTGATAAGTTTTTCGACCAGACAATTACGGCTAACGGCAGAGTTGCTTAGAAGTAAATTAAGTTCTTGTTATAAGTACCTACGTGATTATTTTATTTGCAGCACTAAGAAACAATCAACTGCATCAGCAACAACAAGAGATTATGAAATAAAACTAGCAAAAGCATTGCAAGAAGTTACTGCTGACTTTAATGGATTTACTAATAATAACACACTTAATAACATAGAATTAACGACAGGAAATATGAAAGAATATACAACGAAAGGAAAATCAACAGTAAATGATTCCCCTGTGTCGAGTGAAAGCACCTCAATGTTGAAATTTGAGGATACTTCAGAAAATTCAAATAAATACATAAATGAAGATGATATGATTCGGAAAAATACTGGTATATAGCGTATTTTATGAGGTCTTGTAATTTAATTTTAATATTGGCATAGATTATTTTTAGTGACATAAATTTTCTTGGAACTTGTACAAATAAATATTTGGAAATACATTTTCCCCAGATAAGTTTCTAATTTTTCAATCGCAATTTTTCAATATATTATTTTCAGAAACCGTAACATCGGATGTTACAAGTTCAGAAGCTTTACACATGTCAAGTTCGCAGAAGAGCAACAGCATACGTCCTAGCATGTAAGATGATTAACTATTTCAATATAAACTATAAGAAACTCTTCTTGAGACGCATTATAAATTGATAATGAATTTATGAAAAGCTCAATTCCAGAATATATATTCCATAAATATTGCCTTGTGTTTTGTTTTGTTTAAAGCCAATATTGTATTATATTAATTGATTATTTTATTTAGGCTCACTGATTATAATAAGTGTAAAGCAATAAGTATTATAAGTATTTTAAAGACATCACTGTTAAGAAGTGATTACCTATGTAATTTGACTTGCCCTGTACGGCGCGATGTCGTAAGGTTAATAAACATTATGATTTTGTGATACGAAAAAAATTGCTCATGGCAATGCCATCTATTGCAGCACGAAACACACGTTTATTAAATATTTTCTAAACATATCACGATCGCAAGATTATATTTTCCAGCAACACAATTCCCACCGGTCCCCTAGTAGGCCACGAGTCCTGGGAGAACCTGGTCCAGGCTGCTCCCGAGATGGCCGTGCTGTTGAACAAGACTGTTGACAGCCAAAATATTGGTGGTACTGGTGATGGTATGGGAGGAGTCACAAAAATAGTGAGAAAAAACGTTGTGTGAGTCAACAAAGCATTGACAAAATTTTGCCTATCTGATAAAAACGGTAGCGGGCCGAAATTTCCTCCTCATCGAGTAGTATTGCTTCATTACTGAAGGTCACAATTTCCTCGCAGAATTAATGCGTAAGGGAATTCTCTTAGGCAAGTAAACAGTGATGGGTGTCAGAAACTACAGAAGACACATACCTCCGGCTGCTCAGATGACGTAGTCTTCAAACATCTCGGTTTCCTCACATTTTTTTTTTACATTTGATAGACTTACGCTTGACTACAACTTGCCTAATGTTAAGCAACGTTGTAATCTACGATCTAGCGCGCTTGCCTAGAAGAAACCGGTTTCCTCACATTGCTTTCCTTCACTGTTTAGCGAGTGCCAATACACACATAATTAAAAAAAAAACATGTCTAAGTAGGGGCTAAGATCGAACCGTTGGTACACGTTAGAATGTAAGGCGGACGCATTTACCATAGAGCCGCACTTGCTTTAGTAGCGTATACGGTGCGTTTATGTACAAGAGCATAATTTAAATTAAGATAGACGCGACTGAAGTAGGATAACATAACATGTTCCGAGTAACGGTCTCTCTTGTAGATGTGAGTCATACGTGCATACAAGTCACAGTATGTTCCAAGAATTAGGCATGGATGACGAAAATAATAGGTACATACCTAGGTAAAAAATTGTCGTTTTTTAGGCTTGCTTAGAATTCAGGAAGCGAATTCATATTGTCTATCTACAATGGAAGTTTCTTTCGTTTCTTTGATTTAAGCGCACTTTGAATCTGTTTAACACTGAAATTCAGAACAGAAACAATCGGGCAAGGGACTCATAACTCCTACATTTTCATCATTCATTTTAGTTATGAAATTTGTGTGATTTTGTTGGCCGCGGCTTAGCTTGCGTGCAGTTATTCGTATCAAAATTAGTGTACATCACTTGTCCTGTTACCATACTAAAAAATATAATGATCCAATGATATCATGATATATCATGTAAAATTATTGTGAACCATGACTTATTACTTTGTTACGAATAAGTGAATATGAATATATCCGTCGCTCCGTTGCGACGTGTAAGAGAAACTTTCACTATATCTTTCATAATGTAGTAGGTAAGTATGGTACTTTAGGATTAAAATTTACACTTGTGTTGTAATAGTTTTATAAGTTATGAATCAATACCTTTAAAAATGAAAATTGAAAGTATGGTACAATGATATATCGACATAACATACCTATATTTTTTTGCTACAGACAAAAGCGCAAGAAGCGCGACATCCACTCCATAGCGATCGAGAACGCCCGCCCGCACGTGCTGACTACTAAGAAGGTCATCACAACCACCACCAAGAAAGCGTTCAACGTCGGAGACATGCAGGAGTTCGCGCAGCTCGCTGAGCTGCAGGATGATGAGGTTCGAAGCTACATATTTGATTAATAAAATACGTGTCATCCGACCTACAGAAGCGCCCAAAAAAAGGATTCCACTTTTTGGTCACCCATCCTAGGGCTGACCGCGTCGCCTTTGCTTAACATTGGTGATCGCATTCGATTGCCTGTGCCAGCTGTGGCTACGGGCGAGTTTTTTTTGTTAAATTGACCGTTGAAAAGTCCCATGGAGTTTTTCACTCTAAAACAAAACACCAATCAAAACAATTTAAAGGCTTCTATGATTCTAACTCTGTGTATGGTAGAGCACTGTTATCGATTAAAATATATCAGTTAAGGAGACATCTTTGAATGGCGCTTCAATTGCGATTGAAAGGTTCCCGAATTTATGAAACACACCAGTGGCTACATCAATGCTTAACCAGTAGCAATAACATTAGGCTCGCTGTAATCAAACACGACCTTTACTTGAAAGAATTCATCAAACAAATCCAATAACAAATATGTATGGGGCAGTTCCCAGACCTTTTTCTTATCGAATGAGAGTGGCCAACTCTGATGTCGAGAGTTTATCAACTCTATCTGACAAGGCTTTACAACTGCCGTACTAGACAAACAGATGTAGGTAATATAACTAAGTAAACACGTCTATCGTAAAATGTACCGCCATAGTTTGTGGGTTGAATAGTTGTCTGGTAAAATAAGTACGTCAAGATTATAATGCACTAGTGGATGCTCGCGGCTTCGCTCGCATTAAGAATTAAAACTTGCATCCCCTATTTCACCCCTTTAAAAGCGGTTCTTTCCAAAAATCTTAGCGGATGCCTACGTCATAACATCTACCTGCATGCCAAATTTCAGCCCGATCCGTCCAGTGGTTTGAGCTGTGCGTTGATAGATCACTATATCAGTGAGTCAGTCACCTTTGAGTGTTATATATTTAGATTGGACAACGTCCGAGATAATGAGTAATAATAAAAAATAACGTGTGCTCCGCCTCAGATGCACGGGCGCGTGGCGCTGCGCTACCTGCGGCAGTACGTGGGCCCGCCGCTGTTCAACCTGTGCGGCGTGGGAGACCCCACCAAGCCGCACGTCTTCCTCTTCAACTCCTCCAGGATCGTGCTGTCGCTTACTAACTTTACGGTAACATCATGTTATTGAGACCCAAAAATTTGATTTAAAAGCCCTCCAAAATTAGCCCGTGCAAGATCGACTCACGCTACTGAATTCGGAAATGAAATGCTCCATAATTTCATCAATTATCAAACCAATTTTGAACATTTATGTAAAGTGCTTGTTAAGTTCAATCGTGGTTTTCTATGCAAAACAGTTTCACGCTTAGCTGTTAGCCCGCCTGATGCTAAGCAATTGTACGATATATGCAAAGAGAGATATGCAAAGTCACTCTGACCAACTGGCTTCTTACCCTCGACTACGACGCAACGGAAAATCTTTTTGTAATTGAAAAATAGGACTTTTTTTTTTTTTTCATGTACATTCTATCTTCTTACACACACATACAAAGACACTATTATCCCACTCTCTACGACAGTAAAAAACACACACACAAACAGACACAGACATTAAATCTCTAATTTCATACTTCTACACACATCAACATTCAATTTATACTATAAAACACACACACACCTAAATATGAACCTTAAAAAATGTATTTGTAATATAATCTTATAATAAGTTAGATGGCGTCAGCGGCGACCACTATCCATTTATTTTTAGTTACTCTGTACCGATGTCCGAAAACAGGCCTTGCAGCCTTAAAGAGACATCGTACTGTGTAGGTGTTTACACTTTGATAAAAAAAAAAACTTAATACTTGTAAGTCTTTGTTTCGATCCTTGGGGAAGATCTCCAGTATCTGACACACAAGCTTAAGCTTAGTTCGGGGCTGAGGGTCAACCTCTGGGATGGATCCACTGATGTTTCATGAACATATTATTTTTTGTATCACCTGCACATTGTTTTATGTAAACTTAAAGAAATAAAGATTTTTGTATTTTTTTTATATTAGCGCGTTTGCTAAGTAGCAAGCCCTAACAATATTATAGGCGAATTCTAACTGCATATGTGGCGCCATTTGCCGCTTTGTCCAAGAGCTGGGAAAATAAAAAAAAGAAACAGGGCATTATCGATCGTAATTATTTTAGCTCATTTCAGATCGAGCGCATGGTGATAATCCTGACCGCAGCGCGGGCGCTCCGCAGCGGCGAGAGCAAGTGTCCCCGGACGCGGCTGGAGTGCCAGGTGGCCGGCGCCAGGGTCTGCATGGACACCATGGTGGCCTGCGATGGGGTACCCAACTGCGGCTCTTATGGTAAATACTCCTTTTCAAACAAAATTCTTAGTTACTTTTTTATATATATTTTGTGTCCGTGTTCCTCGGACGGTATCCAAGGTCTTGTCTAGCTTGATGCATTACAACTTGTCGCATAGTACTTTTTGGCATTCGTCTTTATAAGATGAGACTTAATATAAATATGTTTATCATTTATTTTCTTAGTTACTCAATATACAAGAATTTGTATAAAAACAATTATTTGTGTTGTGCGGGAATCGAACCCGTGACTCCTGGCACTGAAGGCAGGCATACTATTAACTGAGTTACGGGCCAGTTAACCACAATATCAATAACAACATTTTTTTATTCACAAAACCGAAATTTTCGATAAAAAAGTTTTCGATACATTGTTTTTGTGTATAAAATCTTCAGAAACGCGCGAACATATACCTAAATCTAAAATATAATTCTGTATTGGGCCACCGAGATACAGGCCTGGCCTAGTTCGGGGCCCGTTGGAAGCGCACATAATCTAGTTCTGTTTTTATATTATGTATTGATGTAATTATATAAATGTGCTACTATGTATAACTGTACTGTAAATAAATTTATATTTGATTTGATTTGATTTTGACATAACATTCGTCATTCTACAAGAGAATGATGGACTAACAATGAATATTAAAATTTTTTTAACTCACTACAATAAGAGAAGATTTTCGATTGAATCTTTCTTATATATTTCCAACTTATTGCTATGACATCAATTTTCGCCTTTACATGATTCCTTCACAAACAATAAAAACAATTAAACCTATTTTGTCCTTCAGATATCTACGACGAAGACCGTCTCATGTGTGGCCACACAGCTATAATGCAGCGCAACGTGTACCTCGCTGCCTTCACATTCCTGGCTGTGTTGCTTACCATCATGTATGCCGTGCATTACTGGCTCAAGCGATGTGTGCCTAAAGTGGCTGATGCATTCTTTGTCTATTCGGATGGGGTGGAAAACATGTGTGTTTCTGTTTGTATTTTTATGTGTATAGTAGGTAACAGTTTATTCCCTTTATGAGTAGTACGTGGTAGTGCTATAAGGATCAAATAGTAAGTAATGTACCTATGTATATACTAAGCTGGTTTCACATTCCTGGCTGTATAGCTTACTATCATGTATGCCGTTTATTACTGGCTGAAGCGTTGTATGCCTAAAGTGGCTGATGCATTCTTTGTGTACCTACTCTGATGGAGTTGAGAATATGTACATATGTATGTTTGTATCGTCTTATTTGTGTCTTATATGTTACAATGCTATGTCGATTTCGGTACTCTAGACCCAAAAGTGATGGTGATCCGTGGCTTACCAATAAACTCAATTGCACCATTAAATTGTATGAAATTAACGGAATCTATTTTCTAGGAAAAAAATGACAACAATTATCCTAGGTACTCGAACTTTGTGAAAAATCTTATGTTGGTAGAACTATAGCGCTCTACATGTAGCGTAAAATGAAGCATGCAATTTGATTAGATGTGATTTAGACAATCGATTTGTCTTCATCGACCTCGTCGAAAGTTCTGACGAGCCAATTCAAATACTAAATGCATAGGCTAAACTGCTTCACAATACAAGTTATGTACCTACTACTACCTATATATCAACATTTTATCTAACGTATTTTTTGAAGTATAAGAACTAGTTCAATAATATTTCTATTTGATTTTATACTTTCCTGTTACAGCCTTTACCTGGACACTATAATGCGGTCGCCGCACGATTTGGAGGATGCAAAGATGGGTTTCCAGTCCCACATGTTTGGAGATGACATGTACGATGAAGAGCTCTACCACCACAACATGAGTCTGTGCCAGCGCTTCCTTCGCATGTTCTGCGCTTGCTGCTTCCGCACTGCTAAGAAGAGGCCTCTGCATAAAGGCACTTCTAACATCAACATCAGCGGCCCTGGCTTGCCTAAACGAATGTACTCCTTCACTGAACTGGAGATCCGCAAGATGTTGACTTCTCCCACCAAAGAGACAGCCGTGCAAACAGGCGACAGCTTACTCATGAATGTTCTCCCAACACAAGCTCGACGAGACAAGCTAGCCGTGAGACTATCCCCGCCGCCTCTACGAGCGACCGCCACGTCTTTCGACTTCACACCCGACATGGAAAATGCGAAAAAAGACTCGCTTCTCACTCTAGAAGAACCGTTGCCGGAGCAGTACAAAGATGAGCTCAGTCTCTTGAAATTCTTCAAGGAATCTCGGTCTGACGTGATTGCAGCCAAACGAACATCGCTTCAAAGAAACTCGTTCCTATTTGCGGACGCTTCCGTAGGCTCGAGTGAACAGGAGATAGAAATCACTACATACGAACGACTGCTCTCAGAACCGGGGCCGTCGAGGTTAGTAAGGAATACAGAGAGACAAAGAACAAATGTGGACAAAGATAAATGGCCTTCAGATAAGGTGAAACTCAGCATAGAAAAGGAAAAGACTTCGCCGCAGGGGAGCACCAACAAACATTTGAGATTTGATGAGACACCGATCACTATTCCGCTAGCTGATGATAACGACGACGGCCACTATGAAGGACGTCGTGTTCTCATGACGGCAGACAAACACCGACGTCACTCACGTCATTTGGAACCCATTGTAGAAGCAGACGAGCCTGGAGGTACTAAAGACCATCGCCATTTCTGGAGAACTAAGGGGAAACGGAACAAAAAAGGACAAGTTTCATTACGTTAACTCTTTGATATGATTTAGTCTTACACATATATTGCTATGTTACTTGTTAGTGTGTTTATTTATATTTTGAACATGTTATGTTTATATGCGCCCGCACCATAATCGCGGCCTAAGGCTTAGACAGGCCTGTTAGATTAGTTCGTAGTTGCTCTGCCGTCTTATCTAGGGTTGCGGGTTCGATTCCCGCATGAATTAAAGAAATCTATAATTACTTGTGTTGAGTCGTTTCTATGTATATTAAGTATGTATTTACAAAAGAAAATTATATAAGTATCTATTATATCCGTTATCTAGTACCCACGACACAAGCGTTTACACTTTACTTAGTGTGGGCTAGATGGCGCTGTGTGCAATGTCCCGGAATATTTATATTTATTTATTATTTATCAAATCAGTTTATTGTGATTTTCAGTTCTTATTACGTATTATTGGTCTCAACATGAGTATTGTTTACGTCGAGTATTGTTTACACGATTAATCTTCACTAATTAAGCAGGTAACTTTACATTTTTAACCACTAATTCATCTATTAAATTACCCATTTCAGTAAATTCTAAAACATCATTATACTGATTGTAATGTAAACGGCGTCTGTTCCCGGGTCGCCATTTCCTAATTAAGTCCAATTGTGTACCGGATAGCACACGTGCCAAAATGTGGCCTGTCTTGACAAGGCGGCTGGCGGCGGGACTGTGTGGACTCTTTCAATCAGGATGAATTGCTTCATTTATACGTGTGTTTTATTGTCCTTTTTGATGCATTATGACGTGACAGTAACTTAGAAATCTGAGTTAAGTAGTTATTAATGATTTTGTCGGTTAATCAAATTACTAACTTTACTTATGTCAATGATTAGTGATTTTTTTAATACGTTGTCAAAACTATTCTTGACAAAAAACACTTCTTCGTAGACATTTTTTTAAGTTATCCGGTGATTCGACATTTAAATACCTTGATTTAATTACTTATTTTGTTTCTTTTTCGTTGTCAAACTTATTGAAACGCAACAAAATAAAAGCAGCGTAACTAATCAGTTTTAAAACCTTGATCATTTTTCCTAAGTACCTAATCGGTCATTGTATATATGTACCTATAATATACTTAGCGGTCACTTTTATCCATGAATATGGAAATATAAAAAAAACGACAAATCACTGACGATCAACCGATTAACTAATAATTGATACAATATTACTATTAAAACATACAGGTCTGAGAGGTGGTAAGCGTTTACCGCAGTTTAAGTGCACTTGCAAGTCCTGGTTACGCAAGAGGAGTCGCTGTGCTTTGGCAAGTGTAATAAAGTATTTACTATGTAGGTAGGTATTAAAAATACTAAACCGAACTACTCTTGTGCTACATATACAGATTTTCAAACAATTATTTTAGTATTTTTTATGCATGTTTAATATAACCTGTCTGATGTTAAGCTTCTCGATAAAAAATATATATAAAAGGGGTAGGTATTTCTCTACTTAAGTCATTTGAATTTGAAGTTATGCACTCTCGATAATGGTTTAACTTTTTTACATACTTAGAACAGTAATTAGAAGTATTACTACACATGAAAAAAATGCTTAAAGATAAATAAGACTAGAAAGTTGCTTTTTTGTAATACGTTTCTTGCGAGAAACAGACAAATAGATTTTCTTAGCTTGCATGTAGACTGTAGGTACACTATACGTACAGTCGGCATGAATAATAGTTCATAGGACAAAGACTCGCACAACGGATGAGACGATCATACGTGGCTACTAACAGTCGTAAACAGACATTTTCTGGCATCATACGAAACTTCTCAAAACAAGTTTCCCTCATTTGAAAACACCCACTGCAGTGCAGGTTATTAAGAGCAATGAAATAAAATTTATCTTAGCTTTTATGTCAGCTCCAAAAAAGATAGATGTAAAAGTGTCATGCTAGGAGCGGGAGCCATGCGAGGTCATTTCAATTGAATTCAATTAAAGCCAATTGAGAGCAATTGAGCGGCAGATTCAGCGTCGCCGGCACCAGAGAGATTTTATGTGATGCTTGCGTCACATGACTCATGTATATTATGTACAAGCAGGTTATATGTTTCTAGGGATTGTGGTGTGTAGGTAAATAGTTTTTACTGACTGCGCAAAGCAAAAGTGGATTATTCATTAATCGCTGGAGGTTTGCTTTCCAGAGGCGTTAGTCGCGTTAAATCCGAATCAAAATGTGATACTATGATAATGATAGTTAAAGTTTGAATATATCGTAACCATGTTAATTTTGTATAGGAAATGTTTCAGGCGTTTTAGCGTAAAGATGTTACAAACATATACATCGTAAATTTAAGTAATACCTATTTTTTTTAAACTCCTCCTTCACCAAATACCCTCTGCGTTGCAGAGGCCTTTGTTTAGCTTATGATCGAGTACCTATACAATATATCTAATTAAAATAAATTTTTGATACATTATATTAGCAAAACATTTTGAATATCTATAAAAATATTAAACAATAGAACTGTACCATGGTCCGAATCTAATCTTTTCTAATAAGTACCGAGTGAAACCTGAAATACCCATTTGCGGAGAGGTAAATAAACAAGCATTAGCATCATGTGGACTAGACCGAAAGTCCTATAAATAAGTTTTGACTTTGCAATGAAGACTTTATTCCATTATATTCTGATATTATATGTATTTATTGTATTTATGAAGTAAATAATTTTCGAACTTAAATCACAACATAATTAAACACTTTATTAGTATATTTTTCTGAGTACCAAAATTGCACTACAGTTTCATCCATGAACTTATTTGATAACTAGTGGACTCACGCGGCCTCGCACGAATTATTTCAGGATAAAAAGTAGCCTATGACACTATTAAGACCTCATACTACCTACATACCAAAAATCATGACGATCCGGTCAGCCGTTTTTGCTTGATGAGCGATTAAATAAACAGAGTCACAAGCAAAAATGATAAAACATAATGAAACGTGTTTTATTATCGATTTAAAGTATACTCAAACTTTTTTTCATTTTTTTTTACCTTTTTCAGTATTAATATAGATAATAACAGCTTTAATAATCACGATCACGAAATATGGCATGCAGGTAGATGCTATGACGTACCTAGGCATCCGCTAAGAAAGGACTTTTGGAAATGCCACTTTGAAAGAGGTGAAATTGGAGGTGCAAATTCTTAATGCGAGCGAAACTTTACCTTAAGTAGTCATAAGTTAATTCTATGGACAAGAAGGTTAAGCAGCATTCGGAACAAATGACGCCATTAATTGAGAAGGTGTACAACAGTTATTCTTTAGTTTGATAAATTGCTTGAAATGCTTGCAACCACATTTACAGATGCAAATTTGAATAAAAAAATAATAGTGTAGAAAGCACTGCAGTTCCAGTAGTGTAACCAATTAAAAAGGTTATAAAAATAGTCTAGCCCCAAAAAAGAAAACATTTATTATATCGACCCGCGAACGCGCCTAGTTTTCAATTGTAACCGATTACGGTTTCTTCGTGTTCGCATCTTTCATGATAAACTATTGAAATAATTAACCCGCAAAAATCCTTGCATTCCTTTTATGTCCATGTAATGTCCACACATTATCTTTTTTTTTTCTTGATGCAGCTTCAGTTTGTACATTACTGTTCTGTAACAAACACTATCTGTACTTTTGTTGAATTTGTTTTTGGTGTTGTATATTATTTAATGTAATTAAGCCTGTAATCATTTCAAATTATTGCTATAGAAAGCGCGAATGTTTACTCCAAATATTTAATTATTTCCTGGGCCTCCGAGATACAGGCATTGCCTAGTTCGGGGTCCGCTAGGAACGCACATGTACGTACTTAGTATGTAAAATTAAAATAAGGTTAAGTAATTTGTATTAATATGTACCTTGTATGTGCATGTACCTATGTATTTTTATTTCTTTAGTTAATAAAAAATATTTGATATTTGATTTGATATTTGAATTAAGTTGGCATCTTCTGTTGTAAGACAGGATCTTATAATAAAACTTGCAAGAAGACACAAACTACCTAGTTGTAAGGGTTAAATATCAATGAACACCTGCACTAACAGAACAGAACTCTAGCTGAAATCACGATACATAGAATATTGATCTGGCTTACAGGTTTTTTCTTTTGTAAAATCTAGTAAAATTAAGATGTGATGATGGCGAGCGAGTAATGATGAGATTTTTCAGGTTTCGAAGGTTTTAATCTAAGTTTCCGTAGAAAAGTCAGTGAAATTTATTGAGACAAGTATTTCTCTTGAAATGTGCTTTCCCTCTAATATATTAATTAATTAGAGGTATGACAATGTAACGTGACATGACTTCGATTAAACTATCTCATTTCATATTTATTTTTACTTCCATTTTTGCCTCAACATGAAATACAAGACTATGATATAGGGAAGAATAAATGGTGAACTGGTAACCTATGTTAATTTTTTAAACATGATTTTTTGCATTGGTTTGTAAAAACTATAGGTTCTGTCTGATAACTATAGTCTTCCTTAGTTTATCTAATTCAAAAGGCAAAGGAAATATTAGAAGCATAGAGCGACTGATATTTTTGTTTCATTATAAATAATGATTGAAATTTCGACAAAAAACAAGGAAGTGGTTTGCTCACTCAATGTTTTCGACGTGAACAATTAAGATCTATCTGTATTATTGGAGTGCGTTATGGTGGTAAATAAAGATAAATGTGTATATGTATGTAAAGAATGTATAGACAAAGTAAACTTTATTAGTAAGTATATAAGTGAATGTACATAATATTTTATGTACTGTAACGTACCATCTTTGAAGAGCACCGCCGTAAGGTGGCCAGTCTTTCGGTTTTTTACAGGTTGCATTTCGGGGAGTGTGCGGAGGAATTGCATAATTTAATTCCTGCAGCCCCATTTCACCATCGCACGAGTAGAGGCACGGCAAGGAGGCACCGATATACAGTTGAGGTCCCAAAGACTCGCACCAAGCGTTTTGCTTCGACTTTCATCGTGCGAACAGCCAAACTGTGGAACTCCTTGCCCGAATCTCTATTCCCCTTGAACTATAATTTGTCGGTCTTCAAGTCGAGAGTAAACCGGTTTCTTCTAGGCAAGCGCGCTACATCGTAGACTATAACGTTGCTTAACATCAGGCAAGTTGTAGTCAAGCGTAAGCCTATTTCATGTTAAAAAAAAAAAAAAAAAAAAAAAAGAGCGAATGTAATTTATAGCAGTAATGTGCCATAGTTCATGTTCGAAATTAATATATGTACATATAATGACTAGATATACTGGCATATCACAATATCCATGTTCTATTAGGTATACTTATTCCTATCACGGGTTAATGACTATAGGTTGAAAACACTTTATCTATTTTATATTTATAAAAAGTCTACGTGTGGTAACAAAAGGACACCTATTCTATGAATGAAAAGGAATGTGCCTGCAAGCAAACTATATCTTAGACTAATAAATACTTACAATAGGTACATAGCTACACAGAAAAGCCATACTACGTCTCAGTTTGTAAGTAGGCAGAGCGACACAAGTACACAGTGTACATACATACAAGTAGGTATAGATAGGCGTCGTCGATCGCCGCGACGCCATTCACGAAATATCCACTCCCACAGCGGAACCAGCTAACGTGATCCACGAGTATTTCAACATCACTACACTGCACTATCTTCTTCTCTAGCAATCCAGTGGAATTTCTAGTAGATTTGAGATAGTAACAACACCATAATCACTCGACACTGGTTTCTTAGTTTTTTGACAGTTTTTCGCGAACGCACGCGCGCTAAAAGTACTGCAAAGTGCAAACGCGCCACAAAGTGCATCAGCGAGTGCAATTCGTGCTGTCTGAAAGTCACCAATAAGGCCAATGAAGCAGAGATCCCGCTGCCAGCACCAACCTAAATAGACTCTGATCATCTAAATTGACTTCAATTAAATAACAACCGAAATTGTTGAAAAGCGCCATTACTCCCTCGCCGCTAATCTAAGTGCCAATAGCCAGGGCGAATGTTTTATTAATAATCAGGGCCTGGTGTTAATTAATAATTAAGCCATGATGGATCCGCCAAGGGGCTGGTTCAGTCGGCGGCGCGCGCGCAGCTCGCTCGTAGCCAGCTCCGGCAGAAGCTTGCGGACTAGTCGTGTAGTGTTTGTTAGTGGTGTTTTGCATGGTTTCGGGAATATGTTAAAGGGAAACCATTACAACTAGCTATTACTAGTGTGTGAGAGTGTAGGTTTATAAGATTTATGTGGATGGAGTGAAAAGTCGCCAAAATTGGACGCAACTATTTCCCACGGCTATAAATCATGAAGTAGACATATGAGTGGTGTTGATACGGATTTACAATACAGCGTTATGAACTTTCACAGTAATGATGTGGGCGGTCGGGGCATACAATGCGAGAGAGGAGAAATATTGGGCTCCGTTTGTGGGAATCCCGCATGATATGTGTCGGGCACGCGCGCCCGCAGCGCTGCGCCAGACAGGGGGCAGGGACCGGCCTGCGCGATGGAAGGGGGTTCTGGCCTGCTATTGGTCTATTCTACACACGACAGAAACGTCCTAAGCGTCCTCTCTGCACCCTCCGATATCTCCCTTACTCTCGCACACTAGACAACAAATTGCCACTCTCGCAGCAATCGAATCGCGCTCCGCACTCGCCCGCCATTGGCCGCTCAACCGCCTCGTCTCTCGTATTATGGTAATATAAATTGACCAACCGCGGCGCGAATTCGGTTAGTTCGTTAAAGCTGATTAAAGCCATTTAACGGGTGGTGCGCGCGGGCGAGAGGACGCGCGCGAACACAGACACGACGGACGCCGAGGGCTCTGGAGCGGCGCGCGCCGCCGACCACTACATGTTCGTGTGCGGCGACGGCGCGCGCTACGAGGGGGCCTTCGAGCCCGCCATGGAGCCCCCCTTCGACGACCACATGTTCACGGAGTTCGGGAAGGAGCGCCACGTGGCCGTGGTCGTCGGCCCCGACTACCGGGAGGAGATACCCTACGACAAGCGCAAGGAGGAGCCCCTGCTGCTGGCGCCGGACGCGGCGCACCACCAGCACCCGGACGCAGCACACCACCCGCACCCGCTGCCACCAGCGCCGCCCACTGCCACCAGCAGCAGCAAGAAGAGCGACAAGAAAAAGGGCGACAACAATGGCATTAAGAAGAAGAAAACCAGGTCAGTGCTATAACTACTTATGTAGGTACTAAATGAACAACTTGCTTGTAAATTAATCATAAAGATTAGCTGAGGAGAAACTAGTTGGTATTTAAGATGCAGTTTGCTTGGATATCAGTAGCGACTAGCTACAGTAGATTTCTGTTTAAGAGAGTTTTTCAATTGATTATAAGCAAATTTTCTGTTGCGATTTGTACTTTTACCAGACATATAACCGTACTTACAGAGTTATTTTACCCGTTAATATTAGAAAGTTAATCAACTAGTAATTTCTGAATTTATTAAGAACGCATGTTTTATTTTACAATCTTATTACCGTAGCTTTCCATCTACGTAACCGCTACAAGTCCGTAGCATTGCTACGCGTATAAGACAAATTTCTTCGTAGCCGTTTCTGTAGACATCGTAGCTCGTAGCATTCAATGTAGAAGGATATTTTATTATATTCGTTCTATAAAATGTTTTGTTGCGGTTTACAAGTAATTGGAGTAGGTACATGCTATAATTAAATTATAAATTGGTACGTTTTATTTTCTTCGTGGGTTTTTTATACATAAATATAATAATTAAAATCAGATTTATTAACAGTACAAGGAAATAAACCAGTTAAAGTCAAGTAAATCAAACCTTTGTAATTTAGATGAGATTGTTATATTTTGTTTAAATGTTCAAGCTCATCAATAATTTAATTACTTCTATCAATTAATTTTCCCAAACAGTAATGTACCGTCAGCCATCAATTTACTCAAATCAATTCACAATCAAGGACCGACATTAAACAATCATCAAAATAATACTAGGTTTCCGCGCGACTGCGTCCACAAAGAGTACAATATTTATAGACACGCGCCGGCCCTCAACAAGTGTTGTATAGGGGTTGCTTCCCCTTCTATTACCTCTCTATAGGAATGTATATCTCCCCTACTTTATATTTGCATGGATAATATGATGACGTTTTGAATTATAGCTATCTCGACATATGGAGTGGAACGTGTGGGTGAATTAAAATTATAGCTAGTTGATAGGTGTTGGAATTTAACACTGTAATAAAATATTATTTGTTAGTGTTAATTGTATTAAAATGTTTGATGTTTAATTCTATGATGAAGTAATTGATACGATTAATTAGTACATCATATTTTAAGAGAGTTATAACCATAAGTAACTAGATATCCAACATGATTAAAGTCGATTTTTTATAAAAATTTGATTTAATTTATAAAGGAATCATCAATTGCTTTTTTTGTATCGAAGCTCAACGCCTTTACAAACAGCAAAAATGTTCAATATTTTTATTATTTAACTACATTTTTAAACATACTTTTACATTACAACAATACACCGATAGTTCGAAACCTTACAATATATTCTTGGGGCTCTACATTAACAACAGCTAACTTACTAGATGCAGGCGCTTTCATACGAAACTTTATAATTACAACAATTACTCTAGCGTCATAAAAAGTGTCGCCATATTTGATACATAATTACCCGTATAACTGTGGGGAGTCAATTGCCTTATCGTAGCATCTTTGCGTGAAGCGGGGTACTTGAGTACATCGGGCAACACCATCTTGGGGAGATTGTGATCTCAATTGCAGGGAATTTTAGTTTTATTGTTCGCGTGTTGACGGGTTGACGGTAATTAGATGATTTTTTAAATTTTATAATGTTAATTTGTTAATGTTATTGTTTACAGAACAAATATTTATGGTGGTGGTCATTAAAAATTATTTATATTTATAGAAGTAATACTTTTAACTCAATAAAATAATCACTAGCTCAATAAAATTAAAATTTAACTTAGTTTGTCGGTAAATAAGTTACAATTACCGATTATGTTATTACTGAAAATTAGTTTACACAACAATATACTTTACCTATAGAACTTTACCAGCAAAGCTATAGTAGAAAATGTTAGATGTTCGGTACATTTTCTTTTCTAGCTTGTTATGAGACAGCTTTTTACTTCCGGACAAGAACAATTCAAAGAAAAACTTGAAAATCGCGCAACACAAGAACAATATTCAGTTAAAAAAATACTAAAATACTTTCCAAAAATAAAACAAGGCAACATTTTTGCCTCAAATCCGCAAAATATATTTTTTATATAATAGCTCTACAAAATAAAATTAATAAAACACTCTTCTATATAGATTGACAGGCAATTAAAACACCAGTACTACCTCTATCCGACTACCCTCTAGGGGTGAATCTAGTTTCACGGTGAATAACGCCGCGTGGCGCCCGCAGCCATACTGCACGCGACATGTGCGCGCGCGCAACTCCGATACACGCACCATGATAAAATATAAATTCAGAATATATTTGAATTTGGAATTTATTTAAATTTGATATGTAGAGCAATTGATGGTACTTTGTTTGTTTAAATTAAGTTTATTAGCGACGTTTATGAAATTCAATTTAGAATAACTTGCGCCAGTTGGTATTTCACGTGTTTGGACTCAGAGTAGTTCAAATCCCCATCTGTTAATGAATTGTATTCTGGTTCCTTTATGATTGCATTTCGAAGAAAGACCTTAGAGCAGTAAGGTAGTAAAATAGTTTTATATAATGAAAGTGTTTTTACTAGATCATTTTTTTACATAAAAATAATTTTTAGTTTAGTTTTGTTCTCCCTTGTCAACAGAACGACATTCACAGCCTACCAGCTCGAGGAGCTAGAGCGTGCGTTCGAGCGCGCTCCGTACCCGGATGTGTTCGCGCGGGAGGAGCTGGCTCTCAAGCTCAACCTGTCGGAGTCGCGAGTGCAGGTGTGTACTGGTGGTGTTGTACTTTGAACCTTATCTATGTGAAGGCAGAGAACATATTTGTAGTCTACTTAGTTACTATTTTTTTTGTTCCGTCTATACTTCCTCCGACAATGGATGTCAGACATTGTTAGACTAAACATATTGCTTTCGCAGTTTTCTTTGTTTTTCATGTGGTCGGTATATTATTTCACCTTTTCTATTTTTTAAATTTGTTTTGATAATGTAAATAAATAAATAAAAAAATAAAATAGCCTAATAGTTACTTTTTTAGTAAGATGCGTTCCACGTACCTACTTCTTTAAAAGATTGCTTTATAATAATATCTAAGGCCTTAGCCTAAGCTACGCAGGCTTAGTCGTTCTAGTAGTAGCAATTATTCCAATAGTCTATATATATTATTTTTTCTGACAGGCCTTCAAATTATATTCGGTTGTTTTTGGCAATTTATTTTTGTAACCGATAAATTATTCTAGAGCACATTTATTTTGTTATAGGTGTGGTTCCAAAACAGAAGAGCGAAGTGGCGCAAGCGCGAGCCTCCCCGCAAGACCGGCTACATCGGCTCCAGCTCCCCAAGTTCCACCACCCTGGGAGGAGGCTTCTCCAGCATCGGTGGAAACTTACCAGCATTTCCTCAGAACGGTATCCCAGCTCCCGCCGAGACGTGGTCCTACCAACACCCTTACGAGTTATCTTCCCATCATTTGCTATCATCGAGCACTGCTGGGGGTTATCCCGGCTTCAACACTCAACCAGCTTACTCATACACGACAGTTCTAAACGGACACGACGGTCAAGTGTTCGCTCCGAGACATTCCTACGAATACGGCGAAGGCAGTCCTCCTCCTCTAGGAGTCAGGGATTATCCGATGATGAGCGCACATTCTCCTCAAATGGAGCACGCTCACGAAGAGAAGATCGAGTACCGTCCTCATGAACACGAGGACAAGTACCCTGCGTGCGCTCTTCAAGAGGAACCGCCAAGATACGCGCCTCCGGAAGAGTACGACAAATGCTCTATGGCTCACGAGAAACACTACGAGCACCCAGAACTGAGCCAGCCGGTCGTGGTGAAGATGGAACCGTCCCCAGGACAGCCCTACACCACTCTGCCCCCTTTTTTGAACTGAAATACTCCTTTTCGAAATTATCGTAGCGAGAAGGGTAATTTCGAAGGGGGGTATTCTCGGCGCGGATGTTGAACGTCGCTCTTTCATGTGCGGGTTACCGAGAAATATTAACAAAATTTTGAATGACCTACATTTGAAACTTGAATTTGTGTTTTGTACAGATTTTTATAGTTTTATAGCCATTTTCTCGGTAAGAACGTTCAGGTTTTCAAAGCTTCTCGTCGTTTTGTGAGGGTTTGTTTACGTATTTTTTTTATTTATGAAGTAAAAGAATAATTCTCATTATTGCAATAATAAACTTTGTACATAGATCGTAAAATAATTTACTTATTGATAGATACTTACCATTACATTCATGAAAATATATAATCGAGTTAATTTTAAATATCTAGTTATAGTCGTGTTTGCATTTTTATATTATCCCAAATTAAATTAAAGTAAGATTAAAAAAACGATAAATTAATTGATTGTCGAAAAGGAAAGTATAGATATCCATTTTAGTTTTTGTTGTTGAGATTTGAGTTTCAATGTTTTTCAAAATTACGTTTAATTTACATGTAGGTATTAAGAAACGTTTTGTTTGAGTAGTAGATATTTAATTGTTTGCATTCGAAGTGCCTTACTTTCGTAGAATAAGTGCCGAAATGGGATTAATCGATTTTCTTAGATAATAAATATGACGTGTTTGTAATATGGTAAGTAATGTGGAAAAAAACTCCTATGATTGAGTTTATATAAAGCTTATTCAATCTCGCTTGCACACATATAAACACAGATTAGAGTAAGCGAGATCACTTTTGAAACTTTCCTTCACAAGTGTTTTGCTACTTTTTACTTTTTCAGATGTACTTTATATACTACGTAAAAATAAAGTGAATATTGTGTGCCAAAAACTTATATTGTACTAAGAAATGCCAAACTTTGGCGGCAAGTATACATATTTATGTAACTTTAAGACAGAGTTACACAGATTATATTTTGAGTCAACTTTTATATCTAGATATAATTTATTTTCCTAAAGAACAATACAACGATGCATTTCGATCTCCATTCCAACGATATAAACCAAAACCTAGGGACCAAAGCACAGAATATAATACAAACAAAAGAAAATAGTTAAAAATTATATTTTATATCAAAGTTATAAAAATTAATAACCAAATACTATGCTATATTGTAATAATGGCACCAAAAGTATATAAAACCACGAAAAATTTCGAAATAAATTGCTTTGCGTCACACAATATTAAAAGGGCGGACAGAAAAATAAGATATAAGAAACCACAAGATTTTGAAAAATATTTTTGCTAGCATGTAATTTATATTTAACTTTGTATATTAGATATAACTTTATAATAAAGTTGCCAAACGATTTGTATAGCAGGGTGCATTTGTAGTTACTTTACAAGTTTTTTACTTACTTTAATGCATGACATGTTAGACTAAGTTGAACTATGTTAAGTGTTAAAGCAATAAGCTTGATATTTCGTTTAGGAAAGAGAATAATATACAGATGTGCTTAAACAAATCAATTCTTTTATTTCAATAATGTCTTATTGTTACTAATACATATTTACAAACACGTTGTCGGATATCAGCTGTGGCTCTACCGATAAAGTACTATTCTATGGTAACCAGACAAAATATTATAATAAAAATACTATTTAATGTTTTGAAACTAAACACTTTTGAATTTTTAGTAGATAATACAAAAATCGATTTCTCACAAAAAGAGATTTTTTGCGGTATTTTTATATTCATATTTCTATAATTTTCATTTAAATTCAGTGGTACTTTCCGACGTTCGTGAAAATTCAAAGTTTCTCAATCGCTTACTCTATAATATTTCTAGTAATGACTGTAAACTGAAATTCAATACCACGTTTCAGTTATCATACACTTTTTCACTTAATACAGTTGAATCAAAGAGAGAGTGAATCGGTTCTTATTGGGTAAGCACGCTCCATTATAGGCCATAGCAACTGCTTACCATCAGGCAAAGTATGGTCAGTTAGTTAGGTAACCTGTTTCGGGTTTAAAAAAATAATTTAAATAAATTAATATTACATCACTGAAAATGTTTCGTAGTATAATTCTAGTTAGCTTGCTCCGCCCTCCCATCCTGCGGCCCCCAGATCCCGTCTCCGCTGAAGTGGTATTTCTTCTCGATCTCGTACAGCACCAGGCTCAGTACTTGTTCGTCAGTGAGGTGTGTATGTTCCAGGTGCGAGTAGTTCACGTCTATTTCCGCGCTAAGCTTCTCCTTGTCTCCGCCGCGACGCATTTTTAACACGTTCTCTATGTAGTGTTGGACTTCTCCACTGTAACAAACGGATAAATAAAGTTGAAGAAGAAATTCACGAAAACAAACTTTTTTGTAATGGACAAGATTGCTATATTTGTAGTTGATTTTAATTTATTAAAAGCAATATAGTTTACATCTTTTCAGTTTTTAAATTTAAAATAATATAAACGATATGGCTTACAAATTATAATTCACCTAGTTTACTCAGTCATCCATACTTCCTAACATATTAGACATTCTAATTTTATGAAAAGTCTACTTTCTTTATAGCCTTGAAATATATAATTGGCAGGTTAGTATTGTTTGTTAATATTCTGCATCAATCGGAGAAGAGTCATCATCACAACTAAAGCTAAATTAAACTTCAAGTGTGATTTTCACTATGACTACAGAGTTATCAGCAAATTTATACATAAGTTGTAAGTGTGCAGACGAGATTGGCACAGGACTGCGACTGTTGGCATGACAAGAGAGAGGCCTTTACCCAGCAATGGAAAAAAACTGGATGTGCATTATGGTGATGATGATGACTTACAGCGGATACAGCAGTATTTGACAGTTGTTCACAATAACACTATCCTGAAAGATCCCCTTCAAGTAGTGCAGGTTGTCGTCAATGACGGGCAGCGCCACGTGCAGGCAGTACTTGTGTCTCCGCAGCGACCGCATCAAGTGGCTGGCTCCGGTGTCGGCGGGGCGCAGGGAGCTCGCGATCAGGGACTCGATGTCTCGGCTGCACGCCTTGCTGCCGAAACTTGTTATGTAGCTAAAAAAACATACGATTTATGTGCTTGTGACCTTTTTTTACGTGGGATAGGTTTACGTTTGACTACAGCCTGCCTGATGTTAAGCATTTCTATATAGATTTACCTTTTGTCAAAACTGGCCACACAGAGCAATAGAGATGAGTGGAAAGAGGAAATCAAATCAAATCAAATCATTAATTTTGCCAATATGCACAAATTGTCAGATAACAGCAGATGGAATGCTAAATGGTAGGTACATACATATTCTGCCTCACGGCAAGCAAAACTTACATGGAAAGAGAGGCATTTGCGCAGCAGTGGGACGGAACCGGCTCTTAATTTTATGAACATGTGATATGACTATTGTAAAATAATGACATGTACACAAAGTATGAATAAATGAATATTAATAATAATAATGTGTCTTTGATTTGAAGACATGACATAATGAATACGAAATATAAAAGTGCATATGTACGCAGTATGTTGTACATAGATGGGGAAAAATACTTTATCTTCATCATCCGCCTGTTATCGCCCACTGCTGAGCATAGGCCTCTCTTCTTGTACGCCACTCGTCCCGGTCCTGCACATATTGAATCCAGGTGCTCCCTGCAGTTATACTAATGGAAAAATAGTTACTTGTTGTAAACTTTGCTGGAAGACACGAGATGGTTGAAGCTGTAGCACTGCTTCTTGGAGTCCTGGATCTTGTTCAGTCTGCTCATGGACTTCTTCTTGTGCACTACTAGGGACAGGACCTGAAATAATTAAGTATTTTTAAGGACATAATTTTCTCAATTCATAAGTCAGTCAAATTTCACAGATGGTATATTTACACTTTAAAAATTGTTAGTAATTGTATTACTTTTGAGCGAAAACAGTTTCACTTACTTGACAATAACGTATGGTTAACAGAAATAATACTGACTATTAATTCTTCCTTCCTTAATTCTTCCTTTCTTATCTAATGAGAGTGAAAAACTCTGGTTTCGAGAGTTTATCAAGCCGCCTTAAGGGCCTCTGACATGGCTTAACGACCGTACTATGAAAATAGCCGGGACTTACAATTTAAATTGTCATCCGTTAGCACTGGGTGCCACGGAAACGCTTAAAATGGAATGCTACTTTTTGGTCACCCATCCAAGGACTGACCGCGTCGACCTTTGCTTAACATTGGTGATCGCATCCGATTGCCTCTGCCAGCTATGCTATGGGCGCTTCTTAATATCAATTAAATACCGTAAGAAATGAAACCGAACCGGTTTTATTTTAAATCGTTACCCGTGTGTTGGTAGCAAATATCCGGAACTCTTTCATCTGCGCGAGCTCTTGCAGCCTGTCCCGCACGGTGTCTGCGCGCATGCAGTACACCTTCAGCCCCACTGCCTGTGCACCGCACGGGATCCTGTAGCTCTGCAACATCAGAAGGACGTCTGTATGACAGTGACAATATAATTGGTTTGGAAGGACTACTTTGGAACTCTCTACCAGCTGTTCTAAAAAACTTACAGTCCAAAGGACTTCAAATTCCATGTAAGTAGGTTTACTCTAGCTAGGCAAACATTAGTTTACAGAGAAGCTAATTGCAAACATTAAATCATTTATTTCTAATTTAGATAAAAAAAATATTGTAATCTAATACAAACACCAAAGCAAATATGTTCTTACTTCAGTGTATTACAGTTTATTACTTTACCTCTAAAATATCCCTAATCTGCAGCAAAGCATTGTAATTATTCTTCAAAATGGCCGGCTCTATCCTTATCGCCTCTCTAATATCCATTCCAGCTAAAGTAGGTACATGCTCCAGAATCAACTTAGTATTTACTGGATCTTGTGATATGATGAAACCATTTCTTCTCAAACTGGCACTGTCGAATTTAATTTCGTTCTCAGCCAGGTTTAGTGCTTCTTGTATGTCAGACATGGGTTTGTGACGGAGAGGTAAGTAGTTGCGACAGTACTTCTGGAACTCTTCCGATGATATTGAGAGACGCCATTTGAGATAGCGCTCTAGGACACTGGTGCGGATTGTTACTGAAATCAGTGAATATGTATAAGTTTTATTAGTGTTATAAACATATGATAAGATTAAAGCTAGATTACTCTGTAATCACCACAGAAGTAAATTATGTATCAGCAGCAATGTATCTCATCTCATGATATGTGATTGATTTGTGCTGATTGCATATGGACTCATCAAATACACAAGTATTCTTAATTTGAAGAAAAAATCAATCCAATGATTTAACTGATTCCTCAATTACCTATATTGCATTGTTATTATAAAAATAATAATAATAATAATAATAATATAAATAATAAAACCGCAGGGGCGACTTTATGGCGAGTCGTCGGTGAGTAGCGTCACCGCGGACCCCGATTCCCTGGGGGCTAAATGAGACCCCCTGCCTCCCGGCTTGCCTTGATTGGCCGTCCGGGAGTGGAAGACGCAAGAGCTCAGTACCTAAGCTCCAGGGTGGAAGTGTTAAAGGGCATAACGCCGCTAGTACCGCTCAGAGAACGCGCAGCACACCTCTCGACACCCTAAGCCACTCACACCAATGTTGCCCTTCCGGCGTCATCTTAGGCTGCCTTTTGTGGAGGGCCCATTTAGTGAGTGGCAAGTCATCACCCGCTATATTTTATTATGAATGAGGCATAACTGGCGGGTGCCGTTCCTCGTACAATAGACCAGTTTAATTAAGTCAATGAACAACTCAACACAATAGCCTGTAACATTAATACCATGTCTGCAATAGTTACTTTATATACCTAACATCCTCTATCTGTAATTTTTACTTAATTTTAAGTATAATATTGTAAAAGGCCTCTCAGTGTTGGTTCCGGCCCCACTGATGCCTTAAAAATACCGGGCGTAAGGCCCGAGAGTCTGTGAAGAGAAATAAAGAATAATAATAATAAAATCCTTTATTTATGTACTACAGAGTGTATACGTACCACTAAATAACTAAAAAAACTTAAAGTAAAACTAGTAACTTACAAAGGTACGTTGGTGCGGTGAACTGAGCTCTGCACTAAGTGTCACAGGGACCTTGTGTTGCAGGGCTGCAGTATTTCTCACCGCGGTAAGCTTTTACTTACTTAATGCTAATAAAACTGATAAAAATAATCACGAAGCCCTATTAATACTAACAAAAACATAATGTTTACAAAATTTTACTTTGACAGATAGAGTGTTACATGTTCTAAAACCTAAAATATGTACAATAAGATTCCGTATGTGTCTCAGTGTATGATACATCGTAAGATAAGCCTATGCAATTCTACCATAATAAATACTTAAAAGTTTTTGACAGCAACTTTAAAAACTAATGAACAAACTAATTATTTTTAGAACATAATACCTAATTAATCACTTTTTTTAAATATGATAAAATAAATTGATTTATAATATTTTATAGCATTTTATGGCTACTTACACAAACTAGTATTGCTATCAGCAAACTGCACAGCTTGCTTCCTGCTCTCCGGCCAGTCCTGGAAGCAGTCCAGCAGCACCTGCTCCAGCACTACATCATCAGACATCAAACCTGCTTTCTTTAGATGTGCTACTGACTTCTTTGCTAATGTGTGGTATCTGGAAGTAAATTTCATAGCATATAATGATTTATTTATATTATATTTAATTAATTTAATCTTAATATTGGCTCATAGTTTCACTGAGACTCTAACCAAGAATAAAAAGGTTGTGATTAATGTAGGTCTCAATTTATGCTTACCATAGCAATATTGATTTGGTTTAATTGAGTTTACATGCCCCTAAATATATGAAGTAATTTAGGGCTTTGAAATTCCTTTAAATATATTCTCAAGAACCATTTAACTTACTTGATTATATGCTTGGCTGTGATGGCAACGAATTTACACTCTTTCAGAATCTCGCCATAATTATCCAATGTTATGGGGTTCATACTAAACACATGCAGATTGTTGCATGCCTCCTGTGGGCTGATGCAGAACTTCTGCAAGATCTGTAGAGTGCATTGTAGCCTCTCATGGCTCAGCTTCTCAATGTTTGGGTGCTTTTTACAGAGTGCAGGGAGCTGCTCTTCGTATAATACTTGACCTGCAAATAAAAATTACAAGGCACAAGTTAAAAGTACACTCTTGAGGCAGATAGTTTAAGCCAGCCCCTGTGAAATTATTGACTTGTTATGTTAGTAAGTATCATACCTGTAGTGCGATGGTAAAGATCTACGATCGGAATACGGTGTTGTAAGTGTCGAGATAAGGTCACTGATGGTAGGAATAAGCGATTATTCGCCAAAACTAGAAATGATCTCGATATAATACCCATTGTAATTTAATTTACATCGTTACTTTCGCACTAATTCAGTACAGTAACAAATAACAATACAATAACAAAAACATAACCTATAAGTACAAAAATTCTACAACAATTTGACACTGACTTCGTCAATTAAATCGACGGCACGTCAAAAAATTCTGTTTAAAAGTAGAAGAATTTTAACATTTCATTTGATGGACAGTTACCTGTCTTGGTCTTTCCATAATAAAATGACAAAGACAAAGTATTGGCAAAGGTAGTACACAGTTCACACAAAAAAGTTATTTTCGAACTCAACACAAAAAAAATAAAAAATATTGGGAAAATGAATTGGCTGGTTTCAGGAGCTGTATAAAATATTACTTTTACATATTTACCCCATTGTTTGTATCACAGACTACTAAGGATACTAACGTATAGTATATGGTTTGTATAGTTCTATATGCCTTAGATTGTGTTGTGTAATTGTGCTATAAAATATAAAAACAAAATTTAAACTAGAACCGGACCCATCATCAAAAAATAACAGGTTAGAAAATTAATATTATTTTTTTAAATAGCCCTTATTACAATGGTTTATTTATTAATTTGCTTCATGGAAAATAGTGCTTAGACCTATATTTCATGCGTCCTGTTAAAGTATAATAGCAAGTAGATGGTGCAATATAAGTACCTTTTTATATCAATGAATGACACTGCTATTGCTGTGCTAAACGCTAGGCAACCTCTTTTAATCTATAGCTATATTGTTATTCAGTCATTACAATAACAGAGTGGTTATCAACATTCAACACCATTAAATTAAGGAAGTTCTGTCAACTGTAATGTAATTAGGTACCCCTTGCAGCCAATAGCTGGTTGATCCTTTTGAAACTAAGTAGGTAACTATTAACAAATAAGTGATTATTGGAGTGGTTACTGAAACTTAGCTAAAAGACTAAGTAGATCTGTAGTTTTGTGACCAGCCAACTTAAAATGTACAACCTGTTAGCCTTCTTATTTCTATCTGGGACTTCCCTTATATCCTTTTTAAAAATAAACATATTTTCTTGGTGTTTTCAGATGGATTGGGCGGCTGTGAAGCACCAGTTTAAGCAGACATGGCTGACCACCATACTCAGCATGGTGCTGTTCTCAGGCGTCACATACTTCTTGATATGGGCAGAGGTAATCTATTTGACAAATATATTTATCAGGCTTTAATTAATATGTACAATTTCTATATAGTTTTCAGAGTTGACAGGTTGTTTTCATACTCTCATATGTACCTATGTAAAAGTTACTTAAATAGTATTTTTTTTTCTATAATGTCAGACTGATGACATAGTAATAAATGTTGTGTATTAAATTGAATATAGAAATATAAGTCTACACACTTTACCGTATACCTATCAATACAGAGATAACTCTAGGAGCTTTATAATATTATCCTATCTACTTGTACATTATTCTATTTTGTAGTGTTCCATTTTGATCTTCTATCATAATAAATAAGTAACTATTATTAATAGAAATAGAAAAACATTTATTGAGACAGTTGTACAGACATTAGCAAATATATACACACACACATAAATTATTCTTATTGTAAGTAATCCTAACTAATCTAATTCCAGGGCAGAACAATAGAAAGCAACCTAATGCTTGAAGAGCTGGTCTCAGCAGCCGAGAGTATAGATGTGCACATTGGAGACGAAGCAGCGCGGTACGAGGGACGCGTGGTGCACATTGTGGGGCCGCTCAGGATCCTGGAGCCTATCTCAGAGCCCGACTACAACATACATGTGCAGGCTGTCAAGCTGAGGAAACGAGTGCAGATGTATCAGTGGATTGAGGAGGCACAGTAAGTTATTTTGCAGTAGATTGGATCATTGTTGTAACATATTATTATCACAGTTATTGCTACGTGTTTCTATTATGCTACATCTCATTGGTGCATGATAGCCAATATTGATGAAATTTACAGTTAACATTTATTGCTGCTAGTGGACTGCTTATTTACAAGTGAAAACTTAGATCTGATTTGGTCTCAGATGAAAACTTACATTAATAAGGATTGTTTTCTAAGCAGTCAATCCCCGTTGTCACCATATATTATATCAAATAATTTCTGTCCGTAAAATATACTGATTACTATTATTATAAAGAATGGTCTAAAGAAGTCTGTACCTACTGGTTTAGTAAATTTTATAAGACCATACATACATACTTATATTTTTTTATTCATATAATTTCTAATTCATTTCATAAAAAAAAAAAAAAAAAAAAAAATAAAAAAAAAAAAAATTTCAGAGAACAAGAGAACTTCCTCAGCGAGCCGGCGGAGGAGTCCCACAAGACATACTGGTACCACAAGGACTGGAGAGACTACATTGTGGACTCGGACACCTTCTACATCCGGCCCGGACACCACAACCCCACCTCCATGCCGCTGTACAGCGAGACTCACGTGGCTGATAGTGTGAAGATAGGATGGCTGTATTTAGGTAAGTAATAGCAAAAGCAATAATAAAAAAAATATCTTAAAATTATAGCAAAAGCAGTAATAGAAAAAGCTATAAATCTAAGTTTATCATAAACAAGAGTTTACTGAAAAAGCTTTGTTTGTAGAGCAAGTTTAGAATGGATATACATATCACTTATTTGAAAACCTTCTCTTATATTTGAGAATTCCTGTTGGATTCTTACGAAAAAGTACAACAGAAATTGCACAACATTTCATACACAAAATGATCACAATTTCAAACTAATATTCTATTTCTATTCATAGACACACACATACATACATATCAAGTAGTTTCAATATGATCTAAAGAAAAGTGTTAATATCTTCCAGGTCTGGAAATAAAGCGCAAAGTAAACGACTACTACGAGATCTGGTCGGACTCGCGCCCCGAGCGCAGCGACATCAAACTGCACTCGGGCTTCTACTACCACGGAGAGAGCGCGCTGCAACATGAAGTAGGGGATCTAAGGGTGCACTTCACATATGCAGGAAGGGAGGATGATATTGTAAGTTACTTTTCACTATAAATTTATGTGAGTATTGTACCTTTTTATTTGACCCTTTTAAAGGTACCACCCATCCCGGGGATGGGAACTGGTTATGTGGGACTCACCTCAGGGGTGGACATCCCCCTATTGCAGCTCGAATGATGTCCCGAGACATCCGAAAACGATTCCTCGGCAGACCTTTTCTGCCTACATAACCTGTGAAACGGTGTCGTGTCGCCCAGCTGATTTTATAATTAACGCGGCGTATGTTTCGCTACATAGCTCTTGAAACCATCACTCATATTGTAAATTACCACATACAATAAAATACTCCTTTATCCCTTCCTCAGTACACAGCAGTGGGTGTGGTGGAGGGTGGCTCCCTGCAAGCCTACAGCCCCGCGTCGTTCCCCGCGGCCGACCCCATCTGCCTGCTGCGCAAGGGCTCGTACAGCCTCCAGCAGCTGCACGAGGTCGAGCAGAGGGACGCCAACACGCACACCTGGAAGTACAGGCTGCTCGGCTTCGTGCAGGTGTTCGCTTCTACCATGACGCTGCATCCTGATTGGCTGACGCTGTGTGAGTAATATTACTAAGAAAGAAAGAAAGAAATAATATATTGAGACACACAAACTTAAAATTATTTACTTACTAAACTTACATGTTTAGAATGTTATGCCCCAATACATCACTATGTGTGTGGTTGTAGATAAGTCAGAATCTTGCAATGCCTATGCAGAGTTAACTCTTTGAAAACATGTGTTTTCCGTGGAAGGATCTGGGCGCCCCCACGATGAACTTGTTCAAGAGAACTTCCCTAATTAATAAATTTTGCGGGGGAGTTACGACCCTCATTAGTAAGATATACAACTCGAGAGAGACATAGAAAGATAAAGACCAATCCGCCTTCTTTAGAAAAAAAGAAGAATGAAGACAAATGTTGATATATTTTTCAGTAATGACTTTTGTTTGTGTTCCAGTTCTGCAAAACCCGTGGGTATCGAACAACCTGCGGCGCTGCACGCGCGTTTGGGTCAACTTGGTGCTCGCCTTCTCCTATACGTTGTTCGTCATCGCTATACCATGGTCAGAAACTGTAACCATAAGTACCACCACGCTTATTTTAAATAATTTGTTTTATACATGGGCTAAAATTGTCGAGTGTCAGCTGCTTTAGTTTTCGTATAGACCGGCAAGGCAAGAACCCATAGTATAGTGAGGCCCATAAGGCGAGGCACTCTCATTCTATAAGAAAAAGAAGCATAATCTATTGTGAGACTTAGAAACCTTACTCAACAAGTGATAATTTTATCAGTTTTTTTTTCATACACTTCAAAACTCAGATATCCCAAGAGACAAAACACTAGAATATCTATTTATGGTAGTCTTATTCTTATCATATGGAAGTAGCCCTGATACTACTCAACGACTGCAGTACTATCACCATCAGCTAGGGCCTACGATTTAAAGTATAGTCCAAAGTACAATCCATAGCAGCGCCGAAATAGTGAAGATTTAAGATTGATATTCCTCCCCCAGGCTGGTCCACAAGCCGCCCCTGGGCGCGATGCTGCTGGGCGGCGCCATGCTGCCTCTCCTGCACTACTCCACGCTCCTCACCAGGAGGGACGGCTCGCCGGACCCGCCGCCCTACACCAGGTGGAACGACAGAGATCGGTGAACTAAACTGAACGGTGAATGTGATCCCTAGCCCTTCCCTACGAAGCTCACTACGAGGTGAGACTGATCCTTTGGTTTGATATGTCGCATGAAAAAAGATATCATATATTGTGTACTCTGGGTGGAACAACCGAGATCAGTGAACAAAAGTGAACAGTGAACAACCATAATTAATTGCAAGACGTGACTGATCCTTCATCACAATATGTCTCATGAGAAAAGATATCACATACATTTTCTCTAGAAGAAATGAGAACAGTGAACAAAAGTGAACAGTGCATGTGATCCCTGACCCTTCCTAGGCTTACTACGAGGTGAGACTGACTCATCCTTGGCTCACTACGAGGTGAGACTGACCCTTCCTTGGCTCACTACGAGGTGAGACTGACCCTTCCTTGGCTCACTACGAGGTGAGACTGACCCTTCCTTGGCTCACTACAAGGTGAGACTGACCCTTTTATACATATGTCTAATAAGGAAAAAGGAAAGTACCACTGTACTGTAATTCATTGAGTTATAATACAATCAGAGAGCAATTAGTCACTTTGACGAGACTACCTTTACGGTGCAAGTCTTTTTAAAAACTCATTACCAATACTGGATTCTTAAATTTCATTTTATTTAATTTAGAATTTGATTTTATAAAATTTCAACCAATTTGTGCCAATATCCTTGACTAAACATGCCAGACTAAAAAGAACTAGAAATTTAAATTTAGAACATGTTGTTTATTTACAAAACTATTTTTTTTTAAATACTTATAAGAAAGTCTAACTTCAACTTTTTACTGGAAAATGAGCGAAATTATGATCGAATGTAATCTTAGTCTGAAGTGTTTGAAAATTAGTGTTGATTTTCGCGCCTGGCAGTTAGTAGACCGTAGCCTAGTTGGTGAAAGCGTTCTGACGGTAGCAGAAATACGCAGGTTCGAATCCTGCCGGTCGTGATTATTTCCCCTCATTTTCCAATTAAAAGTTTAAGTTAAACATAGTGTGGGTTTGGCACTTGACTAAATAACTCATATAAGAAAGTCTTTCAAAGTTTTATTACTAAGTATATATATAAATAAACCTATTAATTTGGTCTAGTCAATACAAGTCAATGTTATGTTGATACTACAACGGTTATTTGTTTAATTAATAAATTATACTAGCTTTAAGGAAACCCATATCTTACGTACAAAGTACCAAGTAGGCTTAGAAAACAATACTTTAGTAAACAATTATTTAGCAAATAAATAAAACAATATTCAGGATTTCTGTTAACTTATGCAAAAAATAGTATAAATGAATGGATTCTTTTTTTAAGAAAATCCCTGGTAGAGAGTTCCAAAGTTTTGCATAAGTTGTAAGCCTATATGTTAATAAGAATCTTAATATTTATCTAAAGTACATAATTAAATTCCCAGCAACAATAACATTAGACAGTAGTACTTTAAATTACTTATAGAAATTATATAATCAAATAAAAAATAAACAATTTAACTAAATGAATATGTAAACATATTGAAGGATATTTATTTAAATATAAAGTAAACAAATTACTTAAACACACATTCCTAACATATAATTTTATTAAGCACAAACTAAAATAGCTAACTATTAGAAATAAAAACCCTTTGGTTGTGACTGTTTTTACAAACCTGCTTTTACTAACGTTTAAATATTTTGGAAATAAAGTGATATTTATTAAAGTTATTGTTTTGTATTTAATAAAATCGTTCTATTCCTACCTTAAAAATTCGAGTGCAGGTTAAAGTAGGTATTCAGTAATATTGTCCTATAAATACTTACTATGTAGAGTATGTAGGTAACTTATTCGGTAGTATTGCAATTCAATTCGAAAAGATTACATTAAAAATAGTTTTTAATCGTCACGAACTTTCAAGTAAATTTATACTTTTAATTGGCTACTTGGTAGCATATTATTTTATCAAAAGCCACAGAAATCTAAATAAACAGGTACTAGAAGTCGTATAACCGCATGACCTTGTCGCCACGCTGGTGGTCTACAAACCACCAGCGCTATTTCAAGCTCAAATTTACATTTAGTATAGCTCCGAACGCCGTACGCGAAACAACTGTTGAAAATGGTGTGTTGCAGCATTTCTCATTGTGGAAATTTATCAAAAACCTGTAATTTTACAAATAAAAGGATTACCTTTCACCGGTAAGTCTTAAATATCTAATAATACTATGTTTTTTAATAATGTATGTATTACGTGAACCGGTACCACTGTTTTACAATCTTACCGTATTAAACACTACGTAAAAAACCATTGCTGCATTTCTTTACCAATACTCAAACCGTTCATAGGCGTAAAAAGCAATGTAATACAAGACGCACGCACGCAACGAGGCCGCTCCCACAGTCTATGGATGATATTACCGAGGCCGTGAAATAGGGATGGGACAGTGCAGTGCGCGTCCATCGGTTGGCTTAGCGTTTCGAATATATTAGTCCGATGGTATTGTTATGTGTAGAAGTGAACATCTTCTTTTATTATAATATAACGCGGGGTGCTATGTAAAATCGACTATTTCATAAGTTCTCCTTCCTTCCTACTGGACAGTAAATTGAAATAAGACGGACGGACGGACGGACAAATAAATCTCAACTTAACCATAGAAAAGGTTTAATGTCCTAAAAACTATTACAAATCAGTTAGGTATATTTTATTATAATTATATACACATTGATGATAATAAATTATGTTTCATATTATATGAATAATCTTTTATTTGGATAATTTCCCCAAGTTCATATAATATATATCCCTTTATTATTAGTCACACAGTATACTAAGCTATCACATCAGAAATCTATTCAGATATGATTGTTATAATTTGCATATTAGATAACAATAATTTTATTCTAATACCTACCATATTTTTAGAGATCATAATAAATTTATTACATTAAAACGTTAAATTATTCGAAATATAGCCCATTTTTATTTTGTCAAGCACTAGCGTATATGAGTTTATGCTAGTGTAGTAGTGAGTTACAGTACACGCTTTTTATCAATGTGTGAACACCAATCATAGCGCATGAATTTGTGTGTGAGCTATATTTGTTTGCGTGAATTTGCGTTTGGACATATTTTATATGTAGTTGTGTTTGACCTCTAAGTTCATTTCTGGCGACAGCGGTTTCGGAACAATATTGCACTAAAGGCCCTTCTAGTACCTGTTTATTTAGATTTCTGTGTCAAAAGCCGTTACGTAAAATCGTTAACTTTCTTACAAATAAACGATACTTTCACACATAATATTATTTTACTATACTAATTTGGTTCATTGTTTTGTGTCTATTATTTATTTTAATTATTTGGCCATTGGTGGAATTTCTGTGCTTAAAATAAATAAATGAATAATTCAAATTCAAATTCAAATTCAAAATTTCATTTATTAGACAACAATTGATCCATTTTGTTAGTGGCACACATAAAAAAGTAAACACAACTTAAAGACTAGTGTTAGTAAGATACATGGACATTGCACAATATAAAACATATAATAAAACGCCGTTACGTGCTTCACGAGGCTAGGAATAGTCAAAGAAAACACAAATCTTCTCTGACCATAACACCTACTAAGTGTCTCAGCACTGGCGCACTCAAATCTTCTGCAACTATTTTCAGAATACTATTGTGGCTCCCTCGCACCCTCCTCACTAGTGACGCGACTTTCTTCCGGATAATGGCGTGAAACCCGTCCGTGTGGGCCTGCGCGAACATTGTAGAGGCACTACACCAGCGAGGGAGACCCAACATCATTCTGAAAATGTTGTTGTATTGGACACGTAGAGTATCTAACGACTTTTTGGTAAACGCCAACCAGAGGCCGCCCGTGTACATTCCCTGACAAAACGCCTTAAAGAGCGTGATTTTGACCTGGTCTGTACAGCGGGCGAACCTGCGGGCCAGCATATTACCGCGAACCGCCAGAGCTCTACGCTCCCTTTCTATATCAGCATCGTCTTTAAGGTCGTCGGTAAGATAATGTCCAAGGTATTTAAACTGATAGACACGATTAATTTTCAATCCATTCAGTGTTATTGGTGGGATTGTTCCGGGACATTTACCGGCGGCCTTAAAGACCATGAATTCACTTTTTTTCACATTGTAGGCTAAACCATGGTTCCTTGCATAAGTATCGCAGTACTTAAGCATCTCTCTCAGACCATTCACTGTAGGGCTCAGCAGCGTCATGTCGTCAGCATAACTGATATTATTGACACTAACGCCACCTATCCAGCATCCGACACGCATGCTGCTGAGACCCACAATGAGCTCGTTGACATACAAGTTGAAGAGCTTGGGAGATGTTAATCCCCCCTGTCTTACCCCGCACTCCAACCTGTATGCTTCCGACAGAGAGTCCGACCATTTCACATAATTCGTTTGATTAGCATACCAATACTTGAAAATATTAGTAATTTCTTCCGGTACACCACTTTCCCCGAACTTTCTCCAAAGCACTTTATAACAAACGAGCTCAAAGGCTTTGGAGAGGTCCAGGAAGCAGGCGTACACCGGAGTCTTGCGGCTGGTATAGTAATGGACAGTATACTTGAGACTTACAATTGCGCTTTCGGTAGAAAGCCCGGATTGAAACCCGAACTGTGCGTCATGAATATTAAAATACTTATCTAAGCATGCATCAAGTAGACTGTCCATCACCTTTGCAACCGTTGTAGCCAGGGAGATCGGGCGGTAATTCCCCAAATCAGAGATGTCCCCTGTCCTGTTCTTCACAATCGGTACAACAGTGGTCTTCATAAGTTCAGACGGAAGATAGGAATGACTGATGCACAAGCTGAATAACAAGGACAGGACTCTCGGAAGATGGTCACCAGCATATTTTAGATGCTCGATACTGATCCCGTCATGACCAGGAGATTTACCCCGACGCATTCGTTTGATGACAGCTTTTATCTGACTTGCTGAAAAATGAATCAAAGGATCATCTCTCAGGCCGACGGGCTCAGGGTCGATCACAGTCTGTGGGCCCAAAGGAGATCGCACTTGAAAATGTCTCATAAACATATTGGCAATCTCATCCGGATCACTATTACCACCCACAGATGCCGGGAGGCCAGGTCTTATGTCCAAGCTGCTAGTGGCCTTCCAGAAATCACCAAAGTTATTATTGGCACGGTGCTTAGCTATCAGGTCCATCTTGATTTGATTTTGATGTTTCTGGCACCACTTTAATCTACCTTTATAAACCCTACGCGATTCACACATTTCATCATAAACTTGCCCCGTAGAGGGCTTGTTGTACAGCAACCACATTTCGTATTTAAGCCTGGCATCCCGGTGTGCATCTTTGACATGCTGGTTCCAGCCACACATAACTCTAGGTCTTCCTTTACGTTTAGGCTTGCGTTTAACATTTGTTTGTACTGCAGCATATTTTAAGACTCGTATAATGTCGTCATACAGGCGGTCAATTAAAATTTTGTGTTCCGAAATAGTACAAAACCCGCGGCTACAATTTGTAAATTCTACAGGAAAATCAATGACTCGCAATCTTTCACCACAAATGTTACGGTACTCGCTTATTTGAGAGTCATCCCTGTCTCCCCATATGACAGCATTATTACGGTCAGCATTTTTATACAACTTCGGTCTAACAGTTCCTATATTACATTCGACATAGATAGGTAAATGATCCGATACATACACGTCATCCATGACACCTATCTCCGATATTGATGCTAAGGCGGAGAGAGAGACCACACAGTGGTCTAGCCAACTTCTGCAATCGTGATAATGATCGTAATAAGTGTAAGTACTAGAGTCAATAATGCGAGTAGACTAACAGTTAAATTTATCCGTAAGTGTGTTAAGACGTTTTCTTCAACTTATGTAAGTAAACATTTTAAATGATTTTAAATGATTATCTTACGATGAACAGCACAGTTACGTCGAAAATCTATCACAACAGTATTTGTGTAAGATGTGTAACTTGTGTAAGATGTAGGTAACCCCAGCCCCTGGCGCAGGCGCGATGCCGCCGTCCTCAGCTGATTTCCGCCCTACTTACTCCTCTCACAGACTTACTGCGGTTGTGATTTTATACCAAACTCGCTCGTAATCTCGCAAACCTTGTTCCTTGTGATTTACTGTACATATTATAAACATGAAAGCGGCCGCGATGTCCGTATGGGTCTTTATTAACCTCCTCTGCTTCGGAATGTGCGGATATTTATACCTGATCTGGTCACAGTATTGGATGTACATAGAAAAGCAGAGGCTGTTCAACAAAGCGCCCGAAACGCAAAAGTCGATGACGTTTCAAGAAAAGTATCTCGACTATTCGAAGTCTCCGCTCAATTCTACGCTGTTTATTCGTAAAGGCCGCAGGTCTGCGGTCGGTGCTGTCTGGAGCAGTGGTGTTGGTAAAACTGGATCTCAAGGCCCGTCTTCCAATATTGTTGTAAGAAAAAGCCACGGCAGCCCCAGGTTCCCCAACATACACAAGCCTCTACTAGAGTTTGACAGCGAAAAGTTCGTATGCGACGATCTTACCAGCCCAGAATGTGCAACAAAAACAAAAGACTTCAAAGATTTGCTCCTGAAAGAGTTCCATCGCGTTCTGATGGGAGAGAGCAAAGTTTTCCGCTCGGGCTTAGATTCTCAGAACATTTATGACGTCAAATACGAAGGAGGAAGTAACAAGGAGGCGTCGAAACAAGAGGTTTTATGTGCTTTGAAGAATGTGAAGATGAATACTATTAGTGCAGAAGTTGAGCCTTTCAAAAGACTAGGGTTTAAGATACCGGAGTCACCGCTACGGGAGGGACATGTGTACGATAGCTGTGCTGTCGTCACTAGTGCAGGCACCCTGCTGGGCTCCAGGTTGGGAGAATTTATCGGTAAGTCTGTAAACGCTTTTCTTGACACTTTTGTTGAACATTTCTGATTCGCCAGTCCATAGTCTAGTTTCAGTAGATTTATAGTTTCATTCAAGCAATGCTATAGCTTCTTATCAAATTAAATGAAAACTATTTATTTTGCGACAAGAAATTAAGTACGAACACATTCAGGAAAATCAATTCAAACCTTAATTAAAACCATAATAATCATGAGTCATTAGAACAGTATAAACCTGATATCTAACGAGGAACCTTAAATAAGTTTTTTGCATTGCATTTCTCGCGAATCAAGTTCACGATGTTTTTATTTGATTAATATTAGTGACGTGCGTCGCAGCAGGCTCTTGATTCGAGTCGTGGTGTGTCGCGGTTCAGCGATGACACACGCGCAGCCCGCAGAATATGTAGTAGTAGCTATGCATGACTTGGCACTGGACTGCGTTCTGTGAACCGAGCCTGTACTATAGACAGGACAAGTCATCGTACAATCTCCATACGATGAGAACAACTGATATCTAATTAATAGTTACAAATAACGTGTTCGTAATTTGTCATCCTAAATATAAATTAAGCCATAGAGTTTATGGAACGGAAATGGAACTTTACAAATACAATTGATACAATTTGGATGCAAATATAAATACTTGGGAACATGGCGATTTGTCAATGTCGGTCGAATTTGGATCCCTATCTAATAACGTTTTCGCGATAAAAAATCTGTCTGCTCTCTTTGTACTGACTGAGAGATTTTATATATCGAGGAGATGATGATACGGCCAGCGATTACTACTTAAATGGCTAACTACACTAGGTACCTATTCCACTGAACTTGTCTATTTACAGTTATCGTCCTAGATGCGCTTTAGCACGAGATTTATTATTTATTTTGGCGCTAGAGTCATGGATCAATAACCGGTATTGAGCGTATGTTATTGAGACCGTGTCAAAGACGTGGGTGAGAGTGTTTTTTTTTGTTGAGTCAACTGAAGCTTGTCGTTTTTTATGCCGTCATCAAAATCGGTTCCGATTCGCACGAGTGAAATTTAGACAAACTTTGTAAAGAAATCGGTTACGAAACAGTGAAATTGCATTTAATTCTGTTGTGTTCCATCTAACTTAAAAATTGTTCACTAGGTTGGACACTTAAAATGAGAGAAAATGTATAGAAACTTATTTTTCATAACGCTGAAAAATAAACTAATTCTCTTACTGCTGACAAAGCGAATTCTCAGTCAATAAAATACCTTATTTTCTTAACATTTTGTCTGGAGATTGCCTCTATAACAATAGTAGCAAAGTCAAAGTCAGCAGTTAAAGTGTATGAAGTTCGTTTCACGCTCGTTACTTACTTTACGCTGCCTCGAAACTTGTTTCCGACTGATATTATTTTACTCAGCGTTGCGTTCTTTACAACAATATTACGTGTACAATAAATTCATTCTCATTGTGTGCAGTAATGTAACAAACACAAAAAGAAGTAGCGTTATGGGTGTAGTGTAGGTGATCGACCGAACATTGTTTGTTATCGCATCGGATCTTATTTTGTGGGATGCATTGATATGCGCGCGCTGCCCGCTTCGACGAACCAGCCAAATCGTATGCGTATACTCGACGATGTTTTACGGGTCCGGGACTTTTTTACTGGTATAGTACTTACTAATAGATTAGGTCGTATAAATACAACATCATCTAAAAAAGCAACGTGGTCGATACAAGCACTGAAAAGTAATCATCATTTAACAAGTTAATCGATTGGAAACTAACTCGATATATCGCAAACTAGCCGGTGCGCGCGTCTTCGTCCGCATGGAATAGTTATTACCATAAAAACGATTCTAGTGAGTTAACATTAAAATATAGACATATACTGTTGTGGACATTTTGTTAGATCATTTTAAGAGGAATAATTCTTTCTTACACATTTTTTTGATATCTTGAACCGTTTTCGCAGCGCACGCAACGGAAGCCTTCAAAGATAAATAATTTTCCCCGTTTTTACCACATTTTCTATTGTTTCTTCGCTCCTATTTGTTGCAGCGTGATGTTATATAGCCTAAAGCCTTCCTCGATAAATGGTCTATTCAACACAAAAATAATTTTTCAATACGCATCAGTAGTTCCTGAGATTAGCGCGTTCAAACAAACAAACAAATAAACTCTTCAGCTTTATAATATTAGTATAGATAAGAGCTTTTTTATTCAAATTTTTCACTTCAACGTATCGTATCAGAGTATATGCTGATTACATAGTTGATATGCACAATAACGTATTAAGCACACTAACAGTTACCTATGTACATAGAGATACATCAGATTACAAAGTACTATATGATATTTTATAATTTTGGAAGCTCCAAATGTTATGTTTCGTAAAAAAATATGGGCATACATCCTATGTTCTGTCACAAATATTTCAGTTGTTCAAGAGTTTTTCAAATCTAACAATAACTTGGACTACAGAGACTTAAGTCCAAAGGCACATTAACCAGTCACAATAAAATTTGAAAATAAATCATTACTCATTGAAGTACAAAGTTACATTCATTGACTTTAGTTGATTGACCCTCATGTAGTTCGTATGTGGTTTTCCAAAACGATAAGGCTTCAAAGGAAATTGCATGAATGATTGGTCAATGTTCCTTTTATAGCAAGGAAATGCAGTTACATGTACTTATTGCAAGTCTTCCTCCTCTTTGTGACTAATTGTTTTTATTATTTCTTTACTGTTATTGTGTTGTTCATACTTTTACAGCGTGTAGTTGACACATGTTTTGTATATGCCTACTAAAAGACTATGTCAATTTATTTTACTTTGAACTTTTGCTATAAAACATAATCTATACCATACTATATATTATGATAAAGCTCAAGAGTTTATTTGTTTGTATGTTTGTTTGTTTGTTTGTTTGAACGCGCTAATCTCAGGAACTACTGGTGCGAATTGAAAAATTCTTTTTGTGTTGGATAGACCAGTTATCAAGGAAAGCTTTAGGCTATATAACATCACGCTGCAACTAAAAGAAGCGAAGAAATAATAGAAAATGTGGAAAAAACGGGGAAAATTGATCATCTTTGAGGGCTTCCGTTGCATGCGCTGCGAATATATAAAAAAAATGTGTATGAAAGAATTCTTTCTCTTGAAATAATCAAACTAAAATGTCCGCAACAGTATATGTCTATGTTTTAAGGTTAACTCACTAGAACCGTTTTTATGGTAATAACTATTCCACGCAGACGAAGTCGCGCGCATCAGCTAGTATAATATACACAAGATACATGTAGGTACATAGATGTTGACGCTGTTTCAAAGGTAGCCAATAAATATTATACATAGTGTGACATTTATTTCACCTACTATGAGTAACTAAACACAATAAGGCATATACAACATAAATTAAATTACCTACACATCTAATAATAAATAATAAATATTTCGGGACATTGCACACAGCGCCATCTAGCCCCACACTAAGCAAACGCTTGTGTCGTGGGTACTAGATAACGGATATAATACTTATATACTTTTCTTTTGTAAATACATACTTATTATACATACAAACAACCAGACTAAAAATATAATAATAATATATATATCTAATTTATAACTGTTCTACAAAAGTGCAAGTGCATGATTCACACTAGGACTATCACTGTATAGTGTTAGTCAGTGCGACCGCAGGACATGTTGGGCCTTTCTCGAGAAGCAGTTTATTGGCCACACGTGGGATTCGCAAGTGACGCATACATAGGGGTGTAGCGGTTGTAATAGCGGTCACGGCAGATATTCTGAGTAAATATTTTTTGCCTCCTCACTTAAATATTGTTCTGTATAATCTCTCTCTTAGTAAATACTATTTTTCTTTCTAACTACCTACATATGTACTTGTAGCGAGTTAAGCGAGTGTGGCTCAGCGGTTCCAGTGTCTGCTTTTCATCCAGACGCACCCTGGTTCGAATCCGCTCTACACCAATGACTTGTATTTTCAAGTTATCGCTTAGCAGTGATGGTAAACATCGTGAGGAACCCGACATGTTTGAGGACCACAATATCCACCTGGGCGCCCACCACGATGTATCTGCACAAGAAAACTCCCCTAACGAATTAATTCTGCGGTGAGTCACGACCCTCAGTCATGAGGATATACGACTCAAAAGAGACGTACTTGGAGTCATATTTTAATATTTTAGTGTCTGTTTTAGTAAATTAGGATATAATGTTTGTTTCTTGTCTGTGGCCTGTTCATTTAATAAGGGTTTTTTTAATAATGACTAAGTATTAGTTTATCGTGAAACTACATTGCATTAAAAAAATCGCAGCAGACAGACAAGTTACACAAGGGTTTTATATGTATTATATCAATAAGGAAAAGAATAGGACGCGTCAAAGTTTATAAGAAAGCTTCACAGTTTTCCTTCCAGATCGGTTGATTAAAGGATAAAAAATACTTGGTATGGAATAAACACTGATAACAATTTATGTTGCGAATGTTGTTGAATGTTGGTATGTCTGTTACATTTCCATGAATAATTTAGAAGGAATTTGTGAAGCTCGTGCCAGCTATTCTCTGGAAGGCCTATCTTAATTTTATTATACGTTGAAATAGATGTCGGCTTGCTTTGTCGATCTAACACTGCTGTTATCTCTACTTGTAGTCGTAGTTTAGTCTATATTTAGAATATTTATAGAGCAATGATCTATATATTATGTGCTTACGCTAGACAGATTTTTTTCTATCCCAGAAGACAAGCACATCTAAGCATACTTTGTAAATGGATGTGGAAAATTGGAGATGTAGTGGTACAAATTAAAGGTAGAATATGGTTCTGTAAAATACGTAGGCACTAAAGTAATTTACAAATGAGAATGCTAACTTTTAACGACCGATCCATTATGATAAAGGCAGGCCATAAACACATTTTCCTGCATCCCTTGCGTAGGCTTTCATCAGTAAAATCTTACAAAAAACTTGTTCTTACATCACAAAGCGGCGAATGCTTTAAAACATTTCGTGCTAATCAAAAACGAGTCCTGCAGATTTATCTCTTTTAGGCTTAAATGTGTAACGGTAACTACAGAAAAACAAAGAGATTATGATTGTGTGCATACATATGTACTTATTGCGTTTATATTAGGTAGGTAGGTACATCACAGTTGAATACTTCACAGGAAAATAATGTGGGTTGTTGAAAAGATATCCAATGCATTAAGCTATGCGAAAGTTCGTTAATTCGTAACTAGAAAAGCTCGAAATAATTTAGTTTTAGTTCTAGATGTTTTTCCAAATCTGTTCCATGCTATTACACAAACTAAGAGAACTTTTATTGAAAAATAATTTTATTTACACCTTATATAAAGTAACCACTGAATCATCATCGCTAGATGTGTCACGGCAGGATATGGTTTAGGAATTAATTTTACTCCTACTTATTTTGGCTATATTTGGGACTTACTTGAGAAACTTGCCTACTGTATGTACTTATGGGTAAAGCTTACTCATTTTGTTCCACTATTTTGTTTACCTAATATCGCTCGGGCTGAAAACCTCCGAGCTTCCGACACATAAATTGAATTGAATCTAAATATATAAAACTCAAAGGACTGACTGACTGACATAGTGATCTATCAACGCACAGCCCAAACCACTGGACGGATCGGGCTGAAATTTGGCATGCAGGTAGATGTTATGACGTAGGCATCCGCTAAGACTGGAAATGATTTTTGGAAGTGCCACTTTTAAAGGGGTGAAATAGGGGATGCAAGTTTGCGAGCGAAGCCGCGAGCACCCATCCACTAGTTGTTAATATTTGTACACTATATATCTGCCTGTCCCAGGTGAACTCCCTTAAAGAATTTATTCTGGGGGGAGTCACAATCTTCAATAAAGAGGAAATAAGGCTCAAGGAAGGCACTTGCAATGAAAAGCACCCTGCAGTTGGATAAGGGATGGTTGTAGATTATAATGATTATGATTGCTACTCTAACCACCGAACATGTAATAATATTTTAACCCAAACTGTACAATTTTCACCGTCCTCGTGCGTACGTTTGTTTTCGTGGTGGCTCCAAAACAGTACAATGGAGCATGCATAATGCAGGCCCTTGGGTTGTTGACTCCGCCACAATACCGTGCTTGCAAACGGCACATCTCGCTGCATTTGCATAAATATGTATTTTGAGCTTTATTTTACACGTTGTGATTTGTTCCTTGTTTTGTTGTCTGGTGGCGTAAGTCATAGGTAGTTTATTTTAATTGTTTTTTGCTTTGTGTTGACTGCTGGCCGTAGGTGCTGATGACTTGTGTGCTAATTGCTCTTCAATCTTAACGAAGTAGGTCTTTACCTAAGATACTCGTTCAAACTGTGACTGTTCTATGGTTCTGAAAGTAATTACTGTTCTTGCAGATGATATTTTCAATGAGTTTTCTAGTGGTAGTACAAACCATAAACAGATGTTATTTTTGGTATTTTTTGTCTTGTTTCGTTCCGTGTACAGGCGCTTCCTTACTTCTAACAACGATGATTTAGTCGACTAGTATCGAGAATAATTCAGGCTCACAACCAACCTCTATAAAGCTAAGCAAGATGGCGCCCCCAATAAACTCGGATAACAATTTAAAGCGACAAATTGTCGTAACTCGTGACGGCGCGTCGTAAACAAGGATCGGAGCTTCCACGGATGATGTCCCACATACATTATTGAACAGTTTTGTTTCTCACTCAAGGGACATTTGCATTTTCAACTATTCACATAAAGTCAGAAGAAATGGTTGGATATGTAAAGAATTTAGAACATGTTTCTTATTATCAATGAAATCTTTTGATGCCCATACGTTTTATATGTGCCGTCAGAGTTAGCGAAAGAAAATATGAAAGCAACATGCAGGTATAATTTTATCAAAATTGTTACCGTTTCAACCGTATTTTGTTGGAGGTACTGGGTTTCCCTTATTATGTTTAATACTCGTTCTCAATAATTATGACGAATCATTTTAATTTATAGGTTGTTTTAGAGTCAAAGTTCACATGAAAACTGTACATATACATGCAAGTTGCAGGGATAATTCAATTAAAGTCGGACTATGATCCCTCACTATGACCCTAAGTCCACAGTTCATGATCAGCTAAACTGGAAATACGAGTGTTTTTCTTCATACGGGGCGTGGTTTTTCTTCATACAATGAAACGAGAATTTTCGCAATTATCGGCGGCTGTTATCTGCAAATAATGTGCAATCATGTCGTTTGCCATTGTTTGCTTTTACTTGGACTCACAACGTGCACGAGATTATCTTGCTGGAGATGGCTTAATTGCGCGAATTATATCATCTCATACATTTGTGTTATTGAATTATCACCTGAGACTTGTTTGTTGCACTAGTGCTTCTATGCAGGTTTGTACGCGTTAATCCGATATTAAAAGCGTATAAAACTATATGTGGCGATACACATAATTTCTTACGTGATGAGTAATTTTAATATTATGAAAAAAGGAAGTCAAAAGTGTAAATACCAATAACATAGACTGCCGACTTGGTTACATTTCTCGTACGCAGAGTCACGCGCCGTTACGATGTGTAGTTTCGTAACAAATAAAGCAACAACACGAAGAAAGATTTCACTTATTCAATTATCTGTATGTTTATTTCTAAATTATTGAAATGGAGCGGAAACATTGTGGTTTTCAAGGCCATTTTATTATATTATCGGTAAAGGAGTTGCAATAACTATTGTTCGTTAGTGCGAGAGAAGCCGGGGCCTTGTACGAATTATAACAATTATGACAATACTGGGTACCTACCAGACTGCTTTGTCAAACTTATCCGGCGTGGATTGACAGTTATCTCGTAATTCGGGTTGTTTGCATTTCTATTTTCTTCTCTTTTCCTTCTCCCCGCGGATACTGCGCAGAGCAGACGTGTTTCATAGTATCTACACACATTTAATTCAAATTCGGATCTTTATCACATATCGCACTGTTATCAAGTCTGGAGGATCACTGTATTGGAAACACCTGCAGTTTGGCTATCGGTGAGTGCCGAATAAAACATTATAACTCATATTATTTGCATCTGGTTTGTTATGATCGAGCGAACAACTCAGCCACGTGCAATTGTAACCTGAAAGACGAGCTACGCTGTGAGCGCGCGAAGCGAACCTCGGCTACAGTATCTACATACTATTCTGTGGCGCGACGCCTGCTACTGCATTCACTCGACTGCCTACCTGCCGCTACTTTCACACGTGATGACATCACTCAAGCGTACTCCGCCTTCAACTCCATTGCGCAATATGAACTATTCATCATCCGCGTCTGCGCCTGACATTTCGGATGTATTATCGAAAGAACATGCCGCTAGTGACAGTAATATTAATTTATCGCTTAAGCGTAAAAGAGAAGAGTTTACACGAGAAGAAATGTTAAATATGATATCAGATATGCAAAATACACATGACAAAAAATTACAGAACTTACAAGAGGAGCAAAACAAAAAATTTGAGGCATTAATGACTTTAGTACAAAAAGGTATAGAAACGAATACGCAAGAAAATAACAACATCGCTAACTCGATTGATTTCCTAGCCCAAAAGTACGACGAAATGTCCACGAGAGTTACCAAATTAGAGCAGGAAAAATCAGATAGCACGAAGTATATTCGTTTACTAGAAAACAGGATTGAATATATGGAGCGTCACGCGCGTAGTTCTAGTTTTGAGGTGCGAAACGCTCCAAAAAAAGAAGGTGAAACAAAAGACGACTTATTAACTACACTAAATAATATTGGCGCGGCCCTAAACGTTCCCATTCAAGCCTCAGATGTCCGCGATGTTTACCGAGTAAACTCGATGAATGAAAAAAACCAGCCAATTATAGCGGAGTTAAGCTCTGTTGGGTTAAGAGATAAAATAATTAGCTCAGTAAAAACATACAATAAAAAATACCCAACGTGCAAGTTCAGTACGAGCAATCTCAAGTTGGCAGGACCGACCAAACCAATATTTATTTCGGAAAGTCTCACTATACAGGCGAAGAAACTTTTCTTCTTGGCAAGAGAATTTGGAAAAGAAAACGGTTTTAAATATTGTTGGGCAACACATGGCAAGATTTATATGAGGAAATCAGATGGAGCACCACTCGTTAAAATAAACAGCGAAGAAGATATAAATAACCTAAAATCTAAATGACTAGATATGTATATATTATTTGTAATCTGTATAGTAATATATATGTTAATTTTAATAATTTACCTAACGGAATATTATCATGGATGTATCATTATCAAATACACCTACATGTCACACAAACTGCACATACACACCAAAACATACTTACACATTGAACAAAACATTCAAACACCTTACACAACATTTTTAGTACTCATATTGCTACTTTTTGTACAATTACACGTAAAAATGCTTACAACTATGTTTTTATTGGCGTTTCAACATGTCAGTTATTTTTTCTATTTATATAAAAGTAACTATGACGGCACCAACAGTACACGGGCATACAAGCTTCATGTATGGCTGCTTGCACTCAAAACGTTCACTATTACTTTTGTTGACCTAAATGGATGATAATACATTTATAATATCGGAAGTTGACCTAACAGATTCTGTTCATTGTCACCTACTGAATAGTGTTCGTGAGTGTAAATCAACGCTACACTCAAAGGACTCGAATAACAGTAATACACTTAATATTTATACAGTTAATATTAGGAGCATTAACTTTAATTTTGATAAATTCGTTGCTTCTGTATCACATCTTGATATATTGGTTGACATCTTTGTGCTTACAGAATGTTGGACAAATATTAATAATGTACCACCAAACTTAAATGGATATTGCATGTTCTGGACGCAAAAATTTTACAACCAAAACGACGGAGTTGTTGTCTACGTCAAAGATAGTTTAAAAGTGAATATATATGAACCTGAGTGTGATGAAGGCAATTGTCTAGTCGTAGATATGAATGACTATACAATTATATGTAGCTACCGTCCACATTGTTTTGGCAATCCCACAAAATATATACATTCTTTAGATAAAATACTTAATAATATAACTAGTCCTAATATAATCTTAACTGGAGATATCAACATAAATACATTTGGCACTGATCTATCAAATTATGCTCAGGCTTACTTGAATATGCTAGCAATACATGGTCTAAGGCAGGGTATCACCCGACCAACGCACGGAAAAACGTGTTTAGACCATTTTATGGTGAAATGTCTGCAGATCTGGAAAACTATAGTATTCGGTGACAAAATTACAGATCACAACTCTATATTGCTTTTTATAGACAACGTTAAAGTGCGTAAAACACCCAAACAGTTTAATAAAGTAATAATAGAACACAACGGTTTATCTAATTGCTTAAGTAACGAGAAATGGATTGATATTTTTGAGACACAAGATGTTAACCTAGCTGCTGAACTATTTACTAATAAATTAATTACATATATAGACATGAACACACAAATAAAACTAATTGCTAAAAAAAACCAACCACTAAAACCCTGGTTAACTAAAGGAGTTGTTAAATGTATAAGAAAAAGAGACGGCTTACATAAAAAATCTAAACTAAATCCTAATGATGAACAAAAAAGACTAAAATACATTAACTACAGAAACATTTGTAACAAAATCATAAAAAAACTTAAAAACGAATTTTATCAAAATAAATTACATAAAGCTAAAGGAAATATAAAAGACACTTGGAAAGTAATAAAAGAAGTTTGCGATTTTAAAACAACTAATGTAACATCTAGTGACTTGCTCCAAATTAATAACAATCCGGTAGCTGCCCTCAACAAAGTTAATACTTACTTCACAACTGTTGGCAGTACACTAGCGTCTTCTATCTTAACTAGGACTAATACAACTGAATCTGAACTAGCAAACCTTGCTGTAGATAGTAATTCACCATCATACTCAATGTCTTTTGTACCTACTGATTTCTATGAAGTTAAATCTATGATATTTAATCTAAAGACACATAGTGCACCTGGCTGGGACAAAATTACTACAATCATACTCAAAAAGAATCTTTATTCACTAATAGAACCTATAACATATATTATTAATTGCAGTCTCGAAAGTGGTGTCTTCCCTGTAATCTTCAAGGGAGCAGTAGTTTGCCCGATACACAAGACCGGCGATAAGAAAAGCCCCTCAAATTATAGGCCAATTTCACTCTTATCTACCCTCTCTAAAATCCTAGAAAAAATTGTAAAAATACGTCTAATGAAGTACCTGGAAAAAAACAATCTAATTAGCACAAATCAGTATGGGTTTCGGGAACGAAGGTCAACTGAAGATGCAGTACTATTACTTACCTCTGCAATCACAAAGTACATGGATGGAAGAAATAAATGTGTGGGTATTTTTCTGGATCTTCAGAAGGCCTTTGACACTGTTTCTGTACCTATACTGCTTGTGAGACTAGAAAATGTAGGTATTAGGGGGTTGCCGTTAAAATGGTTCACAGACTATATGTCAAATAGGTCACAGCGAGTCCGGGTGAATGGTATAGTTAGTGATGATGCATGGTGCTCGTTTGGAGTACCACAGGGGAGTACTCTTGGTCCAACCCTATTTCTCATATACATTAACGCACTGTGTGGGCTGCAGTTGAAAGGAACTGACTTGATAATGTTCGCTGACGACACAGTATTACTGTGCCATGCTAAAACATGGCCTAAAGTCAAACAAGTAGCAGAAACCTCTCTATCACATGTTACTAGTTGGTTAGACAAGAACCTATTAACGTTAAACACCTCTAAAACCAAATATCTTTGTTTTTCTAAGAGAATGACAGGGGCTCCCCAGAATGATTTCAAAATTATAATTCACACGTTCCCTTGTAACCAAAAAGAAGGTACATTTAATTCTGACAACTGTCTCTGTCTACCACTGGATCGTGTTGAAGTAATAAAATATCTAGGAGTACAGTTAGATGACAATCTTAAGTGGGATAAACATATAAATTCGTTATCTTCTCGTATTCGGCGACTTATTTATATCTTTAAGACACTCAGACATGTGGCAGATCTGCCCCTTATAGTACAAACGTATAAGGCAATGTGCCAATGTCTAATAAGATACTGTATTTGTGTTTGGGGTAGTGCCGATAAAACACATCTTATGGCTGCAGAGCGTGCACAGCGTGCTGTGCTAAAAGTAATGATGTTTTTACCGTACAGACACCCTACTACCGAAGTATATGACAAAGCAAAGGTTCTATCAGTGCGAAAACTCTTTATTTATGAGTGTATACGTAGGGTTCATAGAAATACTAGACCTTATAATGTGTGTACAATAGAAAGAAGAAGGCCAAAGACACTCTCTGCCCCTTTTGCACATAGAAGATATGCACAAAAACAATTTAATATAGTCTCTGTAACACTGTACAATGAGATAAACAAATCTAAAAAAATAGATTTTCTTACAGATAGAGAAGTCAAAAAGAAAGTAATTGAATGGCTTACTGATTTTAATTATAATGAAGTAGAAAAAATGTTAGAAAGCTTTTATTTTTGAATTACTCTTAATCATTATTTTAAACTAGTCTGTAGAAGTAATTTGTTGTACTAGCTTAGTCACACATAACAAAACACTCTCTCTCTCACACACACACACACACACACACACACACACACACACACACACACACACACATACACACACACACACACACACACACACACACACATATGTATGCTTAACATAAAGTTATTAACATCCATCCTGAAATAAAATATTGTTAAATACATATTCATAAATAAATTAAATTAAAATACTAAAAAAATACTATTAAGTTATATGAATAATTAGAGAAAATTTAATTTTTTTAAAACCTTTATTAAATTTATAAACATAACTTTAATTTCATAAAAATATGCAAGGTTAAGAAAACTTATTATGTTTGATAAATCTTAATGTTTGTAATGTTTTTATTTAAATGTTACCATTTCTTAGTAAATTTTTTGGCATTCTGTTTATTTTGTGTGTTAATTGTAAGCAGGGAGAAGCCATCGGCTCCCGAGACACAGTGAAAACTAGTTCGGGAGGCTTTGGATTCCAATATCTTTTTGTGAAACTAAATTATGCAAAAATAAACAAATTTTATTTATTTTTTTTATTTTTTATTTATCGTAATAGCCTTGGTAATGAAGTGACACAGATTCTATAATCCACAAAGTAGGTAGTTATTGGGTTCGAATCATCAGGCCTCCCGATGTAATTGCTTTTTTCAACCACTTATACCACCACAAGTCACCGTTTCTTGAACAATACAATTATAGGGTCATCAAATCCAATGTCAACTGTTCCTTCTAAGACAGTGCGCTATATCTCAGCTTGCTTCGATACACTAGGCGGGCTATGGTCAAACCCTTACCAGCCATATACCAAAGTGATTACATTGTATTGTAAATTTTGTACATATTTCTTTTGTCGGCAGATTCCCACGACATGGTGATAAGGTTCAACAACGCTCCCACTGAGAACTACACGGACGATGTTGGATCCAAAACTACCATCAGGATATTAAATTCACAAGTAAGTATATGTAGAAACACTTTCAGGAGTTTACATGACACTGAGGTTAAAATTTAAAATAAATGTGTTAGATATGCACAGTAAGTATAATGTAGTCTAAGGGATGGCAGGCTTGTCTAGAAGAAACCTATTTAGTAATAATGGAGGTGGAGGGAAATTATATAATTGACATCTCATTGTAAAGCTTAATCTCACGAGTAGAAAATAATTTTAATATAACATCATTAAAAGTAAAATTCAGTTAAAAAGTTTATGGGATTTTTTTGTTAGAGTTTTTGGTAGCTAGTTTATCTAATATTTAATCGTGAGCCTCTTTGTCTTTGCTTTTGTTTGTAAAACTCGACACCAGATTTGGTCTCTCTCTACCGAACTGACTAACTATTAAGCTTATCACCACCTGTTAAGTTAGCCTTATCAAGTTATGTCTAACATGATAACACTTGTAACTTAGTACCAACTTAGTAGTAGTTCCAAGTTAGTACTGAAAACCGTGACTCTCCTGACCTTAAAGGTTATCTTTGTTGTTGTCATATTTGTGACTCATTCGGGAAGTCGTAAAATCTTACTGATAACGTCAAGAATGCTTTATGTAGTAAAGGATGAGTGTGGAAAGAAATAAATTTATGATTTACTGTGGTTTTGGATTGGCTGATGATGATGATAAGTTGCACTGCAGCAGCACCTTAATTTACATCAATCGTTTCTTCACACTGTCTGTTCTAGTATGATTCATAATCTGGAATAAAAAGTGATGAATTATATCGCTTGGCTTCCTGACAACCAACCACAAAGTTTTAATACTGTATGCCGTGTACCGTAATCAAACAATATGTTACGAAAATATTTTCTATAACAGGTATGATACAAAGTTATAAGTAATGTGTTAAATTAATGTGACGAAACCATGGTCCACATATTTTTTTATCTTGGTTTCTTTTTACCCCGGACATTATTTATATATATATATTTAATGCAATAAACATACAATATTACAATTTTAGAACCTATTCTAAAAATGCCATGTGTGACCCTGTCGCGTAGTAAGTTTAGGGCATAGCATTTACATAATGTACTTAAAAACGAATGATTCCTTTTATCCTTTAAAATAAATAATTTAATACAGGGTTCTTAATGAATAAATCTCTTCTATTTTAGGTGGTAGCGAAGCCTGAGTACAAGTTCTTGCAAGATCCCCTCTACAAAGGGATCTCGATCCTTGTTTGGGATCCCTCGAACTACACCGCGACGCTAGATGACTGGTACCATAATCCTGACTATCCACTGTTTCCTGTCTATAAAAGGTTAGTATATTTTGTTTGTAAAACGTAAAGATGATGATCTATGAATTGAAATACTAGTTTGGAGAGGCATAACATAGCGTGTGATTCCCTGCGATATTTCAATGCCCTGTAATAATTATAAATGTAAAACGTAAATGTAGTCATCACCATCAAGGTATTCCTATAGCGAAAATATTATTTTATACAAGCTATGTAGGTTTGTAAGCTTTATGCGGAACACGAAATTTTCGTACCTGTCTCTCCAGTAGGACTTACATACTGCTGGTACTATGACATACGTTAGGCCATGCATTAAAGGCTTTTAGGCCGGTTTAAAAACTCTGACACGAGAGTTTACCACTCTCAAGCGAACTTACTGCTGTTTCGATCAAAATGCTGCTGCTCTGCGGTCACACGCTAGCTCAGTTTCAATGTTGTTGGTTTATATTTAATTAATTTCTTTGTTTTATATTAATTCACAGACTGTTAGAAGATAACCCCGGCATAGACGCTCACCTGCTGAACCCGAAGGTGCTGTGGGGGTTGTGGTCTGTGTTGCAAGACACGTCGCCATACCGCCTGAGGAGGAATCCACCTTCTTCGGGGTTCATTGGTGAGCGCTACATTTACACATAAATAGATATTAAGAACTTGAACTGAAATTAAGTAAACTTATTTAGAAAGAAGCGAAAATAATCACGACCGACAGGATAAGATTGTGCATCTTTCTAGAAACGCCATCTGTTTTGGCTACTGTCGTAAAAATCCACACCTATTTTCTAGCCCTAGGAGTAAGTCACCGATAAAACTAATAAGTTAAATGACAAGTTTAGATATAAAACCATAAAGCGGGCTAAGCATTCAAATAGGTAAACTGATATTGTAGTCATCATTGTAGTAAATGGGTGGTTAAATTAATTTGGTTCCATGTTAACTTGTGTTGTTTTAGCGTTGTAAGTGTAAGCAATGTCACAACAGAAAATTAAAACTACGTCTACGGAATTTTGATTATAAGTGTATTTTATAATCGTAACATTTTGCCTTTTAATAAAATGACATTAGTCACACTTTCTTCGTTAAATGGAATAAAACTGTCTCTATACGAAGAAGTGAATGAATCGCACTTGGTTCATGTTATTACGAGTATATTCCGTACGTAATTCCCGGTGTATTGGGGTTTTTGCTTTATTGTGGTCTGGGCACGCTCTGACTGTCTGTGGTCGCCGCCGGCCTGTACTAACATGGACTCAACAATTCAACCACAAATTGATACACCACCAAAATATATTAACTGATCTTTTTAGTAGGTAGGTATTTGAGCGCATCGAAAATATGTAGATTTGAATTTACGATAGAGATGGACTACGTAGACCCTAGATTTTAATTGAGTCAATTTTTCGATTAATATAAGTTAGAGAATAAACTATTAAATGCTCTTTACGATTACGTGCGTCACTTGTTATTGAGCGAATTTTCTCTTTCTCAACCGGATCAAACAGATGACTGGTTCTTAGATTTTGTTAGTGGACAATAAAATGTATTTTATTATGTATCTTTGTACAGAGAAAAAACAGACATAGCTGGCTTTCAATTTCAATTAATTATGAAATTATCTATCTTCTTTCCTAGGTATGTGGCTAGCCCTGCAACGTTGCCGTCGCGTGCGTCTATTCGAGTACGTTCCATCCGCCCGCGCGACACGCCGCTGTCACTACTACCTCCTGCACGAGGACATTGCCTGTACGCTGGGGGCCTGGCATCCCTTAGCACAGGAGAAGGCCTTGGCAGAGAGATTGAGAGAGAATAGTGATGTTGATGTTTTCCAGCGAGGGATTGTAGATATGCCAGGATTTGTTCAAGTTGACTGTTAATGCCTGGAGAAAGACTTGGTATGTGTGTGTGTGTGGTTTTGTCTATGGTTTGCTCTGTATTGGTGCTTTGTTGTGCATTTACATTATTGATTATCGTATAGGTAAAGATGATCTATAACAATAAGGTATTAACAGCTCTTCACAAGACGACATAAGTACCACGCTAAAGTCATTAATTTAATATAAATATTGCGTTTTTAATATCTCAGAGAAAATTGATTCTCATTTATTTCTTTTAATGTGAGTATTTTTTATTTTAATGTGAGCAATTGTGCCAATATTAGGTAAGCTTCACTTGCCAAGGATTGCATATGTGTTGTATTTTATTTGATTTGTCACTTCCTATAACATATAAAAAAGTCAATAATTAGTGTTAGTAAAATAAGGTTGTAGGATAAGTTCTTAAAGATATTGTTAATGCTATATAATTTATAGAAGCGTTCGAAATGTAATTCTGCTTTGTCCTGTAGACGATAAGGTGAATCATGTCTTCCTCACCTACTATATTCGTAACGTTTGTACTGAATGCAAATGTGACATTACAATAAATGCATTTTACTACGAATATAAAGGCTAAATTTGTTTTTTTTTCTTGTCATGGCCCCACAGAGTTAAGGTTTAACTGGTTTTAGCTTCTTTCTTTAATATTGTACTTAACTAACAATAATAGCACGTTCGCAATAATATTGTGTATTATTGTCCAAGCAACACATTAACATGGTCTGATTAATAAAACTTGAGTGTGCGACATCTATTTATTTATGCAAATGGCGGCTATCTACATTGGCATCTGTCTTCAGCTGCTTAGAGCCAGCTCGAAATAAGTTCCTCCCGGAAGCGTCTGATTTATCATTACGTTTTATGTGATTCAGGTAAGGTCATGTCGCCCTTGTATTGTATTTTTAGCGATTTGCTCGAGCAGGTGTCGTCGCCTGAATACTGATATTGTATCTCGGAGGGCTCATTAGTGATTCCGGAGGAGCGCGCGGAATTAGCGCGGAGCTGAGATGGAGCGCGCCTCGCCGGCCTTCAACTGTCCGATATTCGGCACCCACTCGTGCTGCACTGTTTCCGCGGGATGCACACTGTCCTGCAGATGTCCTAGAGCAGATAGCCGGTGCAATGCCTCCAACGGCACTAACCGGCCGCGCCGGACAGCGGACAGCTGCCGGTTTTATACCTCGCACGTGCGGACACCTCGCTTCCTTCTTCATTGTAATCTCGTTGAATCTTAAGTTTATCTTAATTCCGAGTTCGTATTTCGATCACGTATGACGCGAATTGGCGTATATTTCGGGGTACTGAGCCGGTTAATTAGAATGATATCGGTATTTGCGGAACTGGTTTTCCTCGTGGACTTTGAGATTTGGCGGGTACTTGGGGTCATTGGTCCGGTGTTCGTGGAATAGTGCAACAAGGGACAATGCCGCTGCATAATGTGACGGCTCGAGATGTGGCATAACTGTACTGAGGCACTAGGTATTCTGTTGGTAATGCAGTCAGTGGGTACCAGGAAGCGCTGGAAGCATGCCTACTGCAGGCCTGGCTTGCATCCAGTGCGGTAATAAAAGATAATACATATGCAGCGTATACTCTTACCTACCTATTACATTATTTCTATGCATCGTAGATCTTCTATCGACTGTGCAATAAAGTACTGAGCAATTGTACCTAATGTACATTGTAGATAATCGATGTCTTCCTATTTATGTTAATTGCGAGTACAATATACACGTGGTCGATTTCACACATGCAAGATGAGCTGGCAAACAGACAAGAAATGGTACGCGAGGAGCTTACGGACGAGCTCGATTAAACCTTTCTAAATATGTATGTCCCTTAAATATTATTGATATAAATTCGCAGTCGCATGTTCATAAAATGTTTTTTTGACATTATGAAAATTACTTGACAATAATTATAATCTTAAAACTAAATCTGACAAACATATTGTAATTTTAAGCAGAAAATAATAACATTATAAATTTGTAATTTGATTATTGAATGAAGGGAAATAAAGGCTATTTTTATTTTATTTAAATATGTATGTAACAAAATGTATCTTTAATCGAATACTTAAACGAAACCTTTTTTCGTACCTAAATGTTTGAGTTCTATATTTTGTCGATAACTTTGAATCAAAATATTAAAACTCATAATTTATTTATTTTTAATAAAAAAATGCGTTAGCGAGTAAGGCAGGTAAATGCTAAATCATACCGGCATAAAATAGACTATGTATGTGTTAGAATAAAATTAAAAACTATTAAACTTGACCGGTTATGTCATAGGATATAAAGATAAAAAAATCACTACATCCACTATTTATGCGCTACGCTACACATTAATTGACCAATTACAAGTAGGTACCTATGCAATAAAAAAATAACTATCTGAAAAAATAGATTCATTCTTAGGCTTGAGAATATTTTGTCTTAAAAAATATTTATACGCCCGCGGCTTTATTTGCATAATATTGAGATAAAAAAAAACTTTCAGTAGACTTGATAACCTCATTTTTTTGAAGTCGGTTAAATTGCCAACGACACTTCTAAGTCATCATATTACCTACGTACCGTTTTTACGTAATGAGCGTTTAAATAAGCAGATAAATATTCTAAAAACTGCTGAAACGTGTTCTGTTATACATTTAAAGTACCTACCCAATTTTTTTTTCCAATATCTTCTATGTCAGATTTTTGACCTTCTTCAGCTTTATTATATGTATAGATTATTCTGTAAAAGACATGGTATTATACAGTATTAATAGATAATGATGATGAAATAGATAATCCACAGGTATCCTTAAGGCAGGTATGTAACCTCTCAGATTTGTATGCATATAATATTGGACGTCGACGCGCTGCAGGCTACGGAAATTGCATTCATTATAATAATGCAAGTAGATACTTCTCGTAAGTACCTGCCCTTGGCACTGCATGAAGGTCTGCAGGCTTTGTTTTAATCTAAACATCTTAGGTAAATATTGAAAATTATATTATAAAGAAAAAAATACTATACATCATTTTCACTACACAATATAAAGCAAAGCAGTTGAGGTTCCAAAGACTCGCACCAAGCGTTTTGCTTCGACTTTCATCGTGCGAACAGCCAAACTGTGGAACTCCTTGCCCGAATCTCTATTCCCCTTGAACTATAATATGTCGGTCTTCAAGTCGAGAGTAAACCGGTTTCTTCTAGGCAAGCGCGCTACATCGTAGACTATAACGTTGCTTAACATCAGGCAAGTTGTAGTCAAGCGTAAGCCTATTTCATGTTAAAAAAAAAAGTCGCTTCCCGCGTATGCCTCTACGTCTGTATGTAAGCTTATATCTTTAAAACTACACTACGGATTATGATGCAGTTTTTTTAATATACTGTTTTAAGAGGAAGGTTTAAATGTGTAAATTATTACACATATAAACCTTTCTCTTAAATTCCATGCGAAGTCGTGGGCAAAACCTTGTGCATTATATTATGCGGTTTGGAATCTTTTGACACCAGAGTTGGCTACTTTGATACGGACTGAGATTCTATTTAGAGAAATATTGAAAAGTTTATGTGTTTTTATGACTCCACCTTGCACTAGATATGTATAGTGGTGGCGAGTACCGTCTCAGCCGACTTGCAGAGTGTATCACATATTCGGAAAGTTTTCAGTTGGAAACGAAACGCTAATCTTCGAGCCTAAAACTTCTATGATCGGTGAATGACTGCTATAAGTTTCGTTTCCTTCTTAGTGAAAAGTTTCTGAATATGTATATAAAACTCAAAGGTGACTGACTGACTGACTGATATAGTGATCTATCAACGCACAGCCCAAACCACTAGACGGATCGGGCTGAAATTTGGCATGTAGGTAGATGTTATGACGTAGGCATCCGCTAAGAAAGGATTGTTGGAAACGCCGCCGTTTTTATAAGAGTATAATAGGGGACGCAAGTTTAACTTCTTAATGCGAGCGAAGCCGCGAGCACCCACTAGTTTCCTTTTTAACTCGCATTAAAAACTAAGATGCCTGAGAACAACATTTACAGACATCGAGACCAATAGGCTAGGCTGCAGCAATGCTTAACATCAGGCAGGCTGTAGTCAAACGTAAACCTATCCCACGTAAAAAAAAATGCAACTGTATTCATAATTAGGTAATCACGGATATTTAGTACCTAAATGCTGACATGTATTACTCAAATTGAAACCACAATACATGAACCATCTTATGACAGATCCATCAAAAAATAAACATGTGTAACTATTATATTGAATTAATAGTATATTAAATTAATTAATCATTTACTTTTAACAAAATACATTGTTTTACACGAGGAAATTTATAAACTCCACTGTGTCAATAGTTAAATAAATAATTAATTATTGGAGTGATTAATCTGTTGCCACCATATTTGGACAATACCTAATGCATTTTGTCATGCGGCAGTATTTTATAATTAGTTATTACATAGGTACCTACTCGTAACACAATAGATTTATGATAAAGAAGTTATTAATGCAAATTACAATATGCTTTAAAACTAATAACTATACAACGTATAAGAATAGTTACCATAATGACTTCTGACGCGTAGCTTCTTTATTAATATAGAAAAGTTACATGTTAGTTTTATCGTCCGTTTCTTTGTCTTTTTCAACAAAAACTGTAATTGTTTGCATGGCTTATTTATCCATTGACTAACCGCAACGGTGGTCACTTAGCTTTTATAACAATACAAACTAATATATCTTATATTTCGCGTTTATCGCAACGAAAAACACTTTTATCTACACTAATGTTTTAACATTCTACTTATGTTTCCAATACTTGACTTATAATTACTACTGTTATAGCGCAGACAACAAATTTAAGCAATTTCACATGATGGTATAATATCCACATCGATATCGTAAAACCTCATTATAACATCAATAAAACGCGACTAACCTGATTGCAGGGCCAATCAGGTTGCTTAAATTGAGTGTTTTGTTGTCTGCGCTATAACAGTAGTAATTATAAGTCAAGTATTGGAAACATAAGTAGAATGTTAAAACATTAGTGTAGATAAACTGCTATTAGATTATCATTTATTGAATTTGTCATGTTTCTTTAATACTTTCCAACTTCACACCCGATTTACATTACACGAGTAGTTACTTATTATTAAATCAATGCATCAATGTATTAATGAATGATTCACGGGATTAATTAGAGCATGATTCATTCAACACAAGCCGTTCAGTCTGCATTGACGCAAGTACGGTGTTTTTCTGCCAGTCGGTTGAATGGGAGCAAAAGTTCTCTCAAAATAATTCTGAGCAACATAATGGCAGCACTTATGCCATGTATTGGCTCACCTTTATGATCATAATCGTAGACTAATCAGTGTATTTGTGTGACCCAGTGGACCCGGCCTTCAACACAAAGAGACGCCATCCTCCCTGTTCTGCACCATCTCCTGCTATTCGTAGGCACGTAGAAGAGAAAAAGGAAGAGAAAAAGCTATCCAATGTATAGTCAGAAATTTTAGTTTCAATTTTACCCGTCCGTAAAGATTTCTTACGCGTATTTGCCATATGGGTTTTGTAGGCCGCAGTCATATTGTTCCCGGTAACTGAAAACCGCAATTATTATAATATTATAATTTGTATGTGATTGTTTATTATAATGTAGGGGTTTTCCTGATGTTTTAATACATTCTAATATTATTAAACGACATTTCAAGTGCAAATTATTAACATAATGCATCACACATAAATGCTAGGCGTATAACGAGGTACCATAGCAGGGAAAATTAATTACACTGAATATTATAGTAAGTTTAGTTCTCTAAACGAATTTGGTAAATAATATTTCAATCTTGTTTCTTGGCAGGAAATGCTAACAGTATGTTTCGCAAATTCAGATAGTTAGATTATATTTGAATGCCGTTTTCCAAAAATGACTGTCAAATATCAACCCCAGTACCAAATGATCTCAATTCTCGCTCAATTAAATCCCAGACACCGCGATAATATAAGTAGTAAGTTCTAATGGGACTGGCCAACTCTAATATGGAGAGTTTCAAATCGCCTTGATAAACTTAACCGCAATAAAGGTATTGTAAATATTTTTAGATTTAGATTAAGATTTTGCATTTCAACAACCAACAAACTACATAAACTCTAGTACATAATATCCAGTACGCACTATAGACCAGTCACTGTCTTCCTAGATGTAATCTGCCCAATTGAGTTAGGTGACAGTTTAGGAACACTAACACACGATGCAGGAAGAGATAGGATGAGTCAGTCGCGCAGGAACTATCATCGTGACTCACTTGCCAAATAAAGCAGCAGGCTCTCAGGACACTGAAGATTTTTTAGTATAAAGATATATTTTTTCTAATAAATAAAAAAAACATTTATATAATTACAAGTAAAAATGTCTGATTACTATTTTAGGTCCTTACCTATGAAATTTGTATGACGAAATTGAGAAAAATGATATGTCCATACAAACATTTTTAATGTCTGAACAGATTTAGATGCAATTGATAACTATTATAGTTGGATGGAAAAAAAGCTATGCACTGCGTATATCAATTTCTTAAAAACAGAGTATATGATAAAAATATACATAGTTAAAGTAGTGAAACCGACGACACATTCAAGGTGTTTTCAATGACTTCCCTATAAGTAATATGCACTAGTAATAATTTTTTTTTATCTTAAAGGTAAATAATTCAACAATTAATACAAAAAAATTGTATTTGGGTAAAAATATATATGTACATAAAAGTTACAAACAGATTAAAATGTAAGAAAAAACGGCAATTTCATAGGTAAAGACCTATTATATTCGAAGTCCAATTGCATTAAGAACAGTGTTAGTTTGAGGCCTGTTGTTTTTATGCTCGGATGTAAACGGATGAAACGGTTTGCATCAAATTTTGATTCTTTCCATTTAATCGAACATTTTTTTTCGTTTTTTTTTAATTATCTTAACCTACGGCAATATTCTTAAATATGTAGGTATAAGAACGTTCGTATTAGAATCTTGTGTCCCTAGTTTAAGTTTAACCTGTATAGAACATCTAAGTCAAGATATATGAATGAGTCATATTTTGAAGAGTTACAAAAATGTGTTGTATTCCTCACGTGATGTGAGTATCCTAAACAATGTTAGGTTGGGCTTCAGATGGCCATGGAGATAAGTCAAAATATGTGCGACTGATAAACAGATAAGTTCAACTTAGAATCACTTTATGAGGTTTTTGACATCGCTGCCTACTATGTAACGTAGATTTTAGACGTATTTTTTAGAAGTAGATAAGCCAATGAAAAAATGAAAATGTTTTTTTTTAACTAAGCCATTTATCATATTAGACACTAATACGCAAGTCCTGAAATTTTGTAGTATGTAGCTTCTTCTTATTTTGTAAGGGCACCAGATTTTTTTTACAAAAGAATTCGGCCAACGAACCGGACCTTATAATAACTTTGGAAGATATTTTGAACAACACTACGCAAAAAAATGTTTCAGAAGACTTGATAACCTCCTTTTTTGAAGTGTGTGGATGAGAGACTAGTTACATATTTGTTTAACAGTTTATTGTTGGAAATTACTATATACCTACCAAGTATGAAGAAGTGAAATGATGAATATTATTTCGCTGAAATCCCGAAGCTGTCTTCACATGTTGTCTTCAAGTCGACAAGTTTACGTGACCGGACCCCCAAGTAGCTTCGTATTTTCTTTAGAAAATAAGTTTATTACTTTACAAACATGTAAGTACATTTTGAGGTTTCCTTTTAAAATTTCTCTGAAATTGACGTTACAAGGAAAATAATGCATGTATCAGGTAAACTTGATGAATAGAAGTGTTGGTAAGTTTACGAAGGCTTACGGTTAAAAGTCCCTTTGGTTGCCTTTGTCTACTGTTGCTACGTTAGGTACATAGCTAAAATGCCAGTGACTAAAAACACTAAACAAGGTTTATATAGATAACGAGACATGTATTGATATAGATATTGGAAATCGAGATTTTGATCTATGCGCTTCTGGTACCTGATTTATTACCAGTGAATTTGCAGATTAAAAAAACCTAAATATTTCATAAATATGGGTCTCATTTGCTAAAGCTATAAGATAAAGCTAAGTCCTAGTATTATATACGATATTGGAAGCTTAAGCGTACCTATATATATTTAAATATCGTTAATTATGTATGTCTGACTATAACAACATGGAAGTAAGAGAAACAAAGACTGAAGAAAGAACTATGTACGTATAATCCACTGGTCGTTGTTTGGCCTCTAAACTTACATAAAGGACGTTTGAATAAACAAGCTGACGTCGAGCTGGAAAACAGAGGAAAAGAAACTGTTTGTGAAACAGAGAAAGTTGTTTCAGAATTTCAGCATAGCTCTAAAGACAGGAACTTGAGTGTTTTCATGAAGGAATTCTAAAAAAATAGCACTACGTAAAAAATTTAAATGAGATTGTTATTGCAAATTTTTTGGTAAGGTATATCTAGGTAACTTTTTTATGTGGCTTATGTGCACCTGTGACCCTGAAAATTCTTACTGATGGATCGATTCTGGACTACAATTATTATGTTCAAAATTTCAAACCTTACGATCCAATAGCGACCCTAGCGGCAAATTGGTGAGGTTTGCTTAGTTTGAGTACATTTGGACCTCACGGTACACTAGCGCCTCTAGCGATGATCTTACACGCGGCAGCCCTCATTGTATTGCAATCTCTCTCCAAGTACGATAAATAACGAATGACAGTGTACACGTGCGACGTAAAAAAAGTGTCGCGTAGAATGATTACTGCTTTATGTTAACTCAATAATTGAGCGGGGAATGCTTTGATTGGCTGTGGAAACGTACGACAACGCATGCTGTTTGTTTGTTCAATAAATTCATCTAGGTGATTAGAATTGTGAGTAAGTTTTGTCTCGATAATTGAATTAATTAATTAATTAATCATTGACTAAGTAACATTGTCCAAGTTCAAACGTTATTTCTTTTTGTTTGTTTGGTAAAATAATAAACTACTATAATTACGATGCAACACGCGTATGGAGAAAAACCTTTTCTATTGTTTTATATTTTTTTTACAGCTGAAATAAAGGCACTCCAAAAATTAATCTATTTCGTAACATATCACAGATCCGCCCAGTTTTATTCGGTAATAAACCACTTAGGCCCTTTTGTATAATAAGTCTTAAAAATATAGGCATTTTTTGCGAAGTAGTTTAAGACTACAATCTTTATACTCTTTCTATTTAAATGCGTTTAAGAAACGTTGTGCAAGTTATGCTATCACAGATAAATAATACGCTACTTCAGCGTACATAATTGTCACACGTTATAAAAACATTAGAAGGTGGTTATTAAGTGTTTTAAATCAATTACCGACGCAATTATCCTCGTTGCGAAAGCTAAGTCGTGATGGAGTTATGATGTCTTGTCTCCTCTAGATATGCTGACACGCTAACCTTTTAAGTACTATTTACTTATAGATCTTATTTACTTATGTCCAAAGCCTTCCTGTTTCTATATATAAGACAACAACCGTCAATTGCACTGTTCGCCGTGAACTAGGTCATTATGTAATGTAGTTGAAATCTTTATAAACTTAAATCAAGGACACTGGAGGATGCTTATTATCAAAGATAGATAGATATTATTAACATAAGGAATACAACTGACTTATCACAATAATAATAAGAATCGGTATCAATCATGTCTCGTCATGAAGATACAGAATTAGGAATGGATTTTTTTAAATTTTGTCCTATAAAGATACGATACATTTTCTTTTCTACTTAGACTTATGTCCACTTGTACAAAGACCTTAGGTCTATATGTGTATAAGAGTCGTTGTACACTAGATTTTAATAATTAAATTCAACCATTCGGCATCATTACATTTCATCCCTAAATCCTAGCAATAGAATAGGGTCAGCCTAACCTACACCCTAGCGTCGAATACCATTATTTTCTAGGCTACTTGTGAGGGTGATTCGTAATACCGACCTTCACCTACTAACTAGTTCGCTGCCGACTCATATAGACATAGAACAGATGGGCTGGTTTAAGCGCACGGTTCTTTTAGATAAAAAATGATCTTATTAATTAAACTTACAGATACAAGATCTTGCTGTTGTGAGGTGCCAGGCTAAGTACACTACAAGCTACGAGCTACAATAATCAAATATGCTTAGTTCGTATTTCGATTTTTCTAATTTAGTTTTTTTTTATCCACAGTAAAATAAATAACAAGACAACGGGTACACTAAATTGGGGCATTTGGCGACTCTTTTCGTATCTAGCAGGCAAGTTAGATTCGAAAACAAGAATTGTTAGTTGGCCTGTCCATTACTGTACTATGACAATGCCGAGTCAGAGCTTTTCTTTCGTAGAAACCACCCTATTTAAATACAGTCGGATTTTAATGTTTCATAGTTATTACGATTAGTCACAATATTGGTGAGAGTTTCCGCTGAATCTGATATCGATCAATCAATCGGTTACTAGAATCCAGTCTGTGGCATGTGGTTTGTAGGATTGTGGAAATGTTTGCTATTCAATGTTGTCATCGAGCTTTTATGGTGATTAATAAAAGCACGGTAAAAGCTCGATAACTACATAATATGCTGATTGTATGTATATATCTCTGCTCGATGAGAATTGTGCATGTTAATACAGTACACGTACTATGCATGTGGTTTTCGTTACAAATATCTGAAACTGCTTAATGAACGGATTTTGAAAATTATTTTTTAATATCGACGGTAATGCTAAGTTTATAGCAATAACAATTATGCATACGATTTAGGGGTTTTATTTCATATACTTAATGTTTTATTATTAGCGTAGAATTAAGCCAGATATATCTAAAGGCTTTTTTATTAAGTAACATCTTCTTAAAACTTTCGTGAGACATTTTATCAAAAGATTAACTAAAACGGTTTTCACTCACGTGTAAATCGCGTAAATTGTTTACGCGTTTCGGATGTTATGACATCCATCGTCAGAACGTATGTTCTGGGACCACGGCAGCACGCAGACTGCGCGCCGCCGCGCGAGCGGCCCGCCGGGACACGGGCGCGGGGGCCTGGGGTGGTGGGGGTGGAGGCGAGACGATGTTACTACTCCCGGCCGCTTCGTCCTCGGGTCGCTCCACTGCTTCATCAGGGACAGCAACATCGACTGATGTACCGGCGCACACAAAACTGACCGTATCTTGATCCAAAGTTCCAATGATTCTTCTTTTTGTCATCGTATTAAGACCTGGGACCCACGCCGGAGGAAGCGCCCATCCACGGTCTCCGTTGAAATTCGGGTGGCGGTTGATCTCTATAATTTCAACCGTTCTGAAAACTTGATAGCATAAAATATTACACGTAGCAACAGCAGTATAAATTGTCTTGATTAGTTTTCATATCATTTTGTGCTCCAATTCCCCACATAGATTGATTGCTATTTCTAGGTCATATTCATTTGTGATCACAAGATAGACTTGATGTCATATAATCTATTCTAAGATGCAAATTCTTTAAGAATTCATTGCAACATCAATTGTCACGTTAGAATTTGTTTTGTAAGAGATTGTGTGGGACGTACTCTCGGAAAATGCTAAGCTTTATGCTTTTTGCTATTTTGGCGCATGCAATATTGTACTATGTAACTCTCTCTTTATTTTGCCTTAGTTTATGTTTTGTAAATTAACACAGGTATTATGTGTTGTTTTCTACGTGTCAAAAAATAATGTTTTCGGGGTTCGTGCTTTCTTTAGTGTACCTACTAACGTTTTTGACCATTAACCCATACAAAATAGCAACATAAAATTAACTGAAAGACGGTTGGCTCAAAATCAAAATCTTTATTGCTTAACGTTATGTGTAACAAAGTGTAACATACGAATAGCGTATAATTGTTCCAACAGTGTTGTCCTGTCGGACCTGCAATATTGTAGTTACTAAGGCTTTCGTTACCTACAGTCTTCTTCCTATTCTACCAAGATGCATATTGATTGAGTTGTTTAAGCGGCAATTGTACGACAAAAGAAGTGTAAAGTTGGCATACCTTCAAGAGGACTTGGGTGGTCGATCCATCCAAGGTCAGTAGCACGACTCATAATGACCTTGACCCCAGGTTGACCTCAGGGGTGACCTCACCACCAGGGAAGCCTCCCTGGGTTAGTCAGCCACAAACAATGGCTTTGTCATACATTATAAAGTCGTGTTTATAAAGAAAGCTGGCAATGCCACAGTACATATGTAAAAACCTTGCTTACAAGACTTTTATAAGTTCATAGGAGAGTAACCAACTCTGGTCTCGAGAGTTTTCAACATGACATGGCGTACAGGCTGCTTTTAATGTAAAAGCGGTCATAAGTAGACGTATACTACTTACATCTTAGACTACAGTGGTACATATCAGGCCGGCTGTAGTCAACAGTAAGCCTTTTCCGTGTCAAATAAAGCATAAAATGGTGGTGCACCTTTGCACCGGGTACGACAAGATCGGCAGTCTCTTCGTTTAGTTTCCTATCGAACAAGGATTAAGAATTCTTCTATCTCTACATTTTTGGTTTCACTGTATATGAATACGTCCTTATATAAAGGTACAGTGTCTTGTCAGGCTTTCGATAACAATTCGATTGATCCCCGATTACGCTGAAGGGGGTGAATACACACCGGTGGGTTTTTTCATCGGTTTGGTTAGCGGAAATGTCGTAATGCTACTTACTTGAAATTGATTTGCATTTATGAATATCTATGCCTGGTTAAACAAGAACGTTTTGTGTAGGTTTTTGGGTTGCTCTTTTTATTGTTTTTTTGCATGCTGTATATTTTCTTTCTTGGGTGTCATTTGTAAGGTTAATGCTTTATCGTTCCTATTCACAAAAAGTTGTAGAAAAATGTACATACGTACATTATATTCGACTTTTTTACATTCCAAAATGATGAAAGAAATGTTCATTATATAGCTGTTAGTGTTTTGTTATAATTAATTAAAACGATTACTTTTTACATGTCTTGTTATTTGCTAATGAAGTTTATTGTAGTAAATAAAATTATAATGAATGTAGATATAATATGTCAATAACTATCGACCGCAAATTGTGCAGGAAAGATCTGCCGCTCCATTGTGTTCTATCTGTACTATGGCAATTATTGTAATATTGTACCTTTGCTCTCGCATATATTGGTTGGTAATTACTAGATTACGTATACCGAGAAGCAATTGATTTGATGCTTTACTCGAGGCTTACAAGGTGATCTTAGAACGAGGCAAAATAAGTATTATTACAGACAAGATCTTATAAAATATATACTAATAAGAACTTATGATTTGGTTTTTTGTCTATTGATATTAAAATAAGCATACTAGATTGAGACAATAAACGGTTATATGTATATGCAAATTGAAACGATCTCTTTGAGGTAATCAAGATATATGCATTAGAGTATTTGAACTCGATTAATCGCATTTTTTATTATTGTAACTTATTAAAATGTGTGCTAATTTCAACATTTTTTTTCTCATTTTCGATTAGATACTCCATAAGAAAAGTTATATTGTAAAGTTTAAGTTGCGCATTTGTGTTAAAAATCAACCTGTATATATACATAAATAATGCGTTCGACAACAGCAAAGTCAATATAATAGTTTTTTGAGAAAACTATTAGGAAATAGTGACTAGTCGTATTTATGGGTATTTACTTCCCATATTTTCCATAAGGAAATTATACCTCTTCTAAGATGTGACGTAGAAACCACCGCGGTAAAATTTAAAACTTGTTGTGATCTATTTATTGGCAAATATTATTTTCCTTCTTCCTCTAATGTATTGAAATGACGTATGTTCCTTCCACTTTTGCAATTCATTTTTCTATGTTTACAGGAAATAAATTGTGAAAATATGACGTAGTGATGTTAGTATTCTAGGCTATTTATTAATTAATTTAATTGATTGATTATTCTATTTATCCTTATTTTGATGAGGCAATTTTTTTATTAAATAATTACATATATATATATATATATATATATATATATATATATATGTTTTATTGGGTTAAAATACTTGATTGTATTTACATTTATTTATTTATGCTTTATTTTCATGATATATATAGGTATTCAATTTGTTAATGTATTTGGTTCAGAGATTTACCAATAGGTTGTTTGAAATAACTTCTATGCAATCCATATAGAGTATATATAGCATAGGTTCATTGTTAATACTATAATATGAAAACCACAATTTAATCAATTCTGCATTTTTTGCAAGTGCAAGTAAACCTAGGATAGACAGAAATATATTAGAATAGTAAGGACTTAACCTCTCCAATTAGAATGAACCTCTCTCTCTTAGAATGAACTTATCGAACTTGTATTTTAAGTTTCAAGTTTTTGTTAAGTTGTTAATAAGTAAAGCTGTCGTATGTTTCGGCGAAAGCGCGTAAGTGTCGGTGCGTGGTGCGGCGGGCGGGCGGCGGCCGAGGGGCGGCGCGGCGCAGCGCAGGCAGCGCGGCATATAAGCGGCGGCGCGCGGCGCGGCCCACACTCCGCCAAACTCGCGCTCTGCGATAGGTCGCGCCGCTCGGTGGCGCCACGATCGCACCACGACGACACATTTTCTTTGAAAATTCCAGCAATTGCAAAGAAAAGTGCACAGTGTGACTAAAAGTGTCTGTGATTTCTACACTCTATTTTTTATCGATTTATTGTAACTTCGGTAGTTGTAGAGTATACAGAAACGACGTGATCGCACTAGTGAGACGAAAACTCGACGTTTCAACAGGAAGGATTGCGTAAACTAAACACTGGGATAAACTTACAGGTGAGTCTGGATAATTACATTAAAACCCGTATTATTTGCTTGATATTTTTCTTATCAACATAGATGCAAAATTTATAACAATACGACAAGTTTATCTTGAGATAAGTTTACACATATTTACTTTAGATTTCTTATAATCTGGACATCATCACACAGGTGGTGACTTAGATTGATGGGTTCACCAACTATTGTATAGTCATAAGCCCTATCTCATAGTACAATTTCAAATGTTTACTGCTGTTTCTTTCTAATAAGGTCAAATAAACGTTTTTATTATTTTTAATCAAACTTGATTGACATTGAGTTACATTTAAAATCATCACGTAAAGTATACTAGTAGAGACAATTCAGATCCATGCATCAGTCAGTCATAAAAAAAAACATTACGTATCTACTCCTAGATGTATTTTTTATCGTCCTTATAATGCATACCTACTACACCTGTACTTACCACAGTAATTGCATAGAGGATAATCTGGCGCAATCATCTCACAATAAACAACCTATACCTACTTATGCATGTACTACAGCAATTCCTATAAAAACTAGCCATGTAATGTCATCGTAGATAAATGCTACTTAACAAGTACTATTCATACCTCCTACTACAAACTATGCTAGGGCAATAGGTCCTATTATTTCCGACTTGTATAACTAATTTAATCGATCTCGAAACCACCAAAATAAGCAAATTAAATTGCACAAATATCGTCTAGTGAAAATGCACTTAAATTCTAACTCATTGTCTTTTTACTTAAACTTTATCGTTTAGACAATAGAGGTTAAATTTGTTTGATAAATGATTTGGTTAAATTTAATGTCGTGGTAAATCTGTGCAATAAATCGAAATCTCGGTGTCAATTATGTTTGGTAGCATGTCAGGGTCACAGTCCACTCTGACATTGTCGAAACCCGCCACGGTACACTAACTCCGGCCACTATGCCAGAATTAAACACTATTATACGCTAAATAACTAAAAACTTACCTACCAGTTTAATTTTCTTTAAATTTTTGTCAAGTTTTGTACATCGAGTCAAGACTTGGGTATTTGTTAGGTATTAAACCAAATAAATAATGACTAAATGCACCCTAATGCAATTAATATAATGAATTAAGAAACTATACCAATATAACTGATTTGTTATAGTTTGTGTTTATTTTTTATCGCCGAATACCCAGTCCCCAGTGCGTTTTGACTGCTTCCATAACACGAGACGATTGATTTAGTTTGTGACCTCTTCTCGCTGACCTTTGATACCTGAATACATAACTGATATCATAAGCATGTTTTTAGGCCACTTATGCTAGTGATAAAAGTTTTAGAGATAATCTCTAATTTCAAAGCATAACAAACTATTTAAGTGTTCGATTTTAGATAATTTCTATGACTAACATACAAAAACCCTTCTTACTGTATATCCTACGTTATAGACATAATTAGTTATTATAATTTTGATCTATACACATCAGTTATAAAATGTGAATAAATCATCCACGAATCAAAGTCGTAACTAAAACACTGGCTGCACCTGTTGTAATTTAAGGTGTTTTCTGAATTGTCGAAGAAACAGACGATATCGCGGCTTCGCGCTGTTATCAGATAGCGCTGGATATCGTGGCACTCGCTATCTAGCTGATAACACGCACAGATGAACTCATTCTTTATGAATTCTTTCATATCCACCTTGATAATAGTCAGTTTATTGTATGGTCCATAACAACATGATATAAAAGAAAAATAACAGTTCTGTTGTAGTTGGTGCTTTTGTGTGGTGAAAAGAGATATTGATACCCTTGATAAAGACATTAATTAATAAAGGAATATTTGTTATGACAGAATCTGCTCTCTCAGTAATTTTATGAGTAGTAGGTACAACTTTTATAAGTCGATGGATTTTCCTAACGATACCGCAACTTTGCAACTTCATTAAATTAAAATTTCAGTGGATTTTGACTATAAATTCATCAACTTTTTTATAGTTTTATACGAGTAAGTGATCTTCCAAATGAAAGTGAACCGGATGTTACTGGGTAAGCAAAATGCTCTATACATATAGCTACATCGTAAACATCAATGCTTACTTACCATCAGGCGAAATAGGGTCAAGTGCAAACCAATTTAGAAAAAAAAACAAAGTGCAGATGTTTAAGCGATATCATTTGAACAGTCTGATTAACAACACAAGGAAGTCATAACTATAAACCTAAATAAAAGGCTCGCGCATGCGCTTTGACCACTAACTTAACTTAAACTGTGGGTGACTCATGACTTACAACGAGTATATAACCACAATACAAACAAGTTTAAATATTCAAACGTTTTAAAACTAATAAGTATGTACATATATGAAAACAACAGTCATATTGATGACAGAAGTTTTTATAACTTGACATTAAACATCCAGGAAAAATATTATAAATAAATTGTCAACTTCCTCTTTATTAAATAATTAGAAACTGAATTAACAGCACAGATGACGAGATGACATATGCATTAGAGATTATGCCATAGATGAGCAACATTAAAAACAATCAAATTAAAATCCTAACAAAAAAATAAGATACTTTAATGTTAAGTCTTCAGAACTTAGACTGGCCGGTTAGCTTAGTTGGTAGTAGCTCTGCCTTCTAATCTAGGGGTTGCGGGTTCGATTCCCGCGTGACACAAGTATTTATGCATTTTAAAAATGTATAATTACTTGTGTTGAGTCTGGTCGTTTGTATGTATAATAAGTATCTATTTACAAAAGAAAAAGTATATAAGTATTATATCTGTTAACTAGTACCCACGACACAAGCGTTTGCTTAGTGTGGGGCTAGATGGCGCTGTGTGCAATGTCTCGGAATATTTATTATTATTGTTATAACTACTTTAGATAACTAACAAGCTGGTTTTACAATTCCCGATACAAATTTAGTAGATATTCATCAAAAGGTTCAAAGAAAGAATTCAAGGAAGAAAGAAAGAATAGGGTCTTATCACAAAACGTAGTTTAACTATTAGTTCAGAACTTTAAAAGTATTGCAGTCCGTTCTTGTTGTTCTAAATTTGATTTTTCTGGCATAATAATCAAATTGTCGAAATGTTACCAATGATAAATCAACATTCTAATTTGAAGTTGACACTTTGATTGTTAATGTATGTCATGTTTGAACAATAAGAACCGACTTATTTTTTTCAAAGTCCTGGACTAATATTTAAACCGCGTTTTGTAATAAGACCCATCGTGCTTAAGTGGGGTGCTTACTAAGTATTTACAGTTAAACTTTTAGCCGCTAACTTTCATTGCCGATGTTAAATATGTACCCACATCTATGTATTCTAGTACTTAGCTGCGATTGATAAGATTTCACCTCCACTTACAACGGGGTCACTCTGCTTTCTTAAACCGCGTGCAGTGACTAAGCTTAGCAAACAAAGTAACTTATATTTTAGCTAAGTATATATGTTTGGTTAGTGATGAATACTGAATAGGCAATATATATAGTACATAACTGTTTTACTTCTTGCTTCTGTCTGCACGTTTAGTTCTTAAAGTAGAGTGAATTCTTCTAAGAAAAAATAATTAAGAATAGTAATTTTATTACATCGTTGTAGACTACACAAGGTGCTTAAATCTAGGCAAACTAAACTCTTATGAGAATGAAGTAAAATATTCCTGACTTATTTCAATTAACTTAGCAGTCAAATAAAATAAATTTGTTGTATTGTAGGTATGTACGTCTATTAATTACGATTATTTGCATTATTTACTGCCTACCGACCAATAACGTAATTTATCTATACCTGCCTTAAGCGGATATATGTACCTAAGTACTAAAAATTTTATTTACAGTCAGTCTGATGTTAAAAACTATAGCAGTCTTACCTTTTTCTTGTGCGAAACACATAGTTAGATATTATTACTTTTTATTTGAGTCATCTATAAATAGTATCTGTCAGTAGATAAAGCAGCATCATGTATACATGCGTAGTGATTAGTATTGGTGGCTGCGAGGCGGAAGGCGGAAGGCCCCAGGGCCGCGGAGCCTCGCGGGAGAGCATTCAGATGCGCCAGCTGTGGCGGCTGTAAGGGCACTGCAGGGGCTTGCAGTTATGTAGGCAATATGTTGTCACACTTAGAGATAATGTAAAATGAAAAAAAAAACACTGAATGTATCGAAACGCTCGTAGACTTCTTCGGCGATTTGTAGTATGCGAGATCGACCAGTACGTTTAAGTTAAACACTCTGTGTTCTTTTGTTGAAGTTATAATATGTTGTCATCTTTGGTCGGCAATTTACAGGCTCTTTCTTGTCATGACCGAAAAACATAATTTTCAAAATAGTTTACTGTTAGTTTTTCGCAAATGTACAATCTATCGATGTAATCTTATCGCATATCCTATCCTATTTGAGCAATCCGTATCTAAAGTAGCAACATGGGCTCGCAGAAAATTACCCTCCAAACTTCCATATATAGATGGCACCCGATGATGATTGATATAATGACCAGATGATAAATGAAGTTATATATAAAATATAATAAGTATATATATTAATATCGTTCAATAGTTGTTCAAAAGAAATGTTATTCTAACTTCGATTCTTGATTGGCCACATCTAAGCGAGTCGACGCGTTATAATTTCGCAACATGGTCCTTCTAGCGACCTACAAATATTACAACATTTCGTTTTTTAATCAGGGCCAGCTGATCCGAACACACCAATCCCACATAGTAGATTAAATAATCGAAACGATTTAAATTCATTTCTTTAAAGCCTTGACCTTCGAAATTTTGAGTAAAGATCAAAGTCAAAATGAAAAGTAGGATTGTTTTGTTCAAATAAGGCTGGTATTTTCAAAACAGCCTTAAAAGCCTATCATTCTAACTTTGCACTCGACCAATAACCTTAACAGATATGTTAATTAATTTTATCAATGCATATTTTGGTAGAGTGACGACATTTAGGTATTTAGCAAGAAGCTCATACTCGATTTATTAACTACAGTGCCAATGTTTTTTTCTCATAGTTGAGTTATGAAGTCATACTTATTAATATATCTTTATTTACAATAATAAAATATAAAAACAAGGGAAAAAAACTAAACATACTACTACTAACTACTACAAAAAAGGGGCACTTAGAAAATCTTTAGAAAAGCCTAAAGATAATCTAAGTGCTCCAGCCCACTACCAGAGGGCAGCGTGCCCAGCATACTGGCCGCATTACCACGCTGGATGGCAATGCTTATACGTTGAGCCAGAAAAAGGCCAGCATTTTGGTCACGCGTCGCGTCAACCAAGCGCTCCGAGAGGTTTTGGAAAATAGTATGGGCTCCCGGACCCCACGGCCCCAAAGTCTCGACTCCAAAAGGCTCAAATATGTAACCTCGGCCGAGGTTAGCATATTTGCGTCTCTTGTGTTGCTCGGCAATAATAGCCGCCACTCCAGCCCGACACCGTGTCAAAGACAGATGAGACGGCGCCAATGTAATTAATTGTTTGGAATTATAAATAATACTTAAGTCACAGCATGTGATTACCGTGTCTTCCCCACACACATAGGTATATGTGAATTTAATTTTATCAGTCTGGAAAATCTCTTTCGATAAATCGAAATGGAAAATACAGGAAACACAAATGCAATTGTAGGGGTACATTTTAAAACACAACTAGATTATTAACTAAAAATAATGAATATTGATTGATGACATTTGCATAGTTAATTTACAATTAATTAATTATATACTGAAATACTAATTATTTTTGTTAATTTGTAATTAGTTTCACAGTAACTTCTAATTATTAACTTTATGGGTCACGTAAATTAACCGCCAATTTCAGCACAACTGTCAAACACAAACGATTAGGAAACCCAAAGAGAGCAAGTCATACCACAGATCACGTCATACTCACACAAAAAAGCATTTCTTCGATTACTCAACCAAGAATGGCCAAAACAAATCCACACAAGATTCTGAGAACAGTTTTCTCGCTGTCTGTTGTAAAGAATGCCTCAAATTTTGAATAAATTAACTCAAATGTTAGGTAATAGTCCATGACCAATGTCAGCTTACAGTGAAATCGAAGCAGGAGACGCGTCACGCTTTGAAAAGCGTAAAATAACGTAAAATCTACGCAAACGCTTTGTTTGTGCGCTTTCGGTATAATTACAAACTTAATTGATAATTAGGAGCAATTTGGGAATTAATTACTCCATTGATTGATTGTTGGATTTGTAACGGAAATTGTGCGTGAAAAATTTATAGGTGAATTGATTGTTAGGTCTAACTATAAAGTTAGTCAAGTTTTATTGGAAAACCATTGTATTTGTCTTTAAGTTTAACTTACAAATATACCTATTATTTACGTTTTGTTAAAAAATTGATAGCTTATTAATAATCTGCTAATACCTAAAATTTATCGTAAAAAATGTGTTAGCGTCTTCCGACTCGAAAGGTCGACGCGGTTAGTACGCAGATGAGTGACCGAAAAGTGGCATTTCATTTTGGGCGCTTCAGTGGGTCGGATGACACGTTAAATTGTAGGTCCCGGCTGTTTGTTTAGTACGGCAGTCGTTAAGCCATGTCAGAGGCCCTCAGGGAGGCTTGATGAACTCTCGACACCAGAGTTGGCCACTCTCATTCGTTAAGAAGAAGAAGCACAAAGCTTGGATGAAACGTTTGTTAGGTACTTGACGAAAAACCTACTTTATCTATCATGTTTACAGGTGTGTGACCACCTGTCCAGTTTATACATAGATTCAATTATCTACTAACGCAGGTCAATGTAAACTCTACAAATAGGGCGTTCAATATTTAAACTTGAACTTTAACGCTGCGCTGCCTTGCAATACTACCTAATGATAGTTGTAATACGTGATTTATCTATGTATATGTATGTATACATAGGTGGGTCAAACGCATTTATCACTCGGTTTTATGGTTCTTGTTGACATGTCGATATTTCTATACATGGTGACAATTTCTAAATAAACCACTTAGTTTTGTTAAAATATAAAGGCGATTGTTTTGTTTTTAAATATACCTTTAAAATTAGTGTCTGTAGGTATACTTAGTCTAATACAGATGTTATTATTTTATCGTACTATAATGTATTGCTTGGGATACATTTTACTTTTTACGATAACGTATTTAAAATTAAACTGAAGAAGTGGCTCGTTCAAAAAACTTTTTATACTATTGACGAGTTTTTTTCTATCTACAAGAAGGGAACTGATAGTGCATGTAATACACCAATAAAAAAGTAGTTTTGGGTTGTTTCGTGGAGTGTTTACGCCATAAGCTAATATAATATGGTTTAAGTAAACCTAAATATATATGGTAGGAATTATGTAAAATAATTATATAAGTTATATTTAAATGAATGACATGTAATTGAAAAACATTACCAATAAATTGTTTTATCTATGTACTAATAAATATATATAAATATTCCGGGACATTGCACACAACGCCATCTAGCCCCACACTAAGCAAACGCTTGTGTCGTGGGTACTAGATAACGGATATAATACTTATATACTTTTCTTTAGTAAATAAATACTTATTATAAATAAAAACGGCCAGACTCGACACAAGTAATTACAAATTTTAGTATTCATAATTACTTGTCTCATGCGGGAATCGAACCCGCGACCCCTAGATTAGATGGCAGAGTCACTACCAACTAAGCTAACAGAGCAGTCTACTAGTAATGTAGGTACATGCATTCTACTCAATATATTCACTTACCTAAAAACCAGTCACCATGTATATAGGTACCTAATCAGTATAAATAAATGTAGGGCAACGTCAAGCGCTTGTTTATCGACTATTGCCGTTTTGTCACATAGATAATACCTACCCTCCGTCCTTCACATGCCTACCTGTACAAAGATATGCATCATATTTTGTTTGTTCATTTCAATTATTAGCAAAAAAGGATATTTATTTATTTATTTATTTATTTATTAGGCACACAACACAATACACAGAAAATACATGATTAACAACAAAACACATAAAAGGTAAAGATCTATTCTGTGCATCAAACACATGTGTGCACAACATGATTATAATATATATAAAATATATAAATTAACGTGTAAATACTCGTTTAGGTATATATAAATACTCATGTTTTTTTTTTATTAAATTTAAGTGTGTAAAATATGTCTGACAATAAAACTGGAAACTACGTAAGCCTTAATTACAATCTTAAAATCAGGCAAAGCACTTATGAATCTGCGTATAATATAATGAGTCACCAAAATAAATGATATCGCGGATACAAGATGACGTGTCTGCGAGATGACCCCACAGCACAAGCCGTCTGTTCTTTACATAATGTTGTATGTACTTACTTGTTATACTTGTGTTATCTTATCACTAGGCTTGTTTTACTTGACGATTTGCAAAATCTTCTATGTAGTGAAATTTCATGTTAGGTACATAGGTATCCAAGGATATTTGTCACTGGAAATTTTTTGATACTTCTGAGATTAAAAAACCGGCCAAGTGCGAGTCGGACTCGCGCACCGAGGGTTCCGTAAAATGTATGGTTTTCGAAATTTTTCCTTTATCTATGCTATAAGACGTTGCTTCGTACCAAATTTCAAGATTCTGAGTTCACGGGAAGCACCCTGTAGGTTTTGATTCCCTTGCAAGTGTCGAAAATTTGCGGCATAAATGGCTGTATCTTTTGATTGCGTTGGCTTAGAAGTTTGATTTTTTCACAGACTTAAGGGACAGTAGACCTGAGTAATTGATATAAATTTCAGCTTCATACCTCTACGCGTTCCTGAGAAAAAGGGTCTTGACAGACGGACGGACGGACGGACAGACGGACAACAAAGTGATCCTATAAGGGTTCCGTTTTTTCCTTTTGAGGTACGGAACCCTAAAAATGAGATAAAATTAAGAGTATGGTTAGTAAATTTGGGAGGCCTATATTTTTTTCTAAGTAGCAGCATCGAGAATACAGAGTTTATATTTTGAAAAACTTGCACATTTTTTTATTATTTTAGTGGTGTTGTCTTGACTGTACTCTTAGATCTTTATTGTTACTTAAACTAATGTTTTATTTTCTTTTGTTACAGATCGATTATCGTCGGTTGTGCTCAAACATATCCAGATAGTCAATGTAACCGAGACATACATATCTATAGCGAATATTAGCATAGAATGACTGACCCGTCCTCTAGAAATCATTGAAGTATATTTGGGATTAATGAGTTTGCTTGGAGGATTGTTAATAAATAATAGAGTATCAAATATGGCGTTCGTAAGTCGGAGTACGTTGAGGATATGGACGGCGGTGGCGGCGCTGGTGCTGCTGACCAGTAGTGCCGCGCCCACCTTCGGAGGAACTGACAAGGCCATGGTGAGTCAAAATATATATTTTCTTGTAGATTACTGCTTTAAGTTACGATGACATTATTATGATTTGGTATTGTACCGGCTAACACTTATAAATATGATGTTGAAAATTAGCTCGGTATATAAAGGTTGTTTGAAGAAAGTTGACGGTCCTGAAATGAAGTGTAAAACTTTTTGACTATGAGATACTAGTAAGTTGTCGTATATTGTATAAAGTTATCATTGATAGCGTTATGAAGAAAGCAGATACTGATAACGAAACCGTATCAAGCTTACCTAACCACTATTGATTTATTAAGATGGATTTCCTGACAACCATAGATATGAAATTTACCTAGTATTAACTGCAGTAATATTCTTTCCGCAAAGTAACGCCTGATTCAACATCTTAAGCATTAACTATTAAAAGTTAGCCAAGACATCAATTATCACGACAATAAAAATAATGGCATATTGATCAACAGTAGTCATCAGAATCGGAAATGACTGTGTAAGGATCTGAGTCAGGTTTCTGAGAACCGCTCACCGAACGGAACGAAATCCTGATCCGAGCGTATATCGTAGAGATACGAGTGCTGTAATCGTCCATTCATAAAACCCACTTATACACTGCCAAGATAAGAGACACTCATTTCGCAACCACTTGAGAGCATTTTGTAGACTTCTCTCTCGGGTTGCGTAATACCTGACTCATTAATGAAGTTCAACATGTGTAGAACATATTGTTCATTATAGTGGTTTTCAATGAACGCGCGTCATGTATGTGTTTGTGAAGCTGTTTGTATGATTCAGGGCAATTCACGGGTAATTGCTGTTTATGAGGTTGTAATGTTCGAGAACAGCTGTAGGTTATTTATTTCCTCTGTGCTTGGTTTTCTGCGTCTCGCTGTCACAATTACTATAAAAAATATGAAATTGAATTGATTTCTGACTCGTCCAAAATACTTCCTTCATAGGAACAACAGATTTTCATTTGATTTCCATTGCTGAATAGATTCGTCTTTTAGAGACATCTTTAACTTAAGGCAGATTTAAAATTTAATTTTATTATAACCGAAAAGTAATATACTCTCGTGAATAAACATAGCCGTAGTAGAAAAAAAACACACATTTTTCTCGCCCATAAAAGGACAACCGGAAATTCTACACCTTTGTCGACTACCAAAACATAAACAGGTGTACCCATGATTCAATATGAGTCAGACCTCAATTTGGTACTTTTTAGATCTCTGAGGGAGTCGAGAGGAAGCGACGGTTGGTTGGTAATAAAGTGTATATTGTCTTCTTAGAAGTGTGAGTCACGGTTAGGCGCAGACAGACTAAGAAGTTCTAGGTCACAGGGCACCAACCGCACGACCTAGTGCTGGACCTAGAACGCCTGTTTCTAATTAATTTATTGGCGCTTTTGAGCTATTTTGTACGAGAATTATATGAGTTTATAGACTAATTTGTTTGATTTAGATATATATTGATAGTAGTATTTAGGTTATGTTAGTACAGTGACTCAAAGCTAAGCCTAAGAAACACATATAAACTAGGAAGACCATGATAGTATTTTTTTCTATATCGTATTTAGCTTTAACTATGTTTCAAATTCAATTGTATGTTTCAACTATAAAAACGTTAGTAAAAAAAAATAATACATACGTACCAAAGGAATTAAAAGCAAAATATATACAAAAGTAGGTGTATCATGTGTTCAAGGCAGATAATGTTATAGACAAGTGACAATCGCTAAGCAAATAATTTCCGCGTAAACAGACTGTAAAGAGAACATTTACATGCTAATACTTTACGCACTTTGTCACGATTTACAACCTCTTTCGTTATTTACATTACAACCTCCTTAGTTTTGTATAGAAACTTCATGCAGACATAGGCTCGGTGTGTCAAGTTCTGATATTTTCTGATTGTATTTTCGTATTGCTCTTTTAGCATGTATACTTTTGGTCATATTTTGTTTGATTGAGGACAAAGATCAAGGTGGCACGGATTCTTTGCTATTCAAGTTATACTTTAAAATATAAGAAACTTATCGTTACTGTGTCGTTACTATTGATGCAAAATGAGGTTAACAATTTTTTTGAATATGTTCATTAAGTAAAGTGAGTTCGTATGAGGGTGGACAACTCTGGTGTTATTTATGTTCGGTGTGATTATTTCAATGCTAACATTTTTTCTTCACCTTGAAAATACATTGTATATTCGGAATGGATTAATAAAGATTTATATCACATAATGTGGTGTGGTTGGGATTACCACAATCGATGCAGACCGGTTCCAACCTGTGATTAGGAAATAAGCGCCGGTATCACGGCTTTATCGACACAGATGACAGATCAAAAAACGCGGGAAAACACACTGAGGTTTTATGTCGTTAGAAACAAGTTAGCGATGACGTAGGTGTTTGTTTTTTCTTGTAAAATATATAGCGAGCTGACAACTATGTCAAACTAGTTCATAATTGTTTTCAAAATAAAGAATAAACCAAGCATGAAAACTATATCAAGCTAAACACAAGTTCATACTTCTCTCTCTTTTAATGGAAAGCTTAATAGCTAAATTTCAGAAGATACTAGACCATTATCAAGTACTAAACAAGTACAGAAATCTCCCCTAGAAAATGCCCAGAGCAATAAATCTACCCACTATTTATGCCATACAAGGCGGAAAATATCGAACTGCAGGAGTGGTAACCAGGATACGGCTGATCGAATCCGAATGTCGTGCGGCGCATTGGTAGCGGACAGGACCACGGCGGACTAAAAAATGCAGCCAACAAAGAAGAAAAGAGAGCAAAAAGTAATTTAAAAAGTAAGAAAAACTCTTCTCAGTACCCAGGCAGGGCTCCTTCCAGAAATGCTTTTCAAATTCGAATCAAATTCAAAACGTTGCTCACAGAATGAACTATAATTTAACTACTCAAATTCTATAAAATTCTGACAATATCAAATAGTGTAAAATAATAATCTCCTCTCTTTGTAGCAGCTTTTGAAGAAAAAACATACATAATTCAAACTTTTGGGTCGTTGTCCCATTGTCACGTGGTATACGGCACCATTGTGGCATTTCCTGCATCGTATCCACTGTTATGTTATGATTAACACACCCTTTTCGGGGCGGTCATTCTCCTCACAAACACTCACAATAAATACTCGAAGAACAATAGCCTAGTGGCGAGAATCTCTTTGTTTCTTTTCTTCATCGTCGAGTCGATAAATGCGATATAAAAATTCGAGCCGCGTCCCTTGTGGCGGACATCTCGCGTAAAATTTCCTCCGCTGCTTAGAAGAACAATGAACCCGTGGACAGCTGCCCGTTGAACTTGGCATAAATAGTCATGCAAATATTTACGTAGATATATGGGCGATAAGAAAAAGCTTCGACTTTCGAATAAGCTTTGGAAAAGGTATTCATTGCTTGCTAAAATAAAGTAAGTAGTTAAATAAATACACAAGTTTTTTTCAATCTTTCTAAACGATTCCGGCTGTTCTTTACACCATACAAGCAGGCTGTAGCAATTGAACAACCTCATCTACTTACGCAAACCAGTAAACGATACCTATCCCACAATGTGTTCCGTCATGTTCTCACTGGTCAGCACTCGGCAGCATGCTGGTCACGCGCGCAGGAAACTGTAGCGACCTTCAGCACCGCCACGGCCGACCAGACATTGTTCCCGGCGTGATGTCGCGGACGGTCTATTATAGTGGCTATGTGATCGGTTTTATCACTACGCATCCAAGTTACGTCTAATGTTAACTTAAATACATTGAAGTATAAGCGCTTAGCCGAAATCTTGCTCGATTTTTAATACTGCTTTCATATTTGCAGCAAGGTTTATTATTTTGGTTTTTATACATGCAATTCGTTGAAAATTTGATGCTGGGTTGGTTGATGTGATATGAAATCAATGGTAGGACTGATTTTTTTTACTACGAGTATATATATGCACCTTAAACCAATATCAACACATTTTCGCAAGTAAAGCCTGCAATGGTATCAGGACAGACACTGTACCATCATTCATCGTCACAAGCACTAAGATAATTGCGACAATTACTATCAATTACGTTGCGATTGACAAAAGATTAAAATAGAATTTATCGCGTGTGCTGCCACACTTTTCCACAGTAAAATGTAGAAAAGTTTTTGCGTCGGGAGGCCTTTGTCCGTGATATCACGTTTGTATCCTCACGTGGACATTGTCAGCTTTCAGATAATGGCTGATCTGCTGATTGCTTGCCAATCATCTGTGCCGACACGTGTACACTGCTCTTAATCTTATCTTGGAGGCTTTTTGTAATCCTCGAGCGTCTGCTTTGCTGTATATAAAGCAGATATGTAAAATATAATATATATGCTGTATAAGATGGCAGAGCGCAGTGATATCCCTGATGTTGAAGGTGTCTACAAAGAGCGATAGTCGTGTAAAAACGTCCCTAATCATAATATCAGACAGTCTGTGACTTCTTAAAAATAAGTACCTAGTTTAATTTTTACGCATAAATTGCAACAAACTCCTGGGTTTTTTTTTATACTAATTAACAATTGTATAACCGCGGTTTTACGTGAACACCCAAGATCTACACGGAATACCTATAGGTACATCTTTTTATTATGACATGTAGATATAAACTATCATAATAAACATCCGAGCAAAAAATATCTCAGATGCATTAACCTGTCATGTGGTCAAAGCATTAATTAAAATAGCTTAAGAAAAATAATTCATTAGTTTAATTAAAACTGCAGACGCTACATTAACATATAAAAATGGCAAGTATAGACAAACATGTTGATTGTTGATAGTATATAATAGACGCCAGGGACGATTAGATATTCGATTTGTGTTTGTATTGAGGTAATTTATTGCCAATTTATGTCTAATTTATCTGATGGTACATGTTGTCTATAGACAGTAGTATAAAGCATCTTTACCATTTCATTCGGCCCAAATGAAAAAGGCGTAATTTGATTATCGAATCTGAGTGGACGCCCGCGGCTTCGCTCGCATTATTTCCGAATAAAAAGTGGCCTATGTTCCTCCCAGGATCATATACCTATTACTTACCGTTCAGCCGAATTGCGTGATGCACGCTTAAATAAACAGGTAAACAGACAACAGAAATATCTAATATTCGAATGTCTTCTATGTACGGATTTTATGTATAGATAGATATAGAAGATATAGATTGTGTTAAATAAGTAAAATATGTAATACAACATCAAAGGCGCAAGTTCATGATACACTAATTACCTGCATCTGCATATAGTTAGAGTTCTTTAATCGCATTCCTGAAACCACTCACGTTCTCAGATAAACATGATTATCATGGCGACGACGCGGGGATGGTCTACACTTTAGCATACATGGAAAGGACAATTCAGAAAATGAATCTGCAATAATATAGAAAAAGAATCCACCCATTAAAGCAGTGAAATACTTACATACGTAGTGTAATTCATCAAGTTCTAACCCGTTAAGGTAGCTGTTCTCAGCTTACTATCCAATCACAAGCTTGTGCACTGTGATTGGTTGGTGAATTGTTAAATGAATAATTTACTTATATTACTTATGCTGTCTGTGCTAAGGCCATTATTGATACAGAACAAACAATGTTACGTAACTATGAGCAACACGTGTGATGGCAAATATTGCAAAAATAACATCGCTAAGATCGTGCCTGCCCATCTCAGCGTGATTTATATGCGATAAGCATTGCCCTTTTTGGAATTATAAATATATAACGAGTTTACTGTTTACTTATTTTATATTTATGTGTTCATAACATGCGATAGACGAGACATGTCCATTTATTTGCAACTTATTAAAATAACGTAAAACGTAAGTATACGACATAAGCTATTTGAGGTAGGTACTAGAAAGTGGGAAAAGACATGAAATTTGGCTAACGTAATTACAAAAAATAGAAACTGTACTGTACAATATGTGAAAGTCATTCCAGTTTGTGCCTAAAGTATTATGCACTTTAAAAAAATACAAATATCAATAGACCAATAATAACGATGATAATGAAAACCATCGGTCTCGAAAACGCATTTCCCCGTCTTATGAAATATCAGCGAACATTACAAGCCTTTGCATAAATTTTCACAGCCACACACGCCGGCAAAAATATGTATCGTTTCCACGTTTCATGAATAATTCATTAACAAAATAAAGACGCAGAATGAAATTCTCCCTTATAGGAAAATGGCATAATTGGAGCAATAAATATGGAAAGATATACCATACATGATCTAATAATCTAATTAAAATGATACAAACACCTGTCGGAGGTAATTTAGTCCACGAGGAGTGTGTTTTGCGTAGTGGGGAAATGTTGATCTGGATAAGTACATACATATATGAATCTTTGATTAAATATACAATATATATTTATTAGTATGTAATATTTAGGACCAAGGTTAATATATAACGCACCTGTGTATGTACTGACTACTATACTTTATTGACATTTGGCTGTAAATTTTGTATTACATTAAATGTACGTCATATTAAGGAGCGATACGTTAAGTCAATCCCATACATTACTTTTCTATTCGGTTAGCGTTAAAAATTGTATTTGCCACTTGTCGAAGCCTGCATGTTGGGCTATCTTATATGTATATCTACGTTATTTGTCAGGGTTCGACCAACTTTGTTCACTTGTTTCACTCCTTTAATATAGCCACTCAAAGGTTAAATTGAATATTAATTAGTCTTTTAAATGTCATGGATTCTCACCATTTATCAGTAAGCCTGTATTTGCACCTCCTCGTGACTCCCTCGGTACTTATCTCTTCGTAAGAACGTGTCTATAATTTGTGCAGCCCCATGCAACTGCGCTGCTTCAAAGCACTAACGTAAACAACAACAATAACAATGCATGCTTTATTTTAATTAAATTGGACGTTTGTGTCGTTTAACCAGTGATATACTGGTAATGAACTAGAACGTTAATGATGAATAATAAATATTTCGATTAATTATTTGTTATATCTTCTTTATGCATTTCAAGGCGACAATCTCGGTTGACATTATAAATAAATAAAAATTCTTTATTATCAGGCACGTAACCCATAGACATTAATTGTCTTAAACTATACAATAAAATTATATTATATAAAAATATAAAATACCTCGAGTCATTTTTTATTTTCGCTCTGGTGAGTAGACATCCAAAATTTGTATATGGGACTACATAAATCCTCAGACAGGCACTGCAGTATGCCATTATTCGATCTCCGTATTCTTTCCCAAAAGGAAGCAATGCGGGACCGAATAACTGCGAAGAAATCAGGAACCCGCCCCTCAGCAAACATGCCCGACGCGCTGCAGTACCTTGACTACTTCATAAGGATGCGATATGCGTTATTATATTGCACCCTTATGGCGTGATGAGCACTTCGGGTATACTCAGTCCATAGCTGACATGTGTAAAGGCACATACAGTAAGCCCTGAACAGAGTAACCTTCACTTCAGGAGTACATTTTGCAAATCGGCGCGCGAGCATATCACATCTGATGGACAGGTTCCTTCTTTCCCGTTTTATAATCCATTTTGAGATTCTTTGATCTTAATAGTCTATCGAGCCCTATTAGACTTGAAGTAATCAGTAATTAACAAACAAAATTGCATTAGACGCTGTCAAATATTTTGTGCAATTACTAAGACGTACCGAGCCATCAAACATTGACTTTGGCTATTTTATCAGAAGAACAATCATCATTTTTTTTTAACTATACGGGTTTGCACTTGGCTATAGTTTGCCTGATGGTAAGCAAAGGTACTTCCTCATAAACCAAAAGTGGCTATTTCTTAGATAGAGATTCGAATGTATGAATAAATGAGAATTAAAAGGAAGACAACAATAATATTTTCTACGCCTATTTTCTGTTGTTTTCCTCTACTACGTTATTTTCAGCATCTCCACAAACCACTTCTCGCGTGGCGCAGCATTGTAATAGCACTAATGCAATCAACATACCTAGATCACTTCTAGGAATATAGATTCATTGTCTGTAGGTAGGAAATCGTAAGCAATTTCCTTTTTCCTATACGCAGATGTTGTATAGTTATCACGAGATCTGTTAAATTTTCCGTCAAATTTTTTTTATTAAGTACATTGTTAGTAGATTTTTTGTACATTACATCTATTCCAAGAGAAGACAAAAGTGAAAAAGATCTACCTATAAAAATTGATTCCCCATAGCAGGAATTTGCTTAAAAGTAATCATACACAAAAATATAAGCAAGCACTCAGTTTGAAGCTAATATATATGTCACAATGGTGTATTTAGTCCAATAAATAGATAGATATATACTTTATTAAAACACCACATAAAAAACAATAGAAATTAAAATGAGCGTCTTAATTGGCGGCCTTATCGCAAAGAGTGATCTCTTCCAGGCAACCAATCTGGCAGGGATATTAATCCACTTTAATTCCACTTATTTTTGCATAGCAGGAAGAAATTTTGTTGTAAAAATGTAACCCTATTCAAAATTAACAAACCTCTATAGATTTTTCAATTCTCATATCTCCAATCAATCACAAACGATGACCTATATCAGGAAACAAGCCCGCGACCTGTTTCGCACAAGACATGTTTGTGAATAGTTGCACGTGTCTAGTTCCTAGTAGGCTATCGGCTGATATTCCTAACTTGGATTACTAGGACTTGGATGTGATGCACTTCTAGGAAGATTGAGTGAACTCAGTGGGTTTGTTTATTTATATTTATCTAGATAGTCTTACAAAGCGATAAGCTTGACTTCAAATTGCTGACGATGGGATATTACAATAGTATATGGTAATAAAAATTGTAAATAATCTTTGTCATCAATAGCAAGCAAAATAATTGTTATTAGCATGTAGTCTGCTATTAAATAAAGTTTCAGGGTTCAGTGTGATTTATCTGTAATAAATTGGCATATTAGCTAGAAATATCATTTGAAAAATGACACATAATGATGCTAAGCTAAACGTTAGCCCTGCAGCCGTATCATGTATCCGACAATGATGAAAAATACGCAATGATTGCAATGCAAGCCCATTACATGCCCGCATGGAATACAATGTAATAAGCCCTACTACTGATGATAATACTACCACGCATAAAACCTACATACTCAACTTATTGCGCCTTTTTTCAACGCGTGGCTGAATAACAAATCGTAGCTAAGCTACGGAAAATTGCTCCCATAATATGAAGGTTATATGACATTGCGTAATTAAATTGATGTGACATGCAAATAGGTTGGAACACGTCATCGGATTAAGATTGATGGGCGATTGTTTTTTATAATTTGAATGCAGCTAGCACGAGCCAATTAGAGACGAGGTATTTGGAGCTGTAACTAACTGCGGTATAGATATTCTATATTGATAACTCGTTTGTATTGACGATAATATAATATTATATTATGGAAATATTTGAGATTCATGACAAACACGCTCATAAACTAAAAAAATGGTGCTGGCAATGCTTATACTCCCTAGAAATGTAAAAAATGATAGTCATTATTGTAAACTGTATGCAGACGTCACGAAATAAATAATTTTGAGTCAGTCGCCAGTCATTACGAGTTTTTGTTTGCATACAATAATTTCCTTGGAAAACTTACACACTTGTACTATAATACCTATAACCACTCGTGTATTTCTTTGTCTTCAATCGGAAGTAAAGCGAACCGACCCTGAAAACAGTGACTAGTTCATTGACAGAAAGAAGTTAAAAGTACGTGATAAGTGTGGATACTGAATCAACGCTTACGCACTAAGTAAATATTGAAAAAGTAGGCTTGTCAAGATTTTAACAAAAAGGTTGTATAGGTGCGTGCAAAGTTTAAATATAGCAAGGTTAATAAGTTTACTTATGGATATGTTTTTGACACTTAATGATTGAAAACAGAAGCCTAAGGAAATTTGAATACGAATTAGAGCTATCGGTTTGATTTATTTTTGCTTTTGGTTATAACATATTTCTTTATGAAACGTGCATTTAAAAAAAAACCTATGAAAACGGCATTCCTTATTTTTTACAAGAATATTATTGGACTTGAGCACAAAGATTGACATTACTTACTGAATTTTCTCGTATTTTCGTTTGTTTGTGAAAGCACAAGGAATGCAGTTTGCATAGGATTGTATCTTTTTAAAAATGCACGTTTCATAAAGAAATATAAGGTCACTAACACTAAATGAAACTCTCAATAGTCTTAAAAACATCTTATTTGAACTATCATGTGTAAATATGACACAAAGAACATGTTTCATACATATAGATCGGTGTCAATACCTACGCTTCTTGCATTACACCGTTAATCACGCCCGTTACTTTCTCATAATCAGATCCATCAGATTTTTAATCTAAATTGCTAAATACTTGCCCACAAATCAATAATAATTTTAAATAAGCCAACCCAATAATTGGATACATGGCTAAGAGGAACTTACATTTTAGCTGATAACAAATATATAATATACTTAGTATGTTATAATACTTTTGGAGTATTCAAAATTCAAAATTCAAAATTCAAAATTATTTATTGATGTAGATAAATGTACATACATGAAATGGCGGCTCTAGATACCAAACTAGGCGTTAGCCTGTATCTTAACGGCTTGCCCAATATTCACTCTCGCTTTAAAGATTATGTGATTCTAATTGTTTAGGCATTAGTTTGAGAGTCCTTTTATTCGTGTCCATTATTCTTTGTTTACCCAGTGTTGCTTCACAAGTCAGGTTGATTCACCACACCAATCTGCGTTAGAATCACTTTCTGTTTTCGACAGACGAGTTTGAACTCCTTTGAGAGGTCTCTTTAGTTCTGCTTTCCATTTTGTTTGCGAATGCATTAGGTTATATAGACTTTTTGGTATGTTGGGAAGCATTTTTACCAATTAGCATAGACGGGTAGCGTCGAAGCTTGCTGAGGTGGGTAGTGTTATGCGGCGACATAGTACAGGCCTGGTAAAAATAAGGGGTTTTCGGCAACTTCTGCATAAATTTTATAGGGTGACTTAGTAAACCAATAAAAGTGTTTGTGGCTGTAAAGTATCAGAGGCTGTAAAAGGCTCTTGTTTTCTCCAATATTAAATTTAACCTACCGTGTTAATCAAAACCCATTTCTCTTGTGTGTACTTAATCAAAATCAAGAACACATGCGTAAAAATCTTTAAAAGTCATATTAGCATTATTAGAATTACGAATTACGAGCTAACATGTCTGTTTGCTATAGCTTAGAGTATTTGAAACTGCATCTCACTTCACGAAAGTTGTATGTGTTGTATGATATACGTTTAGCAATGTAGTCATCCATTCATCTACGTAGTCCATTTCTGCCTATGTCGTCGAGTTGATCCCCGCGGCGATGTATTTGCATGAGAAGTATGTCTGTAGGCCATCTCTCTGACAGCGCCCGTTACTCACTGGCCCCGATACTCGGAGTCAATTCCACACCTATCACCCATCCACCTCCATTACTCATTGAACCTTAATTCTTTACGAGAGGCTTTCCTTTTCGAATTAAAGTACGAGTTATTGCCCGCGGCCGATAAACCTACTTGAGTAAGGTGAGCATGCTCCACCTTACCGTATTCGTTTGTGCGGGTATCGCTTCAGGTGACCTGGTGGTCAAATGCCTGGCTGTACAGAAGAAAAAAAACAATGCAAAAAGCCCGCCGGTCGAGCCACACGCTGCTCCAGCACAGAAGCGGCGAGACAACAAAGCAAAGTGCGTATTCAAAGAAGTCTCACCTACTTGAGGAAACAAGGTGTAACCGCATCGTTTGTTCCTGTGTTGTTTGCACGCTCGACTACTAAACAGCCGGCAGCCGCCTCCCAATATTAAGGCCGCCGTTTGGCGAACAATGGCACATCTCAGGTGTCAACGGCCCCTACAGGCTCTTTACGCACCTAAAAATCTGAGAATTCTATCGAGATTACTCACGTTCGTAACTTAAGCTTATTATTCACGCGATGTGCGCGCGCGCACGTTTTTATCCGTAAAATGCGCAACACAATGAAAGCATCGATTGAATTATTTAGAGAATGTATAAAAAAAATGGTAAATAAATCAAGTAAATTGTGTTTTTATTGCGCTATTTGCACACAAAGGGAATATTTCACATTCGTTTTTGAGTGAAATGAAAATTTGCACAACGCTCGAGAGGCGATAGTAAATAATGTGGCTGGGCTTACGAAGGTTGTTTAATGTTGGAAATATTGGGATCCTCGGAATGGTGATATTACAAGGAACAAAGAAGTGCTGGTCTGTGCCAGGCTGAGACCTATAGTATCATTATAATGCCGGACATGACTCTCTATGTCTCTACCCAAGGCCGCGGATACTTAGTCAATCGCAATATTGCCGACACTGCAAATTTCTAACTATAGTTTGCATACGTCTGCAATTCTTAACTTCTTATTAATGTTTCTTAAGTTTGTAATTACTCAGACGTGAGTTAATATGCAAGAACTGCAAAAAAATGCATTCATGTGTAAAGGTGACTCTAAAATAGACATGTCAACTAAGCAAATTAATTTAAAACATATAGTACTAAGAAAAGTTTCTCAGAATACAAACAGATGCATTTCAAATACAAAGCAAACACAAATGCACCAGACAATATACTCGTACATATCATAAAAGGTGTTTGAAGTTAAATAAACACTGTCTCTATTTGCGTTAGATTTGTTTCAATACAGTTTTTCGGCTCGATAAGAAATCACGTACCTCTTGGTGACGTGCACAATGTACGTACTATAATGTAGTCTCTTATCGGGGAACTACAAGTTGACAAGAAATAAGAGAAACAATAACAAAAAATGATTGCTTTTATGTTGTTGCTATTGTGAAAAGAAATAGGGCAAGTGAAGGATCTTTGTTTCTCTCTTTTTCTCTGGGGTAAATTGAGTCACTTCGTTCGTCGTGTTTTACTTCCATTTTTATTTGATTTTACGTAGTTTTAATAATGTCAGTTGTCATTCAATATTAATCCTAATATTGTTCTGCTTAGCCATGTTTTCAATTTTAGGGTTTAGCTCCCGATATATCGATTTATCCTAATGTTAAGTTACATGAATCATTCAGTCTCATTTTTCAGAGATTATTAATACCGAATAGGTAATTTTTTTTTAAACAGTACCTAAACCACGGTGGTTGCAACCCATGTTAACCTCAGGTGTACTAACACTATAATAAACAATGGATGGGTAACCTTGCCTCAACGAGATAATAACGGCTGAGATAAACGGACGTATGAACGTTAACACCTTATAATACTGATATTGATCTCTACGTGTGGATGTTCTGTGATGTAACCTCCGCGGCTTTACATCACGTATTTTACTGACCAAGTCATTAATTAGCTAAGTTAATGAGATGTTCATAAACTGAAATTGTTAAAGTGATCGTGATGGTTATTTTTAAATCAATATGCCATTGACTCTTTATTTAATTTGCGTTATACCAGTATTTCAAAGAAATATGCGATCTAAAAGAATTGTTTTAGATAAAGCTAAACTTTCCGCTAAAATACCGTGTTTTCATATAGGTACTCCATATATATATATCATCGTAAAGATAAATTTTACGGCTACTTGCGGGAAATCCATCTAAATGTCAATATTAACAAACTATAAAACAGCCTACTAACATTGTACTAGTTATAATATACTTTGTATTGTATGTTGAAAGTATTGTATCGTAGAAACCACACTACCTCGCACCAAATATATGTAAAATATAAATAAGTGTACACTAGCACCACACTACATAATGTACATACTTATCATACACACACTTTTGCTTCATGAAAAGAATGAGAAATTTCGAATCATTTTCTAGCAAAACCAATGAAACTCACACGTGTAAGAAAGTTATAAAAATCTGGTTCTTTATTTCTCTGAAAAGCTGCAAATGAAAGTAGGTAAATAATATTACTTCACATCAGGCAAAACCTGTATGGTATCTAAAATGCCTTTAATAGCAGTGTGACTCTTTGGATCTTACAGAAGTTAGCGCTTATCATCAGACAACATTTAAAAAAAATACATCAATTGGAAAAAAACACTTAAAATATATATAACATTATACATACATACACTCACACAGTAGACAGAGTGCACAGTAGTTAGCTGGGTTCTGGTTACAATACGTTCAGCATACAACAAGAGCCCAAGTCCTCATGGATGCGGCAGTCTCATGGCGACCCCTACTTCCAGATGTACCTGGCGCAGTACGGGTACCTCAGCCCCTCGGTACGGAACCCCTCCAGCGGACACATCATGGACGAGAGCTCCTGGAGGCGAGCCATTGCCGAGTTCCAGAGCTTCGCAGGACTTAATGCTACTGGTAAGACCAATAATCTAATCAGTTAAACGTACTTGAATCCATATTTTACGGCAGTTTTAGGCATAACACAGAGTCCAAATATCAACATATTAGTGGACGCCTGCGGCTTCGCTCGCATTTTTCAGGATAAAAGTAACCTATGACACTTCTTAGACCTCGTACTACCTACATATAAAAAACCATGATGATCTGTTCAGCCGTGTTTACGTGATGGGAGCTTAAATAAATAGAGACACAGATAAACAGTCAAAAATTATAAAAAAAAACTGCTGAGACGTGTTTTATTATATCGATTTAATTCCCAGATTTTTGATCTTCTTTAGCTTTGTTACATGTATTGATATAGATCTAGTATGGTATGCAGAACCCTTTAGCATATCGTCGGTACCTAACTGCAGATCTGAAATGTACGCATAACTACGTATGAAAAAATAGCAACATAGGATGCATCTTATTTTCAATTTGAGTTTATTATTATTTATTTAATTTAAAATGTAGATTCAGGTTTTAAGAGATGTCAAAAATCAGGTTGCGTTAATAAACAGATAGGAAATTGCAGTTTGTGTTATCTTGAAGACGGTAGAGTTGTATTCGTGACGTATTTTAATAATCTAGAGCACTTTATCGGTCATCAGAAGTATATTGTGATAAAATTGGCAACAATTACATATACTTAAAATATTTTACAGAAATTAATTATTATGGCAATATATAAAGACTCCAATTATACTATTAATTATAATATTAAAACTTTCGTGAGACATTTTATCAAAAGATTAACTAAACGGTTTTCACTCACGTGTAAATCGCGTAAGTCGTTTACGCGTTCCGTGTCCCGGCGGGCCGCTCGCGCGGCGGCGCGCAGTCTGCGTGTTGCCGCGGCCCAGAACGAACGTTCTGAAGATGGATGTCATAACATCCGAAACGCGTAAACGACTTACGCGATTTACACGTGAGTGAAAACCGTTTAGTTAATCTTTTGATTAATTATAATATTAATTTGCCCCTGAGATACAAGCCTAGCTTAGTTCAGAGGCACCAGTTCATAATTAAATTGTAGCACTTAAATTATTTTAGTTGTATATTTTATTACCGTCAACCCCTACAACTTTGCCCGGTTTTTTTGATTTGTTCTATTAAATGCTGAATAAAAAAAAAAATCCATCGATATTATTTTGCGTTTTGGCTAGATCATCGTTGAATGCATTGCTTCTTGCAAAAAATAAATAATAATATCAAGAAAACCCAAACGTATTACGCAAAAACCTATTTATAGAGAGCGGGCCAAATTTTGAGAACTTTTTACAACTTTGCCCACTTCGAAAAAAAAAATCATATTTCCGCTGTTTTCAACTTTATGTGTATGTTGGTTAGGGCAAATTTTAAACAAATAAACTGGCTAACATAGTCGTATATCATTAAAACGTTTAATCTTTCTCATTTCTTGCTAAACTAGAATGGGCAAAGTCATCTTTTTTTTTGCAACTTTTCATAGAAATAAAACGATGGACTAGGGTTGTCACTCTTTATTGTTGACCTGAGATTAATTAGACTATAGACTATCACGCAATTGTCGAATTAATTAACAACTCACAACATGGTATGACAGTAGTCATATATTTTTACATATTTATACATTTATATCCTAAATTAACACCTCCTTTTATATCAGTCCGGTAAAAATAACTAAGGAGGTGACAACCCTGATACCAATATTTAGGTGGGCAAAGTCGTAAACAGTACATTAGAAAAAGTAATATGACATTGCCCAATTGATTTTTTTCAAATCTAAGAAAGCTTTTGCGCAGTATAATCGATATCTATCGTTTATTTGCTATAAACTATTAGTAGTTCACAAATATCTTACCTGCTGTAACGTGTAAACAGACCTCCGGCAAAAGTTTCTGGCACTGTTTTTGGCCCGCGAATCCCTCGTCCAACTTTGACACGTTCTGTCTTTCGACTGAAATGACGTTGGCGACAGACGCTTGCGTAGTGTTGCCAGGAATATGTTAAACATTCTACTATCAGCCAAAAAAACAAATTCTACTAAAATATGTTGCTATTTTTTTCATTTTTTCTTAAAAACACCCTGCTGGGCAAATTCATATCGAAAGGGCAATCTTGTAAGGTTGTACGGTATATTTGTCTTAAGCTACAAATTTTGTAAAAAGGTAGATTTAAGTTTAATAAAAAACTTTTGATTTGATTTGATTTGAAATCTCTAAAATACATATTGTAAATATTTGAGAAAGACAATAAAACAAATTAGTATCATGATAAATTTTATGTTGTATATACATTTTTTTTATATTATTTACAAAACAAAATATAATCATGACACCTCAGCAATTTAACAAACAATTGAATGATGACTAACTGTCAGATATATTAGCTACATAAACAAATTTATTTAACCACAAAATTTATTCACGCTATCTGAATAAATATAGTAAGCAAATGTAAGAACAATCACGTAGCAAGCTGTGGTGAGTGAAAGTAGATTCAATTTATTTCGAGATCGATGTTTATTCAACAGTTGCCATGGTAATTGAGGTGTTACTTAACGTTGGTACTCGATACAAATCCTTACTATCAAACGCGGAAAAGTCAAAACTGCGCTGACAATAAGAAGAAAAATCTATGTACATAGATACTCTAATGAAAATATTTAAAAGCAATAGCAGTATGAAGAAAGTAAATATCTGAACTTTTCTTATATCTTTTAGTTGCAAAACATATAATAAGTTACTATAATAAACATAGATGTGTAAGCTAAAGTTGAATATCAGTTTTCTAAGAGAATAAGAGTTTGGTCCATAATTTGGACCTTCTTAGAAGCCCTGAGGCTTTTTAACAGGAATAACCTGCCTGACCAAACCAAGCAACATATGGATGCTTTTGGATTCCTTTTTTTTATTTGTTTAAATATAATTAAGCTACTTACGTCAGAGAAATTTTGAATAACTCATCTTAACGTTGTATTACTTTCATCATCTTCATCATAAGATACATGAATGATAAGTGATATAATACATTTTCTAATAATCTTGTCTAATGTAAAAGAGCCTGGCACATAAAATCAATGATAATCATAATCAGGTAGCTTATTTAAATCAAAACGATCATGGATAACTGAAAACTAGGGATCGACTAACAACTTAATTGGACCCGGTCATAAGTTTGCATGTAGTTCTTATAAGCCAAGGTCGTACAATAGTGCATGCATACAATTACATACAATAAGCGTGGCCAATGATGTTGCACTTCTTGGATTACAGCATTCGACGTAATGTATGAGGTCGCATCCGTTGGCTTCAAGGATAACCTCGCGACTATCTGATGGTTTATTTACTGGTTTTTCATTTATGTATTTTGTACTTCTTTCTACATATTTTAGTCTTAAGTTTAATACTTTATCACCATATTTATGGCTGCAAACTCTCGGGCTTAAATCCCGGTATTTAGGGCCATAGCTAACACTGAGGAGCCTTTTACAACTTGTTACAATTGATAAAAAAAATGCAAGGTAAATTTAATTATCGCAGACCTGGTAATTAATATTTTTTTTGGTTGATTGACGCGACGCATGACCAAAATGCTGGCCTTTTTCTGGCTCAACGTATCAGCATTGCCATCCAGCGTGGTAATGCGGCCAGTATGCTGGGCACACTGCCCTCTGGTAGTGGGCTGGAACACTTAGATTATCTTTAGACTTTTCTAAAGATTTTCTAAGTGCCCCTTTTTTGTAGTAGTTAGAAGTACCTAGTATGTATAGTTTTTCTTCCCTTGTTTTTATATTTTATTATTGTAAATAAAAATTAATATTTTATTATAACATCAACAGTCATAAAAAAGACTATTACAGTGTTATCAACCAATAGATAGGTACTATGCAAAAAGGAAAATGTCTAACTCATCTAGGAAGTGCTTTATCGCAAATAATCTTCTTCCGCTTAGTTTATCGTATTTTCCGTGCAAAATATCCGGCTATTATCAATAGTTCTGATTTTGTGTTTTTGCGCTACGATAATTCTTTAATCCGCTGATACAAAGATACAAGCGCGTACATACTGCATGATTCAACAAATACGTAACACTATAAGTACCTACGTATTTAGGTTCCATTCCACCGTCGAACAAGCAGGAAGTCAGCAGGGCGTCACCGGTTTATGGTGGAAGTTCCAAAGACTCGCACGAAACGCTTTGATTCTACCTTCATAGTAAGGACAGCGAGACTTTGGAACTCTCTACCTGGAGCCCTGTTCCCAGAAAATTATAACCCAGGGGTCTTCAAATCTAGAGTAAATAGGTTTTTTCTAGGCAAGCGTGCTACATCTTAGACTATAGTGGTACTTAACATCAGGCAGGCTATAGTCAAACGTAAGCCTATTTAATGAAAAAAATAAATAAAAATAGGTAGTTGATTCAGTGATTCAGTAGTAGTATGGCCAGTATTTAGCGTCCCATGTATTCTGTACCTTGATGCGTTCTCATCACTACCAGTATAAAGCGCGCATCGACAAAGCAATTCATACGTGAACAGAGGCGTTCGAACACGACGGAATTATGTGGGCAGAGATACACCTACGTGCTTTGATATTAAAAGTGGTGTCGATCTGATTATGTAAGCAAATAACGCAGGTACTCACGCACGCACACGTTATTCATCGTCGGTCACTGCACGAGTTCAGTCTCTTGCTAGTTCTCGTTTAATGTACCATTAATGTCACTCGCTCATTGTTGTCACGTACGGACATACGGACATGTCTGCAGTTTGGGTTCAGATAAAATGGAAGAGTTTGAAACAGCTGTTCGCCGCCTGCCTGCTTCCACGATCAGGTGCGGCCCTCTTTGTTCAATGAATTTAGCTCTTTATTCACCTGATTGACCGATATTTTAAATATCAATGGTCTATACTCACTACTCCTAAATAAGATGCATGAAAAACATTCCAGACCCCAAAAAATTTTCAAGAAAAACAATTTCCAGCGTCCAATACGCACATATATATTTTGTAAAAAGCTTCAGACTACAATCCAGTTTTATCGTATGACAATGAACAATCATAAACCATACAGCCTATGTTTATTATTCCACACCAATATCGTAGTTTGCATTGGTCACGATGGATTGATGGTCCATGCCTATAGTCCCATAGTTCTGTTAAACCGTTGTTCCTGTTTGTTCAGTTTTCCGCGTGCGGTTTTGGTCGCTGACTGCGTAATTACTTCCTTGTCATCTAACGTCACAAAAAGAGGCTGTTTTGTGTTTCAATCGCTGTTGGTGGATTGGACATTATTTCATTTATTGTTGCTCAAGTTTAAAACAGAGTATAAAGGGCTGTGCTTCTAAATCGTTCATATAACATGCATTTAAATTTAAAACAATGTGTGCATACTATAACTGCCTCATTTATAAACATAGAGTTAATCTAGAATTATGCACTGCATTGTCGTCTAACAGTCGCTTGCCTTTTGTTTCTTTCTGACACACATAGATCATTTTAAAACGTAAAAAACTGTTTATAAATAATACATTACAGTAAAAAAAGCCTTCTTCATATCCCAGTGATGCTCGATATTTATACAATGAACAAGCTTGAACCAAATATTCATTTGCAGGTGAACTGGACAGTGAGACCACGCAGATGATGTCTCTGCCACGGTGCGGTGTGAGGGACAAGGTGGGCTTCGGAGAGAGCCGCGCCAAGAGATACGCACTTCAAGGTAAGATACCGAAGTTTATTTGACAAAAAATACCTGGCCTGCTGCGGTCAGTTCTTGGATGGGTGACCGCTGCGAAATGCTTAAGGATTAGAGATACGCTTAGATAGTTCTGTACTATTAAGTAAAAGCTTTTTTGGTCTAAGTTGTACTGAAAAATAATGTATAGGTCTTAGATCTAACTTAACTTTGTTGTGGTGTATACTTATCAAAATAACTACATATCTATTTCCTCAACGTGACTAATTTATTATCGAAATATTTATAAACTCTTCGGAATGACAATTACAGATATAGGTATATTAAGTACTCTAAGATATAAGTACCGGCTGTTAAGTATTGTGAAATAACACTGTTTTATTGAACACGTGTAACTTGTTAAGTTATATCTAAGTATTTATGTTTATATATAGGTACTTACGTAGGTAAAAAATAAAATTTATGATAGCGTGCGTGTACGTAATTCTTGAGAAATAGCGCAGTACAGAGTGACTACAATAAGTTTTAGCCATTTGACTATGATAGTTATATTATTATATAGCCTTTTGTTTATTCACTATCAAGGGTAAATGCAATCAAGTATTATTTTGAGATTCTAAGTAGCTCCCTTATTAAACATGTGACCGTGTTTTCGCCACAGTTTTCACACGCTACAATGTTTCAGGACATTACTTTAACCTTACCTTGAGTTAAGCTTTCTTTACTGAAAATAAGGTTTTAGTACCACAAAGACAAACAAAATAAATACAATAAAAGTGTAGGTACCTATCAAGTACAATGCATTGAAGTCTGTTTGGGTTAGGTACCTAATATGAGATTTGTAATACAAATAAGGAAGCTTAATTTGAACGCAGTTTTTTATCAATGGAGGTAAACTAGAGGTATAAATAATGCCCTCTAGTTTCTTGTTGTGAGCGCTTGGTCGTATGATGGTGCTCTTATTGACACATTTTGGACATCGTTAAAAACTTTTAACTTGTAATTTATTTTTCTATAGCTTGGCTTATACCTTTCTTTTATGTTCTATTCTGTTGCAATTAAATTTAATTAGTACCTACACTAAATAGTAAGAAAATCTAATAAGTTTTTAGATTTTTTAATATAACAGTAGATATTATTAACATTTCGTTTGGTCATCATCGTTAGACCATTATCACCCACTGCTGAGCATAGGCCTTTTTCTAGTAGGTACACCACTCGTTCCGGTCCCGCGCAAATTGGATCCACGCTCCCTGCGGTTTTTCTTTCGTCGTTTTTCTAAACATGACCTAACAAATTTGCAGGTTCAAGATGGCGTGTCAAGGACCTGACATACAAGATCTCCCGCTACCCCACCAAGCTGAACCACGCGGAGGTTGACGCGGAACTGGCGAAGGCCTTCGCGGTCTGGTCCGACTACACGGACCTCACCTTTACGCAGAAGAAGACTGGCCAGGTGCACATTGAGATCAGGTGAGGGTGGTTGTACTATTTATAGTATATAAAAAAAAACTTTCAGAGCAATTGATAACCTCTTTTTTTCGGAAGTCGGTTAAAAAAAGAGGGTACTCAAACAAATGTACTGCCAAAGAGGTGGATACTCTAATCAATGCGTATTTAGGGCTACGGGGCAGGGCTAATTAACACATACTTTTAAGGTTGTCGCAAAAGCAAAAAGTTTTGTTTTACGACTTCTGGAACTTGATGAAACCCCAATATGACCAACCACGTGAAAGTTTAACTCTGAAACCAATATTGATAACCCTGTTTCTTTTTTAATAATGCTCAATTTGAATCCATAATTTGAGTCTCAATTTTGAAACATAAATAGTGTCTCCTATTGTATTCTAGTTTTAAATAACTTTTCACTTTCTTTTATTTGTAAGTGTTACTATTATTTTTTGTTGTTTTGAAATAAATTCACTTTTCACTAATACGCACTAGATATAAGACTTATATTATTATTTTTTTTCATTTCATGTTACGAATAAGCTATTATATCAATATTGTAACCATGACAACATATATTGCAGCACTAAAATCCCTTAGCTATTTAGATGAGATGAGTATCAAAGGTTACATGGTTAATAGCCATGGAGGTAACGCCAAAGTGCTATTGTGCGGGTAATTCTGTCGCTATAATAGGGATTTTCGACACAAATTGTCTACGTAAGGTCATGTCTATGGCGTAATTTTTATGTATTTTAACCAGCTTTTAAAAGGAGGTTTTCAATTCTACTGCATGTTTGTTTTGTTATTTAATTAATACTTATTAACATGTGCCCTGATCAGGACCCTAAATGTTATTTTAGCCTCAGTTTTTTAAAAAAATACAATTTTCAATGATTGCACATCAAAGCAGATAACTTTTAAAGAGTTTTTGTTCTCAGAGATATATGTAGGTAATAAATAGTACGAACGTCAGTCTTGAAAAGCTATTACGGTAATATAGCCATTAAATTGTTATGATTTTTATATAACAGGTTGACATGTCACATTTGCGCAAATAGCAGTACTTACGTGTTTATAGATATAGCAACCTACGTATAAAAATAGATAAGTGAAACTATTTATTTGTTACATCATTTTGGCATGCATCAAATGATGTGCAAAAACATGCAAGAAATTCTCTTCGATAAAGATATAATTGCAAATATGTTTAAAAAGAATATATGTTTATTATCAGGTGTGACGCCAAAAATGCTTTAGTTATCTGATTACACAATAGTGATAAATGTAGCCGGACATACCTTTAAATAATTTATTTATACTAGTGGTACCCCGCGGCTTTCTTCGTATTAATTCTGTAGGATGGTTTTTGTATTGTTTTTAGATAAAATGATTTATGAAATAAATTATTTGTTGTGAACGTGTTTGCATGTAAATCTATACTTTATACTTATATGTATATGGAAACATTTACATAATAATTGTATATCTTGGTTTATAGATTCGAGAAAGGCGAGCATGGTGATGGGGACCCATTCGACGGCCCCGGTGGCACCCTCGCTCACGCCTACTTCCCGGTAAGTTAACAGACACTTCTTAAATCCTTAATTAACTGGTTATTAGTAACAATAACAGTATTAAAAAGAGTACACTGCAATGTTTAACATCAGTGGAAATCGGTTAAAAACATGGTTTGTACGTTGGAATTGTTTCTCCACATTAGAATTTTTGAACTGCATTGCGGAGGCTTGCTCATAAATTAGCTTGTTATCATTTATCAGAGTTACTCGAATCGGCCCAATTCAATTTTGAAAAGTTGATTAAATATTTGGTTAGATATCAATTAAAATTATATTATTCAATAAATTCAAGGTATTTTATGTTTCAAAAGACACACTTTAAATACCTATTATATATATAAAATTTTCGAGGATGCTGTAACAGTTTCCAAATCCTACTTGACAAATAGTGTAGTTTTGTAATATTTATACAAAGTATGCAATGCTGGCGGAAGTAGCTCGTTCGCATGTAAATGGGGAAAGCAGAGATAATACAAACATCACTCATTTCGTGACAACACAATATATGTTAGACAAACTACACTAAAATCCTACATCCTCAAAATAATCACTTGATCAGAGATTATTTACAGTATTTACAAATAATACAAAAACTTACTTTACATGTACATGTACTCGTAATATAACATTGAACAGCTGGTCAGGTGATCATTGTGCTTAATTCGAGTTTTGAGTACGTCTGTGCTGGTTTAGGAGTTGTGTAATGTTTTTAACAAGTAGGTACACGTGTCATACGCTACCGTAGCTAAAGCGCTTTTTCTACATTTGTGTCGCCAAAATCGCACTTTCTCACGGTCGTTTATGTGAGATTAGCTAACACTTGCCCAATTATCTGACAATAGCTGTAGAGTAAGAAAATACTATGTAAATGGAATCGGTAATTTACCCGGCACTTCAAATTTACGTTAACTTGAACAAATAATAGAATAAACCTTTTCTTTATTTTCTGCTATACAAGTTTCGATTAAATTGTTATAAAAAAACAAACAACAACATACTGGATTTAATATAGTATAATGATATTTCATATATTTATAAAACTATTTAACAAAGCCTTGAAAATAAAGCTACAGCTTGAAAACCTGAAAGACCTTCGCGGCTACTTTCTTTGTGACTGAATGCCCTCCATTTAGTGCTATGTCATAGTGCAGAGACACGCCAACTTGCCGTCAATGTTGCTTTTATAGATACTGACATATTTCTACTTATAGATGTGACCAAGTTTTGGTATTGAATCTTGTTTTAAGCTTTTCTGTTGGGAAAACATAAATAATGTACCTACGTGCATTGCAGTTGCTCCTTTTACTGACGAAGTATCTCGATTTATATGTTTCATTGTAGGTAAAAACTGCTGATAAAATCTCGCCATACAAAAGTCAAATTACATCAATAAATACTCCAAAATAGCATTGATTCAAGCATCATAATTAGTTTTACTTATCAGTCTATAAAGTTTCTCCACAGTTCATCGAATTGATCTCAGCACTTGCAATGCCAAAACGAATCATCTACTTACTATATCTAGGTATTTGACCCGACTATAATTAATCAATCAAATATCTTTTCGACAGTCCCTGAACTGGGATTGACATGAATTGTCGCAATTTCGATGAAATCGGTGATAAATTGAACTACGTTTTTGTAAGTCATTATTTTCTTACGGCAAACGCTTCCTACGAGTAATATATTCAATTTGACGAGTTCTTTTGTCGAAAGTTTTCAACTAACAACGGACAAAGGATATTGATCTATGCTTTATTGAAAATCGTGTCTATGTATGCAAGAAATAGTAGATATGTTGAACTCCTTTTACAACCTACCACCTTATTAGTGATTATTCAAAACATACAAATAGAACATGTGGTCTAACAAATACTAATTTAGGTAAGATTTATATGTAAAAAAGTACTCGGCAGTGTTTGCATATTTTAGATAGTATTTAGGTACTCGTAATATGATCCTAACGTGTAATTTTTATTGCTTTTCAGGTGTACGGCGGTGACGCTCACTTTGATGACGCCGAGCAGTGGTCCATCAACTCTAGACGAGGAACCAATCTCTTCCAAGTAAGTACTTACATAGTTTACATTAATACCTACTTAATGAGGAAAGTCAGTTCCTTATTAACAAGTGCCCCATTCATGTTAACTTTTTAAAGTCTGTTGAACAAACTATCGACTGTACTTTAAGAAGTGCATTCACATATCCTTTGTCGAGCCTCATTAAACTTTCGAGCTCTTAATTAGGACATGCATCATATTTACCTACTCAGTAAAGTATATTCACACCGATGCTGCCATGACGCTTGTTGCGGGTCACTGATTCATAAAAACAACACTAAATGTAGGTATAGATGTCACGTACAGTCTCGGTAGTTAGAAAACAAATAGGTTCCAAGGTCAATCGGTCTCTGTGTTTTGAAAGGACTGAAAACGTAAACAATGAAAAGTTCACAAACCTTCTTTGTAAATGTTGTTTTCATAATATTTACTTAGTTATAATGGGAAGCGTTGGTTTTCCTGAATACAGAGTATGATGTCAACATGCCAAATACATTTGTAAAATATTGTAGCTGTACATGACAACAATAGCTAGATTATTTTTATACTAAGCTTAATTTTAAATATTGTCAAAGATTAATCTTAATATATGATATTATATTATATGGTTATATTATATGAGGCTTTATTATTAGCTTGAATTGTCAAATATATCTGTGAATCGACATACATGGAGACATAGACTTCATACAAATAAATTTAAATATAGATACAGGGCTATATATTGTATCTTCTTATCGTAGCTCCTTAGGTCCTGAGAAAAGAACTCTAAATCAGTTCCCTTCGATTTACTTTTGTTTCGTTTTAAGAAAAAAGTAAAGAGTTTTATTTGTTTAAATAAACAAAAATCTTTTCATATTTTGAAATGTTTTTACTACATTCAGTTTTTTTTAATCCTTATTTATGTATTTCCAGGTGGCAGCGCACGAGTTCGGTCACTCGCTAGGGTTGTCCCACAGCGACGTGCGCTCGGCGCTCATGGCGCCCTTCTACCGCGGCTTCGACCCCGCCTTCCAGCTCGACCAGGATGACATACAGGGCATACAGGTAACACATATCAATTAGAGACTTTTAAAGTTTATTAAGCCAAGTAGATGTTTTGGGATAAAGAGTATGTAACTCTCAGGTATAGTACAGTACCCGCATACTAAAAGTTACGATGATTTATTGCTCTATTGCGATGTGATTTTTTTTTCAAATAAAGGGAACTAACATTGCCCTCCTTGCCATTGTGAGGACTAAGGTCAACATTATTCAATTTTTTTTAACTTTCCATAGGTTTATGTTTGACTACAACCTAAATGATGCCATACTGATGGAAACTTGGAGTCTAGAAAAAGTACACATGCCAAGAAAAATCCAATTCTAGTACCTACTATCATATACATACTCTACCTTTCGCCTATACGATATAAAACAAAGAAACTAACAAAAAAAAATCTTTCAGTCTCTCTACGGCCACAAGACGCAGACAGACATCGGCGGCTCGGTCCCGTCAGTCCCCCGAGTGACAACACAGGCGCCCTCTGCGGAGGACCCCGCGCTCTGCGCTGACTCCAGGATTGACACCATCTTCAACTCTGCTGACGGCGCCACTTTCATATTCAAGGGTAAGTTATATTTGTAAACGTGGTAATGCAGCCAGTATACTGGGCACGTTGAATTCTGACACCGGTTGCACTTGACGATGTAGTTCAAAGTACATAGGATGTTTTATTTCTCCTTCTTATTTAGGCTAAGACACTGCCGTTAAAAAGCTAGATCATTATTTTACTCTTCTGCACCTACTTCACTTTACGTTAAGCAATTTCAAATGTCCAGTAAATAAATGAAATGTAAGTGAAGTGGTAGCCAGAATATTATATCATTATTGTCTTTCAAACAGTTTCAGTTCCATAACAACTGTCTTTTAAACTCGCTAATGCAGCAGTGGTATCATTATTCGTATCAGTTTCAACTACATCTATCAAGTTCTATGTATTTTGTACATGTTTACCATCTAATCTATCCGCAGGCGAGCACTACTGGCGGCTGACAGAAGACGGTGTTGCGTCCGGCTACCCCAAGCTGATCTCCCGCGCCTGGCCCGGCCTCCCGGGGAACATCGACGCAGCCTTCACCTACAAGAATGGCAAGACGTACTTCTTCAAGGGCTCCAAGTACTGGCGGTACAATGGACAGAAGATGGACGGGGACTATCCTAAGGAGATTAGTGAAGGTTTGTTGATTTTTAGCAGTTAACTCCTTTTGAATCGTGCTATTATTTCAATTGTCTGAATCAAAGTCGATTTAGGAATTAGTTATTTTGTAACATTTGATTTGAAGAATTTCAAGCTTGAACCAAAAACGTTTATAAATGTTAGAATACAATAAAAAATAATATACAAAATTGAAAGCCAAAAGAAACATACATTTGGAATAGAGTATGAAAACGCTGAACTATAATAATCTTTGAAATGATTTCTAGTAACAGTATAGCTGTCGTTAAGTCGTATCAGATGCCCTCAGGGCGGTTAGAAAACTTTAGCTAGCTAAAGTTGTATGAAGTGTTCTCTAGAGAACACTTCATACAACCAAAATGTCATTATAGATTTTTCCTCTGTCCTTCAGGTTTCACGGGCATCCCCGACAACATCGACGCAGCGCTAGTCTGGTCTGGTAACGGCAAGATCTACTTCTACAAGGGCTCCAAGTTCTGGCGGTTTGACCCGGCGCAGCGGCCGCCGGTCAAGTCCACCTACCCCAAGCCCCTGTCCAACTGGGAGGGCATCCCCGACAGTATAGACGCAGCCTTACAGTACACTAACGGGTACACGTACTTCTTCAAGGGAGGCTCGTACTGGAGGTTTAATGATAGGACGTTTAGTGTGAGTATATTGTATTGTTTTACCTACTTTATTGCAAGAATTTATTAGAATTTATGTTGATGAATATTAGGAGTGGTCGTCACTCGACAATGTAAATTCCTATGACCACTAAGGAACTTTACAATCAAGAGAGCTAGTAACTATGATTAAAATGTTGTGATTTGTACATCACTACACTACACTAGAGGTACAATCGTTTTTTAAATGCAACAATATATAGCAAAAGTAAGCAAGATAATTTTGGCGTTTAACCTTGTATTCTAAAGTGTAAACTTTAATCTATAATTTCTATTTACGTTAAGTATATAAGAATCACTTTTTCCTTTTTTCTTTTGAAATCTAGTGTTAGTCTCGGCTTAACCTTCTCACATAACAAAATTGCCATTGACTTTACAAATCTTCCTTCCATACAATGTAAACCAATAAAGTGTTAAAAAAATTAACCATCTATATTTTTCCTCGCCAGGTGGACACCGACAACCCCGCGTTCCCCCGCTCGCTAGCGTACTGGTGGCTGGGCTGCAAGAGCGCGCCGCGCGGCACTGTCGGAGGTAACGCGCGCCTCGCCAGCGCTCTGCCCGAGGACGATGTCGGAGACATCACCTTCGATGCAGGTACGCCGGCGCCCGGTGGACGAGGGACGAGAGGGGTAGGAAAGAAGTGGGAGAATAAATAGGTAGAATGGTAGGGGGTTGAGTTTGTGGTAAGGAAGATTAGGGGAATGGAAAATGGGATTTTGTGGTAGGAAAGAATTCAATATGAAAGAATTTGGACGATGGAAGATGTGAGGAATTTAAATGTGATTTATGAGAGTCAGATTTGTGACAAGAAATGATATGTTTTGCTTTTGAATTGACTTCAAAAACAGAAAAGATTTCGGAATTGAAATATTTTTATAAGCAACTGGTTTATGTTGGTAAAGCTAAATATGTTTCGTTGAAATGGGCTTTAAGTTCGAAAATATTACCGTAGTAACCGTTAACTTTGATAACTTACTGAGAACAAAGATTCTAGTACAATTTATAAGTAAAAAAATCGATATACAGGATAACACTGATAGATATCGAATATGGGAATAGGAATACTCTCGTCTACCACCTGACCCAACTAAGTAGGGAAGCTCTCTATTGAAACTTTTGTCAAAATATTTCTTTTAAATAAACAGAAGACGAGACAAGTACCGAGGGAAATTTCACAATTTCGTCACGTCTTTGTTCATGTCAGTAAGAGATTCAAAGATTTAGTCAAACAGAGAGCTTACCCGTATCATCTGACCAAAGGGATTTACCACCTGTCTACAACTCTTCATTCATGTTCACTGTCCTTGTCTTGTCAACTATTAGTTTGTGTCTCCTGTTCTGTCATCTTCTTTAAATCATCGAATATTGTGTCTGTTACTCCCTTCCCTGTTAGATTAGAACTGACTTTTCTATTCATGTTTTTTTAATGTTTCGATGTGTCTGATGTGTTATTTTTGCTGTTTGTGTAACTAAATAACAACTAACTCATAATTTTCGAATACTAACTAATTAAACCTAACAAAAATTAACGTTTAAAAACAACTCTTTATCTACTAATTCATTAACTTAAGGAATGTGCTGAGTTAACCTTTTTAGTCGGCTGCTGCTAAATACGAGTAACCAGGCCGTCGGAATGTTGGTGTAATAATGCTTTGGAAGCTTATATATTGTGGCTTTTCGGTGAATGAGCGAAAGATGGTGGTTGGTCCCTTACTGCGGTCACAAGCTTGGGCGCCGGACGTACCTGAGGACAGGGAAAAATTTGACACAACTAGGTACCTACATTTATCTATTTGTGTCAATTTTTCCCTTCAATAACGAAATATTATATACTTAACTAGATTTTTTTACTCAGCACCGAGTTTTATAAAGTGTGGCACTGGCACAAATTTTTTAACTTGATTAAAATTGGGCTATTTATGAAGTGGTAACAAAAATTTTGGATTTAATTTTTGTTTTTTTTTAACAACACAAACGCAATGACTTTTTATTTTATTAACATTGGCGATTGGTTCCAAAATTTTAACAACTTATATGTTTGGCCAAAATTTTTGGGAATGCTTTTCTAAATTTTGAAGTGTGTAACATCACTTGTGTTGTTTGTTGCACCAATGTTACAATGTGTGTAACCGCCGCCTACACATCAGGACACAGTCAGTAGAGGGCACTACAGAAGCAGTGTCGGTGCTTGGGTCGTGGCCACATCTCCATGTGTTTTGTGTTTTGTTTCTAGGTGTTAAAACATCTGCACCCAGATCATTCTTCTGGTTCAGAAAATAGCCTCGCCGCTGGTCTCCTGAACATTGTACATAAAGACTCAGATAGTTACTTAAATATATAAGGAAATACCAGTGAGATTATTCGCGGTGCTGTTAGTACCGGCGGCTTTCCTCGCGCTGTTTGTACGTCCTTTTCATTCACCTTTGCATGACGCATGTCGCTCAACTGTGCTTCGGGGTTACGTTATCTTGCTACGAAAAACCACAAAAGCTGTATGAAAAATCCTCCTGTTTGTTTTGAAACAAGTAAAAAACTACTTCTCTTTGGAATGGTTGTTCAAAATCGATGCTTACCAATCAGCATTCTTATTTAAATGTTTTGGAGGTTTTCGTAATAAGATATAAAGTCTTACCTATGACTATTTATCGCTGCTGTGCATGCTTGTACCTGTTTATGTATTCAGATCAATATGTGTAAATATGACTGGTATACATAATGTAGAAAACAGTGTTCTCAAAAGAGATTCTTGTTAATAATTTGATATTTTATTACAACGGTAAGTATTTAGGACTACAACTTTTGAGACTACTGTTAGAGTCAATGACTTGTTTAAACTTAGTTACAATTAGACCATGAATCATTTCACTCACCATTATAAACACATTCAAAGTAGAATAGGTCAAAGGTATCGGTATACTTGTAAGTATAACAAACGGTACTGGAATATAACTCACGTTGAAGTGTTTCACTTGACACGGTTTCTCGAGGTTTGGTGACTGACCACCAGAGGGAATAATCCATCTGGCTTTGTAGGTAAGCTGAAGCATAGAATAAGAGTCCTGATGAATATTTAATATCTGCCGTCTACAGATATGTAAATTGCGGACGCGAATTTACGTAAGCAATGGTAAATTTTGAATTATTTTGTGTGATGCACGGGTTTATATGTCACTCGATGAATTTTGAAATTTTTATACACTAGTGGAATAGTTTGTGAGTTGCTTACTATCCGTTTTACCTACGAATTAAGTAAGTAAATAAAATCGATGTCAAGATAACTCACAAAATATCTGTTACCATACAAAGTATAACTTAAGCACGGAGTTGATTTTAAAACGAACTTTGACTTGTAGTTAGCGGTGGAAGTATAATATAACCGGGACTTCGCTGTAAAAAAATAATTTGGCTAAAACATAATCTGAAACAGAAAATAATCATGCAAACTTACTTTTCAATTGAAATGTAGAACTAGATTTGTAACTAACCCTTGCATGATTGATTCATGAACTAATAATCGAAATCGTGTTTAGTTCGAACTAACGCGGCCTTCGTTTGAATGGCAACGCATGTATTTATTTGCGATTGTAGAATGCATATTGTAGCTTGTATGTATAGTAGTTTTAGCAGTCGGGTTCGGTTGCGGGTCGAGTCGAGACTAAAGCTGCGTTCATGTTTCAGTGGTCAGCGTTCAGTCAAGCGGAGCTAGACTGTAGGTCAGCTCGATAGGGGGCAGTGCCTCCGCCGCGACTACTCTCACACGCATCTGTAGGTCTCTTTTGTTTCATTTTTGGTTTTGATCGCGTGAGATACATCAAGAAAATAACAACAAAATATTAAATGATTAATCCACTATCAGCAACAAACTGAAAGAGCTCACACGTTTTCTAAGCTTTTTAAACCGTAGGTTACAAAATATCTTGATGAATCTCACGTTGTCAGCACACGTTTATCATTTTGTTTCTCACCTACATCACTTAGTACACGACACGAGTCATGAAAGTATGTTTTCTAATCTAATTAGCAAGAACTACATTAAGTTTATACCAAGCTTTTAATAATTTAAAGTATAAGATCTTAGTGTATTTCTTGTTTGACTCGCTTTTGTGTTATCACGTTGCACGCTTGTATTTGCACTGGTTCACGTTAAGAGACGCGTGTTTGTGTCCGCAGATGGCCCGGACTCCGAGGGAGGTAACAGCGGTGCTCGAGTTGCTTTCTCGACGACCACGACCCTGGTAGCGCTCCTGGCGGCGCTCCTCCGGACACAGGCCTAGTGCTGTGCCCGACCCGGCCACATGTGTTGCGTCCAAGACGCGGTGTTGCGTCGGAGCGCGCTCCGCGAGCGGCGCCGGACGCGCCTCCCCGTTGTGATGTGTTGTGTGCCTGACTATAACGCGTCCGATACATTGCGTACGGCACGGACGTGCGCGCAACTGTGATCATGACTTTTTATATACTGTAGAGAGAACGATAATTTATATCGAAGTCATAGTTTTTATACCTAATATAAATAGATGATGTAAGTTCGAGTGTGATATTGACGTAAGCGATGATTTTTTATATTAAAGTATTTAAAGTGACCTAGTAGTGTGATTTTTTATTTAATAACGAGATTGAATATGCTCAAAGTCGAGCGCAGGTTCGGGATAAATGATACTCACACTAGTATTTTTTATCTGTTTATTCAACGTCTTTTTTGTTCTCCAATAATTCTTCTTAAGTTAATTACATGTTTATAAGACAATATTTTTCGTTTTTATTTCATTTTCATAAACGTATTTTTAATAAACATCTCCACAATTCATCATAACACGGTCGTGCGACCTACTTACTGTCTCAATCGTTCTAACTCTTAGGAAAATGCAAATAATATTAAACTTCAAAATCTGTCTACGAATTTTAGAACGTGATTATTTTATGTTGAGTGTAGAACCGCGGCGAGTGGCTGGGCGGCGCGGCGCGGCGCGGCGGACGCGCTGGGACGCACTCCTGCACGCCGCGCCGCCCTACCCACCGCGCCGCACGCTATCATTTAGAAGGCGTTAACATAAGACTTATTACACGATCACTACTCGAGAAACACCTACGACACATCCTAGATCATATCAATATATATTCGCTGTGGCAGAGCCGCCCGCGCCGTACGGAGCGGCTTGGCAGTGGCGCCGGCTGCTTACGTCGTAATTATCAGATAACACTTTACACTACGCTACCTCTCTCACTATCGATTAGGCATTTTAATGATATTATTTTAAATATATTAAAATTTATCAAGCGAACCTGTACACAGGTCGAAAATTATTATTTTTTCCGACGGTGCCGTAACTATATTATCGCAACAATTATAAAATATAAAATACGTTAACTTCAGATAGTGCTCTCGAATTCGTAATTATAAATATATTTATATGATCTAGAACTTATTAGGAATAATGAAATCGACGCGATTTATTACAATTACAGTTTGAATTAATTAACCCCTTAGATGACGAACGACTTAGAGGGCGAACAGTAAAAAATGTACGTATCGAGTCGACGGGAACAGAACGTACAAACAAGGTGTCTACTGCAACTAGAACATAATTCTATCAAACACAAACATTTACATTTTAATGGAAAAAACACTAATTACATACATTACGTTATGCTAATTTATGAACATTTATGTCGAAATTAAAATATCTACTCGTCATTATTTTACGGAATCGGTGACAAATAAAAAATGATTATGTAGTATTAAAACAAGCCATATGATGTATGTATGTGTGCAACACTGGGCGTGTGTACACGGGGTACACACACGTGTACAAGCCCCGCCGGGCGCGGGTGACTGAGTGTGCTACGAAGACAAGGTCGACTACGAGTGCCTACTTCCCGGGACCTGTGTTCCGACCGACACCAGGGCATGCCACGTCACTGGCTGCCCTGAGCCGCCCCTGAATCACGCCCATCAACACTACTTTCGGGGCGAACCGACGTGGACCGTACGATAACCATGGCGTGTCGAATAAAGTACAAATTAGTACAAATCTACTAATTATAATTTAATTCTTCATAAGATTCTTTATTTAACATCAATTGTCTTCTTAACGTCACTAACTTGTTGTCTATAAAATTGAAGGCCATGACGTACGCGTGTCGTACGTATCTAACTCTCACTGGTCACGTGCATGAAGACTCACGAGATCCTCTGCCAGGAGGAGCGAGGAGCCCCCGGGATGCAGCGAGGAGCTCCCCTGCCTGTCGGCGTGGATCTATACATAGCGGTCTATATGTCGGTGGATGTCGCATTCGTTGTAACATTTCAACACTTTACATCGGTTTGATATTTGTACCTAAGTACTAGTATAGATGAAAAATGTCGTCTAGCTTAGATAAAAATACATGTGACACGGAACCGAGCGACTTCGTAAACAAATAGAAACATTAAATTACAAGTAAATACAAACGTACATGCACACAAATAAATGGAACACAAGATGCCCTTGACTCGACCAACTCGGCCACAACTGCCGACTTTACTTCGAACACATAACATGTATAATTTACTATTGATTTCACTTTTTTATTTATCTATTCAAGCAACTGATTCTTACAATTTATTCGTACTTACTAACATAAGATATCTATTGGCAATGATGAATAAATTAATTCTATTTATTTGACCTTATAAAATGGTTCATATAAAATAATCACAAATATATGTATTTCTACAATTAGATTTTTAACGCTTAAAATAGACAAAAATACATCAACAACTTCCGTTTCTCTCGTTTGGTTTCGTCAAGATTACGTGTAAACTTTCAACCAAGGTAATATGTATAATATGTTTACTTACATTTATTTTAATCGCCTAATTTTCGCACACAATTTTGTAATGTAGGTATATTACTCAGGATTCCCAAATATTGATGCGCATAATTCTGTCTCTCAATTCTATGTTACTTGACTTACGAATGACACAATTCTGATATACACGCATATCCATAAAGTGGGATATTAACAAAATTATATAGCTTTTCCCTGGCAAAATATTCCGTCAATCAGAGAAGCTCATAATGTGTATTTATGGCCCGCTTGGGATCTAATTGATGTGGCATAAGGCTGCTATAAGTTTTCATAGTTATTAAAATGACTAGCCTGAGATGCCGATATTATTGGTGCTCTCAAACTAGATGTAGTGAGATAAGCGTGCATGCCAGAATCGAGACCACCTGTATATTAGAAGTTGTCGATGTAGTTTCGCCAGTCACGGCACGTACGTATCAGTTAAAGGCTACATTTTGGTGTTCTGCTTACATTATACTATTTGAAGTTAAACACTGAAATGGATAGGTAATCGAGCTTTAAGATGCATCGACGTCTGACCCCGAAAGCGATTGTTTTATATTTGTGCGCTCGTGTGACAGTGGGGCTGAGTGAACGCGAGTGGACCGACACCAGAGATGTGACTGCTTGAAACATCGCTACACGGGCGGGAACACAACGAACTAACACGCGGTGGAAACAAACAGCGAGCTCCACATTCCAACTGAGCGCAAAAACACCTGCACTCGTATCCCTAATTGATTACTCTCCAGTTTACATCTAAATAATGTTCGTACACAGCTTTACATCATCAGCATTTTTGTTTCATAATTAGGTATTTGTGCGTTAAACATTTATACTTTATTTATGTACATCAAAACATACGTACATTTAAAAACGAAACGTATTCTCTATCATTAAACCGTTAACCGAAGATTTCAAATGAACGACATCATAGGTAGAAAGGTTTGAATGCATAGAGGGTGCTCGCAGATGCCGCTTTGCCAGCAAATGTCGACATTGCGGTCACTCATGGATAACTTTGGCAAAACGATACTCTGTTTCTGTGAACCATTCTAGGGAAAACGGTTCTATTGACAAACGCAAAGGAGTAGGCAATATTTAGCCACTCTATATTTAATATCTTCGATAGTGTGCAAGTCAATTAATTATTTAATACGAACTAACAATATGTGTTAGAGTTGTTTACTGATCACGTGAAGTTCAAGCGAATGTGAAACATTAGTTCTCTCGCAGAGAGAAAGTGAGTGTTCCTCGTGGAACTCGAAGCTATGACGTGAGATGCTGCTGACTTACACTCGCCTCGTCGCAGCGCGCACGCACTAGATGGCGCTGTTCTGAACGCGCGCCCTTGGAACTACTCTAGTCAGCACGTGAAGATACAGCAGCAGAGACCGACTCCAAGTCAATGTGTAAGTTTTAACGAGTGCTTAAAATTGTTTCGATTAGGTTCTAGTAATTCAATTGTTATTCTAAAATTTACCTCGATAGTAGTAATATACATAAGTACATTTAGAAGTGAAGAGCTCTATGTTACAGAGCAACCGAACAGACATTAGAACGTGTTCCTAAGTTACTCGATAGAGCATGCGCATCTATTTTAGTTTGGAATTTAAATCTTCTAGTTAAATGGTTTAATTTTAATATGAGAATTTTATTCTTTTAATTTATCTGATTTAACAGTAAGTTTATCCATGAGTTTATCAAAAACAATCTATGACTGTAAATACGAATACATGATGAATAAAATTTCAATTACATTTTTTTTTACAAACGCAAGGATATATTTATCCGTACAATCGTAAAATAACAACAGACAACATCAAAAAGAAAACATGTTTTATATCTACAAAGTGCCTCGCGTGATGCGAGTTTCAGCTGGACAAGGCTGTATAACAAGGTATGTACATACATATCCAAATTAGAAACAGTAATTTTCACTGTGACACCACTCATAGCAACGTCATAAAAGACGGCTATAGCACCTTAAACGGAACGTGCAAAAGTATGACTTATTACATTCATATTTTGTTACAATTTTCTTGCATTGAACATTACATAATCCTTCCAATATAGCCTTATCCAGCATGAACGGGGAGCGTGTGTGTGTGTGTGTGAGGCAATCACTTCAGGCAAAGTGAAGGCACTATGGAACTAACTTGCAGAGGGACTGACCGAGCGTGGCTCGCAGCTACCTCATCTCTAGCCTAGCCATCAATTAAATGTAATATTTTCATATATTGTACAGCCATATTTGTTCACATTTTTATAACTGGGTGTACTCTGTTCATCATATTTATGCCTAAATTGTCATTTGAATTTTTCATTAGTGAGTCACTTTAATTATTATAGATTTGGGTCTTAATTTGGTCTTAATATTATTATATATATATAATTTGTTAAAATGCCACTCTTGTGACACACACAGATGTACAGGTTTTGGTATCGAAAAGTAGTTTTTTTTTTCAAAATATAATGTTTGAGTTTAAGCTGAACAATGCTAATTAGAATCATATCGTTTTTTTTAGCATTCATCCAAAAATATTGCATGAGACGTATGGCCAGAGAGTTCTGACGCAGCTGCAAGTAGGCGTGGCCAGCGAGATCTCTCGCAGCGACTGTAACACTACCACACAGACAAACAGGCCGAGACGTACCAGAAGATAGCTACAAAATAAGCCCTAAGAAGCAATAATAGACCTTTAGCACCTTCGGTGGCTTGAATCTTGAACGTGAAGGAAACAACGAATCTATCTGACATGTTATATACACATTAAAAACGTAAAAAATAACTTACTTAATATTATTATCATCCGAATACAACAACTACGTCCTCGATCGAGGACAATATTCAACAAACGTGAGAGTCACCGCAAGATGGCGGCGCGCGGCGGCCGCGGTGCGAGCGGGACCTACCTAAACTAAACTGATACCGCGTGACGGCTGCCAACCCAGTACCCGTACAAATACCCATTTACATTCATAAATATAAAAATCAATTCATATAAAAATCATTTTCAACCATGTTACAACTGCATAATATACGATCATAAGACGGATATATTACATACAACTTTCATCATATGCATTATTAGTCATACCATACTTCATTTTTTCTTATAAAACAACAACTACTATTATTTAGCTATATCTGTATCAATTTATTTATAGTAGTAGACCATCCACTATTTAGGCGCCGCTCGGCGGAGCGCGGCGCGGCGCGGCCTCGCAGGACCCGCAGGACTCGCGGGGCAGGCCCGCCGCGCCGCGCGCACGCCACACGCAACTTTACAAAAATAACCATCTAAGAAACGATCCCATCATACACTCGTACGACTATTGTCACCATGATCAAAAGAAAAAAGACTTCAGATCAAAGTTCCGTTATTTATAATTAAATGCAATTCTCCTCTCGTGAAAAGCTGACATCGTTAAGTCTAGCTTATCGATATGAAGTCTTTTCTTTATCACATACCTAATAGTAGTGTGGCATAGGTACATACATACATTATTATTGCACGTCGGGGTGTCGCGGCCTGCCACCGGGCGCTCCGCACCCCGCACCCCGCTCCACATATCCACGGAGTCTCGTCAGTATTGGTCTAAAGTATTGCTTCTATGTCATCTAAACAGCAAAAACCATCCGAAATCATACGTGTGTGCCTTACCAATAATATAACTGTAAAACGCTATTTAAAATATAAATACACATAACATCTTCACTTATATAAATCAAAATTCCATGTAGGTATATCTGTGACCTCTACGATACGTGAGTTTATTACGATTCGTACTATAAGTATATATAATACATACTGGACAGAAGGTCTGCTATCGGCCGACGTATGCAAGTGTATCCGGAGCTCGGTCGCGTCGAGCCACACGCTGTCGAGTACGGCGGACTCGCGCTATTATTATCATAAGTAATACTAAGAGAGGTCCGATCGCGGCGGCTCGCGGGAGCGTCACCCGGGAACGTAAAACTATAACCGGGAGTCGCGCACATTCACTAGGGGTGGAGGCCACGGGGTCCGACACAGCGCCGCCAGCGCCAGCAGCAGCGGCAGCAGCGCGGGGCGCGCGCGGCCGCCGCCCGCCGCGTACGGCGCGGCGCAGGCGGGCGGGCGCGCGTCCACGGGCGCGCACGCCTCGGCCGCCGGCGCCACCGCCTCGCGCAGCCGCGCCGAGCACTCGTAGCACAGCCGGCCTTCACAGTGCCAGTAGCAGCACTCCTCCCAGCCGTAGTTGGACTTGTTGGCCTGCCCGCCCGTCTCCGGGATGCGCGGGTCTGCAACACACCGCAACCGCACATATTGTACTCTGCCTATATACTGCACTGCACAGTGTGGAATCAAACTCTGCTTTAGATTAAGAAAAACCATTTTAATGATCAAGTTTCAATTCTACTGTTGTAACTTTGTACTAAACGTTCACTTTCATGGCTATAACCAAGAACGAAATCGAATATTTAATTTCAGATTCCAGACTTAGAAATATGACCAAAACAAGTAAGACAAAGTGCATATATTCACACCAAATTTACTAACTTAAAGCTACAGTTTATTTAAGAAAATGGACGGTATCCAAGTAGGTATAAGCTGGATTTAATGCAACCTAAATGTATCATTACACTTTGATATGTTGCCAGCACCCTGCTGCGAGCGGCACCAGTAAGACACCATTTAAATCACAGAGGTGCGAAGCAACAATTGGTCAAAGCGATGGTAAAAGTAAAACAAAGCAGGCTGGAAGCGAGGGCGGCTATTTTGTGCCTTTTCGTTTTGAACGTTGGCCAAGCGATGGGGAAGCTAATGCCCTTAATTCGAGCTTTAGTCTCTCTTTTTCCATATGCGGCCATGCGGGCCTTTGCAACCAACATGCAGCGGATATTTGCATGAGGATTTTATCCGGTATTTTTTGTAAAAGAAAAACTTTACTAATATTATAATGCATTAAGTTTTTTCTTTATAAAATTGTTGTTTTGGCTGTCGATGTAACTAACTAATTTCGAGTTCGCCAACGATCGTTAATATGTACATATGTAAATGGAACATTTTAACCGAGTGCAACCTTTTTCTTTGCTTTTGTACTTTCAATTTTACAGCATGTATCGACTCGTACCACACGGGCACACGGGTTTCGCAGCTTCTACGAGATCATCAATTTAAACTGTCAATAAAATATTAAAAAGTCAAATCTTATAAAAGTTTTATTTATTGCCGCAGGGGTCTCATCTCCATGATATGATTCTGATTATATACCAATGACTTATTTTTGAAGTATGGCTTTGCACTAACTAAACGGTTAAGGAATGAGGAAATCGATTTTTTTCAAGGACCAAAAATCAAAGGACACGTGTATTCTATGGAAGGAATTTGGGCGCTTTCTACGACATATTTATTTATCAAAAATAACTGATTGAGACATGAGAGTTAGAGCATTCGATAACGAGATATACCTAACAAATAAGAAGAAAAATATAAAAAAGAAGAAGAAAGAAACAAAAAAGAAGCCAAGCGGCGAAAATATACATCATTATCGACTGATTATATTTTCGTACCGCTTGGCTTCGAAACTTTTGGTAAATAAAAAAAAAAAACAAAATGTTGATTGACATCACTAGAGACAAGAACGCTGGCTGGTTCCTTGCGCAAAGGATTTCTATAGCAATCCAGCGTGGGAATGCAGCCAGCGTTCTTGGTTCCATACCACATGTAGTTTGTTTAAATTTAGTTTAGATGTAAATACTCTTTTTTAGTTCTATTAGTGTTAATATGTGTAAATATTGTTTCTTATTATTGAATAAATAGAAGAAAAATAAGACTAATACCCAGAATTCAAATAAATTAACTAGATTAAAGACTCTTTAAACATATCATTGCAAAGCTCAGATGACAGGGTGATAGATTGATGAGAAGATGGAGAGTGTTAGAAGTGATAAAAGATGTTTCCGTACCGAGGCAGAGGAAGGTGGGCTCCCCGGCGTACTGCGTGGGGTAGGCGGGCGCGCGGTCGGCGGGCAGGAAGTAGGGGCAGTGCTGCTCCACGCGCTGGCACACGGCCAGGCAGGGCTTGAGGCGCGCCAGCGGCCGGCCGGGCCCCGCGGCGGCGCCCCGCACGGCGCGCCCCACGCCGCCCGCGCGCCGCCGGTCCAGGTGGCCCACGCGCTCCAGGTGCCGCGAGCGCCAGCGCTCTGCGTGCGCCGCCCGCGCGCCCCGCTCGCCGCGCTCCTCCCCGCGTGAGCTGCGCTCGTCCCGCTCCTCCCACTCGTCCCGCTCGTCCCACTCGTCCCGCTCGGCCCACTCGTCCCGCTCGGGCAGCTCTGCGGCGCGCCGCGTGCGCTCCTCGCCCTCGTCGCCGCCCTCCTCCACCCACAGCGGCACCATGGTGCTGCACGCCCAGCGCCGGTACGTCTCCTGGAAACACCACAACAAACACGTTATTAACATGAATATTTCAAATCTATAATGTATAATATGATCCTCAAATAGTCTCATACAAATTTGGGTACCATTTTGGGAAGATGGTACTTTATTATGCCTTGTAACATAAGATCAAGCTGGCATCTACATAGAGCGGATTTTGCATACATTTGGGAAAACCATTTCTGAAATAAAATAATTTTAAACTATAACGCCAGTTTTCGTACAACCATTTTTTTATACTTCTTAACCTATTTGCCAGATTGTAAAGCCGAGCTCCGTAATCTATCTGGTGGACATAGTAATACAAGGGCGGCGGCAGCGACCCTTCTCACGTCTGTTATTCAGCATTTTTCCCGGCAGTCGGAAGTGAGCCGCCGCTGTGATTAATTAGTTATCAAGCGCGCGACAGGCCGTCCGCCGCACCGCATGCAACCTGCACTGAAAAACAACCTTCACGCCGACATAGCCTTTTCAGCCAAGTTAATACGATGAGTAAGGCGGTGATGGTATTAAACTTGCATTCTGTGTGCAAATTGGTACAAGCCAATGCTATTATGTCTAGAGAACCGATTGCTGATTTGATTTATTAAAATTCTGATAAGCATATTGTTACACAATTGTTTACGGTGGTATTTAAATATAATTTTCGTTAGTAACAGGATTAAGAAGTTTTTTTTCCGAGAGAGACATTTGATCTACAGATATCTCTACGACGTAGAGGCGTAGACAAGCTTTACGAATGCAATGAGTCTACGAACGATCGCGACTCCACAAAAAAAACAATTTTTTATCATTATTTTATGTATATCAGTGGTATTAAATCAACAATGTTATTAATAAATAATCCATAAAAGAAGAAAATGTTTTATGCTTGGGCCATTATTTCGGTCAAGTGTTATTTGATAACAATTTGTCTAGCTGTCCAAAACGTTATTGAGTTCTTTTTACATTTTGATAAAGTTAATAGATTTGTTGTTGTAGATGAAATAACATCGTTTGCAGCCGTTAGTAAGGATCGTAAGCTAATTGATTCAATACATTTTTTTATTATCAAATCCTTCCTCAACAGGCTTCATAGCAGGTATAGAAACATAAAAATGGATATATTATTATGTACTTCCATATCTAGTATTGGTCGAGGGCGGGCAACGAATGCTGTTGCTTCTTAACCAATACATTGTCCTGCGAACTTTCATACAAACCACTTACTGACGCACTGGGACTCTGTTCACGGTTACCGGGTACTAGGTGATCATATTTTTGTAAAGGGATTTTAAAGCTGCACAAAAAGGCAATTATTTAGTAGAAAAAGCTAATTATATACCAACGTATAGAATTTATTTAATTAGGACTTAGTCGCAAACTTGACAAACAATTTATGTGCCTTTTATGTGCTTTTCTATACACATGCTTATTATACCGTCTTTTAAAAACCAGTAAATATTGTGCATCTTAAAACTTACAAGCAAAGGCTTCTTGGATGAAAAAATATTTCTAACGTCTGATATCAAGGTTCATAAGTATGCAATTGATTCCATATAGATTTTTTAAACTAAAGCTGGTTTGCACTCGACTACAGTTTGCCTGATGGTGAGCATTAGCTATGGCAAGAGTATACACTGTAAATCTACGTATAAAAAAGTGCAAGTAGCTCTGTATATTTGGTATACTATCGCAGCTCGCCAACCACAAGGGTGCGTTAATTAGTTAGCATTAATTTGTTTGAAGACTGTCCATTTATAGCAGTTTTCTAAAGCAAAATAGGGTTATATGATTAAGTAAATCTATTTGTACGAGTTTAATGTAGTACTGTGTAGTGAACCTATGTGTATAGTTGTCCGTAAATGACTTAATCATTTAATCAATGCCTTATAGCACAGTTTAAAGTCAGGAAAGTTTATTTTGAAACTAGTGAAGGCATGGCTTTGGCTGTGTTGTTTTGGTATAAAATAGGTAGCCTATGTCACTCTAGAAACTTCTTCTCCCTATACCTATTAATAATGAAAAATTGATGATTCGTCACTCCATCGCGATAACTATTTGGTTTAGTTTTAATCGGGTAGAATGTCATGAAAGGTATACCTCTCTGCCTGATGCGTGAGTATAAGAAACAATACATATTATTGCTGTTTGTCCATATGTAGGTATATATAACAACACCCACATAATGTGTGTGAGAAATATCTCAAAGTACCGCACATAAGGTCATTACAAGGCAGTGGCGGCAACAAGTCCTTAATTAGGAATCATATTACGGCAATAAAGTAAATGGCCACGTTTATATCGCCTGATGTCATATTGCCTTGAAAACTGTTACATTGTTAGGCAGAAGATTAAACGTACCAATTTCGTATAAATATGGTAAGTTTTATTAAAAATGTGTGAGTGTATAAATTCGCGTTAGACTGCAGCTCGCCTAATGTTAAGCACTGTTGCAGCTTAGAATGTAACACGCTTACTTAGAAGATACATATTACTTCTACATTTGAAGACGTGTGTGTTGTAGTTCGTAAAAAACACAGCTTTCAGTAGAGAGTTCCAAAGCTCACGCTTTGTGAAATAGGTTTTTTTTTGAGATCCTGAGTAACATGTTAAAACTTTTCTGTCCAAATATTTACTGGCTCCATTGAAATTACTCTGTAATGAGATGACACAGCGTCAATGTGAAGTTCACACAATTTAATGACAATATAAATCTAGTAGAGCCACCGCCTTAAATTAAAAATAAAAAAGGCTAAAAAAAACGAAGCAGCAGAAGCAGCTGAAATGCCTATCTTGATGCTCCTATCCTACACAGTCTAACCCATTTTTTGTATTTTTAGTCAGGATTTCACTACAAGTAACTAATTATATTAGTATTATGAAAAACTACAGAATATAGACGAGTAAATAAGCGAGCATTGGTAGTGTAAATGTGTGTGTCCTATTAAGCACACTTGCGTAGATCTCTTGAGTCACTTCTCCGTCGTCCATAACAAGAAATGCCTATTAGAGCGGTGGTGGCCATAACAACCAACTATGTAGTTGCTAATGCTTTCTAATCACGTAATGTTTGCGGGTGTCTAACAAATCAGAACAAATGAACGCCATGTCAAACCATGCTGTCTCAGCGGGAATATCTTGCTCCTTGCGAGGGCACTTTAGACGAGACGATTGGGATACGATTTAGTGTACGATCGATTGTGGACAAACTGGAGTATTGTTCTAAATGTTTAAGTTTGTCTACAAACGATTGTCTCATGATGTATACAGATTATTTATTCACAAAATCTTAGCATGTTAATTGAATAATTAGAGTTACTACAAAATTTAAGGGAATGTACATTTATTTAAATTGGAATTTTGTGTTCTTTTTGTGTTCGGGATTTTTTTCAGTGAAATTACTGAACATTGAAAATTAGATCTTATGTGTCGCAGTGATATTACGACATTTTCGTTTGAGCAAACTGAGTATAGGAAGCTACGAATGCTTTACAATTACGAATACGAAATAGTTTGAGACTGGTGTTGTAGTTTTTCCCATCGTGTCGTATGGTGTAAACGTGTTCTCGCCGTGTACCGATATACCCAATCAATCATGGCGGATGCTCCCCCGCAGGCTCCGGCTCGCAATCTCGTGTTATTTACCACCTTACACATACACACCTAGACATTATAATTAGTAAAGGGTTTGATAACGGTGCACTGAGCAGAGATTTTTAAGATTTAAGGCATACAGAATTTTAAATAATTTTTTTATTTTGACTAAATCATTCTGTAGTATTTCTAGCTCATGATTATAATTAAGGTTCTATTTTCTATGTCATTTTATCGAGTAGTTCGAGAAACCATTCTGCATTATTTTTTATGTATTATTAGTTTTTGTTCCGTTGTAGTTGTTGTTTTGTTATTGTTTTTGTTAGTACGGACAGAAATACCAGGGAGGAGGAAATTAACATCCGGATCCATAATGCCCTCCGTTGTAGCGCAGGCCTCCATAAGGTGCTGGTGTCCAAACTATTAAGCCGGAAAACGAAAATTAGGATCTACAAAACAGTAATAAGACCGATTTTAATGTATGGCAGCGAGGCTTGGACATTGACTCTCAAGGAAGAAGAGAAATTGCTCGTGGAGGAAAGAAAGATCACGCGTAAGATTCTGGGAATAACATTATTTGTTATGTAGCTATACTATAATAATGAATAACTACTAGTATGATATGAAACTTTCACGCCTCTTCACAGCGGAACCTGTACCGGAAAGATAAGCCCTCCAGCAGGAACCAACGCACCGACCGGGGCCGTGCTGGCGGCTATCGATTGTATTATATTTATGTAGCTTGCTATAAAGGTACAGCTTGATAGTACCTGTACTTATAATAAAGCCGAAGAGGGTCGAAAGTCTGAACATCGAAGATAATTAAAAAAAAATATTGGAGAATCCTAGAATTGATAGCAGTACACGTTCCAATAATTTCCAGAAATTTTGTCTGTTTGTCTGTATATCTGTTTATTTAAAAACGCTCGTCACGCAAAAATGGCCGAACTGATCATAATGTTTTTTGATAATTGTAGTAGTATGAGGTCTTAGGAGAGTCATGGGCTACTTTGTATCCTGAAATAATGCGAGCGAAGCTGCGGGCGTAGTAGTAGTAGTAGTAAAACCATAAAAACTAATGGATAAAGAGTGGTAAATTTACATCTCTAATATAGGTATAAAAACAAAAAAACACGCCTCTAGAAATGCAAACACATAAGTCTATACGTGGTTACAAGTACGAGTATGTATTGTATATTAATTCAAGGCAACGATGACAAGTCGATTGAGATGTTATAAAGCACACGCACGGCTCATCATGCAATTGTGACATATAGACGGCAATCGCATTAGATAATAAAGTATTACAGATCGAAATATGCGATTGCCACTTCACTTATTTAATTTAGCACGAATGTTGCCTTTTGAAATTTGCTAGAAGGAATGCACTTGTTCTGTTACTCGTGTAGTATGGTATTTATAAGTTGTCTGTAACATAACAACAATAAGTTATGGTTACTTAGAACATATCAAGTCTAGTACTACAAAAGCGGTATTTTACATTCTCCGAAATTTGTGTGAGCGATTAAATTACATTCAGGCGATAGCAGCGTGAAGCAGTTGCTACGCTTTATCCTGCTACGCCGTAGCAAGCAGCTACGAGAATAGCAACATAATAAGTACCTAGACATATAAGACAAGTATAATGTGCAATTAGAACTATGATAGTTAGATTTTGACTTATCAAATAAGATTGATTAAATAAAAGGTTTGACATTATTTAAACATGTTTATGAAGTAACATTTATTTGATCAGACACGTTTATGAAAAAATAATAATTATAAAACTTAAGTTTAATATATACATAAATGTACAAAAATTAAGCGAAAACCAGAAACAAATGAGTACTAATTTGTAACAATATTTCAAATAACAATATGGCCGCCGCGTCGGTCAGTATGACACGAGGTATGTATAAGAAAGGCGCGGAAGGAAGGCATTGCAGGCGTGAATGAGGCGACACGGGACATTGTGACCAGCCGGGCACCGTTTGTATCCATTTGTAAACACCATCGGAATCTGTCACCATGCTAAATGCTCGCCGGAACGGAAAATGCAATGTCGGTCTCAGATTGTAAAACATTTTTATAGTTGTAGATAGGAACCTTATTGTAAAGGATTATTATGCGGTTGTAGCAGCAGGCTGGTTCTAGTGTTAAATATTTGCATTTTATTCTTTACAACTGAATACGTTTCATACAAAAATATTCTCGCGCAATGTACCTACTAACATTATAATTGTACAGATTTAAACAAAAAGTATATTTTTCTGTAATTGAACAACAAAAAAAGGCCGCCAATTATTTGAGGTGCTATTAGACGTAATTTATTAGTAGTTCGATATGCTTTTTAAAATAAAAAGAGGTCTTATTTTTCTCGACTCTCAAGAACTAGCACCGTAAAAAGAGGTTACATATATCCGCTTTTCAGAAAGAGACATTAACATGTTTTGTCTCTTTCACACAGCCGGAAGTAACCTTTTCTGGTGCACGTTAAGAGATGGCGCTGTTCTAAAAATCGTATACCATGCAAAAAGTTATATTACTTCCGTTTTTGAAAAAAGACAAAAAATATGTTTTGTCTCAGTCACACAACAGGTAACAATTAGTTCAGCTACTCGACTAAAGGTGGCGCTGGGCATAAAATCAAACGTCATTCAAAAATGTTTTGAATGTAATTTTAATAACATGTTCATTTTAATTTCGATCAATATAATTTACTATTAAATATAAATATTTAAATCTTTATTTACGAAAATACCTAACTAGTATTTCCATATATTCCACAAATATATACACAAATGACTTAAACATACAGAAAAACTTACAAAAAATTCAGCACACCGTCCATATTGTCGCTGTGCGGCAGTACCCAGTATGCTGGCAGTTTCCTCTTTGAATGGAAAGACTCAATCGTTGAGAAAAATAGCTGCCAGCACTGAGATCTCCTGTGGCAAGGACCCAATGTTTGCATATCTGTTTTACGAATGTGTCCGGAGACCACGGGCCCAAAGTCTCAACAGATAGCGTAAAAAAAATTATAAATTGTGCTAATCTGCGAGTATTTTCGGTGTTTCCCGAGTTGGGCCTGTAGTGCTGCAGCCCCGTCGCTACGAGAGACTGACGTGACACGGTGAAATATAATCAATTATTTATTATATTAGCTATACGGGTTAAGAAACAAACGGATTTTATAATATACCTACATAGACCCAAGCATTAAGTCAAAATTATTCAAGATCGAAAACAGAAAAACTCTAAAATTCCAGCAAATGGGCAGTGTAAGTAAAGCAGGGTTTGGCGAGACGAGGGCGTTAAATAAATAAAAAGGTGAAATAAAACTTAACGCAGTCCTAACTGTACATTGTCCACTCGGCTCGAACCGGCTCGAGTGAATTAATTATAAAGACTGACTCCTTAGTTATATAGTTCAGTGTGTATATGTTTATGAGATCGGGCTTACGCATACTGGGGGCTATTGGGAACGCCATTTTGTTTTTGAAATGATAAATAAATAAGGCGATGTTAATTGTTCTTTCTTATCTGTTAATTTATTTGTTTGACGCTCAAACTAGGATTTTACATGATACGTGAAACTATAAGTAAAAACATATATTTTGTTTTATCAATTTGAAAAAAAAAACAATTTTGTGTGTAATTAAATACCTACATAGGCTTCACACTAATTTAACCTAATTATTGTTGAGGTAATGTTGTTTCAATTACTTCATCTTCTCTTATACTAATCGCATTTTATAAAGACAATTTCTAGTACCTACCCATGTCAGTATAATAGAATGTCAAACTCCTAACAGCAAAGACTTTATTAAAACGTCTCGCGGCTCCGGGGATACAGCTTAATAATGCACAACATAAAACTGTTTCTTGCTCGAACTAAACGTTATTTAATTATGTACTGTCTTAGATTTCATGGCATTGTTAGCTGGGGATTATCGTATGGGTATTTCATGACCTGACTTCGATATGTTATTTAGATGGTAACCCACTATTGATTTTTAGATTAAACTATTTTTAATGTGGTCTTCCTGAACTAACTTGCAATTATCTTTATAAACGAATCTAATTTTTTAAACGAAACGTCTCCCTATTTCAAAAGAGTGGTCGACGCTACGCTACGTAGTGTCCAGAGTTCAAACTCCTTATAAGGCGTTTGAATTGACTTAACGTCTACCATACTATGAAAATCTCTGTTTGTCTAGTCGTTAAGTCAATTCAAATCCACATTAAAAGAATTTTTGTGCATAAGTTTGCAACGTTGTAATTGTTAAAATAAAAAGCGTTTAAAAATTCAGTGCTATAAATTTTAATAAGAGATTGTGTAAAGCTCGTAAAATAATTAATCTTAAGCTGTACTTTACTAGGAATACATATGTACACTAGTTTAGATACCTTGTAAATTTTATTTGAAATAAAGATATTTTGAAATTGAAATTGAATTGTAAAAATACCTCACGGGAGCTTTAGCTCAGTGATATCAACATAAAATTAAATGAAGTAGATCTCTTCATCCTACGAAGTCAAGCAATGTCTTATATAGAAGCTACGTATATTGAGCTGTTTATCTGTTATAACATGTTCCCGGAGAGCAATGTTTGTTGTTAGCATACATCTACCTAAAACTACATTAGAGCGAAAATATTTGGAGTCGCGAGTCGTGTGCGGCCTGGCGCCGCTATGTGGCGACATCTTGTACGGAAAACTATATAACTATGAATGGGTTGAGCTGGTTGAAATATTTTCTAAGCTATTATTATTATTAGAAGCCATTCCGTAGTACAGCAAAACCTGCATATCTTCTTTCCAGCTGTTAATGTTTTTTAAATTCTCTTTGGCTACTATAAGAAAATTTCAAAGTTTGTTAAAAATAAACTTATCACTTTAGAAAAAAATACAAGATCTACAAAATCTCAGGTAGGTAGGGAAGTTAATAGATTGAAGACATATGATATCTAGATTTATGAATTGTATAGTTGTTTAAGCCTTAACATGCTTTTCAAGAATCTCACAGCACAAAAATAAATGGCCAAAATAAATTTGATTTGATGGCACATGTACACAAAAACAAAACAGCAAATCCCTTCCAGCCCGACCTTCAGAACACGCTTGTTGTATGCTCGTGGGTCCCGGCGGTCCCGATACAGAACAATAGGCGGTCGTGGCTTAATTCCGATTTAAACGGTAGCATCGATCGAGGAGTTAGCCGGCTAGTAGTTAAGCGTCGCCTCGGGCCTGTAGGTAAGCGATGGAGTAAATTCTTGATGCCACGCCTCGGCGGCTCGCATCAAATATGCAGCGCAGTTGGCGCCCGCTCCGGCCGCCTGCCGCCCGCCGGCGGCTCGCGCCGGACCTGCCGCCCCGACACCGCTCACATACAGGGATACTCAATAACTATACGCTATACGCCTTACGCTAGCGCAATGTCCGAGTCGGGTGTATTTACTGATTTATACCAAACAACCGTTAAAGTAAGTATTCAAAAATGTATGGACAACATAATAATATTAATTATCTAGCATCAGATAAATATATCCTGCATTCCTTTAATTTGGCTACGTTACAAATCTAAACTAATTCTCGGCTTTAAGTTATGCCTACCAAAATGTCTTGAGGTATCAAAGCCACCGTTCTTTTTAAAATTCTATATTTAGTTTACCAGTAACCCAGTACACATATTGTCCGTTGTGTCTCACCTGACATGACACCTGCCGCTGTATTCTGGTCGACTATTCTCGACTATTGGCCAAGGGTGTTACTCACTCGAAGCAACTTTATGTGATGGATACCAAGTTAACGGAGTGAAATATTCAGTTAGATGTAACCGAGGCTTTAGATAGCTAGGGATAGCAACTGTTTGATTTTACATGAATGTTGAACATAAACCAATTGGCATGTGGGAATACTGTTACATCGTAAAACAAAACAAAGTTGAAACCTTACTGATAACCGTAGTAAAAGCTGTACAAATGTCAACAAAGACATGAAATGTCAGATACAAAGCGATGTAAAAAGAAACATGCAGAAGATTGTTTGTATTTACTTTAATGTAATGTATAAACAAACATCTGAAATATCGGAGTGTAAATTATGATCAGTAAATAGGTGATATAATCTAGATCGGAAGGCTGCCAATTGATTAAAACGTAACTTCTAGTTTTTTGATAAAATAATTTTGGCGACTATAACATTGTTACAATATGTTGTTGTAATTTTGTATTGAATCTTAGAAATTAAGACAACTATTTAGAACAATAAAATAATACTTATAATACAGGGCAAGGTCCGTGACCATTGTGACCAATCCGAATCATTACAAACCCCTTCACTACACCACAAAGAAGTTGTGGAACTTTCTCGATTAAAGTCACCGCTTTGACACTTCCGAGGTGAAATCCGCTCCTTTGACCACACACATGTGCGGAACTAGCAGCCCTGGGAACCACACACCTTCATACAGTGTTTGGGGAATATAGTTTGATGATATCTCTCTATATATTGCTCTTAGATGTTTAATGGTGTTCCTCGCCAAGGAGGTGTTGCAGTGGATGACAATCAACACGTTGTTTGCAAATATATCAATCAACAATAAACTTACAATCAATAAAACTTTCTGAGAAGTAATCATCCTATTAACTATCTTATAACTGAAAATATTTGATTTCATCGAATAATTATTAATCGTTGTAATTTACACATTACAGTAGTACAGTGAACGGTACGCTTCGCTCCTGCGCTCGCTCGGGCTTCAACCACCCGGTGGAAGCACAAAAGAAGCCCCATGGCAGCTCGCCTCACGTGTGCCGGGCACGTGACGCTGGGCGGGCGGCTGCAGCCTGCACGAGCCGCCCCGGCCCCGCCCGCCCCACTGCCGCCCTACCGCCGCCCGCCCTGTTTGCTCCTACTTCTTACCGATACACACAACTGTTTACAATTACATTTACTTTGGAATCGACATGAAACGTATAACAGAAACATGTAAGAGTGGCTGAAGTAAAATAGACTTAATAACAGTACACGAAAAGTTTAATAAGTAACCTCCAATTCTCCGACCAGTTATTAAGAAACAACATTGTCCGTAAATACAGTTAAACGCGCCTCATTGTTGTTTTCATTCAATGGACGTTATTTACGGTTCGTTTCACTATTTTTTCACGTGATAATTCCCCGAACCGATAATAAACAATGGAGAAATAGTAAACAAGTGTATTGATAACTTGCCGTCAATGGGAGGTTCTACGAATAATAGGTATTTGCTATACGTAGGTGCATCGAGCTTGCACAGCTTCTGAGAAGTGAGCGAGTGCGAGTGCGGGGGCGGGACGTAAACAAGCACTATCAAGGATGTCTACTGCATTATCTAGCGTGTGGACTACTCCATAGTCTCGTATACAACCTGTAATAGTAGTATACAACCTCACAATATATATACTATACCGTTTTATAGTTTATGTGTGGCGCAGTGTGTGTGTTGGTAGACGTTACCTGTGTGCGTTGCTCTACATTTACTAAGTGGCCCAGCGGGGCAGGCGTTGGAATCTTACAGACAGAGCTTAGAGCTTCGTCAGGTGATTGTAATAAATATGTTAATGCCATCATGAATGACTTATTAGGTACATACATATGTATATTTCTATTGACTAGTGGCTGCACACAGCGAGTCATTCCGGTCTGCTTATTGGCTAAAATGTAACCTACCTTATTTCACTCTCAGGGTCACTCACATCACTCTTACACTATACTATCACCATACCCAAGCTTTTGTTACGGGAGAAAGAAGATTAATAGAATGGTCACAAAACACACTTTTGATCACATTTGTAACAGTGTTATAGAAAAAAGATAAAATATTAAAAACCGGTATGCGTTTTCTTTTCTGAAAAATATTGTTATTGAAACAAATGTATTCTTACTTTGTCTACTTAAGTTGTAATAACAATCGAAGTTTTATCTTTGAACAGCACAGCGCCATTTTACGTTTAGCATTATTATAAACTAGCTGCGCTCGCGACTTCGTCCGCGTGGAATAGTTTATTTTAGGCATCATATTTATTATTGCAAACAACCTCTTCAGCTTTATAAATTATAGCTGTTACCCACGACTTGAACCGTTTTCGCAGCTCACGCAACGGAAGCTCTCAAAGGTGAATAATTTTCCCTGTTATTTCCACATTTTCCATTGTTTCTTCGCTCCTATTAGTTGCAGTGCAATGTTATATAACCTAAAACCTTTCTCGATAAATCGTTTTTATTATTATCCTAATAGGTAATTAACTAATTTTTACACATATACCATAAGTATATACAAAAATGACTTAAAAATACAGAAAACTTATACAAAACAGATATTTACAAAAAGTTCAGCACACCGTCCATGTTGTCGCTGTGCGGCAGGGAACCCAGGATGCTGGCAGTATTTCCTCTTTGAATGCAAAGACTCAAACGTTGAGAAAAATAGCTGCCAGCCCTGAGATCTCCAAGGTAAATGGTCTATTCAACAAAAATATAATTTTTCAATTAGGACCAGTAGTTCCTGAGATTAGCGCGTTCAAACAAACAAACAAACTATTCAGCTTTATAATTGTAGTATAGATTGCACGCGATTTCCTGACACCGCTTATAATAAAATTCGTGGCAACTTAAACTTGGCTGTATGTCAACAAGGAAATTCAAAGTAGCAATTTCATTTAAATCGATTTCTTTTTTTTAAGTATTTACTCGGAAATATATCGGCAACTTTTAAATCATCGTCATCGTCATTTTACATACATATATTTGTCCTCACACACGTAATTAAGTGGAAAATTTAGTAGTAAAACCTAATGGTGTTAGTTGTTACTCTCGTTGATTGAGGATAATTTACTTTCACAATTAGTAAATAAAGCATGAACGAAGAACACACATACACACTAACTACAAATATACTTCTAGATTTCAATATGCCAATTTTAGCCCTCAATAAATGCTATGTCTAATGCATGAACATGATGCCGTGTAATAGAATATTAATTACTAATTATAATACGATGCGTTGATTAGAGGACAAGATGTCTCGCGTCCGCGTGATGGATGGACAGATAATGACGTCACTACACGGTCATTTCATAATCGATGTGTTGTGTGTGTTGAACTGTGTGTATACGGGCGTATGTTGATTAAAATATCTGTTCAGATTTGTAAACGAAGGTAAACACGTATGAGTGTGGTGAGTTCTCGTGTCGAGAGTTTACACATCACCCTTTTTTGTCCAATAGAGTTAATCATCGTCATTTCACATGCAAAATAAAGAGTTACCGTAAAAGAGTAACCACCTAAGAATTTATTAGTTTGTTTTTTATAATTCAAAATCCACAGACAGCACGGCAATATTCTCCACACAAACATAAATTGAAACAAACCGTACAAGAAGAAACCGGAAATCGTTTCGAGTCGATCGCCGGAAAGCAGCACTAATTCCCGACAAATCCGAAACAAAAAGGCCGAGAGGCAATTTTTATACAGACAATAGTAGCACAATATTTTGCTGGCAGCGCCGAGATAAGCCTGTTATAATTCCGTGTATATTTCAATATAATAACTTCCGTATAAAATGGCAGCGAGCCAAGCCGGGTGCAAGTATAGTGCAGGCCGCAGAGAACGTATGGCACCACCAGGGACGGACCTAGGTATGAACGATAGGCATAATAATAATAATAACGTTTATTTGACCTCAATAAATGAAACAGAAAAAGTACCATTGCAGACTTGTTGTAGATCTTATTAAGGTATACAATACCACATAATACTTAGTACATTATTTTGATCTATCTCGTAGAGTTCAGCCAGCGTTTGCAGTGATAGCGCAAAAAATGTGTTCATTTACGGCTTTATATTAGAAATCATGAAATGATCAATGGTTCTCTAATATATTAAGTATGTTATTATACTTATAAACCCTTCTCTTGATTCACTCTATCTATTAAAAAGACTGCATCAAAATCCGTCGAGTAGTTTTAAAGATCTATCTAAGCAAATATACATACATACTCGTAGATAATACAGACAGACCAGGAAAGCGACGTTGCTTTATACTATGTAGTGATGATGATATATCACAAGCGCAGCCCTCTACAGCTACCGTCCTCAGCCCGGCCCGGTCCGGGGCTGGTGCCATCATTATAAACCACTTAGTAATTCACTGGTGTCGCCTAATTTGGTGCAATGAAGCGACACTGTTTGCTAAACAATAACTAAAGTCCGAGCACCAGATGCAAACTTTAATTGCTTTATTTGTACTCAAAATGCTAACCGGCGGAAATAATTTCTTAGTAAGAATTTTAAGGTGCCGTGATTTTGTTCATGGTTTGTTAAGTACACATTTTGAGCTATTGATAACTTACACACGACTGCAAAATGACTTAAAATCTTTGAGAATTATAACCATGACAGTTTCATACTACTAACTTGCATTAAATCAGATAAGATCTAGTTTTTAGTACTGATATGCAATTAGTATACCGCGGCAAATAAATTGTAAATAAATATACTCATTGATATATGTCGTTGAGCATTTGTTAATTCACGTCAGAGCCCCGCAGAGTGGTTTGGAAACACCAACTTGTCATTGACATTTGTCTACTACAGTTTTATTTTTTCTCTTCTACTACAGTGTTGCCCAAATATGTCTCGTACAGCCCTCAACATTACATTGTCTCTGTAACCTGGCACACAGTACCGCTTGCACCAACTTACATAATGTTACAACGTTACAGATAACAAGCTGCTAACTGCCTGCGGTCGCGCTACCTTCTAACTTGACGCGCTGAGGCGGATTTGTTTGCGCGATGAAGAAGAATTTTACGTTATGCTTTAGTTGCTTTAAAATGAAGATGGTTCGTTCACCGCCGTTCGAAACGTCAACATACACTCCGCGAATAAAAGCAATTTAAAATAGTTTTTGAACTCCAATTGACCTAAATTGTGTTTTCTGAACATTAGTCGGTGTTTCTAAAAGTGATATTTTATATTTGTCTAAACTTTTAAGCTAATTACAGTGCAAAAATAGTAAAACATATTTGGTGCAATCAGCAAACAAAAATATTTTTTTCATCTACCCCACACGTAAAAACAAAAATAGTGATAAAAATATTCACAAAATATTATTCATTACTACTTCTTCTGAAGTATCTAAGATTGCATAATGGATAATAACACAATTAATATGGAAGAAGTCAGAAAAGTAGTGATGGCAATATCACAGGACATAAAACAACAAAACATTGAAATGACCAGAATCATTACAGAAACAGTAAACAAAATCATCGACGAAAAGCTTAGTATGTTTCAAAAACAGCACAAAAAAATAAAAGAAAAGATAAATGAGCAAGATAAACGACTAGATCTACTTGAAAGAGAAGTGAGAAAGTACAATCTACTTATATTCGGAGTGGAAGAAACAGAGACAAACTACAAGGAAATAGAAGTAAATATTACTAACATTATTAATGAAACCATGAAAATCAAATGTGATCCGTTGTTATTTAAATGTCTAAGAAGACTAGGAAAAAAAGGCGATAAAATTCGGCCGATTATAATGACATTCAACTCAATGGGAACTAAAATTGAAATAATGAAAAGCAAAAACAACTTGGCACATACAAACTACTACATTAAAGAAGACTACCCCCCAAAAATATTAGCAAAACGGAGAGAATTAAGACAAGAAATCATAAAATTGCGTAAAGAAGGCAAACATGCTGTGATCAAGTATGATAAGATAATTATTTTGGAAGATACACAAGAATCTACCTCAAAAAATAAAAGAAAACTCTCAGAAAGTCCAGAAAATATAGTAAACGAACGAAAAGACAGCAAACAATCTACTAAGAAAGCACCAAAACGGAAAAATAATAACAATCTTTCTTCTTTTATTATACGCCAGAAACCAGGCAAGTAACAAGATGGCAGCAGCGGCGACGATGTCCCATCAATAATACTAATTTATTTATGTACTTAAAAAATAATAATTAAATAGACCCTCCTCCAAGCCGACTGGTCCTCGTGGAGGAGTAGACCACAGCCCCCCAGGCAACACACACAGGCAAAATTACTAGCTAACTATACTTATATAATTATTAATTATAAAAAGACAATTACTTTAATTGTACTTACCTACAATTTTGATAACTTGTCTGGGGGAGGCCTACGCTTACAACAGCGACTATTACTCAGATATGTAAAACTTCATAATCATATTTAACTCACAATAAAAGTTTTATAATATGTAGTAGGTATCAAATATGTTATAATTATAAATATGTAAGTACTCACTTCAAATTGCATGTAATTGTTAATTTAAAACTTAGTTATCTGCTTTAATTATAAGTTTAAACAATTTTGTTTAATTATATATATTTGTAATTAAGTTGCAAAGACTATAAAGCACATTTGGAATCAGATATATCTTCTAATCCATTATTTTCAACAATTTTGGTTATCATGTACTTAGATTATTATGCTAACTTTGGTTATATTGCAACTTGGAGAACTGTATTTTATTGTAATAATAACTTGTGTGTTCTGTAATATTAGATATCTTAATATAACACTGACTTTCGTTTGTGCTTATGATTAGGTATAAAATAAATAAATAAATACAAACCCTATATGTATGAATATTTCAAATAAATAAATAAAGATGTGTTCACTAGAGATAAGGTTGGTATTAGCAATTCTTGCACAAACATGTTGTACAAAATAATTTAGGCAATAAGGATTTTTGATGTGTAAATTCATATAAAATTTGTAAACATCAGGAACATGTTTAACCTTCATTTAAAAATGTATAAGTTAAGTATTAATGTATCTATTTTATTGAGTAGTAGAAATAAAGGCTATTTTTATTTTATTTTATTTATATACATATTTCATTATTTCAAATAAGTATAAGTACATTAGTATTAACTTACTAATATGAACGATGCCATACCATACTGAAAGAAGAACTTTTTAGAATCTGCTAGGTTTTAACAAATATTTGATTGTTACTATACCTACATACAATATGATTGACCGAAACTGAGCCAGTATTTATTTATTAGTAAATTACGTAATATTGAATGTGATTGATCATTTATTAATTTACTATGATGATGATGATGATGCATCATCATTTACTGTAACAAAAATGTGAAAATGTTTTGTTGATAAGGTGATGTTTGTTCTTTCCCGCACCGCAACAAAGTAACGAATCATGAGGATTTTGGGATGATGTATTTATTTTATTTATATGTATTTCATATTCGCTCTCTACCGAACATTTTCGATATGAAAAATCTAAGAAATGTTTCAAAAGAAATAATCGTATGATTTGTAGTGTGTGCACGTTTTGGCAGTCGCCACGCTTTTTATTAATAGAGGGTTGGTATCGATATTAAACTCCTTCGCACTGGAGGCTCTTGTATTACGAACTGAAAACGTTCAATATATTGTATATAGAAGTTATTTTTATAATGGTCTGCCAATAGCCACAAAATGTAAGTTTTATTACAGCGGAAGCCTCTCACACGTATCATTATAAAACATTCACATTAGACCCGGCGCTATAAAACTACCCATAGTTCACATTTCACACAAAACCGCCCCTGACTGAAACAATTTACACCAAATTCGCTTGAGATACGATTGCGAATGGCTCAAACCGATTTTCCATGTAAGATTTTGCTAGTGGAGTCGTGTAGAGGAAGTTGTGCTTTACTGCGTGTAGTTAAGGTCGGTTTCGGCGTGGCACGTGGCGGAGGCTGCGCGGGACGCGGGCAGGTCGTTGCCCTCCCCCCGCGCCCGCCGCTCGTGCCGCGGCGGCCTCTGTCGAGACATATTTATTGAAAACTCCCAGATAACACTTTCCCACCCATATAGAATTTACATTCTTGAAACATTTTATCATCACGAAATGAAACTGTCGATACTGCCTTAGGAAATTTGTAAGGTTTTATTGACAGGGGCACGAGAGGCCGCCCAATATTGGGGCAATATTTTATGTTCCGTTTCCGGGGTTAGGAATAAACTCTGCAAATACACAAACTGAGTCCAATCTGAGCCAACTCACAAACATACTTTACGGAGGTGTATTGTTTTATATTTACATTGTACCTCACATCGTAACATTACGAACTACAAGTCCAGTCGGTGTCTAGACTGAATCAATGCAGATAGTAAATAAAGGGAAAGTAGCGGAATATTCCAGGAACACTAGCTCAACATGGCGGTGCAATTGAAGCAGCTGATTTTACTCAAAGGGTGCGTGGCGCTCGTATTTATCAATAAAGTGAACGTTTTTCAGAACACAGTATATAACAAAGTATAGGTCAACGTGATTTCCCAGAATTTATGCCACAGTTTACTTGTAGAGCTTGCAATGTAACAAGATATTTTAACGCTTTTTGCCCTATTTCACTCCTTGTAGGTTTGCTGACAACCCACGTTGTGTCAATGAAGGCTTTTTATTTTACGCTAAACTAAAACTTTTGTTTTCTAATACTCTCATAAAAGATTAAAAAAATTACGCATATTTTTTTAATCCGGAGAACAGGGATATTTTCCCTAGAAAGTACTAATTGTTAAATTAAAAAATAAAAAATAAATAAATAAATTTTGCTGTAAATATAACTTACATTGTAAAGGAATAAAATAGTTTTTAATAATTAGTATATATATTTCATATCTATCGATACGATAGACCAGCTTCGTGTGTGTCAAGGATGCCATTAGACAGGGGAATATATGTTACGAGTAAAATAAATATTCCGTCATATACTTGGTTTTAATCAAAGTTGGTCGAAAAACTAAAATTAGTGCCGTTATTACACAAATCTATAATGAACATGCATTTGAGTATTAGCTATAGTATGATTTATATTTGCACAGCTATATAATGACAAAATATATGTGTCAATGCCTCTTTATTACAACATAATCTATCCGTATAAGAGGAAATAAATGTCATTTGAATGCGTAAGTAATGTGTTCGCTTATTACAATTAGCAACCATGTTGTCGTAAGCTAAAATTCCAGTGTTAGTTCTCCAGAACACTAACGCATAATAAGTAAAAAGAGGCAAAGTCAGGTCTGTCGGTGATTTAAAGACATAATCACAAGTTTGTTTCCATATACCCGTGTCCGTGTAGTTGGCAGAGCGCGTGCTATCAAGGCGATCACTGCCTGGTCACTAGGTCAAGCAGCACCGCCTGCTTTATTAAATGTATCAGCTACATGGCCACAGCTTTTTAACTAGATAAGATAAGATAAATGTATTGTAAGCAAATAATTTGTTATACATTATTACAAGTAGCACTGCCTCTTACATTAGTACAAAACTGTGTCGTAGAGAGGCAGTTCTTCCAGGGGTGCTTCTTTACAACTTAGTATTATAACTGCTAAGGAATTGAAAACTATACGCTAGACTGAATATTACAAATGACTTAATATCACGCGACATCCAATTGTGAGCCCATATAGTAAAAAAAACATTGGTCACAAACATTGGTCATGGGTCTCGAATAACGAATCAGATAGAGACGATATTTTTGGTAAATAGTAAAATTTTTACTCACCTTTAACCGTATATATCGTCAACCAACACCTTTTTAAACTACAAACGCAACTAAAATGCATGGAATGCACCAGTAACGAGCACCCAGATACAATCCTGTACCCACTTGAACGCTTTGTTTCGTTTAATCGTGCGTTTCACATGAATGCTTGCCCCCAAATGAACGTCGGTATACTCGCACTTGAATTTTAGGAAACTATACGAGTGGATGCAACTTGACTGCTTTGACTAGCCATGTGTGATGATATACCTGTTTTATCACATGTTTGTCTAGTTCGGCAGTCGTAGCCATGTCAGAGGCCCTTAGGGCGGCTTGATAACTCTCGACACCAGAGTTGGCTACTCTCATTCGATAAGAAGAAAAAGAAGGATATAGCAAAACGACCACATCAATGGATAGCCTTGCCAATCAATAATAAACTAACTAGTCTTGTATATATTGGTAAACTCTGGTGTATAGAGATTTAAAACTAATCGAAGGCCCTCTGATATGGTTTACCGACTATTGTTAGGTACTATGTTGGTTGTTGGAAATCCAGGAACAACTATGTAAAATCCTGAATAAGTGGTAATGATACTTTTGCTTATTTATGATTCCTCTTTTATGCAACAAAGACATAGATCGTTTGAAAATTAAAATATTTTGCAACTTAATTTGATCCCACTAAGCCCAGTGTACCAAGTGACACACACGTGATTATTAAAAGCGCAAAAATAAAACAAGCGCAAAATAAAAACGTTAATATCACGACACCCGCCTGTTTCACAAACCGAAATACGAATTTATTTGCACTCGCGTTAGATTTATATCAACTTGAAACACCAAAGGACTATAAATCAATTGTATAGGTTGTTGAGGAGCGAAGTGAGCGCGAGGGCGACAAAAAAGGTGAGTTTTACGAATTTCACGTTGTCAAGTTGTTTGCCGAGTAATCCGGGCGGCATTGTGCTCGGGCTCTTAGCGGTTATTATGGATGGAGAGTCGCCTCTACTCTAACAGGGGCTATAAGTACGTCAGTATATAGGTGTGATGCATGCTACATAATCAGGCTAACGGATAAGCTAAGATTTAGACACTTATTGGGAGTTGTTTGCGTTTTTTTATTCTAAATAATATAAATAGTGAAAGATCACAAAACTGCAAAAGAAAATACCGAAAATAAAACGTTAACAAGATAATATAATAATTTAACGTGTTATCTAACCCACGGATGCACCCAAATACCACTCGTTAACAATGTCACAATTATGAATAATTTTTCACTATACGATTAAATGCCAATCCTTCGTTTCATAGACAGAGACAACTCTAGAATCCCGTATCATGCACATCCTACTATCTCCTTACAAACAAATAGGATTAAAATTAATTCCCCTACTTCATATCTACAACGAAATGAACAATCACATTCAATTTATGAAAACGTATTGTTCCGAGGCGACACCGACATTCATATCTGAAATGCAGAGTAGATACATATATCTATTCACATATACACAAAGTAGCACATTATCTGCATTTGTCAAACGCTTGTTTGCTCCTCTATTAAACACTTGATTAAACAAGACCAGTATTAAAAGGCTTGTCTCCGAATAAGTGGCTTGCGAGAGGATCTAAATATCTAATTGTAATCTGATTTGCATTTAAACCGCCCGAGCTCTTAGCACGGCGGTGAATCAAACAATGAACCTTATATGATTCACAATGTTATGTTTCCAATTTATTGAAGTCAATATGTGTTTGATGTAATGATTTATTTTACCTATATTAGATATCATAAGCAATATTGCAGTAATGATTCACACCCTTGATACCTTAACACACACACAACAAAGATAAACTCACTAAGCGAAGTATCTCGAGTAGTAAATATGCTGATCAAGAAATATCATTAATTGATTCACCTTTATTGAAATATGAATCATACTTTCCGCCAATAGTGAAATGTCTATCAATAGCAAAACCCTACTCTTCAAACCCGTTGTGCTAACTTCCCTATGCCGTTTATCCGTTTCGGAAGGAATTTCGACTCGAACGTACATTGTACTTCTCAAACCGAGCTTCTGTGAATTGAACGAATCGATTACTCGTACTAGAAGCTTTCGACTGCATCACGCGTGAATCTGATATACATAAGCAAAAAAGTATAAAAACTGGAAAAAAGTATGTGCTTACTAAGCAAGTTTGTGTAAGACTGGCCAACTTGGGTGTTTAAAGTTTTCAAACCGCCCAAAGTGCTTCTTACAGTACTTTTACAAACAGTTGTGATCTACAATTTTATGAATCATCGAACCCATCGAAGCCCCCATTGTAATTGCTTTTAAGCACTTAATAAGCATTAACAATAAGGCGCTTCCGTGGGTTGTATTGAAAAGTGTTTAACAAGATAAACCAATAATTGGTAATACATGGGTACATATTACAAGTCAAACTATATGTATAATAGTTATTGTATTGTATACTTACTAAAAATTATGATAACAATACCGTTATGCTTAGTAGACCTTGGATTAACATTTAGGCTAGTTTTTTTTTTATAAAAAACGCCGGTGGTAAAGATAAAAGATAAAGATAAAGAATCTTTATTGATAATGTAAAATTGTAACATACATAGGTATAAGTACTAATATCACAGAATATTCTACACAAATTACAATATCTCGTCAAATTGAATTTATAACATTAGGCTTTTATAAAATTTTAGAAGTTACATATGTCTAGTTTTATTAATAAAACAATGAAAATTTTTGTTATTAAAATCATGTCAAACATAATAATAGGTATGTAATCATACAATATGTCAAAATAAATAAATGATGGTACTGTCACTGCGGTACCAGTAGCACCGCGGAGCGCCGTTAGTAGCATCACCATTTCACAAGGCAATTTGTGCAGTCCAACGTTAACTCGCATAAAAGGATGTTTGGTTCCGGAACAGTCTGTCTTGACTTTAGTCTATAAGCCACAGTTTGATGTGGCTAATAAACATAATGTCCGGCGACAGTGTCGTGAGTGTGTGGCTCCCCTGGGCCCTACGCCATACATATTACGTTATACCGGTGTAACGCCCCTTCTTTCACTGCCCATAAGGATGATACATAACTGCGGTTGCTTAATAATGTCGTAAGGTAAAATGTCGTACGACATATTTTTTAATATTTTTTCGGGCATAATAAATGTCTAGGCATATCATTTGATAACGAATAAAGGGGCTTAACCCTTAACAAAAAATAAAATGAGTCATGTTAAATAGCACCGATGAATTCAAATTATTTTAAAATGGTCTGCAATACTATATCAATATGAGCTCATTTCGTTTCACGCAACATAAATCTACGTGAAGGTTTTACAAGGCGATTCGTCACTTATTACAAGTGAATAAAACTTTTATATTTTCATTCGCCCTCTGTTCGATAAACAACCCATTGACAAGTCCCATGTAACCCATGAATGAATCATAGGTCGATTAAGAAAAACAAGTTTATTTTCCCAACCTACTATACTCTACGATCAAACGAAAATTAGGCGTAGGGCTGTAGGTATGTACGTTATTTAATGTAATATTTAGTGGAGAGGTCGCCAGTATAAAAGACCAAAGCACGTGGGAGGTAAATGCCATGGAGGGCACAAAGCCTCCCCCCGGCCCCCTCGGCCCGCGCCCGCCCCGGCTCGGTCACTCACACTCATTGTTTCATTTTAAACACCCTCTGGACGATGATATCACCTTCGTATCATAACACGCTTACTCGATACAATTACGTGTAATCGAGTAGACGAGTACGCACAAAAACAACACGAGGAGCTCACAAGAAGTCACCGCCCTTCGACTTAGTAAGCCGGCCGCAATTTTACGGGAAAATTATTACATCATGCTTTATGTGTTTTTCGATGTATTTCTATGTATTTTTTATCAAATGTTATTGGTGCAGATACGAATTAGTTTTGTACGTATTGTGAATCGAAAAAGGACCAATGTTTTACAATATTTCCCGATCCCGAGCGTTCATAAAAAGTTTGTAAACGCCAAACAACGTTGAAAAATTGAATTTGTTCAGCATCGTTCATGAAAAAATCCACAAGCAAACATTTTACGGGGATTGTGTGTAACTACCGCCGGTGCCGGTAGTTAACAGCATTTCACTCCGACAGATAACAGATTTTAAAACTAAAGTCTTCAACTGATTCGCAGGAAAAACATCAATTTGAAAAGTTACACTCCGTGATAAAAGTAAGGAAGGAAGTGGAGCTCAAAGTTGGGCGGTAGAGAGCGGAGCAGAACCACTGCGTATATACATATACATATAAATACTATATATGTGTGTTGGCTTAGCAACAGACAGACAAAGATAACAGGATGCTCGCCAGGACATGCAGCTAGATACGAAGTTAATGGTGGAACATACATTAGACGTTTAAAATTATATGAGGATGCCATAGAAAACATAATAATCTCTCATAATTTTTGGGTGTTATGGAATGATTTTGAAAAGTAAACTGAGAGTAAACTTTAATAGTGTCACTAGATGTACATACATGTATGTACCTGCCATTACCTGTAGTTACAGGTCATCCGTGCGGCGTAGTGTGCCAGCCGGCTGCGGTCGGAAGTCCTCATCCCGGGAGCCATAAACCCTCCGCATACATATTGTGATGCACAACATGCTTACGGGAATATTTTACTTTATTTGCCCCGTTTTTTTATTACTCACCCTCACGTTAGATTTGGACATTTTATGGTCGAGCCGGGATCTATACTTTCTATTTGCGATTGAGATGTTTATGTTTTAATTTGCGGTAAATAAAAGGCAAATAAATATGGCTTGGCTTGGAAGAGTATTGAAATATAACATTTATTTGATGAACTAGAATGTATTACGGAATTATTGTAGCAAGGTATTGAAATATAAAAGCAATTCACGTTTCTGACCATTAAAATACAAAGATTTTTTACTTGTAACATATAGGTACTACTATGTGACAAAAACGTAACATTTATTTTTTCAAAATTTGTACCTATCTGAACGAGAAAGACAGATCCATACTTTGACCTGAAGTATTATTATTACATTACAGATTAAAGTTATCTATACATAACTTGTAACTATAACTTTATGTAACATAACTTATTATTTTTACAACATGTCTCTTGCAACGACAGTCGACATGTACATATTGTACCCTACATAATGTACATACATATATTATAATATGTCCGCATGTCTCGCACTGCACCAGCTCTCATTTGGCCAACTTTTAATTAACCGCACGTGGCGACTGCCTCCGTAAGCGCCTTACGACTCACTACCTGGACTCATTCATCATTTACATTCACAGCCATTGATGGTCTGGCTTGACGAATTCAGAAGTACTCGTCTCTAAGTATTTTTAAACATATTTCTTCCTGCATGAGTGGTTTTCTCGTTACTGATGGTCAACGCTCCCCTGCAGAATTGGTTCGTAAGGGCATTCTCTTTGGCAAATAAATTAAGATGGGAAAACGACTCATAAAAAGTGTAGCATTTAAATCGATCTTAATGAATTAATCAGTGATGTTGCTGCTATGTATTATATGGAGTTTTTAAAATTCAAAGAAAATGTGAAAGATTAATTATAAAATAGTATATTAAATATGAGCGATGTCACTTGATCTTATTATACAAACAGACATCAAACTCGTTCATACTCATAGTCAATCAATAGAAAAACATCTAAATATGACATGGATACCCATTTATTAAAACACACAAAATTAAACTATACAATAAAAACTTAAACTACTTCTAAAACTAAAATACTTAATCTAAAATGCCCGTACTAGAAGGGAAGGTCCCCAAAATGCTGGCGGCATTTCCGCGTTGTATGGCAATGCTCACCTTTTGAGCAAAGTAGCAGCCAGCATTCTGGAGACCTGTCACTTCCACCAAACGCTTGGCCAGGTCCCGATACAAATCCAACGCAGCTGGACCCCACGGCCCCAATGTCTCCACCGCAAACGGCACAAACATATAAACGCGATCGAGTTTTGAATATTTATGCCGTTTGAGGTTCTCGGCTTATAAAATAATATGCATCTAAATATAATATTCACAATTTGCTGGATCTATTAATAAAGCAATTTCCTACGATCCCTTATCTGCACCTAGCAAGTAGGAGTTATCTGTAGGCTTGTTTCCTATAAATGTCACTTGCACGTTGCTGTGTTTTCATGCCGTATACATTTTACTTGCCGCTATTTTTCAGCGGAAATACGATTTTATACGTGTACCTTATATCGGATTTATGTCATAGTTTTGTTTAGTTTTTATTGTGTATGATTGGTATGGGACAGTATTCTTAATCCGTATGCTTAATAATTTTACCAATAAAATAAGCAAAATGACTCGCAATCGATTGAAACGTTTACAAATTGATTGAACAAGATAACCCTTGTAGTTAAGTAGTTAAGTAGAGGCCTTGAAATCATTTTGAAAATGAAAATTGTAAAATTCCTGTCGAAATATTTAAAAGAAAGTTTATATTCACATAGCAAAAAATATATTTTGCAATAAGTGATAATATTTTTTTTATCAAATGAGTTTACTACATAACCTTTCTTCAGCGCAGTCAGTAAAGAGCAGCGTCTCCGAGTGTCGTCGGCTCGGTCCGCGGGGCGGCGGGCGGGGGGCGGGCGGCGAGGTCACGGATCAGCTGGGCGGCGGCCATATTGATTCCCGGCCTGTTTGATCGGAGCCCCGCGCCCCGCCCGCGCCCCGCTCCCTGGATTAATACACGAGAACAACTTTTATGATTTCAAGTCAAACAGAGCGATGGGCGAACCATGTACAGACAGTGCTCGGATGTCGCTGACTTATTCACTCACAGTTTGCTGGTCGATTAGGCAGTTTAGTTTATAGTGGAGGTTAATGAAGTCTTATTTTAATTGATATTCAAATAAAGGTGGCTTGCGTACGGACTCGTTCTCATTGATAAACTGGTTGCAATATTACACTTGATTGTAGGCTAACATTTTATATCCAAATATTGTTTTTATTATTGACCTTGACAGTCACAACGGTTGTGTCAAACGGTTGTGTGTGTGTAATACTGTATAATATTAAAAATTACGATTGTAAGCATAAAGGTATAAATTACAAGGCCCCTTTATGTAAATTTCATAATAAGTGGTAAATAATGTTTATTTGCAATTCGACTATTGATTATCTTCGTCAATCCAATTAACAGAACAAAATAACAAATATTAACAAGAGTCGTACTTACTATGTTCCTAACAATTTTATAATGATGTAGGTTGATACTAAGCGTTGATATTTTTTTATTAAAATTCAATGTTTTTTGGAAGGGAAATGGAATTATTTTTCTTCAAACACGTATTCACCGTATCCCATCTATCTGGAAGTGCTTCCGCGGGGCACAGCTAGTAGACAAAAGGACTAATCGCGTAGGCTCTGCGTAGCAACTCGTAGACAGGGTTCATTCAAACACTTTATGTAACTGTATTATGGTCGCATAAAAGCGAGATTTTCGCGGTGGATATTATGTATGATTTTTGCTCCTTCAGAAGTCATACTATTGTATGTATTTCTACACTTTTAGCGGAAATTTTGTGAAAAGGGACCACGTACAATACTGGAACTGAAGTGTTTGGAAATGAGTGTGGATTTTCGCGCCTAGCAGTTAGTAGACCGATGCCTAGTTGGTTAAGGCTTCTGGATGGCGATGAGAAACACGCAGATTCTAATTCTGCCGTTCGTGATTATTATTCGCTCATTTTCCAATAAAAGTTAAAACAAAGAGTACTTTTTAACATACGAGTTTCGTTTGTACATGTTGATGTTTTTGGGTTCACTAAAACTCGTTAATAACGTTTAATTACGTAGCACTTTACAATCCAGGCGCACATATCTGGACTAAACATGTCTGTATGATAACTACAAACAGTGTAAACTACAATTTCCCCGCAGTTATTGCACAAAGCCCGTCTAACAGCGTGGTGTCCCAGTGAGTGAGACCCGATACTCTTGCACGCGCCACGTCTCGTCCGTAAAGGAACTCTCGAGAACCGTCTACGTTGTCTCCTTCAACAAGCCTGATCAGGGGATTTACCACGATCTTCACCCGAACATTTAAGTCGAGAGTGAATCGGTTTCTTCAAGGCAAACGCGCTAGATCGTAGATTATAACGTCGCTTAACATCAGACGAGTAGTAGTCAAGTACGGCATAAACCTATCTAAATTTAAAAAAAAACATTTATTAATATTTTTTGCGAAGGATGCAGCTGGTTGCCAAGTGCTACCATTGCTGCTTCACCTGACAGTAATAATTTAATGTACATAACCATTTTTTACTAACGCGGGAGGTTCAGTCGCCACCTAGGTCAATCATTTTGGTTTTTCACAGTTTGGTTGCAGTTTTATTGATTTTGTTACAAGTAAAAGACATCAACGTGCGCGTTTAGTGTTTTTAGTTTTAAGTAAATTATATTTAAAGTAACACTTTAAATATAATTTTCTTATATATTTTATGGACTAGTACGTAAGCTTTGATTGTATCCTTTCATTTAACTTAAGGAAGAGCCTGCACTTCATAACACAGGTTATCCTAGTGTGGAGTGCAGTGAACATGTAATAATAGTTCATAAGTTATTTACTTAAATAAATAATTTGAATTTGAATTTGAAAACACTAGCCTCCTTAATCTTACATAATATATAATACTCAAATGTGACTGACTGACATAGTGATCTATCAACGCACAGCCCAAACCACTGGACAGATCGGACAGATATTTGGCATACAGGTAGATGTTATGACGTAAGTATCCACTAAGAATGGATTTTTGGAAATACCACTTTTAAATGGGTTAAATAGGAGGTGCAAGTTTTACTTATTAATGCGAGCAAAGCCGCGAGCACCCTTTAGTCAAGTATATTTTGTAAACTTATTTATAAATATTTAGTTAGGATCAGAATGATGTAACTTTGTGACAATATACACTGCATTTTTTTAGTAAATTGAAGAGCATAAACTAATCATAGAAAATAGTAAGCAGCAAGACAACCATCTACACGGTAGACCATCATATATTATAACATCAAGCAAGTTGTTGCCAAGCGAGACAATCCAGCACAAATATATTCCCTGTCCGCCCTTGACATGTTACCCGGAAGGTCAGACAACATATCCATTACACCGTGGGTGCTCCAAGTAACACATTATAATTGCAAACAATCTCAAATTACAATCATTAGGCACACAGTCCCGCGAGTTAGCCATTTAATTAACTTTAATTAAAGGAATGCAATTTAAACAGAGAGTGGGAATCAAACATGTTTTCCACAAAGTTTGTTGGCGACGCAGTGGAATGTGCTCTCAGTTACACAGCCCACGACAACTATGTGCTCATTCTACTAATGCATTTATGTATGTTTGTCTGTATATATAGTGAGGGCTAAGCTGACTGTTTATTGGTTACAGACAAAACCGATACCAACTTTGACGTTATAAAGTTCAACACATATAGTGCACACGATATTTTAATACAAAGATCTAAAACCAGAGCAATTTTACCAATATTATAAATAAGAGTAGAGTAAGATGTCACGTAAATAAATCATTTACTTTTTATCCGATAAAACTATTGAATAATTGAAAGAAAATTGAGTATTATATACAATATTTACTACCTACCTCTAACATATTTCACGTAAATATACCTATGTATTTGTTCATGCTAGCTATGACTATATACATATGTATATAGCGTGATGATCGTTTAAATAAGCATACAAACATATAAACAGACAAAAATATAAACCTACTTGTTTTATTATCAACTAAAAGTGTACCCATATATATTTTTTAAGTAAACTTTGTACAGATTTTTACTCTCTTCAGCTTTACTATATGTTTACTATATGTTGATTGAATGACACTGACAAACTGGTATCCTATATATAGCAACCTAGTTCTCTGCGAGCTGGTTTGCAAAATGTTACCGGTGTTTGCGTAACTGGGTGAATGCTGACATTAATTGGAGTTAATAATTTCATTTCGCTTGAATGCAGGAGTCGGCACAATGGTTAGCAACCATTTCAATCGGTGAAATAGGCAATCGTAGGGGATAAATATAGAAAACTGAGATTAATATACCTAATTGCACTTCATTACTTTTTGTTATATGTTGCCTGGAATTATATTTTTTACAAAGTGTGTTTTTATTAGATATTCTTCGGCTATTATCGTATACTTCCAGCATTCTTTAAATAGAGACACTGCCTTTTAAAATCTGTTTGTAGAGAGTGATTTACGTAAGCCTTGGTTACTTTACACAAATTAAAAAAAGTAGAAGACGCAAATTGTCTCATATTTAATATTTGTAAAATAGGTGATTAAGATGTTTACTTTTATTATTAACTAACCTTGCAGAAATATTGACATATGTTTGGCACCCCGCAAGTGTTAGCGCATATCAGTGTAACTCTGCAGCTCTTGCATCTATGTCGCATGTGATGTACACAACATATACATGTCCGTGTGTCCGGGTGTGTGCGGGTGCTGGCGGGTTGCCAGAGCGCCGCTAATTCCTCGCCGTCGTTACATAATTGCGACGTTTTTACCCTAACCGCCGCCCGGCCCCGCCGCCCGCCGGCGATGAGAACCCTGGCGATACTTGCAATACTTCACTCTGAAGAACTTGTTTGGTTTTTGTAGATACCTAGTTTTTAATGAGTAATGGCTAGTAATATTTTTCAGTTGTCGTATGTTTTAAGAATTTATAGCAATGAGCTATTTTTATAAATTAACTTTACAAGTTAATACTTTGCCAATAAATAGCTGTTAAAAAATTGAAGTATAGCGTACTGTTACCAACTTGTTATAATGGTATGAAGTATTTACCAACAAGTAAGATACGACACGATGTCTTTAACACAGTTATGTTCTATAAGTTATTTTGCAATACAAATTAATATTTAGTTTATTTTCATAATCTATAGCTGCATATGTATAATTTGCGATAAAGAAATGTACATGTTTAATATAATCACTACTGTACAACTCGTAGAGCTTCTACGTGGCTACGAGGCTACGCCACTCGCTACGATACTGCTACGAGGCCATGGAAAAATACAGGAAACAGTTACAGTTCAATAAATAATGTAGTTTCCATTCCATGTCCGTTTTAACGAAATTTAAATTTGTTGATTTCTTTTGAGCATAATATTAAAAGTACAAAATAAAATACACCGTTGTAACATAGGCTACGATTACAAGCCCTTGTTAGAATAATGTTTCATGCTATAAATAAATTACTACACGGTAGCCTCAAAACTATATGTATGTGTGAAATTTCAAACTTCAATTTGTTGGTCTTTTAACAATTGCAAATACTCTTTATACAGTTTTAATCTGCCAGACAATAAAGTAGTTTCTATGTGAAGAACAGACAAGGAACAACATTATTAGGTCATGTTTCTAATTTACAGGGTCTGCTTACGGTTGATCATATTTGACGGAATGCCGGTTTTCACACAGAATGACATTCCACTTACAAAAAAATAATTACGGAGAATATTAAAGAATAATAAATTAAATGAAAGAGAATTTCAAACTTGTCTGAAATATAGTGTTAAATGCAGAATTAACGTAATTAAACGTGCGGCCTCTAAATTTAACTAAATTTGCCCCGTGGTAATGGACTGCAGGAATTGAATCATGTATCTATGTATGCTTATATGTATGTCTATGTAGGTCTTTCATTTCCATTTTAGTTGTGAACTAGTATACTTTGGCTTCGCCAAATAATCACATGATTTATGATTGGCGCTCTTTTATGCAAAAACATCATGAAAAGAATTTGTTTTAAGCATTTTACTTGCGTATTTATTTTACGTGATCACTATACAACTATCATAACAATACAATAAATAATTGATCATAATTTTGGCCGTGAACTATATACAATCAATTTTTTTTCTATAGTTTTAAATAAAAGTAACACAGCGGGCACCATTAGTGCCAAATAATGAATATTCTAATAGTGACAGCGGAGTCGTTTTATGGCGGCTCGAGGGAACATGCTGGCCCGCAGGTTTGCCCGATGTACGGATCAAGTTAAAATTCCCCTTTTCAAGGCGTATTGTCAGGGTCTGTACACGGGTGCATTGTGGTTCAGGTGTTCACAGAAGTCGCTGGACACTCTGCGCATCCAATATAATAATGTTTTCAGGATGTTGTTGAAACTTCCCAGATTCTGTAGTGCCTCCGGAATGTTTGCCGAATCCCACACAGACGGCTTCCACGCCATCATTAGAAAGAAGGTAGCATCTTTGGTGAGGAGGCTTCGGGGCAGTGACAACAGCATCCTGAAAGTAATAGCGGAGGACCCGCAGGCGTCTGTACGGAGGCATCTCATTCCACAGGGCATGCCGCCTAAGTACATGACTCATTAAAAAACAATTTATACTCGCCTTAGCACTCTTAGTTTTAGTTGTAGGTACTAACCCTTACTAGTTTTAATTTTCATAGTTTTTAGTTTACTAACACATTTTCTGGATCTATTATGTTGTCCGAAATAAAAACATTTTATTTTTTATTTTATTTTATCTTTACAAAAACGTAGCAAGTACCTGGTGAAGGGTTAAGCCGTGGTAATTTCCGTGGGACGAGGCGGCGCTGCACCGCACTAATTTATGCAGTTAATAATACATGAGCTCGGCCCGGGACGAATTCTATCTGTGGGACGAATGGCCACCAACTACGCTAGGAAAGGATTTGTTTCTGTTATACTTGGTCCTTTTTTCTATTTTTGATAAAATATTTATTGAATGAAATCAAATTATTCATGCAATTAATGTTCTATATCAGAACCTGGCTATACTTTTTTGTGCTTAGAAATTCAGTATGCGATGTATCATTGTAAAGACAACACGTGCAACAATACGTTGCATATTTAGTACGTATGAAATATTGATTTATACAATTTTATCTGTGTTAGATGCATTTCAATAGAATACACAAAAAAACTTGAGCAGTAAGATTTTGACTCATCTTTTTTTAAGTACTTGAAGAGAAATAAAAATGCCATACGATAAATAAACAAATCTACTTCTTTCCAAAACTCTACTTCAAACAAACCATATTATGTCCGCAGTGTTCGCAAACTGTCCATTTGTGTGGTGGCTTGAAACTGCACTATTTCCGTGCCTGTACCTACAATACTACAACCTACATTGCACATTTCCCGTCGGTATTTATTTGCGAATTTTTGTGTTGAAATGTTGCACCTCAAAAATAAAACCTCGCTGCCCACTGTTTGACATCGATTAGCCGCCTTTTGTGCAGCATTCACACAGAAATGGGAATACCGACCGGTGAATACTGACTGTGATGAAATATGCAGCTGTATAGTTACTGGTCTAAATATAATTTATAAAACATAATATTTCTTCGACACATATGTAGTAGCTTTACTTACTTATTATATTAAATGTAATTCAATGACAATCGTTTCTACACATTCTGAGCGCCTTCGTCTTGATGAATTTTATCAAACACAACTATGTAAACAATGCCTTACAGAACATGTCAAGGTATTTATTTATTTCTTAGACTTGTTTAATTCGTGAATTAGAACATTTCTTCCAACAGATACCGCATGGCAACACATTAATCTCATTTACAGGTTTCAGCAAATATTTTCTTATATTTTATACTAGTATTAATTTTATAATTATCTTTTGTTGGCATACAATTTTGCTCACTTGTTCATCCTTAAAAAAAAAATTGAATACACTTATAATGAACTAGTTGTGCTCGCGACTTCGTCAAACAACCTCTTCAGCTTTATAAATTATAGCTGTCACCCACGACTTGAACCGTTTTCGCAGCTCACGCAACGGAAGCCTTCAAAGATGAATAATTTTCCACGTTTTTTTCAGTCTTCGCTCCTATTAGTTGCAACGTGATGTTATAAGGCCTAAAGCCTTCCTCGATAAATGATCTATTCAACACAAAAAGCATTTTTCAATTCGCTCCTGTAGTTCCTGAGATTAGCGCGTTCAAACAAACAAACTCTTCAGCTTTATAATATTAGTATAGATAACAAACACATATTCATTTTTAAAACTTTCTACTTTACAAAATCTGTCGTGAAATGTGGTCGAGGCAAGACGCTACAAGAGGGCAGGTAATTTGTGTGAAGTTTAGTTCCATGCACGTACATGGAGTGCCTCTCGGAGCCGCCTGCATTTGCATTTAGGCACCCTGCTTGGGTACTAAATGTGGGCTGGTTTATTTATTCGGATGAGTATTTTATTTTAAATAAATAAATATAAAATAGGTAGTGTATCATAATAATATATGTTAACCGGTTTCTCCTAAGCGAGCGCGCTATTTCATAGATTACAACATTGCTTAGCATCAGGTGAGTTATACCTATATAAAAGCAAACAATGGTATTTATTATTGTTAACATAATTGTAATAAACTTGTCATATAGTTTGTTTTTGTTTCAATGCGGCTCTTCATATCGTAAATTTATATCTCAGCTTTACTGAGAAGAGGAAAACACTAGGACCTAATCTGAGAAGTCATACAAACAAGGCTTGTCGAGACAGCAACCCAAACATGGCATAAAATAAGCCAATCTATTTGTTAGATAGTGAGTCTGGCGGCCACCGGCCAGTATTACTTATGTCGTAGTACGAAGGGGCCGTCCGTCCCAACTGCCCCAACTGCCCCAAAAATCCCTTACTGGCCCCAACCCAACTATTTCTCTGTGGTTATGGACAAGAGCTCGTAATGCCGACTCAAATGTGAAAAGGAAACATTCGGGAAACGGTCCAGCGTTTCGCGGCCGAAAATGAATTTTGCAGCGTAAAAGGTTCCCGGGTTCACGACGCATACGAAACCCTTTTTTAGTCACAAATTATTATTAAGTGATAACTCGACAGAGGTGACACTTTCTTACACAATAGAAATTAATGTGTGAGATGAATTAAAAACAAATATTTATTATTGTTGTTAGCCTAATCAAACGTAAACTAGTGAGGCGAAATATTTCCACAAAGCATTCGGCGCGAGATAATATCCATCAAGTAATCAAGTTAGTTCCCGAGATATACGGCGCGGACGGTAAAATCGCATTTCGCAGCGGCGGGGCTCGACTGCGGCGCCGAGCTGACCTACTTGCATTACGACCCACATACACACTTTCGGGAATTTTAATATTGCTTGTCACACTCGTAGGGAGTCACTAGTTGGGCCCCACTAGCTGCAAACTAGTAGAATGAAATAATGTAATAAATAAATGTCGTTTGTATGTATAATAAGTATGTATTTACAAAAGAAAAGTATATAAGTATTATATCCGTTACCTAGTAACCACGACACAAGCGTTTGCTTAGTGTGGGGCTAGATGGCGCTGTGTGCAATGTCCTGGAATATTTTTTATTTTTTTTTATTTATGAAACCACTAATGTCAGATATGCTACGAAACTATGGGGATGTTATCATATATTTATTTATTAAACTTAAGATTTATACGAAGTCAAATTTGCTTAAACTAGTGAACTAATTTGAATAACACTTATTTATCAGGCTTCAACTTTATCGCTGAAGTCAATGAATCAAATTACACAATTATTTTAAAGGTAGATACGAAAAAATAATGGTTCTTGTACAAAACATGTCTTATCCGCTGGCTTAACCATGTCGAGAAGTAGTTCACAAATTGATAATTTAGAATTGACCATGCCAAGTAGTAATTAACATGACCTTGAAGTCAGCTATAACCATGTCAATATGTAGTTAACATTGCATTTCACTGATTGTTTATAGCTAGTTTAATAATATATATAATACTTGACACTTTTTTTTTAAATTGAGTCACAAGAATCGATATTGTGAAACCCGACGCGCGCGGGCGGACGCAAAAAAAGGCAGGAAAAAGTAGAGGGGCCGCGTTTTTTTCATGGGGCATTTTAGGCACGTGCTGGGGCCAGGAGCAAAGGCGCGTTGCGCGCGCGCGTGTTGTGGCAAGCATTTATGTGAGTATGGAAATCGCGGTAAGGAGAAGCAATATATAATATTTTAGGTATGAGTGGACCATAACACAAGAGACGCAAATATGTAACCTCGGCCGATATAATATATTTAGGCTTTTCTAAAGATTTTCTAAGTGCCCCCTTTTTTGTAGTAGTTAGAAGTAGTAGGTATGTTTAGTTTTTCTTCCCTTGTTTTTATAATTTATTATTGTGAATAAAGTAATCTTAAGTGGACCATTGAATAAGATTGTTTAATACTTAACTCAAATATGTTTATAGCATAATACGTGTAATTTCTGGTGCAGAGCCACCCTGACAATAACAATCTACAACTATGATTGGCAAGGTGTGTCATCTTTTGGTGTTGGTGAATTTAATTACACACTATTTCAGTAGGAATAAACAAGTATTTTTTATTAACTTGCTTTTGGTTGGCAACGCTCCTACTTCTTTAGATGGTATACGTATTATAATGAACATATTCACATGATTAAAGATTGACCCAGCAAATATTTAAAAAGTTTAGCATTAAAGTGTGGATTCTCACTTCTTTAGTTCAGTTTTACTGCGATACTGCGCAATGTGACATACCATGTATACCAAGGGAATTGATTAATGATAAACGCTACTGCAATAGGATATTGTCGCTAAGAGAAAATCCCATGTAGGGCTCGGAGACTGAGAGGCGAGGTTGTATCCGCCGCCTGTATCTGGGCGGTATCGGTCGCTGCGGCTGTCACGTTGCCATTAAAGTGGCGTGTTTACCGCCACTCTATACAACACAGGTAGGTATAGGTATAATGTACAATCCGCAACAACTCTCGTCCAAGGCTCGAGCCGTAATTCCCGCGGCTATTGTTCCCTTTGTCTCTGCCGGCATGCCTCCATCGGTACCTACGCTTTACTAATATTTTGGGATCTCTTTTATCCGCAAATTCGTCATCTTCAGGTATCGGTTTCTTTAAAAGTCTTTGAGTACCGCTCATTCTTCACTTTTGTAGGTCACCGACTGGACATGACGGCTCGACCTGAGGGTGGTTTAATGACGAAGAAAATTACCGACGTTTTGTACGGTCGCAGCGAGCTCTGGCGAGTCGTTTGTCTCGCTAATGCTATTTATTTACGGTGGTTATAATCCCCTGCGGCGGCCCGATAGTTCCGATGCCAGATATATTTGACTAAGTAAGTATAATATAAAGTTGAAAACGTCGGAAGGTAGGTGAAATCATTGCGGCGGGCGGCGGCGCGCCTGCGCTCGGCGCACGCCTGCGCACCGCCACTTAACCTCAATCCGAGGCGTGTTGTTGAATGAAACTTCATTCGGAGCCGGCCCCGGCCGCGGCCGCGGCACAGCCAGACCCTACTTTGCTTTTAGCCTCCACTCTCGAACCGACTTATCTAACCTATTCAGATGGACTTATAACGCGGCCGACACATCGTTACAGGAGACTACTACCGGCGCACACTAATGTACATTTCACTCAAACGACTGTTTCAATTTTATTCATTAATAAAATATAACCTAGCAGCGACTGTACACCAAACCGTTATTGTATTTTGAATTATAGTAAACATAAGTTAGTAATTAAGTATAATTATCGTTTTTACGTTAACTAATAAGTTAATCTATTGAACACAGTCTAATACGTATAACAATACAATTTAAACGGTATTAAAAGATACATGTGTAGACGTCAAAATATCGACCATATCGTTAATTCACATGTACTCCCTTCCATTTTTAACTATTAAAAATACAATGAAGCTTTTAGATGTAAATTAATTTAGCGACTTTTTCATTTCGCCACACCTTGGCAACCCTTTATTTTTCCCGGGACGCAGGAAGGGATTAAAATCAGGCGTCGTAAGTAACTAATCTCATATCCGGGCGGGTTCGTATAAATTGTTTGGAAAGCACATTCGTGTCCGTTGTTATTAACGCGTGAAACAGGTGTGTAATCCGCAGATTAATTTAATGAGAGCGCGTATTAGCCGGGCCCTTAAACTGAACTGTATGGAGATTGCATCTCATTGTGTCGCACAATGCCAACATTATGATTCGGCTCGTTTCCTTGCAAACATTGTCTGAGGGCTGTGGGCTGAGCGCTGTGAGCTGGCGCAGACAAGCAGCGATTGAGGGGACTACTGTACATCTACTATTAGGCTTGGGATTTATTGCAAGGCTAAATCATTTGTGTCATGTTAAATTTTTATATCGGCAAGTAGACTTAATAATTCACATATAACGTTTGTTTAGATAAGCGCTTGACCATAACTACGTAATGATAACTATATAATATGCTATTGTAATGTTCCTCTTTTAATGTTTTTAATATATTTTAGTAAAAATATACAACCTTAATTCAAAGAAAATTATATGTCATACTCGTAGTCTACTTTGAATTTTGGTTCCTTCTAAACCTACTGAGTTAGTAATTAAAAAAGTACTCAAACACACTCGTACTTCGTAGGTATTTATTCGTTTTTAGAGAATTGTATTGTCTGTCAACCAGACTGAAAGCTGGATTGGAAGAGAGCTTTACACGATACTATGTATTAAAATTTGGCATTCGACAACGGGAAGTAATGGATTTGACGACGAACCGGAATTACTTAGTGCACACTTGAAATATTGAAACAAAGTCACGGCAAATCTTTTAAATTCTGCAGCAACATTGTCTAGGTAATACTAACACTTCTTTTTGTTATTTTATACCGCCCACCACTAAATAATCTACTAATAAATGTATGTAGTTATTGTATTGTATTTATTTATCATTCCATTGGATCTTACAAACACTTGGCTTCGTCAAATATACATAGTTAGGTACACAGTGTACGTTCATATAAATAACTAGCTAGTTCCCGCGACTTCGTCCGCGTGGAATAGTTATTACCATAAGAACGGGTTAACTCAATAGGAGTTAACCTTAAAAGATAGACATATACTGTTGCAGACATTTTGTTTGATCATTTCAAGAAAAATCATTCTTTTATACATAATTTTGTGATATCTTGAACCGTTTTCTCAGCGCATGCAACGGAAGCCCTCAAAGATGAATAATTTTCCCCGTTTTTTCCACATTTTCCATCATTTCTCGCTCCTATTAGTTGTAGCGTGATGTTATATAGCCTAAAGCCTTCCTCGATGAATGGTCTATCAAACACAAAAAGAATTTTTCAAATCGGACCAGTAGTTCCTGAGATTAGCGCGTTCAAACAAACAAACAAACAAACTCTTCAGCTTTATATATTAGTATATATTACTACATTAGTTTTTATTTGTTTTTAAATGCTTGCGTTCAGAGCTAGACAACCACTTACTAGCAGCGCCCCGCAGTGTTCCCCGGATTAATCGGGGATCAATGTAGCTTACGTGTTAAACCAAAGTTTAGTATGCCCCTATACCAAATTTCATCCCGATCGGTTCAGCCGTTAGAGCGTGAAAAAGTAACAAACATACAATCACACACGCACAAACTTTCAGGTTTATAATAGTGTTACAACGTATGTATTAAAATTTTAACCGACTTACAACTTTATTGTAGCTATACAATAGTATTGACAACGAGGGTAAAACAAAACTACACAATTAACTCGTTAGTTGGTACCTGTTTATACATGTAATTGGGGATCAAACGACCCCGTCATATTTACAAAAAGTAAGTCTTAAATTTTTAGACTTGATTGCCTACGATTGTTTTAACTATAATATAATAATAATATAATAATTTGTTTATTTGACCAAAAACTTACGTGTAGGTACATTACATATTACAAAAACAAATACAATCTTATGCACTAGTACAGTACGTCAGAAGTGTACTGAGCTCTGAGCTCAGTATCCATGGATCTTGTGTTTCAGAGCTGCTGTATCCCGCCGCGGCACATTTACTTAAATTTACAGAGATATATACTTACTTATTTAAATAACGAATATTAATTTTACAAACAAATCAAAACAAAATAAAAACCAGACTATCTACCTACTCAGAGTAAGCAAAATCTACAAAACGTCTACGATTTTTGACATTTTAAGTTTTTTGACAACTACATTTGTTTCAAGTGTTACAGTTATTAATGTATAAAAAGACAAGTTCGTGATTCACTGGATCCATGTCTATACACGGTTTTAATTTGAATAAATAAACTTTAATTGTAATTTGGGCTTTTGTAAAGTTTTTACTAGATTTATTAATTATGTTCTAGTTATAAATAGTAAAGTTTTTCCTGTTTCTTATTCAATCAATACATTGCCAATTGTATATTAGAATCATATTATTGATTAACTGTTAACGATTACTCAAATGCAGGACTGGTAATTTTGAGCTTGTTGTCACGAGACAACTAGGGATGTTTGGCCATGGCAACCAGAGATATAAATATTTTATTATATATTTACTTGCAAAACGGAAAATGACAAAAAATACAAAACACATAACTTCATCGTATTCCATGGCTAGATGATATACTAATAGATATCTTCAATATGTAAACAAAAATTTAATTTATTTTATAATATTTTTATACCAGTATCTACCTAAAGTAGATCGATAACAGTCACCATAGAATCAACCTGTTATGGATATATTTCAGAAGGGTATCAGATATTCAATGAAAAAAAACAATAATCAATACATCTATGTATGTATCTGTATAGTAATTGTTATAGATTTACTTTGCAAGAATAATTTATTTTCCGCTTCTATTTTTACACGTAAACTATAGTGGGTGCACGCGGCTTCGCTCGCTTTAAGAAGTAAAACTTGCATCCCCTATTTCACCCCCACTTTCTTAGCGGATGCCTACGTCATAACATCTACCTTCATTCCAAATTTCAGCCCAATCCGTCCAATGGTTTGGGCTGTGCGTTGATAGATCACTATATCATTCAGTCATTCACCTTTGAGTCATATGTATTACTAGTGGGTGCTCGCGGCTTCGCTTGCATTAAGAAGTAAAACTTGTATCCCCTATTTCACCCCTTTAAAACTAGCATTTCCAAAAATCCTTTCTTAGCAGATGCCTACGTCATAACATCTACCTTCATTCCACAAATTTCAGCCCGATCCGTCCAGTGGTTTGGGCTGTGCGTTGACAGATCACTATATCAGGCAGTCAGTCAGTCACCTTTGAGTTTTATATCTATAGATAAGGATTTCAACCCAATGCTTCTAATTCTTATTAATTAATATTAATTATTGGTTGCAATCATCATTCAATATCACGTAAGTACTCATACATGGGATACGGATAGGATCGTTTCAGTATTTTTAGGAGTTGAAGTGTCGCTATGATGATATGTGTTGGTTGTTTTACTATGCTAAAGAATAATTGCGTCTTTATTTCAAAGCAGCTACGGCTCTGATAGTTTCAAATACAGGACGAATAGCATTTTGAGATTTTGAGCAACAGAAACTAGAGGGCGAGCCGAGTATTTGTATTTATAGGGAATTTGTCAAGCAATTATCAAGCTTTAGTGCAGGAACTGAAATTGTATTAATATATTATTATAAAAGACACAGGTTTGTGATTGTGTGTAATAGGATGTGAGTTTGTTTGTTTATTCTTCACAATATTACAGAAAGAACGATTTGGATGAAATTAGGTACCTATAAACATAGATTAGATTACCTCATAATTATTACTTTTTATTCCGAAGTAACCTCGTCAGAGATCCTTTTATTTAGGTTTTTAGGGAACCTTAATAAAGGTTCCTCCTTTTATATATTTATATTTTAATGTTAATTCACAAAATTCAGAATAAACTCTGTATAATATACTTTAAGCTAGAATAGATCACCACACTCAAATATATATAATCAAAGTGTGTTATATCTACGGGTCGAATTGATAATCTCACTCTCATTGTTGAAGAGGCCGATTAGTAAAAGGTTACATTTGAAAGTATGTAAGTTCGAAAGAAATAGTACTTGGACGGACGTGGGCGCCCACCAGGATGTATCTGCCCAAGAGAACTCCCCTAACGAATTAATTCTGCGGAGGAGTCACGACCCTCAGTGATGAAGAAATACGACTCATAGAGAGAGAGAGAGTATAAAGTAATTGTGACAAATAGGTTACGACAAATTGTTGCTATAATAAAGTTTAATTAACAATCAGGTGTGTTACATTTAAATGTTTATTTATAATTTCTATTGGATTAAAGTTTATTGAACTCAAAATGTCACTCAGTTTGTAATTGTATTTGCTATAATAAACATTTCAGGGGTGAATCGTATTTATCTAAATTAGAAAATATTACAAATGACAAGTAGTTTTCACTGATATACTAGAAACCTGGCCCGGCTTCGACCGGTCACAAATGCGTGACATACCAATACATAAAAACCTTCAATTTTATAAAAAAAAATAAACATATCAAAATCCGATTTGTTTGTGTCCAATTTTGTTTTATACTATGTACGTTGTGATTACAGGAGTGTTATTTCCGTGCAATAATTCACATAGTTTTATTTTATAGTTGGGAAATATCGGAAATCAACTTGTCCACATAGCTATACAGTATCACAGAACACATAAATAAGTGTAAGTTTACAGACAAGACAATGTTAATTTGTAATTCAAAAGGAACGAATATCTATATCTAAAATGTCGATATGTTTTTTTTTATTAAGTTTGAATTTATTTGATTTAAGGAATTATTATTAGCCCTTTATTAGCCGACTTTGAAATTATAGCCACAAATATTTATAAAATCTAAAGATTCTTTGATGGAATACCATATTTAACCGTTTAAGTTTTATTTAATTCAGTGGTAATAATATAATAATAATAAGTTATTAGTTGACGTGTACTGTATATACGTGTGTGTTGCTGTCAGAATTAGACAACATTGTATTGTACAGGTAACGCGTATGCCTCGCATGTGCTTATATTTGTTTGACTGCATTTTGCTGGAACAGAAACTAGGGTCATTTCGCCTGTTCGCGTCCATTTAGTGCAGTTGGCAAGTTTAAAGGAAAGAATAAAAATGTTGCAGCACTAGTTTCAATGAAAAAAAATGTAATGTGATTATTATATAGTCTATTTTAATATTAAGTTTTAGTTTTGTTCGAAACATCTTGTGTTTTATTTTTAAAAAGCAAATTTCGAAATTTGGCTTTTCACCTAGTTTGCGTCCACAAAATCCAAATTGCGTCCACCCGTGTACCATTTTGCGTCCACCAGCTTAAATAAGGTATGTGGGGGTGATATTTTTAAGGAAATGCAAAAAAGACTGGATCTTAATAATTAATTTATTCAAGAATATAATTACTTAAAAATCAACATCATGATCATTTTATAAAGCTCTTTAAAAATAATTAAAATACTTACTAATTATTCTCAGCATAGTAAGACCTTAAATTAAAAAATCCAATATCTTTTTCTTACATATATTCGATTTAATCTAATATTGTGGTCTTGGGATTACCATAATCTTTGCGAATTTGTCTTATAAATTTATTTTTCTTCCGACATTCGCTTAGTGCTTTATTTAATTTTCTTCAAAATATGTTTCCTTTTCCTTCTTGTTTCTTAGCTTTGATGAACTCATCTTAAAAAGAAAAAAAGAATTAAAGAGCCTTCTTTAATTTTTTTCTTTTATCTAGATTTAAAAAACTTAATTTTAAAATTTTAAAAAAATATTGATGCTATCATCTGTATTTCATAAAATGGACGCGATTTGTTACAAGATTATATCCCATACGAATAGTTTGCGTCCACGTGTTATTATAGATCTTTGTGTGTTTCTACACTCATAATAATGTGGACGCAAATTGGGTATTACAAGCGTGTAATACTAATTTCAAAATGAACGGAATCCCAATTTCTATTGATATTTTAATTACATAAAAATAAACAACTAACGAAAACGTAAATGGACGAGTTCGCGTCCACTGTGGACGCAAAGTGCTAGTTTTATAAATTCAGTGTAGTAATTCGCGTCCACCTTATTTTAACTAATTAATAGATAAAAAAAAGCAAATTCATAATAAGTATAGTTCGTTTTTTCATTATTCATGTCTAGAAACAGCTATGTATCCTAAAATTCACATAGATCAAAACAAGAGTTACCGTCAAACGCGCCGCTGCACACTATTTTTTTATCATCCCACAGGTTCGCACTCCGTAGATGAACAACTGAATGAAACTAACTATTTTTTTTAAACAGTTTGAGTAGGCGAACGTAACATTAGTCTATGTGTACGTGCTTCTTATACATAGAGGTGTTGACAGTAATCACTTAACATTTCATTGGTGTGATAATATACGTATTTTCGAATATTTTTAATAGCAGGTCCGTAAAATGGACGCGAATTGGGCGATGGACGCGAAAGGGCGAACTTACCTATGTTTCGTTATTTATGATTGGGGTTGATCGGAAGGACTGACTCAGATTTCTGAAGAGTAAGTGAGTACTGAAAGTAGTCAGTGTATTTATTTGTTACTAAGCTTTTTCTTCTTCTTATCGAATGAGAGTGGCCAAATCTGGTGTCGAGAGTTCATCAAGCCGCCCTAAGGGCCTCTAACATGGCTTAACGACTGCCGCACAAGACAAATAGCCGGGACCTTCAATTTAACGTGTCATCCGACCCACGAAAGTGCCCAAAATGGAATGCCACTTTTCGGTCACCCATCCATAGACTGACCGCGTTGACTTTTGCTTTACATTAGTAATCGCAAGCGATTGCCTCCGCTAGCTGAGCTATGCTGAGTTACTAAGCTAATTTATATAAATATACAATTGTACCGCAACAAGCATCTCGCTTGACGATTTAATCACATATGAGTTTCAAACAACGTTTCACTGCACTGTTTTTATCACCCAGTTATATATACCTTCTTTTTACAGTCTTTCTATTAATTTAACCAGAAATGTAACTTTCCAAGCAGTAGGTATCCTGCCTGACTGGTAGGTTTCTATACCTACGAGGAAATGGGTGGAAAGGTGTGGTACCAGCGGCCTTCAGAGAAACCTACCAGTAATAACTTTTCAATGACACATCACATGCCGATCGATTAGCGTCTAATAAAATTACAGTAGCTATGTGACTTGAAAATATATGTATGTGAATTGTTATTATAGTGATTTGAAAATAATTATTTGTTTTCTTATTGGTGACCCATCACACACGTGAAATGTTTAGCTTGAAAGTGATATAGCTAAACCTTTTGAAGATTAATTTTATTCATAATTCTGCACTTATGGGTGTAATAATCAAGAAGTGACCCTGAATAAATGTGAACATTTTAAACAAACAACCAGCCAGCCCCAACGGAAGACCAGCGCTAGTTGCTTCCACACAACCAGCATTATGCTGAGTTGGGGCTGTGTTGTGGCAGATTTTATGTTTGTTTGTTTATTATGCTCTTACTTGTGTTTGTTTCTCTGATAAATCTGCCATAATAATATTTTCTTTCTTTCTTTCTTTACATGTTTTTGCTTTCATGGTTGTTACCATGTGATTTGATTTCTGAATAGAATTGTTTATCATAACATAAGTTATTTATAAGAATGGGGCTTATCATTTCATATTACATATATTATGTTACTTGTATGGGTTAGTAAATGGTTACCATAGTAGAACTAATTTACTACTAGTTATTTTTTTGTTCATTCCATAGTATTTTGAACAGGTAAGTCAATATCACCATAAAATTCACGCGTCTTTATCGTCGAAAACATAAAAATGGATATTGGAGGCAATATCCAATGTATTGAAACTCCTTAAAGTTATTAGTTAGTGAGCAAATTCTCTTGAAATGCGTTTTCTGAAGGTTTATAATGATGCACGTGAATATTGGACTAGTGAAAATGTGAATTAATTATTATGGTGGTCTGTCTGCATTCTAGGTCACAAAAAATCACGAAGAGAGAGAGAACACCTTCCGGATTAGGGACCTGGTTCAGGCCTAGGTTTATGTTTCTGTGATTAGTGGGTTTGTTGTCAATTTTTACTGTTACGATTTAACAAATGCGCGCTTGCTAGATATTTTTCGGCATAAATAAAGGATTAAATCTCTAAATACGTAACTATGTAGGTAAAGTGTATGTATGGAGGAATGTTTGGTTCACGTAAGTTTCACGTTCACGGTAAGGCTAAATATGTGCTATTCACAGTCGAATCTTTTAAAATTGCTACCTGCTCTGTCAATGTCAATGGCTGTAGTTGGAAGATTGTAATTGGCAGTAAGAATAAGTAAATTAAAACGATAAAAATAATCGAGTGCATGTTAGTATGCATACAAATTATTGTTTCTTTGACTATGTACGTAATTTGATATTATTGATATGCTGGCACGTGTTTAATCTTGTTGATTATGTTATGGTTCAACTTACTGAATGTGTTATAGATGATTAATTGGTTATGGGGTGTTTTTATGAAATGATTATACGAGCTTTATGCCATGGTTGTGTAGTGGCTAGCGATGCCTGCCACGACCCGCTGTGTCTGGCGGCATGCAGGTCTCACAACACTCGCGCCACTACGTGCCCGGAGCTGGATCGATACACTCATGGAGGCAACGAGCTCCAGCACCCTGCCACAGGACTAGAGCTGCCCTCCTCAACACATCCGATACTCTTTCAGGGATATTGGATTGCTGCCGGTTACGATGGCAATTTGCGATGCCGAGTTATGATTAATGTTGTTTATGTCACTGGGCGGTGTGGGAGCACGTACACACGGGGCGGGGCGCACTCACCTGGCACTCGTCACAGGTGTGCACGGAGTAGGGCTGGTCGCAGTCGTAGCGCTGCAGGATGGCGAGGAAGTCGCAGTGCACGCGCGCCACGAGCGCGTCCAGCGCCAGCAGGTCACGCAGCGTGCGCTGGCAGCGTGCGCCGCCCGCCTGCACGTCGGCGCGCGCGCTGCGGTCCAGCGCGGAGGCGGGCGAACGCTCGCAGCAGGCGCGGAGCCGCAGCTCGGCCAGGCGCCGCGCGCGCGCGCCGGCCGCCAGCGCGCACAGGCGCGCCACGTCCTGCCCCCGCAGCGCTGGGCCGCCGCCGCCGCACGCCGCGCCGCAGTCCGCGCCCGCGCCCTCCTGCTCCAGGTCGCACGCGCTCAGCCAGGGGTTGAGGCGCGCGAGCGGACTCTGGGCCAGGCCCGCGGCCGCCATCAGCAGCAGCAGCAGCAGCGGCGGCGCTCGCATGGCGGGGGCGGCGCCGCTAGCGGGGGCCGGCCCGCCGGGCGCGGCGCTGCCTCATACCGCATCGCGCATGGCGACCTACTCTCGCGGCCAGGGCCGCGGGGCCGCCGCGCGGTGTGGGCGCGCCGCCATGTCGCTCTCTCGCCGCTCGACTGACTCCCCCCGGGCGGCATCGATCGCCCCGCGCCCCCGCGCCTGCGCGCGTCCGCGTTATGTAACCCTGCGTGCGCACCCAGCCGCCGGTGCTGGCGCTGCCTCCTGGCGCCCTCTCGCGCCCGCCGCCCGCCGCCGCCGACGTATGCTCGCACCACCCCTACTACTCCACTGTTAGCACAGACTGATAGGAAGGTAAAACGCTGAAACTCACTAGCCCGCACAGGTGGCGCTAAAATACTAACTACTATATCACCTATTTTTCACAGTATAAGTAAATTATTTCTGAGTAGGTATGTGAAATTAAATGAAATTTTAATTTATATCACAACAAAATGAAGAAAAAGAAGAAGAAAATTAATTAGACTAATAAAAGTTACCTATAGTGTTTCAGTAATCCTATGATTTCTTATATTTATGTTTCAATATATACCAGGCCGGTTCTAGTCAATAGAAAACCACAACACAACGTATAAAATATATCACTACCTATTACCTGTGAACCTAGTAGGTGGGTGAATAAGGGTGAAGTTCCTTTGGGTATTTTGGGAAGCAAAGCAGACGCGAGATGTCACTGCGAAAAGATATTGGTGTCCATTCAATCCATGGAGAGAGGGATGAAAATCCTTGATTCAATCATGGTGCATTAAAAAAAACAATGTGGCACACTTATGTACGTAGGTATATTTGACAACCATGGGAATTACTTGTTTCTGAAGTTCTGCAATGTCTCAAACAATTAAGTATTGAAGTAAGTAAACGTACGTGTGCAATGCCATAAATTGAGCTATTTCTATAGCGTACTAAAAATCCAATACTTTATACTAAAAAAATGCCTTTTTGCTACAAATTGCATACCATATTTGAAATGCATTGTTTATATCTAAATAGAATCTATTTTTAATTGCTCATTATTGCAATAACTGTTCTGAACAATGACACAAATAGTTGCAACTTGTGTGGTCTGCACATTCACATCGTTATCCGTATAAGTGTTAACGAGCCATTTGGCGGCGACAATGGCTCAAGAGACAATAGGATCACCGATGTGTGTGCAGTCGGCTGCCAACAGCCTGCGATGCAACGTACGCAACTTCACAGGCTTTGTTGTAATAGCAGTACTACGTAAACATGCCGCGTGACGTATCGCTTCGCTTGGTTGTCTCATTCCCTCGCCAGCTCCGACCCGCGGAGCACGCTCTCTGTCTCCGCTGCGTGACGCAAGCTGCGCCCGCGCAACCAGTGCATTCACTCGTAAACACTCCGCTGCTCGCCCGCGTCGCATCACGGAAACCATTTTATACCAAGTAAAATACCGACTGTGAAGAAATATTAACAGTGCAGTGCCTAGTGCGTCACGTTGGAACGAATTAAGAAATCGAAGCGAAGGTTGGATTTCAACACACATAATGGACGCAACAAGTAAGCTTAAACTGGTTTCAAAATTAAGATAAAAACGCGTCATGCCTTCCGCTCGAGATCGTGAGATAAGTTGATGTACCTACATACGTTTTTACATCCGTACCTGTACTTACGTACATCGACAACAAACTAAGCATTATTCTTAGAGAGGAATCAACGGGCGTCATTGAATATTAAATTAATGAGATGCTTAATAGTCAACTAATTAAATACATTTCTGAGTAAATACCTACGTGCTCATTCAGATATAAGAATAAAGACATGTACAACGAGTAGTGTTTGTATGGACAATGTAAGCCTTATGTGATGCGGGCTTTTCCATCTATTACATATTCATATCTATGTATGGTTAGAATGTAAGATCCGTAATTTGTAGGTACATAAGGCATTTATACGAAATAATGTTTCATTCCTTCCTTCATTGCACCAAATACTCAAACACTACCTTCGCCACTGACTGCAATGTTCATCGTAATCTACCGTAGTAAAATATCAAATCGTGCGTGAGTGCTAAACCACCAATGCCATTTCCAAGAACCACTAACTATGAAATGAATTAGCGAAATGATTATTAACGGAACTGTTAATATCGACCGTTAAGTCTCTTTGAGAGCCTTGTATCTGATTCACGCCCTAAATAACTTCTAAAATAGACATCCATTGCATCAGAATTTATAAATTGGACTTAACATAAATATTCGTCGCCAGTTGTAAGGTAAACAACAAGGTCGTTTATCGTATTGTTCAAATATTTGATGCGCAAATAAATGCTGATCAGAATTTAATAGGAATACGGTTTTTCATACAAATAAGCATTCATTAACATGACACTCACTCACAATGTTCCAAGAACTAAAACATTTAAGTAATATCTGATTTAGGAAAAGTTGAAAATTATATCTCAGCCAGCTACACCTAGCATTTACCCAAACGCTTTGAAATCCGAATAATGTTAGTGAAACTCGACAGTTATTCAATCAATTACTATACGCTGTAAGATTTCCCTCCTCTAGCTGGGTTATGTTAGGTTACGTTTTTTTTTCTATTATATATCCTACAAATTGGGAACGCTAGATGTACCCAGACTTTAACCAATGCACTTTCGTAGTTTACTTCTGTATGTTGTGTTAGTGTTAGGTAAACCCGAGTGAACTTACTTTTTTTTTAAAGTTTACTAAATACCCTACATTTACTCGTAACATATCCATTTCTATAGTGATTGTTAAGGTTACATATATACCTACGTTTAATCACATAAACTAATTAACACGCATGTCTTGAATACCCCACTTGTGATGTAGTCTTATTTGTTTTTATCATCCGCAGATCAATAGGAAATGTCATACCAGATTCCAGTTCATTGTTGACTTAAAAAAACTAGATAAATATGTAAAACCACAAAAGAAAATGAGTACTTACCTAGATAAGAAATAAAATGCATATACCTACTTATTACATGCATAATAACACAAAGGAAAACAGATAATGAACGTTACGTATCATGCCCATAGTTATAATTAAAATTATAAACTTTTAACTTTTACTCGTGATCTATTTACTGCGACATTTAATTTTATCTTTCGAAGTTGATCCTTAACATTTGAACCAGAATAAAATAGGAGCAGCCGATAATATCAGATGATAGATATTGCATCGATCTTTTTTGGGTAGTTTTATATATCTTTTGGCTTTTGAAAGTAGAATAGTATATAGATAAACATTTTATCCATAATTGGTTCGAATTACATGTCATGAATTACTATTATTAAATTAGAAATACATTCTAAATCATCATCATCATAAATTTAAGGGCCGGGCCCTTGTCTGTGGAGTATGCGCCATCCTTTCCGGTCTTCTGCCAATTCCTTGACCTCCTTATACGACATGACACCCGCCTTTTCTTTTATTTGGTCCATGTATGATCTTCTCGGCCTTCCTCTTCCTCTTCGGGCTTCCAATTTTCCTTCCATGATGTTTCTTATAAATTCGTCATGTCGTATAAGGTGGCCAACCATCTTCCCTCTTCTGTTTTCAATAGTTGCCAGTATTGTACGGTGTTCTTGGACCATGCTCAGCACTTCTTCATTGGTCTTTCTTTCTGTCCAACTAATTTTCTCCATCCGCCGCCAGCACCACATTTCAAAAGCTTCTATTCGTTCTCTATCTCTTTGAGTCATGGTCCAAGTTTCGCTTCCATAAAGAGCAATACTCCATATGTAAGATTTTATGAGCTGTTTTCTTTGTGTACTTAATATGCATACTTAAGTGCTTAAATTTCAATTCGTAAATTTACAAATACATCAAAAAGATTCACATACGATTGTCAATAATTCCATTGCGACAATCAATGAAAACACTCGTATTTGTATACTCTCATATTTGAGAGCCATAAACTTTATTCATAGCACATAAAAAACTTGCTCAAGGAAATAAAATTGTAAATGCAATTGCCTTGTCATGAGTTTTATCTAGTGTTTGCGCGTTTCACATTATCAGGTCATAAAAAATATGCACAGAATATTATTTTTATGGGTTTATGGTCAGCTAGTTCCTCTTATACCTAGTAAAGTTTTTAATCACTTAGTGGTTACAGAAATTGATTGTTTATTTATAACTGTACATGTCCCACAAAACAGGAGATAATTTTCATGTGTCGTTAAAAATGTGAAAATTACAACTGAAGTCAACGTCAACACATGTAAAATGTTCACAAAAACGGTACATATTCCTAACAGTGTCTATCTAAATCGTCGTCATAATAAAGGAAAAGTAATAAGCCACCAAAAAACAGTAACCATCACTTCATTAGGTTTTCTCTGACCAATAACACAAGCGTTTGCTTAGTATGTGACTAGATGGCGCTGTGTACAATGCCGCGAAGTTTTTATATACTTCATCATCATCATCAGCCCGCTATCGCCCACTGCTAAACATAGGCCTCTCTTCTTGAACGCCACTCGTCCCAGTCCTGTGCAGATTGAATCCAGGTGAATTTTATATAACTAATTACCAGAGTAGATAAGTACGGCTTTGCTCGCGTGCCGTCGGTATAGCAATATATACTATTCTCATACCAAAAACACGTTGATTCGTTGCTCCGTAAAAGTAGGACAAGCAGACCAACAAACCAGCAAAACACTTTCTCTTTAATGCTAGGAATAAAGATGGTTTATTTCTTTGGTCCTAAATTGGCACCTATTTAAAGCAGGCGGTAGGTCGCGGCGGTGGCGGCGGCGGCACCGACACCGGCGACGCTCGCAGCCCCCAGCACCTGCCACCTCCCCACCTGCAGCTCCTGTCAGCTCGCAGCCACTGACAGCTTCCTTGGAACTGACAGCTGCCTTGCACACGCCGGCGCGACCGCCACCGCTGGCGCAGCGGTTTGACTCATTGTCCAATCGATTTGTGCAATATGGTAACTTGTTGACACACTAACGGGCAAAGGTTAAGGTTACCGAGTTATAGAAAAAGAAGCACTGTATTTTTTCTTGGTTATAGAGAATTCTTGCTTCATAAACTATTTTCACTTGTCGAAATTGTAAATAATATTTTTCGCTTTTTTCAATATTTTGTTGTAATAAACTAGGTATCTTTTTTCACATGGCAATGCATTTGGTGAGGGTTCTTATGGACACATAATGAAACATTTTTTTTATCGTCTAATAATATCGCTAAAAAAATTCACTGACAAAACGGAAACGCAAACTCTCATAGTGAACAGAAATCTATGATAACTTACAGATTTTTGTTGTGAAAAAAGTTAATTGTAAAACTTTTTAAGCTTAGATGTGCTATTACTGATGATTAATTTTTGTTTCAGTATACTTTAAATGTCTCTTGTGAGTATTTAACTCTTTTGATTATCTTCATTGAACTATTTATTATTGCTTACACTATGACCACAAAATACCTAATTAAGTATATGTGTTACCATAATATTCGTGGAAGTCGGAAAAACCGACATTTATAACAAACATTAGCCATTCTATGATGTTATAATACTTATTTAAATAAGATTTAGTAGGTACCTTATTAACACTAATAGAACTAAAAAAGAGTATTTACATCTAAACTAAATTTAAACAATCTACATGTGGTATGGAGCCAAGAACGCTGGCTGCATTCCCACGCTGGATTGCTATAGAAATCCTTTGCGCAAGGAACCAGCCAGCGTTCTTGTCTCTAGTGATGTCAATCAACATTTTATTTAATTTTTTTTATAAAAGACAGTGTTTTACCCCACGGACCAAAAGTTTCGTAGTAGGTAGGTACCTTAGTATATTATTCAAACCTAATTTAAATTCGAATGATGACAAGGTTGACTCAGCTGTTTTTTAGGTATAAATGTGATATCAATTGGTCTTATTATAATTATAACGAAGACAAAAACCAAGACGAGAAGTAAAAGAAAAAATAAAAATTCTACATCATCAGGCAGGTTGTAGTCAAACATAAACCTATCCCACGTACAAAAAAAGGAAGCAATATCTACTTCGCATTCACATTTTGAGTTCATAACCACTACATAACAGCAAGCAATGCAAGTATTGTCTGTAACAGAGGAAGCATGATATTACGTGAGCCGAACAATTACTGCATTTAAGTAACAATTACATATCTACAGGCTTACTTTTACACTTTTACCGCCGTTTCAAGTACGATTTATGTAACTATACTTATAAACTATGAACTGCAAAGTAGGACGTCCCGTTACCTAATGATTTGATAAACACTTTTCGAAAGGCATAATGGAAATTCGTGGATAAGCCTGTCTGATGCATGTTAATTTACACTAACCGAGTCCTTAGAAGAGGTTGACAGTTATTTAATAACCGAGTCCTTAGAAGAGGTTGACAGTTATTTAATGAATAGTTGAGGTACATATGTTTCAAGTTCAAGAACAGTATAGGTTCTAAATTGTTTTAGTTGTTTATATAGAGATTTGGGCATTATTGGGTATTTTCGCATTTCCGGAAGGGGCTATCTATGGACGGACGTCGGTTTAACTTTTCAATAACTTGTTCTTGTTTGAATTCTCAGTAGATCAGTGGTAATTCGATCCCATACACTCGAACACGTAGGTAACTTTCTATGACAGATTCCAGATGCAATTCCCAGTATTTTGATTGGATGAGATCATTAACCCTTGTTCAGCTTACCTAAAATACCTACCATATTCTTTCGTGCCAGATAACGTCATTCAAAATTAAACAACAAGCGAAAATAACACACTTGTGACTAACACGACCTCTCTGACCCCTTGATTTACCACTTACACAATTATACAAATATGTATATAATACATTTTAATACAAACACCATTGTGATTCAGACATATATACGTATAGAAATAATTGTAACTAAGCATGTTTGAATGTGTGTCTACTCATTAAATACTATAAATACCACGTCAGTAAGTCAGACTTATAAAAATTGTTACCTCTGCGTAAACACCTACTTAAACTTAGTGTGGCAAAAATTTTAGTGACATTTAAAACTATCTTACGACGGAGCAGTAGTCGAATGTTCTTAACAATTAACAAAACAACTGTCTTAGTGTATTTCAATAAGAAATCAATGATGAAAATATTTATTGCATTAGTGTCTGTACGATGTATCTGCCCAAGTAATGTCTCAATTAATGAACTATGCAAAAGATGAAGACCCTGAGTAATGAAAAATATTTACTGAAAAAAGTAATTATAACAGATATACGACTTCATTATAAATAGCCCCTCTAGATATAACATCTTAGTCCAATGAACATAAATTAAAACAAAGTATTGGTCTAATTCCAGTGGAGAACAAGATGGGTCTACCTCCCCCGTACGAGCAGTCGCAGCCCAGCCCAGCACCACCTCCGTCCTATTTCGGAGACAACCCTCCACAACCAGCTGGCTTCGTGGTCCCTGCAGCAGCTCCGCGCACCACCGTCATTACTTCTGGACCTGGCAACCCTGCGCCTGTGAAACTAGGCCCGGGACCAACTGGCACCACCTGTGCCACGTGTAACAAGAGCATCGTCACACGAGTGGACTATGTGCCTAATAACAGGACGCACATCGTGTCGGCTGCTCTCTGTGTGCTAGCTGGGTGAGTGAACAGAATAGAATATTTTATTTCTTACCTTAAAGATAACTTAATTAACAGAGTTTTGCTTTGATTTTAATTACACTTATCCTAGTGTTACCAGTGGCTATTGCACTAGATACCCCTGAAATGCAGCAGCCACAGATGCTTTTAAAATTGTATGATTAAAACAAAAAAATATTCACATTGCACACAAGGTCATTCATTTAGCCTGATACTAAGCAATATCACTCACTTTACACATGCGTTAAATATGACGTTTTACTTGTGTTTATGGGCATGGTGTGATTCACTTCATCATCGACTTTTTAGACTTTAGACTTTTCGATTCAAAATGAATGTTGTTAAAACTTGTACGACAGGAATAGAAAGAAAATAAACAAAAAAAAAACAAAACGAAGTTTAAGTGAATTTCCTCAGATCTTCCTATTTTTTTTAAAATAATATATATGTAAAGAGACAGTGAGCAAACGCATTCAAACATATCCACTGAAGTAGGCTCTTCATATATCAAGAATGATCAATAAATCAACCAAAACTCCCCATATTGTAAATCAGATGATACTCCAATTTGAAGCAATCGATGAAACGTAAAGAAACAGCATCCCTCTTCAATTTACGGAACGAGTTCGAATGAATAATGCAACTATGTTTCAATATTGCAGCCGGATATGGATTCCGCTGCATACCTTTATTGATTAAACATTCTTTGTACCAAACTGGGTAACGAACAAACTCAATGTTTATTGTACAGGATAGATGGTCGAAATTTATGATTGCTGTAAAATTTTGTCGTAAAACATGTCATCCCATATTCATAAGTTTAAATTATTCTATGTGCGTTAATGACAACAAAACTGTTTCATTATCCTGTCATTTATTTATATACAATGTTTACAAGTTTATTCAACTTGAAGAGTGCTCCGCGATAACCCGTGTTAATCCAAACAGATTGTGTCACAGCATAGGTATAGGTAATATAGGTATGCAATAATGGTATCCGTTAGCGTCAAGTCAAGCAATTGCCGCCAAAAAAGACAGAGTGGCATCTAGGCCTGCCATGGTCATACAACACGCTACTTTGTAGGTGTCGTATGAAAAGTTTGGACAGCAGAGTTTGCCACAATATTCGAAGTTAGTTACTTACTTACACTTTCTATACATAGGTATACGTGTATTAATGCGATGTGTTCGTCCACAGATGCTGCTGCGGCTGCTTCGTGCCGTACTGCATGCGCTCGTGCAAGACTGCCAACCACTACTGCCCGCAGTGCCGCGCCTTCGTCGGCTCCTACACGCCCTCCTGAACACGACCTCTTTGCCAACATGTACTACATCACTCATTACACTATAACATATATTTTATTTTGACTATTCGCGAATTAAAAGAAAAAGTAAATAGTAGTTCAGGTATGAACCAAATCTAAAAGGAAATCTTCCATATGTTGCATAATAATATATGTTAAATGAAGTTTGAACGGCGATAATAATGGCATAGTATAGGTGTCTTTGCATTACTATACAACTAATTTTATGTACATGTTCCTTTACCATGCCTATATTGTTAATTCTGAATTGCAATTGTGTCTTCGCTTGCCTTCCTACTATGCGAGTCGGTTCGAGACGCGACAGTTTTATTGTTATCATTTTATATATACAGTACATACACTCATCAGATTTTTTATGTCTACGTTTTATTGGGCTGAATGTCACTAAAACTATCTTACGTACATAGACTATCGTGCTCGTATACTTACTCGCGTACTTATAATGTAACTTAATAGATAGATAGGTTTGAATAAAGGTATGTGGTGACGCTTAATCTAATTAATGTAATGAAGTCGAATAATTAAATAAAGATACTAAGATCTGAAGGCACACAGACGCTATGCATTAATTTGTTGTCATACTCTCACAAAAATTGTATTTCGTTCTTGTTTTGCTACTATGGCGTTGTTTTTTTTAATTAGGTATTTATTACTTTTTAATAAATCATGAATTTAAAGTGAATTTCTTAAAATTTATACAATTTTAATGTTACTTATCTTAAAAATAATTAATTGTGTAGGTTCTGTCATTCCGTTATTTCTGCTCTTAGTGCATCTAACATGGAAATATAAAAATACGGAATAGATAAATAAATAATTAATTAGAAAATATAAAAAAAACTATTACTCAGATAAGTGTAGCTACTCTATGTAAATGTTGGTAGTTATTATTTTAAAACTACTTCTTTGATTGTTCTGTGATAGGTAGTTGTAAAAATAAATTGAATAAATCGTAAAATAAAACTATTTCTTAAAAATCACTTCGTGACTTTTATTTCATTTTATATTAGTACTTAAACACAAATTAACAAGACTTATTGTATATGGATTGTAATAGATACATTTTCATAAAATATACCTGATTTCAAAACGAAAATAATCTTATCTTGTTTAAAAAATACCACACATTTTATCATATAAGATTGTATAAATATTTATTTTATCGTGGTACATAAATAAGCCTTAGATACTCATTTGTAACATATTTCCTAAAAATAAAGCTATAATTTACAATGCCCTCCCTTTCAAAATTGAAGAAGCGCATTGGACACATTTTAACAATGAAAATGGACGAAATCCTTTGAAAAGGTTATTGGCGCATTTTCATTTACGGTGGGATCTAGAGCAAATATGAATTACCTGTAGGATATACACACCTGATAATATTTTTGGCGATTTCTATACATACTAATAACTCTTAAAACTGTAACATCATCTTCTTCAATCGTTGTTGATCCACTATAGAACTTCACTAACATGTCTTTACTTCTACAAAAAGTAATTCATAACTTATTGTTGATGCTGTTCCTTATTCACGAATCACGCCACAGATCACGGTACATCATGATATTGGCACAGAAATATTAGTGTCCCGAAAGTGCTTATAAATTACTATAAATATTAAATAATGGACTTCCTGGCGTAAACCCCGAGGAACTTCGCGCAGTGTGGGCAGTAGTGTTCCACGTTCTTCCAGCGCTTGGATACATAGGGAAGCACGCAGCAACACAACCACCTGGAACCATTGAGGGAAGTATATTAGAAATACAAATTTACTAAGGCGGTTCTCAGAAACTATAATATATCTATAATAGTTCTCTTTGTATTAGATTAGGGGATTAGTGACGTGTTTGTACAAGAAGCTGCGGGAGAGTGCGACTCGATAGACGATGAGTAAGAAATCGGCTATTAACAAATTTGGCTATTGACGATACAGATAATTCTATTGGCCTATGTGATGGTACCTGGCTAAAAATTGAAATCAAAATACATCAGTAAAGTTATGGAATATAGAATAAACACAGCCTGGATTTAACCGAAATCGACATGAGCAATATCTAATATTAAAATGTATCTAGGAATCCTTACCTCCTTATCCTTTTTTTTTGTACGTAATCTAGGAAATAGTAGATATGAATTCTGCTAATACAGGATACATTAATCATCATTGCTTACCTACGTAAAAAATAAAGGAAATAAAATATGCTTAGTAACTTGATGATTATGGCGCTGTCATGTAATTAATTATTTGCATTTACCAGAAGAATATCCCGAGCACGATCGCGACGATATGCGTGTGAGTCGAGTTGGTGTAGTGCGCGCGAGTCATCACGTCTTCTTGGCAGTGCGGGCAGCGCATGCCCACCGGCTCCGACCCCACCTGCGGAGGTACAAACCATCTTACTAGACCTTCTTCAGCATCCCCCTACGTACATAATACTATGAAAGACACAGAAATGTTACTTCGGGAATCATTGCAATTTATTTATATATTTATTTATCTGCTATATAAAAATAAGTCGGGGTTTCCTTTCAGACGCTATAACTCCAGAACGCACGAACCGATTTCCACGGTTTTGCATTCGTTGGAAAGGTATCGGGCTCCGTGAGGTTAATAGCAAAGAAAATTCAGGAAAAAAAAACAACAGAAAAGCGGAAAAACAGGGAAAATCTAAAAACTCACTGTAAAACATTGTGTATTTTCTTTTATTATAATAGGATGGGCTGCTAGTATAATATATAATTCAACTACTTATTTATTGACAAGTTACCACTTGTCAATAAATAAGTATCTAGTTGAATTATGTAGTAGTGGGAGAGAGACTTGGTAATTGAAGCATCTGCACAAATGTCTAGATTTTCAAGTTACGTGTTCGTCTACACGCATTTGTGGATATTGGAGGATCACAGTATTGAAGAGCATGGCTCTTCGGCTAAATAATCTGCGCTCTTGTCACGATACACTTGTCTAATAAAACTTCCCCAACAATTCGATTCTACTGAGGAGACATGGCTCTAGACGAGTAGTAAGGAATACGACTCACTCCAGAAGCACAGAATAAAGAAGGCCAGAAGTAAGTACCTATATTATAATTTCATTATGTAGGTATACATACATATATATTGTTATTGCAGGTATTATTATATTATATGATATTGACTTGATTTGACGTAATACTACTAATCTGAATGAAAGCGGTAAGTACCTGCAATAAATCCAGTTCGATGCAGACTGAGTGGTCCGTGCTCTGGCCTATCTGGTGATAAGCTGGGGTTTCCACTGGAACGGGACATTATATATATTAAAAAAGATTAATCATTAAAAAAAATACAAGTCTTGGTTGTTTTTAACGTACCTATATAAAAATATATTCTTCTTGTCTGGAAGAGATCGCTCTACGCTATATAGGCCGTCCAGGTTAGGTAATATTTCTGTAAATCATTTTGAATTTTTGTTTCCTGGTGTACAATATAGCTATATTGATTAATTGATTGATTTCAATAGAGTTTACATTAATATTAAAATAAGGATAATGATTTGTTCATCATGAGAATACGACCGATGATTATTGGAATGGTAACTGAACATAATAAATAGGCATGTGATTCAAATAAATGAAACCTAGAACAAATACTAATTCATCGAGTGACCTGTACTAACCACATTAGTAACCGCGGGTGTGATAATACTACCGATATTTAATATAATTCCTATACCTAGTCATAGATTACCTATAGTCTTACCATCTACTTACTTAGACCATCTTTAAGGTTTTCTAAAGATTTTTAAGGTGCACGCTTTTTATTATGTAGTAGTTAAAAGTAGTACTTACTTTTATTATTTTTCTCCTTATTTTTGTGTTATTATTGTAAATATACTTATGTATGTTCCTATAGTTCTACACTAATATTTCACCATTACGATTTCGTATCAAGTTGATAATATTTATAACTATGTAATTACTCAATGCTTGTGGCTTCACTCGTGGTGTTTTTGGAAAGCCTGTCACTCTCAGGGTCCCATACTTCCACCACACCTAGAATCACGATAATCCGTGCCTACATTGCAGCATGAAAGCGAACCAGACTAACAAACACACTCCCGTCACTTACAACACATAACATATTCAGTGTGATTAAACAAACAAAAACACCTTCTTCTTTATAAACACGTTTAGCCGTATTGTTTTATTTTGTACAATGCGGCGTTTTTGATGCCGCTGATAACAAAGTGATAACTGGATCGAGTCCATGTGATAACTACAGTACAAGGAAAATCAATGATCTCTTGATACAGATATTTTACAGAAAGAAAAATGAAAACCCTTAGGTTTGTGGGGCTCTTATTGTATGTTATGTAGCTACAGAACTATATAAATATACTTCTATAATTTTTTTGCTAAAGTCGGAATAATCTGAAATTTATACTCTCTGGTCCTTTTCTCATAGCTGAATATAAATAAAACAATTATTGAACATATAATTGCATAATAAACAACTATATATTATTAAAAGTATTGGTAACTAAAATTTACTTACTTTTTGAAGAAATACGGTTAACCTGTGAGGACACACTTGTTTCCAATGTTATAGGTAATATTTCATTAGTTGTTACACTCAAACACTTGTGTACATCTAATTATATATACAACTCCGTTTAACGTGTATATACAACCCCGTTTAAAGTGTATATAGAAACTTTATGTACTCGTAGATTTGCACCACACCGCGTGTTATATTTACATCACATTACGTAAAATTATTTATATTTCTTTTACTCTCACTACAGTTATAGTTAGACTTGTATTCCAATAAAAAATATGATAATATCTATCTTAATTATATCTTTTGGTCGCAGTTCACACACAGTTCTTTCCACTCTGTTTTTATTTGCACCTTATTTTTCCTTTCTTGTTCTGTAATATACGTGCGCATGAACGCCCGATATGATATCGACAGAGTCGATAGATAATAACGTTGGTTATCGAATAGCTAGCACAGCACTAGGTCACTACTGCTTTAATATATCTACGTGGACATGTATTATCTATTGACAGAGTCGATAGATAATAACGTTGGTTATCGAATAGCTAGCACAGCACTAGGTCACTACTGCTTTAATATATCTACGTGGACATGTATTATCTATTGACAGAGTCGATAGATAATAACGTTGGTTATCGAATAGCTAGCACAGCACTAGGTCACTACTGCTTTAATATATCTACGTGGACATGTATTATCTATTGACAGAGTCGATAGATAATAACGTTGGTTATCGAATAGATAGCACAGCACTAGGTCACTACTGCTTTAATATATCTACGTGGACATGTATTATCTATTGACAGAGTCGATAGATAATAACGTTGGTTATCGAATAGCTAGCACAGCACTAGGTCACTACTGCTTTAATATATCTACGTGGACATGTATTATCTATTGACAGAGTCGATAGATAATAACGTTGGTTATCGAATAGCTAGCACAGCACTAGGTCACTACTGCTTTAATATATCTACGTGGACATGTATTATCTATTGACAGAGTCGATAGATAATAACGTTGATTATCGAATAGATAGCACAGCACTAGGTCACTACTGCTTTAATATATCTACGTGGACATGTATTATCTATTGACAGAGTCGATAGATAATAACGTTGGTTATCGAATAGCTAGCACAGCACTAGGTCACTACTGCTTTAATATATCTACGTGGACATGTATTATCTATTGACAGAGTCGATAGATAATAACGTTGGTTATCGAATAGATAGCACAGCACTAGGTCACTACTGCTTTAATATATCTACGTGGACATGTATTATCTATTGACAGAGTCGATAGATAATAACGTTGGTTATCGAATAGCTAGCACAGCACTAGGTCACTACTGCTTTAATATATCTACGTGGACATGTATTATCTATTGACAGAGTCGATAGATAATAACGTTGGTTATCGAATAGCTAGCACAGCACTAGGTCACTACTGCTTTAATATATCTACGTGGACATGTATTATCTATTGACAGAGTCGATAGATAATAACGTTGGTTATCGAATAGATAGCACAGCACTAGGTCACTACTGCTTTAATATATCTACGTGGACATGTATTATCTATTGACAGAGTCGATAGATAATAACGTTGGTTATCGAATAGCTAGCACAGCACTAGGTCACTACTGCTTTAATATATCTACGTGGACATGTATTATCTATTGACAGAGTCGATAGATAATAACGTTGGTTATCGAATAGCTAGCACAGCACTAGGTCACTACTGCTTTAATATATCTACGTGGACATGTATTATCTATTGACAGGCCTAAGCTAAATAGCTAAGTAACTAGCGAATACCCGCGACTTCACTCATATTATTTTTTTAATAAATAATACAAAGGTAAATCCTCGGTAATCCTATCTATATACCTAAAATCGTGAAGATTCGTCGCTCTATCAAAGCTTAAAAAAGTAGCAAATCATATCAACAAAGCAGCACTAACTTTTGCAAAACTTTCGCGCTATGGTACAAATGAGTGACGTATAAAAATAAAAGTAGGTATAATTAATGAACACTAACTAAAGTATCAAGTTTTAACGGACCTATAGCTGCTGTAAATATTAGTGTTTATATGTACCTACTGATTTATTTTTCCAGGGTAGTTATTACATAGTAATAACGTAGGTAGGTGATTAAACTTATAAGTGACTAGGACAACTATATAAATTATGAAATGCAGACTGTAATTTTTTTTTCTAGAATTGAATATTCATACAATGTATAAATATGTATGTATCATGATAATATTTATAATTTACAAGAATGCAAACAATTCCAATCACGTTAGGTAGTGTCGACATTCGGTTTCAGCTTCTTCGGGTTGCATTTCCCGGCTAAAATAAAAAAGGTTTAACACATCCGATTTTAGAAAGAGCAACACGTTTTCATCTCTTTCGCACAGTCGGAAACACAGTAGTATTTACTCAATAACAGATGGCGCTGTCTCCAATTATCAGAATATTAAAACTTTGCATAATTCCGATATTTTTAAATAATAGATACTTTATCATGTTAAGTACCTACTTAAAATTTTCTTGATCACAATAGTTTAATAGAGAAATAAAATGAGCAATTATTACAAGTGGCGCTACCTCTATTAGGTATACATTGTTTAGACAGGGTCGATGTTAAAATCACTAAGTGGTGCGAATTCAAAACTTTAAAAAAATAAAATGTCAGGCACGTCACAGACAGAGTCACATCACAGTCATGAATTTTATTATGTTATGATTGTGGAATTATAATTTGTTTGTTAACGAAAATTCGACGGGAATTCGAAACGAACTGGTGCAAACAAAATACTACATTTAGTTAGCAGCATCTAACAAAGATCATAGGTACTAACTGAGCTTATGTTGCCAAATGCCAATTGATTTACTGATGAAAGATTTCGACGAGTAGTGCATAAAATCCATTCCAGTTTGAATAAAAATGGACGTAGATTTATTGAGACCAGGCACTGTGCCTATTTCTCCCGATACTATATTGTGGTATGAGTTCCTCCTCGACCCGAATCTACTGAAGAATCATCTCTCCAAACCAAACCCAGGTAAAAACATTTTGTAAACATAACCTTAAAATGCAAATATAAATTGTTTACTGATGAATATAGTGCCTAAATATGTTCAGATGTGTAAGTAAGCTTAAATTACTGGGAGACTCTATTATGAGTTTCTTCTTGACCTATACATATCACAGTCATGGGGGTTTGAGGCACCGAGATCATCTCTCTAAGTTTAAAGGGTGCTGAATAAATTGTTTCTGGGCACTATCATGGCCAGTGCCACCCCTGCCACATCTTGTTACTGGTGATAGAAATCAATACACAGTGTAATAGGATGAGAGTCGTAGAATATTTAACATTACCATTATGATTAGTTGTTCTAATACTTTTTCTCTCTCTCTATTAGACAACCACTTTGAATAACATTATAAAATAAGCAGGACTTGAGTTGGGATTTGCATTTGTAATGTATTGTTACAGAGCCATCAGCATGTGAGCTGATTGAAGTGTTCCAAGCAGTGGGCAACAAGACCAGCTCCAAGCCACCGAGCGAGAGAGTGGTAGATGTGGAGGGTCCTCCCACACCTCCATCCTGGACCCGCCTGGGACAGTACTCCAGGAAACAGATGGCATTGAAGATCCTGGCTCTGAAAGTGGCTGCCTCGCTGCATTGGAATTTAGGTAAGTGGAACTGAGTTATAATAATGCCCATGAGAATTCCCTTTGAGCAATAAATCAATTCTGTGGAGAAGTTACAATACAACCCTCAGTGGGGAAAAAGCTTTTGTTAACATATTTTACAATGAACTTGTAAAAAAAGATTTGTTAATTAAGGAGTAATCATACAACCTTAATATGAATTGAACATATAGTTAATCACAAAAAACTACTAATACTGATACTAATTCCTTTTGTCACATGTATTTATTTTGTGGAAATTGCTTGATATGTGTTAAAATACATGAATACACTCTAAATTTTAATAAACTAACACTGTAATTGATTTTTAGATTCAATTGTATGTTCTAACTAAATTAACAACTAACCTTTTTAATTTCAGATATATTTGAAGCAAAACTTGCGCCTCAGACCCAGTATCAGTTGATCAGATCAGATCTCATCTTTGTGAACTCAAGTTTCATTACACCTCCAGAGACTCAGGTGAGATGAATTAATCTTTCTAATTAAAGTAACTAATTACACTGGGCATTATCTGGTTTGTACCTCTAAATCAAGATTCCTGTAAATTATTTTTAAAAACACTAGGAATGGAAATTTGCTTGAGTTGATTTATAAATTAAAAGTTGCCCTGCAATGCTCCATGTATTTATCAGCGATAGAAAGTAGCCTCAAAATGTCTAAAATATTTAAAAAAAACATACAATTAAAACATACATAAGTACTATTGCTACATACTTTCTTACTTTATTTTTAGGTGTAAAAAAGATATCACAAACTAAATATTATTATATATATTTTAGACTTAACTTTGGCTTCTATAAATGAGAATCATATTTATTTACCTAGTTTTCTTTGATTTCTGATTACAGGATGTACCAGCAGACTTGATTGTGGATCCCAAGCTTTTTGCAAATATTTTGCACCACAGATGGGTGGTCCGCTTCCCGGTGAAGACAGCAATCTATGCCAAATCAAACAAGATGGCTTTCATGCATGTGTTAGTACTGATATTTTACTAAGCAAACTGTAACTTTTAGAGTTTGGTCTATCTTCTTCTATCTATATATATAAAACTCAAAGGTGACTGACTGATTGACTGACTGACTAATATAGTGATCTATCAACACACAGCCCAAACCACTGGACGGATTGGGCTGAAATTTGGAATGAAGGTAGATGTTATGACGTAGGCACCCGCTAAAAAAGGATTTTTGGAAATGCCACTTTTAAAGGGGTGAAATAGGGGTGCAAGTTTTACTTCTTAATGTGAACGAAGCCGCGAGCCCCCACTAGTCAAGTATAAGTTACAATCCTACATACTATATTGATAAAATTAAAGATTAACACAAAAATGTACCTTGGCTGTGATGGTAGTTGCACTGATTTATTTTTCTATAGCTAAAAATAATTTCATTTTCAAATTTTGTCTGTTACAGGCCAGGAATGCAAGGAGAAAACAACTTTTCCACATTAAATCCCACCTTTGAGAAAGTTCTTCGTTTGTGTGAAGCATCTCTTGTACACAGTATCAAGTTCCTAGAGGACATTCTGGCTCAGTATGAGCCTGGGTCCAGAGAATCCAAGAGGTTCAAGGTACCTGTCATGGAGACCTACCTCCACCTCACTGAAGACTCTGACGACAACTTCAGTCACGACTGGAACGCAGGCTACAACACCATCACCCAATATGAACTCGCCATGCAAATCCATTACGACCTTTGCTACAACTACTTCTTCTATGGCCACCATGACTCGGCCAAAAAACATATTCTCGGGTGTAGAGAAAATCTAGAAATGTTGGAAAAAGATGTTTTATTGAATGGTTATGGAGGTCAAAGACGAATGCCATGGGGAAAGTTCTACTACGCTAGCATGAGCAATGAAGACATCACTGGCTACATCAGGGCTTTGAATCTAGGCTATGAGTTGTTCGGTGAAGAACCTTCCCTTCTGCAGAGGTTGCAGGAGAGTATTGCAAATCATTACACGGGGATCATAGCAGTGTTGCAAGCAGACAACCTCGCCAGGGAAATAGCCATCATTCATAGACAAGTGGTCGAGTTAGATATACAGGGGTCTTCATCCAGTGGAGCATTCACAGTGGCTAGAGATCTCCTGAACAGAGTCTCAGCTCTTAACGCGGTCAGATACGCTCTAGAAGGAGGTATACCGTCCACTCACCCTGACTTCCTGAACAAATTCAAAACAGTTGGCATCAAATTCTTTGATTTACTATTCTGGGCGCTCGGACCAGTACTAACATCTAACTTGTCTGATAAAGACTGGGAGAATTTGCGTATGTTCTTCCTTCATCTAGCCACGTCACAGTGTCGCCTGCCGATTGACAGAATCGAGGAATATCTAAGAAAGCATGTCGGAGACCAAGCAGATCGAATCAGGCGCAAGTTGATTACCGATGAACAGTTGAATACGATTATGAACGATCCTATAAACATCGACGATGAAAGCATGGATATACCTTCAGAGCTGCTCACCGACGACTGGGACATGCCGGACTTCGAATTAAACTCAGTGCCAGAATTAGAGATGGGAAAACTCAAGAAGCGTCTTATCGAGTCATCGACAGCGGACGACGTCCGAATGTGCCTAGTGAAACTCGCGATGATGAAAGCTCCTTCTCCGTTATGGAAATTGAGTCCGTCGTGGAAGCCGGCCGGGGCGCTGGCTAATGCTATAGTGTCCTTACCGAGAGGATTTTTGCAAGATTTTGGTTACGTAGTGTCTGGGGCTGCGCGGGCTAGAGCGGAGGCGGGATGCGCGCGCGCTGCTCTGTCCTTACTGTCAGTGCTGGAGGGCGAAGCAAGAAGCCAGCTGGGCGGCGGCAGCGACCCCGCGCTGGTGCGCCTGTGCCGCCTGCTGCACTGGGAGCTGCTGCTGCTGCAGGTCAACGTGGTGCTGGCGGAGTGGCCCCACCACCGCACCAACCTCAAGACTCTCGCCGCCAAGTGCCGCGCCTGCATCGCGGCTGTCAGCGCGGGGGACGGCATCATCCCCAGGCCGCAGGTAAATAAAATCTGACCAATCGTAAAGTGCATGGTGACTAATCATTACTATTACCATTATCTACCCATTGATCTACACCCGATGTCGTTGATCTATCTGGTTGATATAATCGATAGCTATATTTTTTTGTGTTTTATAAGCCTGTACAAGTTGTCGCATGACCTTCCGTTTATTTTATGCTGTAACATAAACTGAAGCATGTCTTCTCCTGTCTCATCCGTTTTTCCGATTTAAAATGTTTATTTCCTGTTAATGTGAGGTGGTGGAGTCGTGCTGGTCGCTGGTAGTGAACGCGTGTGAGTGGGAGGGCGCAGCGCCAGGGCCCGGGCCCGGCGAGCTGGCGGGCGCGCTGTGCGCCGCCTGCCACGACCTGCAGCGCGGGAAGGGGGCCAGGAAGTTCGCACGATCGCTCTGGGATCTCGGTAAATATGTACTCGGAATAACCAGTTTAGTTTCAGATTGAACACCCCATGACGGATTTATGCTGTTAGAATCGGTGTTAATACGGACAGATGATTGTATGAAGCCGAAATATAAATGCTATTGTTATTTATTTATTTGATTGTATTTTGTATATTACAACTTTCCATTATCAGATAATATCATACCATTTTTGTGATAATATACAAATACATAGTAACTTGAAAAATTCAACTGTATTTTTCTCTCAGAGCTTATCGAGTTGAGTTACCGAGGTGGCTTCATCACCGCTATCCACTAACTAATTCTTTCCTGGTATAATCATATGAGTATCTTAGTACATACATATTATCAATGTGCATATCCCCGCAGCCCTGTCCGTGTTCAGCCACTCTCCGGGCACGAAGCGCAGCGCGGCGGGCGCGTCGCACGCTCGCGACGGAGCGCCGCAGGAGGCGCGCCACGCCTTCAGTTCCTTCCTCGCCACGCTGCGGGAACCCACCGCTGTCAGCGTCATGCTCTCGTTGCTTGCCAAGTCAGTATACATTACGATCACTGCCTACCTACAGAAACCACATAGGTTACAATTAGAGAATTTGCCGCTCGAACAACGAATGTTTTAGTCTTGAGTTCATTGGATGCCTAACCTCTCGGAAATTCTCATGACATTATACTCCGTTGCTCAATGTATTGTATACTGATGTACATGTGTTGCAGGATGTACAACCTGGTGGTGGACGACGCGTTGCTGGAGCTGACGGCGGAGCACGCGTCGCTGTGGCCGCCCTCGCTGCCCAACGCCGGCAACTACAGCGCGCGCCTCGTGCTGGACGCGCTCACAGACCTGCTGGAGCGCAGCGTGCGCCTCTACCCCTACAACACGGCGTGGTGAGTTACCCCTACAACGCAGGCAACTACAGCGTGCGCCTCGTGCTGGACGCGCTCACAGACCTGCTGGAGCGCAGCGTGCGCCTCTACCCCTACAACACTGCGTGGTGAGTCACCCCTACAACGCAGGCAACTACAGCGCGCGCCTCGTGCTGGACGCGCTCACAGACCTGCTGGAGCGCAGCGTGCGCCTCTACCCCTACAACACTGCGTGGTGAGTCACCCCTACAACGCCGGCAACTACAGCGCGCGCCTCGTGCTGGACGCGCTCACAGACCTGCTGGAGCGCAGCGTGCGCCTCTACCCCTACAACACTGCGTGGTGAGTCACCCCTACAACGCCGGCAACTACAGCGCGCGCCTCGTGCTGGATGCGCTCACAGAACTGCTGGAGCGCAGCGTGCGCCTCTACCCCTACAACACGGCGTGGTGAGTCACCCCTACAACGCAGGCAACTACAGCGCGCGCCTCGTGCTGGACGCGCTCACAGACCTGCTGGAGCGCAGCGTGCGCCTCTACCCCTACAACACGGCGTGGTGAGTCACCCCTACAACGCAGGCAACTACAGCGCGCGCCTCGTGCTGGAAGCGCTCACAGACCTGCTGGAGCGCAGCGTGCGCCTCTACCCCTACAACACTGCGTGGTGAGTCACCCCTACAACGCCGGCAACTACAGCACGCGCCTCGTGCTGGACGCGCTCACAGACCTGCTGGAGCGCAGCGTGCGCCTCTACCCCAACAACACTGCGTGGTGAGTCACCCCTACAACGCCGGCAACTACAGCGCGCGCCTCGTGCTGGACGCGCTCACAGACCTGCTGGAGCGCAGCGTGCGCCTCTAACCCTACAACACGGCGTGGTGAGTCACCCCTACAACACGGCGTGGTGAGTCACCCCTACAACGCCGGCAACTACAGCGCGCGCCTCGTGCTGGACGCGCTCACAGACCTGCTGGAGCGCAGCGTGCGCCTCTACCCCTACAACACTGCGAGTTGAGTCTCCCCTACAACGCCGGCAACTACAGCGCGCGCCTCGTGCTGGACGCGCTCACAGACCTGCTGGAGCGCAGCGTGCGCCTCTACCCCTACAACACTGCGTGGTGAGTCTCCCCTACAACGCCGGCAACTACAGCGCGCGCCTCGTGCTGGACGCGCTCACAGACCTGCTGGAGCGCAGCGTGCGCCTCTACCCCTACAACACGGCGTGGCGGGTGATACTACTCTACAGTACTCTACACAAAAAAAGCGAGTGTGGCTTATCGGTTCCAGTATCTGCTTTTTATTCAGACGCAACCTGGTTCGAATCCGGTCCTACACCGTTAAGAAACCGACATGTATGAGGATCACAATATCCGAGGACATGTGTCTTCCGTGAAAGGACCTGGGTGCCTACCACGATGTATCACCCAAGAGGACTTCCTTTTTTTTCGTGGAGGAAATGCATTTACGCAACAACGAGCCCGAGTGGCTCGCCTCCGTGTCCGTCTCCTGCGGATCGGATGAGCGGCAGGATCTAACTCCCGCTCCCGCTCCTCAGACTCCCATTGCGACGTCACTGTCTCGCAAAAGGAGGTCAAAGAGAACTTCTCTAATAAATTAATTCTGCGGGGGATTTACGACCCTCAGTCATGAGGAATACGACTCAAGAAAAAAGAGAGACAGTACTCTACGTCTCTTCTGTTACTGTTTGATGAGTCGACTGCCCCCGGCGTCAGCCAAGGCTGTGAGTGACTACATGGCTCTGACAACGGTCAGAAATAGAATTAATACGTACGTCGATAATCGATCCGTCAACGAGCGTCGGTAAACTATTCTGAAACGTATGTCGGTAATCGATTCTAAATCGGACTGTATTGTACCTACTACTTGTCAATTTAGAAATACAGAGCCATATCGGTTGTTTTTTGGTCCAATAAATATTGTTAATATATGTACATGTATGAGGCCTTCGACCGGGACGCATGGAGGGAGTTGGGAAAGACCTTTGCCCAGGACTGGGGACAGTATAGGTTAATATAAATATAATAAAAATATGTCAATGTATGGCAGGCTCCGTCTGTACGGCGACGTGGAGCTGTCGGCGGGGCGGAGCGGTGCGGCGCTGCGGCGCTACGTGTGCGCGCTGGCGGCCGCGTCGGCGCACTTCAGCGCGCGCGCACCAGACGAGGCGGGGCTGGCGCGGCGGGCGGCGCGCGCGGCGCTGGCGCTGCCCGCGCCCACGCAGGCCGCCGCGCTCTGCCAGCTGCCCGACGAGCCCGACTACACCACCGCCTTCAAGTGCCTCGCTGAGAAGGTAACACTTGTAAACTGATACTTGTATATTGTTTTATAAGAAACTGCATCTATTATCAGACTGTTACTTAAATAATAAGTAAGTTGACTTAGTTTTTTAAATGTTTACACATGTTACATGTGTAAACACCTTTAACCTTTTGAATACCAGAGTTACGTATACTTGACGAGCGCTTGCAGGTTCTATGTGCCAACGACGTCTATAGTAGGCAAAAAGCTATCAAAATGAAAGACTGTGGGCACGCTAGTGCATTTGAGTCGTGGCGTTTAAAAGGTCTTTCTTGCTACACTCATTGGAACGATTTATTTCACTCGTCACAGACGGGCAGCGGCGCGGACGCCATGGACGCGTACTACGGCTGCCTGTGGGACGGCACGCTGCTGGAGGTGTGCGTGGCGCTGCACGCGCGCCGCGGGGAGGGGGGGCGCCGCGCGCGCGCTGTTAAGGTACGTACTACATCACCTTGTCTCTTTAAAAATAATATAGTAGATATAATCACTAGTAGTGACTCTAGTGCCCGAAGCTCAGCTGGCGGTGACAGTCCCATGCGATTACCAATGTTAAGCGAACGTCGATGCGGTCAGTAAGCGGATGAGTGACCGAAAAGTGGCATTCCGTTTTGGGCGCTTCCGTGGGTCGGATGACACGTTAAATTATAGTTCTCGGCTGTTTGGTTAGTACGGTAGTCGTTAAGCTATGTCAGAGGCCCTAAGGGAGGCTTGAAAAACTTTCGACACCAGAGTTGACCACTCTCATTCGATAAGAAGAAGATCACTTGTTTCGATACAATTCCGGATAGGTTCTATAAATGGCAATCAAAACCATTACATCCTTTTTGCACAACGTAGCTCCTCTATTTGTGTGAATAGGATGGAATGATTTTGGCCGCCATTTATAAAATCTATCTTTGATTAACTTGATTCTATTCTATCTTCAGCTATCTGTTATTGAAGTATCAGGAACTGTTATTTTCGGTAAAATAAACTTTCATCACCATCTTGAAACGGTAGTCTAAGAACTGACACAGCAATATCAATTTGACAGAATCCAAAAACATTTCTCATCTCTATCTGAATAGTTGAAAGAGTTCAACCAGTCCATTAACAAAGTTGTATTAAACATAAAACTCGTATGAGTACTGCAACTAGTAGTAAGACTAGTAAGGAGAGATAGAGAGACGACTTCGTGGAGGTGGCTGGAGTCACGTGGACCAGACTAGCCCAGGACCGCAACGCCTGGCCAGCAAGGCTGTACCCGCTTCTAGGTGCCCTGATATTAAGAATTATTTATTAATAATTACCAATCAAGAGCTAAATTCAATGTGTAATAAAATGCGTGTAGGTTTTTAAGTTCAGGCAATAAAGGCTATTTTATTTATGACTGCTCCAGGCGGCGGGGCAGCTGGAACTGAACGCCAACAACAGCGAGGACATCCAGCGTGAGGCGGCGGCCACGCGGCGCGCGCGCCTGCTGCGGGCGCTCACCAACCAGTACGTCGCTAACAGCTAACTTGTATTTCCTCATGACTGAGGGTTGTGACTCCCCCGCGGAATTAATTCGTCAGGGGAGTTCTCTAAGGCAGATACATCGTGGTGGGCGCCCAGGTCCTTCCACGGACTTCTAACTTGCATACATAGATTTATATACTCATGTTACATATACGAGTATATAACGGATTATATGTTACGGATATAGAGTGAAGACTATTGGAGGAAAACAAGTACATGGTTGAAAATGTTTACAAGCTCTAGAAATTGCGCGTGAGTTTGTACTGTGCTAAATATCATGCAGGAGAGATCACCGCTAGCGCTGGAGTACTGTGAGGTGCAAAAGTTCTCATAGCAAAATTCAACGATTTAGAATAGACGTGGCAGTTCATGAAAATTCTTATCGAATTTAAAAAGTATTTATATGATTATAATGTGGCTACGTATTGTGAAGATATGTTTAAATTTAATGTTGTAAATATTTAATTGGAATTAAATAAGTGAAGTATGTATGTAAAACTATTTTTTTTTTCTTTTACGTTTACTAACATTGTCATGGAAAAAATATTGAATTGATTCGAATCTTATTTTACCATTTCTATTCTGTTGCTATTGTTTAGGTGTAGTTATTTTTCTCTGTCTTCTGAACAAATTATATTTGAATCTTTGTCCAATTGTAGTTACTCTTACTATTAATTGTAGTTATAATCAAGAATGTACATGACCTCGATATTTCTGGAATCCATCACTGCGCTCAGGATCTAACGCAGCGCTTTAAAATTTTACTAATAAAAAAGAAAATATATTTGTACCAATACGTTATAGGTAAAAAAAAAACAAATTACAAATGTATACTTATCAATGTTTATTATAAAAAACACGTGACGCTTAACTAGAACTAAAGGATCTTAAATGGTAATGAACAATATAAAGATCTTGTAATACCTAATTACAACATTTTTTCTTTCATAAAAACGTATAAAAATAAAGTAGAACTGGTATAAAGCCTAAAATTAATTCTAAATTCTAGTTTTGACACATTTATACTTCTAAAAGTAAAGAGTAGGAATATAGAACCAGACTAGGTAAATCTATATGGGGTTTTATAAAACCGGAAAGTTTACACTCGAAAACGACACAGCAATCATAAAAGCCCTTGGAAATTTTACGATTGGTAGATCATACACAGTCATCAATAAAATATGAAAAATATGTCTGTCTTTATCTTTAGATGTCTTTCCAATTGTTTTAAAATACCATGCTTACTTTACAATTGGTGGGAAACGAGTGATTTACGACGAAACTAGAGATGTCGAATTTGAATAATTCCGAGTCTTGTTCTACATGAAAAACTTATACTAAAGCCGTAAGTTGCGGCCTTATCGCTACGTATCTTATAGATTTATAATCTCCAGTGATTATTTTCCTGGTCCTGACTACCGGCGGTAAGTACCGAGGTATCTTTGGCAGTTGGGGCAGTAGTGATCGGCGTTCTTGGCTGAGTCCATGGAGTACGGCAGGCAGCAGCAACAGCAGCTAAGAAACGGATACTATGTTACTAGGAAAAAAAACTAGGGAGCATAAAAAGTAATGTATTTCTGGGAGTAGTGAACTTGATTTTTTCAATCCACACTAAACTCTCTTGTTAAATATACCTAACAGTCAAAATTTTACCTGAAGTGACCTATGATCAAAGGTGTCAATCACACCTGTGTTAGAATTGAACTCTCAAACGAAAAGCTTCTGTTGCTTTGGTTTAACGACTGCTATAAGACTCAACACCAGAGTTTACGATTCTCATCTGAATCATGAATGTATGTACCTATGTTGGTGAAGGCTTTCAGTGAGACGGAAAGAGCTGAAGCTGGGCTAGAGTTTATAAACGCAGTAGTTCACTATGTAGACTAATGGTTAACGTATCGACTATATCACATGGAATATTTCCATTTTTGTGCAGCTACCTGTTTGCTGGTACTCTTAGTTCTTGTATACTATTTATGCAAAAGCCTGCAATAGATAACCTCCTTTGATTAGAAGTAAGATAGCTCACATGGCAGCCCAGTGCGCGGCGGCGATGTGCGTGCCGGTTGTGGTGGTGAACTTGACGGCTGTCTTTATGGACGCCGAGCAGAACGGACACGTGGTCACCGTGTTCTCCGGGCCGAGCAGGAGCGGCTGCAACATACATAGGTAATTGTTAATAGAAAAAAACAATCTCGAGAAAACTTTTTTGCTGGACTTGCGAGGGGCACTGCCATGGCCCAAATATAATGACCATGGTTAATAACTATTCCCTGCTTGACTTTCCTGACAGTTTGCTAACTTTTTTTCTATAGGCGTTTTTAAAGTATTCGTATAAGTATACTATTGTAATATTTAGTAAGACATCTGCCTTACAAGTAGATATTTTGGTTGTATGAAATAGAGGATTTACTACTATTTTATTAGGTTTATTTTTATATAGGTATTTACCTGTGGTAGCGGCGGCATTGGGCCCATGGGCGCTGCCATCGGCTGGGAGACGGTTGGCATCACCATTGGTTTAGGCACCATCTGAAATAAATTCCCTTTATAAACAACTATTTATGATATACATACGATCCTCCTCGCATCTTAAACGCATTTATCAATCAGTTCAGCCGTGTTTGCGTTGTGAGCATCAATAAACTGCTGAAACGTCTTTAATTATCGATTTAAAGTATACTCAAACATTTATATTTATAATATCTTCTACGAGTAGGTATGTTTAGATGTTTGACCCTCTTCAGCTTTATTATTGAGAAGAGAGCCTGGAAGAGATCACTCAAGGTGATAAGGCCGCCCACTTGTGCATTCATTTATAGTTTAAGTCCATTTCATATTGTAATTTATTTTGGTGTGCAATAAAGTGATATAGTATTGTATTATTGTATAGATTGCTGTACCTACCTATCATACATTTTGGTAGATATCGACCATGTTTTGAAAACCTAAGTAAAATTACAAATACGTACCTAAACATGAGACGATTACATTATTCTATAGGTATTGCTAACAAAAGCAGTGCTGATTTATCAAAGTATGGTTGGCCACTTGCAATTCAAACGCGACATCAGCATATCTTATGGTATCTTATTACAACTAGGTAGTCTAGGTACTAATTGTTATCTATCTCATAACTGTGTGTGTGTTTGTGTGTCTTTAGTTATATTTCATTCTTGGAACCTGACAATATACATACCTAATGTAGCCAGTATTATAATTATGCCTACATTAAAATTTTCCGAGGTACATATGTCACAACACAAACATATAATGTGCCTAATTAAATCAATTACAAAGAAATAATTTGGAATAATGTTTGGTATATTACAAAAATACATATATCGGTCACGGAATTTGAATGATAATAGTAATAAACTTATTTATAACTACATATTTAGGTACTTATTATAAATTAATTGTAGTCTATTTTGTGTACCAAAAAAAATAGTTCAGGCATTCTTACCTTTCTATCGGAATAGTCTTGGGAGTAGAGCGGCATAGCTTCGTTTTCCATCATTGCTTATCTGAAAAAAATAAGTGTACAAACGATATTAATTTGAGCAGACATAAAACTAGCCTAAAATAGAAAAAATCCGGGGAGTGTTTTTTTTTAAACGTCGGTGGGTGTGGAGTGGGGGATGCGAGTATAAATCTCGATTTTCCAGAAGTAGTTGAAGAAAATAAAATTCGACCCATTACGATTTTTTCTATAAACTTGGTAGTATAACTCTGCAAATACCTATTGATTCTAACGTAAAAATGATGATGACCAAACTTGTGCAAAATTAAATTTCCAACAACTTTGGATAGGACCATTTTTGCTCTAAAGTTGAAAATTAACGAGTTATTTCAAAAAAACGAAAAAATTGAACTTAAAAAAAGATGGCGGCGAATGCTCTACCGGGATTAGTAAGAAAATCGAGATTTATACTTCCAACCACCCCCCACACTGACGTTTAAAAAAAATCGCTCCCCGGTATTTTTTTCTATTTAAATGTCTGCCCCGACTGGACTAATAACAAGGCTAACAACACCAACAACGGACCAATGGGCGGGGTTACACCACGTTACGCTAACTAGACTAAATTTATACCACTAATATAATAACATATACGTAATATACAGCTTTAGTTATTTTTCCCGTTAGTGTAATAAATAGGTACCTAAGATAAGATATGTATTTAATGCACACCAAAGAAATTACAAAATAAAAAGAAATTTAAAAACTAATTTAATGCACATTGGGTGGCCTTATCGCCTTAGGCGATTTCTTCCAGGCAACCTTTGGATGGACAGGATTTTGAATCTTTAATAGGCGGTGTACAAGAATACGTAAAATAAATAAGTGAAAGAACACAATACAAACTCAGATAATACACTAATAAATAATAATAAGCAATACAATACATAATACTATATGGATGATAAATAATGATGATACACTAGCTTTTGGAAAATACTTATAAACTTAGCTTGCCTAACAGGCAATGGCAACATGTTCCACAATTGGATGGCTTGGATGGTGAAGGAATGATTGTACATTAAGTAATAACTAACATATAATAACTAACACATTTTAAATGAAATAAACATAAAATTATATATACAATAGGTATATTATATATACCTGCACACACAAGAAGCTCTCGTTTGAGTAGTGTACAAAGAATGTAATGTTATAATAAATTGTTACTCCTTCACTGCACTTAAAGGAAGTGGATTTAGTGGATACTACAAACATCCATAGGAACCGATGAATCATTATTGTAACCCATGGAAGAAAGATATAGCTATACAAAGCTGTAACGCAATATTACCTTAACTAAAATATATGTATTAATTTAGCATGATTTACGTTTGATTTAAACTAAGTAAGTACCTACCTATGTATTTATAAGTAATTGCTTCACATTTGCTATAAGTAAACATTATTTGTACATTCAAACAAAAAATAAGGCGACTAAGACAAGCTGCATAAAAAGAAACAAATTTTTAGCTAAATTATTTAATCTGGTATTACGGAAAGTGATAAAACAAATACTTACATAATTCATATTTTTGATATAACTTAGTAATAATATAAGAAACTGTACTAGCCTTGATGTTTAGATAATATGATCTATAAGTAGAGTGTTTAATTAACGAATTTTTAACTTATTTACTTAAGTTGTCAAGCAAATAGTCTGCAAGTAGGTACTTACATAAATATATCTTTAATTTAATAAAAACATGTAACTTAAAATAATTGTTATGAATATACCTAGCAGGAAACACTAGAACACTCTAATAACTAATCATATATAAGTAGATAAAAACTTATATATGTAGGTAGGTATACCTATACTTCTTATTACTATACCTATTGGTTATGTTTTGCCCTATTTTATTCATAACTTTGTATCAAAATTTATCCTTATTCCTGTTTACTGTATCGCTTATTTATAAGTTAAAATATAATTCCACAGTAAATTATATAATTAGGTATCTATACTTACATTTTGTTGTTTAACTTCGTCCACCACAAATTTATTCTGAATCAAACTCAACACAAGCTTGAAGCTACTATTATTATTAAAGAACCACAAACAAAAGTTATAAATGTTAGATTTTCAACAAAACGCGACGTGACGTCTCCGAACATATAATAATACCACGGCGATAACGTCCTGTCCAAATTTAAATTCTCGATTTCTTTTTATTTTAATAAAACCTCCTTGTATAAGTATCTCTTATCTGTGTTAAGACTAGTTCAAGTTTGAGTCTCAAGAAGGACTAAAGTTGGCTTCGTGACGTAGGTTAGGTCTGTCGCGCCGGCTCGCTGATATATTTATAGTTATGCCTTATGCTGGTATACCCACGTCGCGTGGCTTTGTTCGCCATAAAACTTTTTTTGTTTTAACATTGTATCCTACCCATGGCCTAACGGTTATGGCGTTAACAATAAATATGCAGGTATGAATCCCGCCGGTCGTGATAATGTTCGCTTATTTGCAAATAACTTTATTTATAAAAGTATTACTTATGTAGCAGAAACGAATTATTTTTAAGTTTCAAATTTTTATATTAGTTTTAAACTACATTATTTTTGTTAAAAGCTTATTATAATTTAGCCAAATGGCTTAAAAGAGGTTTTTAAGGTTTACTTTTTAATTTTTATTACTAAGCTTGTGAAAATGTGTATACCTAATTGTTTAGTCAAAGAACTTTAAAATAAACGCCTTGGCTTTTATAATCAAAGTCACCATTAAGAATCTCCTATACAAAAACAAACATGCATTCGTTTTCATCAATGTATCGACACGTAAGTAAAACCAGTTTTTGAACACAAATGTAGTAAGTAGTAAACGTCACGATACTGTTGGCTATTCCTTCCTCTGCTCCGGGTTTCCCCGAAACTCAACAAGGATATTTATGCACTGGAACTGAAAAGTCTGTGTTCAAAAACGTTATCGTTTCGGTAGGTACTTACCACAGAATGTTGGCTTCAGTGTTGCCAACTCAGTGGATTTTCCACTAGATCTGGTTGTTTAGACTAGCATTTTAGCGGACAAATTTTGGTTTTAGTGGCTAGTGGATTTTTCTAGTGGCTTAGATTGTTTCATTTAGTGGTACGGCTAGACATTTAACCACCAGCACAATTTACATATCTACAGGAAAGAAACTTGAACGTTTACATTACATGATGGGTATATTTTGTGTTTGATATGTAGGCAGCACTCCTATGTTGTCAATATCTTAAATTATTTTGATTATAGTCTTTATTTGTATGACAACTAGGTCAAATTTGATTGAAATTAGAAGGTTTGTATATGTTTGTTTCGTATGCATGCACAGAAATATACCAATAGTTAATACTACATACAGATGTTGTAGAAGAAGCCGATTTTTCCGAAGATGATTTTTAATCTATATATTGTATGTCTTCTTGTAATTTTGTAGGTACCTAACTGAAATAAACTGATTTTATGATACAATTTAGGATAATGTTTTTTTTTGCCAAAAAGTATAGCAAAACTTAGTGGTTTTCTGGTGGGTTCACACGCTAGAATTTGTGGATTTGTTAAAAATTTGTTGGCAACACTGGTTGGCTTGGCAATAATAGTAAGAATGTGTACGTGATGTTACAATAAAATAGTGTTCTCTCTGCATTCTGACGGAATAATATAATATTCTGAACTCCTGGCTATTCCTAAGTACGACTTTTACGAACTCACGAAGATACTGCTATTCTATACAAAAAGTTATTCAATTCTAATATAGCAAATAATTAAATAAAACAAAGAAAGTTTCAACTATGTTTATTCAACAATGTCACCTAGTAGGTTAGATTCGAAATAGTCCAAAGACACTCAATGCTTAGTTTAGTAATCGCAGTTACAATTTGCATCAAATAGGTAGTATCTACAGAGTTGAATTTTTAATTCAACAAGATGACCATGTCATAAGAAACCGGATTGTATAGTATCAATTAAAAGTCATGGCCATTTCATTTTACATTTTGGGTCAATAATTAAATACCGGTCCGTAAATAATAACACTTAACACAGATTTAAATCAGATCTCTCATATCTAATACTTACGTCGTATTCATGGCGTTGGGATTTTCTATTTATTTATCACAAGTTTTTTTTTTCTTTGGTTCCTTTTAAAAACATCAATAAGCGGTTACAAAATACAATGTTTCAGAGAATTGTTAATACCGTGTAGGTACCCATGTAGGTATATTTGAACAGTTCAATTTGTAAATTTTATTTTTTTGTCAAGTAATATTCTTCTGATTGATCTTTTTATTTTGTAAAACTGGGGTAAATAATTAATTGTTACAGAGCGGTTAGCAGCCCATTTCACGACAGAGCTCCCTCCAGATAAGGCGCGAAATAAATATCTAATATTTGAAAGGTTAGTTTTAAGCTTTTCCGTAGGGCTTCTTACGTGAAACGGTACAATTAGCACAGAAAAATATGAGGAGGTAAAACTAGCCTCAAAGACACAGACAGTTTTAACTATTACGGCTAAAACATCTAGGTACATCCATCATAGGCCTACCGACATTCAAATTGCCACATTTTTGGTTTTTGGTAGAGTTATTTTTGACTAGTTTTTAAATTAGGTAATTGCATTTTTCTTACATTAGGTATTCCTGGACCCTATATTCTCCGGACTACAGTTTGTCGACATACAAGAGAAAATGGATATTTATGCAAATCGGGCTTTTTAGTTGCACTAAAATAACATTTGGAAACGGTTTGAATCACAGAAATTCTAACAGCGTGTAGCATGTATGTACATATTTGGAATGTGAGTCTGAACATTATTTAATGAAATTAATAGCCTATTTAGTAGGGAGTTACATATTTCCATAGCATATTCTTTGTATTCAATAGACGTAACTATAAATAAAATTTAAAAATACTCTTATTTTAATTCTCGACAATTGTTCCATTCTTTGTCATATCCATTTTCCCTTGAAATGTAGAGTCAATCAGTTTAATCTAGTACTTTTATAAGTTTTTTTACGACACGTAGTTAGGATAACACTTATATCTATTCTTCATCTTAAGTTATCATTAAATTTTCCTCACCTACAAGTAGGTACCTACGTGCAGTTTTATTAATTGAAAATCACAAAAAAATCACTTAACAAAATCATTAAAAGTTATGTTGTATCGCATCATAATAAATACTTACAAAAGTACCAGAATTATTTGTGATTTAGCACCAACTCAATGAACTGAAGGTTCAAATACGTATAATATCATTAACATTTAAAATGGTGAATTGACATTCCTTTGCCGAAATAATTTTAAACAATAAAAAATAAATAAAAGCGAGATCCATTTCATTCATCTGTAAAATCATAAAAGATGCTAATCTTTTATTTCAATTCATTATGTCAGTGCTAATCACACGGGCAGGTTGTGAAGCGAGTTTGTTCCTTATATCATTGGCATAGAGTTCACATTCACACAGCAAAGGTCTCGAGAGCCACCATGGCGAGCGCTGCGATGGCTGCCACCACAGGCACCGTCACCATCCACGCGAAGATGATGTTGCTGAAATAATACATACCATTATTGTCATTATTGAAAGCGAAATGTTGTTTATGGATCAATAGTCACCCAAGAAAACGATGACGACGATTCATTGTGATGTCTGGCGTGATGATAGCATTGGACACTAAGAGTGACATTGGCTAAGTTTTATCTCGAAACATAGCAAGCGAAGCCGCGGGAATTCACATTAGTACTAATTATTTAAGGGGAATTAAGGAGATGCGATGATATTGAAAAATTTCAAACTCGCGTCGACCTACAACGACGACAAAAAGTCAGACGGTCCATTGTAGCGTTTTCAATTTAGATGATTAGGTACCTACCATTGCTAGCTTCCACATGAGTAGATAAGTTCAAGGACTGGTCGAAGCCAACACGATCCTCAGGATATCATTGGTAACAGTGTACAAAAAGTTCGATCCGCTGACCGCAGTATAAGCTTGCTACATAGACTCTATTTCTGGTAGATTTGTTCCTTATATAAGTACATGTCTCACCGGAACAGGCTCCAGTCCACGGGCTTTTCGGACCAGTACCCGACGCACACCACGGAGCCCACCTTGCAGTGCGTGGTGGACACCGGCAGCCCCACCTTGCTGGCCACCAGCACCGTCAGCGCCGCGCCCAGCTCGATCGTGAAGCCACTGCAACACGATACTAAACTGTTATTACAAGCATTATAGAGCCCAAAGCATTGAACTTGGATTAGAATCCTATCTCTATTTTAATTCTAGTTCGATGGCTTAAATTTACGATTTAGGTCTGGACCAACCAGGGGATGACGACATCTCAGGCGGAATGTTACCTGTTTTTTTAGTAATTGTTTGTTGACTGATCCTATTAAATCATATTCTGTTTATACATTAATCACGAATTATGGGATAGAGAGTCTCCGACTGTAAGAGGTTACAAGTCAGGTTCCCAAAGCTTGTAATGCCTCTATCTATACGTCTTGAGTAGACCCATACGCACAGAGCACTAAATTTGGCATTTTAGTGTTTATACGCACACATATTCAATGTTACTTATCATATAAAAGTGGTCACTTTTATACGTATCGACAGTTTCAATCCATCTTTGGATTTTCAGACATGGACTACTATCGTTGCATATATAAATAGCTGGTATAGATAAACTCACGAGTCAGGAGTGATCTTGGTGAGGTCCTCCCCCACGGTGCGTATGACGCGGCGCCCCCACAGCCACAGCCCCAGCGCGATGCCCACGCCGCCGTACACCAGGATACTGATGGGTGTCTCGGCCTTCGCGTGCGTCTCGCCTTCTGAGTACAGCAGCCAGAGGGCTACCAGGGGACCGATGGCGTTGCTGGAAAGGAAAGGGAACTGATATTAAAAGAATGGCTTGCGAAAGAGCCGATGTGGTGATTTTAAGTACATTTCATCAGTACCTAGTCTCAGTAGCTAATAGATACCTACATATTAAATGAAAAAAATAAATGGTGGCGTACAATTGTCTGCAATACAGGACAGTCATTCTTGTTTCATGGTGTTCATATTCAGATGTTGCTTTCAACCTTCTTCATGAGGATGATTATCTCATTTGTACTTGATTATGACAAAAAAATATCTTATAAATAAAATCTAAACAAACTTTTACGTTACCTAACATCATTCCCGCCATGCGCGAAGGCCCCAAACGCGGCAGTCAGCACTTGCAAGAATGAGAACAGTCGCAGGGTGTCTCCCGGCGGTAATGGTTGAGCTGGCTTGGGCGCGCAGCCACACACGCTGCCGGGGCAGTCCTCGCGGGACGCGGCGCGGAGCAGGGGCGCTGCGCTGGAGTTGGGAGTCAGCCCTACTGCAGGACGGGGCAGGTCGCGCTCCGTGCTCCATGCTGGTTGCTCTATGGGCTGGAATATCGTTAAGAGTAATTTTTATAACTTTAGATTCTTAACGAGTCGTTTGTTGGTATCTTACGGTGATTTTTTTATTGTCCGCTCTAGAGCGACGAAAACTGCATCTAGATGCATTTTTCGTCAATGTTAAAAACTTTATGTAACTTGTAATTATGCATTCACTGACTAACTAGTCAGTTGACTTTAAATGAAATTTTAACTGGAACACGGTAGTATCATACATATCACATTGTCATAAGAGGTGCCTGGTATGAGATAAAAAGATTAAAAACAACATAAGTGCTAATTATTATAAAAATAAAACACTCCCCCACAGTTACCTACCTTTTCTATTCTCGGCGGTGGTGTCTCAAACTCAACAAAAGGCCCTGCCCTTGTAGCAGCAAGTCTATCAAACTCTCCACGCGCTATCGTATCACACGACCCTCCCAGAAACCCATTCTTGGAATCATAGCTTTCTCCCATACCCGCCATCTGTGCTGAATCTAGACTCTTGCAGCAACTTAGCGTTTCATCTATGTACTTTAGCGTGTTTATCTGTGGATCTGCGTCTATGAGTTGGAGCCGAGACTTGTGAGGGGGGCTTAGACTTCTGGATAATATGCTGCAATCATCCATAGTGGCCAGTAAGGCGCGGTTTTTAACGTTCTTAGCACCGAAGGAGTGTTTATCTGACTCGCTGAGGGCGACCATTTCTGCTCCTTCTTCAATAGCCTCGAGGATCTTTCCGTTCCCTTCTTCAGAGAGCAGCGAGGTGGGGCGTGGAGCCACGCTCTTGGTGGAGTGAGTCGGGGTGTTGGCAGGAGTTGTTTCTGGAAACGGATATAAATTGGTATTTAGAATTGGGAAACTCTGAACTCAGGCGTAATAAAAACGCCTATGACAGGAATTAATGGGTATATTATTTTTTATAATATTTTTAACTTAGTTTTTAATAAAATATATCTACTATGTGGGTTGTTATAAGATGGCGATATTCTAGGTAAGAAAACGAAGTTTCTAGAAAATCATAGAAAGTAATGCATAGTGCGTAGGTATGTAGTCTAGGTAATTTGTTTGATGTAACCATATCACATCCTAATGTCACAATTTGACGTTTACAGTACCATAGTCCAAAACTATGTTACAAACACTCTGTAAAAAAGACTGTTGATTGATCTCTCACCATTGGACAGTCCGAGTGAGAAGTTGACCGGCGCGGGCGCGGGCGCGAGGTGGGTGCGGTAGTAGGGCACGAGGAGCAGGCGTACGCCCAGCGCCACCAGCGCGCCCAGCGTTAGCGAGCCCGCCAGCGCCGCCCACAGCGGGATGTGGTCCATGTGCAGCACTAATATAATCATAAAAAAATATTCCGGGACATTGCACACAGCGCCATCTAACCCCACACTAAGCAAACGCTTGTGTCGTGGGTACTAGATAACGATATATAATACTTATATACTTTTCTTTTGTAAATACATACCTAATATACATACAAACGACCAGACTCAACACAAGTAATTATAAATTTTAACATTCATAAAGAAGACTTGTGTCACACGGGAATCTAACCCGCAACCCCTAGATTAGGAGGCAGAGCCACTACCAACTAGCTAACAGGCCAGTCTGATAAAAAATTATGATGCGAAGTGGCATGCTTAGGATGCGTGTCCCTTTGAGCAAAAGCAGAGCAATGGAACTTTATTTTTTGCAAGCGGAGTGACCTTTTCCAAAAAAAACACAACTTTCTAGCTTCTCTACAGACTAGTTAATGTTTTGAGTAATTATCTTCCATTAGCTAGGTCCTGTTTTTCTGAAAATAGTAAAATCAAATATGAAGTTTCTACTAAATATTTTATGCCAACGCCCTGTACTTATTCTAGCTCCTCTCTTTTCCTGCAATTTGTGGTCAAATACTACCCCGTCTTAGATTTTGAATGCGAGATAGGCTCCCGCGTGATCACAACTCGTCTCATAGTAAATAGCGTTGCAGTATACGATATACGATTTAATAACACGGTATACGGTGCGGCTGTGTTGGGACATCACAATCTTAACATGTAAGTTTGCGTGTCTCAATAAATATAATTCTTTCTTTTTTTTTCCAATAAAAAAGTTATATTTTTTAAAGAATAGTCCACTTACATTTCGGTCCATCGTGCACCACACTAATAACATTGACAGCGACGGTGGCGCCGTAGAAGGCGGGCAGGGCTGCGAGGCCGGCGGCAAGGGGCTCCGCGCGCTGCAGGATGAGGCGGCGCACCAGCCAGTACAGCAGGGCGGAGCACGAGCCCGACATGGCGGGGGAGATGAACCACGACAGCACTGCGGGAGGAATACTTGGTAACTGTCATACAACGTGGAAACCGATCCTAGTAAGCTGGTTCAAATACCTTGTATAGGTATGTGTCGTACTTAACTTTTGTCGGTATTTGATGGTTGCTAATATCGGTACTTACCTACAGTCTATTTAACTGGTTCAAATATCTTAAATATGTGTCCTATTTAACTTTTGTCGGTTTTTGAATACTTAATTACATATATTAAGTTACAGTATAAATGTTATGATAGTATGTAGCTGCACATTATTACAGATGTTAAAACGAGAATCATTTGAAAGCGCAAGGTTCTGATGTCGCTTTCTGCTGGTGGACACGACTGCTGATGTCCGGCACGGTGTGGTCTCGTTACACTCGCTACCATTCCCACACTTGGGCTCACTTTTTTCAGCTTAATATTAATACTCTAATTTAAAAAAAATCTTTACAAAGAATACTCACCTATAGCACCGAGTGTAGACCATCGCACCCCCACAGGTCCTTTAGCCGCCAGCGTGAAGCCCACAGTAGCCCCGACCACGGAGTGCGTCCCGGACACGGGCAGCCCCAGCGCAGTGGCCGCCAGCAGCCAGGCGGCGCCCGCGAACAACGCCGCGAGGCAGCCGCAAGCTAGCAGGCGCTCGCCGCCGTTGTCGTACAGAGACACGTCCAGGATGCCCTTGCGCATCGTGTCGGACACTTTGTAGCCTGGAATGTGAAAAGAAATACAATTAAAAATAAAATATAATGGCGTAATTTACTTTTTTCTTTTAAATTAATCAATTCAATTCAATTTCTTTAGATAGGTATATCTAGTACTTGAAATGATTACATTAGAATAGAATATTACTTTAATGTATGTACACTATAATAAGACATATAAATGACAAAATATAAAATAGACTTAAAGGTGCTCATTGGGCGATATTAGGGTGATTGGTGGCATTGCATATTATCTAGAAAGAAGGTAATATACTCGTAGATAGGTACCATTAGAAGGTAATATTATACCAAATCCCTTGAATTGGTTATATTTGTAATGTACCTACAGGACGTAACTTGGTCAGGTAAATGAACGCTTGACTATAACCTACGAATAATAATTGATAGAATGATACCATAAACATCAAGTTACAGTGAAAGAATTATAGATGATATAGCAGCTTAGCTCCGAGATCTAATAGAAAATATGTTTCCTGTATAAAATGTGTTCATTGAAAGAACATATATATATCTTAAGCTACAGTGACGCTCACTTTAAGTATCTTTCAAGAAAGATTCTTATAAGATTACGTGAAATATCAAATCTACTGACCTATGAGAACAGCTCCAGCAATTTCGAAGACGGTGGCGAGTATGCAGGCCTGCGTGAGAGTCAGCACCTTGGCTCCGACGCTGGTGCCGAACGAGTTGGCCACATCGTTGGCTCCGATACCGAAGGCCAGCACGAAGGCCACCAGGAAGCCGCACACCACCAGCCACAGCAAGTCGCTTGAATATGCCTCCATTGCTCACTTTATAAAGCTATTTTTTATTTCAGATTAAATCTCTACTTCCTCCAATAGCACCTAACCAGCTTCATGACCAACAAGCTCCCCGTACAGTTTACTGCGTAACAATCCTATTCTAGAGTAGCTACTATAAAACACACCTATGGCTACGTACAAAAATAAATGCTCAAATATTTTATCAAATTAGGTACGGTAATCACAATTCCAAAAGCCAAGTTTTCAAAAAACAGTTATGAAATCCGAGATGTATGGAAATAAGTATAATAATTAATTAACGTGTAGGTATAGATGTATGTGCGTCACAATAATGAGTCTATGAGCAATCTGGCAAGAAGGCTGCTAGTCACCAACAGTTTTGGCTTCATCATTTCTGAAAAGAGAGAAACATGGTGTTTAATATAATTTTAAGAAAATTTCGTAATAGATCGTAATATTAGCACATTGTGTAAACCACCTGTATGCGGAAATGTCCCGGAAATAATTAGCACATAGCGCGTCCACAATGCACAAGTTACAGTAAAATAAATCCAATAGATTGAAGGAGCGATTGTATTTTAATGAGTAATATAAAATCTACAAGCACATTAGATATTGCACCACGTTTAGGTGATGATTTCGTCCATGCATATTCCCACATGGTCGGTTATTGATTCGCCGCCATTCGGCAGGATTCGCGCTAAAACCTTCCACTTTACTCTCGTCCCGGCCAGATCCGACGTGACCTACATAAATCTAAGCCCTAGACCTAATAACGGAGTTATTGCACCATCAACTAAAAAGGTCACGTTGAAGACCATCGTTAGTCGCCGCTAATTAATGCACGCGCGTCACTTCATTACTCGTCAATATCCGTAAATATGTTGTAAAACCGTCAAATATATATTCTTAAACCATTTTTTATCAGTTTAATGACTCACTTTGATTGAATGTAGGATTTTTTATTCCTATTAGTAGCGTGTGGAGCGCGGTGTGTGCCCGGGGCTCTCAGCTGTACTGAAGTCCTCTGAATGGGGCATGCGCAGACCAAGGCCGCAGCACCCTATCTCGACAACCCTCCAAAATCCACTGCCAATAAAGCGGTACAAAGAAGTCCGCATCAAAAGGCTTTTTGTGGATATACTAGTATGTACCTACCTACAAAGACAGGATTTTGAATACTGTTCGTAATGCGCGATTCTTAATGGCGTGCGTAAATGTACCTACTTATATTGTACCCTTTGCAACGCAAAAATGAACTCTATCTGAAAAGGTTAAGGTCGGGGATCACGTTAGAAAAGGAGACAAACCTAGCGGGCTCGTAAAGAATGACGAGAATTTATGTATTATTTAAGACCAATTTTAGGCTAAAGATATTGATTCTGTATTGTTGGTTTTGAGTTCGTCAATCTAGCAAATAAGTATTTGTCCCGTAATAACATACAATGCCTCGACTACCTATTTTCTAATCAATTATTACTTAAATTGACCTACGTATGTAGGTACATATAAAATATAATTTTATATTCCTATCCATTTACTGCTGAATTGAAAATATGAGTTGACCTCAACCCTTTTTTTACTTATTGACTACAGCCTGCCTGATGTTAAGCATTGCTGCAGCCTAGAGTGTAACACGCTTACCTAAAAGATACCTATTAACTCTAGATTTGAAGACCTCTGGATTGTAGTACGTATTAAACACATAATCGTTGTCATACATTTAAAAAAAATCTATTATGAAAAATTCGTTCCACGAAAAACCCGCCATTTTACATTCAGCGGAAGTTAATAAATGTTTTTTTACGGATCCGTAAATATATATACGTACAAGTGTACACTACTCAATACTAGATGGCGCTAAACTACTAGCTTTAAAATGACAATGACATAACTTTTTCTGTTAACATAAATGTCAAACGCCAATTTTTATTTTGATTTGAATATATTTTCGTGAAAATTTTGTTTTTACTGTTTACAGCTAATAAAATTAGTAATCATCGATAGTAACCTAAATAATGCAAGTGACACTTAAATAATTAAATTAATATGTTCGCCAGAAATGTTTGGGCGGCAGCGGAATTGACGTTTAGTTGGTACGTAAAAATAATTTCAAGGGCTAGGTTGTGTTAATTTTTTTAGACTAATGTTGATGTTTTTGGTTCAGCAAGCCGCTCCTGTTGGAGAAGATCCGAGGCCCGGTGTGCAATGTGCGCTACCAGCTCCGCAGCTCGCTGCACAACTCGCGGCGCAGCGCGCGGCGGCCGGCGAGACTCCAACCTGAGCCCATTGAGAACTACAACATCGAGACTGGACCCCTGACTGCCAGGAGACTGTTCAGACCATTCTTATTCACAATCGGAGTAAGTACTACATTTGCAAATTGATATACATAGAATTTGAGATCATTTTCTATCAAATCTTATTGAACAAAAGTGAAGAACTTATTTCATCATCTAATAAGTTATTTTATCATTTAGTTACTTATGAATTTAATAACATCTCTTTGAGTATTTTTCTTAATCATTTAGATTGGCTCATTGGCATCCTATTAGAATTATAAACTATTTTGTCCACAATTGCTTTATTTCTTAAATAACAAATTCTTTTGTGACAAGCTGGGTCCATTGTTGGATACAATATTTTTCAAAGTGTCTCAAAATAAGTTTTGTAAGTACTTAGTTTTATGAAATGTCTCTTTCTGTCCAGGTTTCAGCAGCAAGTATAACTGCGTGTGTCATCTGGGAGTATGAGAATTTACGCTCCCACGCCTACACAGTATTCAAGAAATCTAGCTCATGGCTGGGGAATGCAAGTGCACAGAAGAAAGTTGTCTCGGTAAGGAGTTAGATACTAAATACCTATACAATCAAATTCAAATTTGTTTATTGGTCTGTGAAACATGGGTACATAAAAGGTCTTAGGTCAGATATAATTAAGAGCGCCACATTTCAGCCATCGGCATGCAAAACAATTAATCTAAGTACTTACATATCATCGTCATTAAAGAATTTGTCAAGAGTATAATAAGCCTTTGCTTGCAGAAAACATTTCAGTTTATACTTGAAGACTTGTAGCTTGTTGTAATCTAGCTATAAATATACATAACTAGGCTGTATTTGTAAAGGGTACAGTTAAATTGTTGTAAATGTAATTAAATTCATATTCATAGCGAAATATAATTCCACAAAATGTTATAAAGATTGATGAAGATATATGTCATGTCATGATTCAGTTTGTAACCTAAAGAAACTGAAACACAAATGAAAAAAAAAATTTTATTAATTAATTGTTATTTGTGTTTCACACCTTGATATCTTTTATTCTTATTGAAAGTTTTACTAAATACTAAAAAAAGTTATGTTATGCAACGCCAGGTAGCAGTGATGTACTCAAGGATAGTAGAGTGATACATAACTGTGTACATAATTTGACTCAGTTGATTGATTACCTCTTATGTATGTACATGAGCTAACATTTTTTCTGTTTTGAAATTGTAATTTTAGTTATCAATTTGCTGAACAGATTATTACGATTTAAGGTGTGAGGTGTACAATAAATTCATATAATTTTATAACTAAAGAAGATTAAATTCAATTTCATAAGATATTGTTATGTAGGTACATGGCACATTAAGTTCTACTTTTATATATATGTTACGGTAAATGTAAGTAATCGGAAATTATGCATATTTACCGGTAATTATACATAATTACCAACACACACGGTAAATGTAGTGAATAATGAAATCAAACATCAGAATCAAATGTTTATTTAAATAAATACAAGTATAAATAAAATAAACAAATCTCACGAGTAGTGGTTCGGCAAGGAGGTACAGTAATACATTTGAGGTTCCAAAGACTCCCCCTGAATTATAATTTGTCGGTCTTCAAGTCGAGAGTAAACCGGTTTCTTCTAGTCAAGCGCGCTAAGATCGTAGATTATAACGTTGCTTAACATCAGGCAAGTTGTAGTCAAGCGTAAGCCTATTTAGACAGATACCGAATGATGGCGGCACTTTAAAGCTAGTACCAAAATTTCACCAACTAACTCTATCTCTCTCTTTGAGTCGTATTTCCTCATGACTGATGGTCGTGACTCTACCGCTGAATTAATTCGTTAGGGGAGTTTTCTTGGGCAGATTTATTTATTTATTTTATTACTTATGTACTAACAGCTTAAGCCAACACGTACATTAAGCCAACTATTATTATGTATATTATAACTACCTACTATAATAATGCTAAAGCATTTGGGTAGAACATATTATAAACTACGTTACTTAAAAATTTACAACAATCACAACGAAATTTCCTATATTTAGAACAGAACACATCTATGTCTCTGTTCTGAGCAATCATTGCATTGAGCAAGCTAATGGCTTGAGCAGACGGCGCGTACTGCGAGGTACATGTGCGCGCGCGCAGCGCAGCGAACAATGGACGCACACCACACTCTCGCGGCGGCCGCTGCCGAGTCGGCGCCAGCAAGGCGAGGCGAGCCAGCGCATCGGGATTATGTATCTGACCGTTCAGCAGCTGATAAAAATGAAGTAAAAGTGCACATTTACGCCTTAAAACTAAAGTGTCGATGCCCACCATACCCGAGACAAACAGAGAGGGATACAAAAAAGGGATAATATCCGTACAACTTCTTATACAAGTATCTGGCAAATTTCCGCTGGACACGCTCCACCATAAGAGTATACTTTTTCTCGTGCGGGTCCCAGATAATAGAGTTATACTCCAACTTACTGCGAACAAAGGCATAGAAGAGCATAATTATCGCATTTCGGTCTTGGAATCTGGCAGCTTGACGCATCACAAACCCTAATGATTTGTAAGCCTTAGCGCACACCTCTGTTATGATCAGATACATCTGCATCTGGGTGGGCGCCCAGGTCCTTCCACGGAAGACACATGTCCTCGGATATTGTGGTTCTCAAATATGTCGGTTTTCTCACGATGTTTTCCTTCACCGTTAAGCGAGTGCAAATCCACATATAACTTGAAAATATAAGTCATTGGTGTAGGGCGGATTCGAACCAGGGTGCGTCTGGATGAAAAGCAGACACTGGAACGGCTGAGCCACACTCGCTTATATATCATAAATAAACTAAAACTAACTAACATATCATAAACAAATGTATTTGTGGTGGCGGCGGTTGCCACTCTACCAGCTCCTACGTCACAAGGTAAGTATACATGCGTAGATTGTAGAAGAAAAACGAAACTTGAAACTTTTATGCGAGTTGCTGCGAGCGGCGGATAGAGCCAGCGGGTGTGCGCATCGGATCGCGGTTATCAGCGGACTGGCCTCACCACAAGATGGCCGGCGCGCGGGAACGAGCTCGCGTGGCGTTGGGCGCGGGCGGTTCCCCCCGCGCCCCGCACCTCAAGTGCGACGTGGCTCCATCCGTGCTTGCTTTGCTTGCGTTTAATTAATAACAGAATACAATACAATAATAACAGAGTAGAACTTACGGCTACATATTAAATAAGAATATATTTTATGTTTTGCTAACCAAACAGAACGTTAGATCTCTTGATATTTGAAGTATTATTGTTTGACTAATATTGTTGGTAACCAAATTTAATTATAATTAAAACTAGAGTTTGACTTGACATTGCCTAAATTGATTGACAACTTGCCTAAAGTTAAGCAACGTTATGCTCTACGATCTAGCGTGCTTGCCTAAAAGAAACCAGTTTACTCTCGACTTGAAGACCGACAAATTATAATCCAGGGAGAGTCTTTGGAACCTCAAATGTATAACGGTGCCTCCTTGCCGAACCTCTACTCGTGAGATTTATTTATTTTATTTATATTTGTTTTTAGTCTAATAAACGTTTGATTCTGATGTTTGATTTCATTATTCACTACATTTACCAAAGGGGTATGGTAATTATATAATTACCGGTAAATGTGATTAATTCGAAAGTTTTATCCACTTTTACCGAGAGCACTGGTAATTATGCATAATTACCGGTAATTATACATAATTCCCGCATTATCCACATTTACCGTAACATATATATGTATTGTATGTTACTACCTTACAGTTTCAATAAATATAAATATAATAAATGTAAATTCTTAATATTTAATGTGTTTAATTGCAGAAGTCGGAGCATGGTCCGCTCCGCAGATGGTGGGAGAGCCTGAACAACTGTGAGAAGGTGTTCTACCCGATCCTGGCAGCCAACGTGCTGGTGTTCGGCGCCTGGCGAGTGCGCGCGCTGCAGCCCTTCATGCTCAAGTACTTCTGCTCCAATCCTGCCGGAAGTATGTAGGAAATAATATAACTTGATTTAAAAATTAAACAATACTGTATAAATACTAAAATTATCAGTGTATGAAGAATAAGAATAAATATAATATCTCGAGTTTTCAATGTGTAATATTTTGTTTTTCAATTATTGTGGCTGGGCCAAAAATTATTTATAACATTTGGAATATTCATCAGATTATGCTAATGAGACCTGCATTGTATGTAATCTATTCATCTGTAGAATGATATTACTTTCCTTGGGGTGGTGTTAACACCTACAGCAGAGTTTACTCTCAGTTACATAGTTCATCATCATCTGTTTTTTTTGTAAAGGACTATGCAGCTGTTAGCCAAATGCTACCATTGCTGCATCACCGGACGATAGGATAACAGCCTGTGTCCACTCACTGCTGAGTATAGGCCTCCTCTCCAGCCATCACACAGTCCGGTCTAATCCACGATAGTTACATAGTTATAAAGGAACATTGTGTTGTGTACTAAATTGTTGGTTAAATAATCTAATCTTACGTTAAATTGCAAGTCCCATCTGTTTGTCTAGTACGGCAGTCATTAAGCCAAGTCAGAGGTAGAGGTGGGCAGATCATATCAGCGAAAAGAAAAGATTGGTTCATATCTTTGCGAGTTAAAGATATGTTTCGCTCTTTCATATCAGTATCTCACCTTATTTTGAACGAACACGCACAAAAAAGCAAATTAATCTAAACCCTAAAACTACGACTGAGAGTCCAATTTCCCATATACCTATTGTGTGACGGACGGGCCCATCGAAAACGGCTCCGGACAAACAAGCAAATTAATCTAAGCCCTAATGCTACCACTGAGAGTCCAATTTCCCATATTGTGTGACGGGCCGATCGCCAACGGCTCGCGAGCGAGTGATTGAAGGGATGGGTTTCACTCTTCTGATCTTGACGGATGAAATCAACTCTCACATCTTGTTCGTAATTTTGTACGAAATACACAATAAAGCAATCTCAGCCCTAAATTCATCTAGTGAAAGTTCAAATTTCGCTGTTCGTATGGTGGCCCGACCGTTATACAGAGCATGCGCGCTGACAGCCGCGGGCCTCTTCTCGCACTGATTGGTCAATGATGAGTTGATATTATTTGATCGTTCGTTCGTTCGTAGTTCGGTCGGTCCTGTCAACGATTCATAGATATATTTTGAAACGAATTCGAGGTAAATGAAACCGTATGGTAAAGACACAAAAGTTGTTAAGATATGACACAAAGTGAAGAGAGATACTGAGCCGTTCATATCAGAAGAGTGAAACCTATCTTTTCAATCACTCGCTCACGAGTTACCCAAGACTAGTCAGAGGCCCTAGGGCGGTTTGAAAACTCTCGACACCAGAGTTGGCCACTCTCATTCGATAAGAAGAAGAAAAAGTCTTTGTCCTCCAGTATAAGTTTAATATATATATTTGTTTCCTTCTATCAGGTGCGGTGTGCTGGCCGATGGTGCTGTCCACGTTCAGCCACCACTCCCCACTGCACCTCGCCGCCAACATGTACGTGCTCTACAGCTTCATGCCGGGTGAGCACTCTGTATTGGTGGTTATGTATATTGGTTATTCACTTTCATACTCAAACAAAACATGGAGAGAAAACCAACACATTTGAGGAACATAAATTGTGAGAACAGAACTGGCCAATCGATGCCCACCCACTACAATTTTGTAATAATCGCAAGTAATGAGGAATACTACTCATGTGAGAGGATTTATTAAAAAAAAAAACAAATACAAAAATAACTTAACGTTTCTTTAGCTGTGATTTATATATAATATAATGTATACTTAGTGCAGGGCTCACAAGAGCACAAATTAACCTTTAAAACCCTATTATTACGCACAGCTATGTATTAGTTTAAGGTTTCATGTAATTCACCGGCTTGATGGCTGGTTACAGAAAACCAATAAATCTCTTGTTAACTTGTGATCATTGCACCAGTAGACTGTATCAATTTGAACTTTGTGTGGACTATATAAAATAATTTTGACACAGTGTGATATGGGCACATCAGCAATTTGCTGCTCGCCCATTAATCAAATAAATAAATAAATAATTCTTTATGTAAATAAATATTTTAAATTTGAATGTATATGGACTGTTGCGGCTTAATTAATTGTTTAAGGTTCTTTATACATTAATTATTTGACTGCCCTGTTAGCTAGTTGTTAGTGACTCTGCATTCTAGTCTGGGGGTGTTGGTTAGATTCAACACTAATTCACACATTTTAAAATTGGAATTACTTGTGTTGTGTCTGGTCGTTTCTATGTATAATAAGTATGTATTTACGAAAAAAGTATATAATTATTATATCCGTTATCTAATACCATGATACAAGCGTTTGCTTAATACGGAGCTAGATGGCGCTGTCTGCTATGTCCTGAAATATTTATTAATTATTGTTTGTATATATTGTTCGTTGCAGCGGCGGTGGGCAGCCTGGGCAAGGAGCAGTTCGTGGCGATGTACCTGAGCGCGGGCGTGGTGAGCTCGCTCGCCTCCTTCCTGTACAAGGTGGCCGTCAACCAGCCCGGACTCAGCCTCGGCGCGGTCAGTGCATACCTACTACATGTATCTGTCGCAGGCATCTGGTTGGATCTGCTATTTGATTGAATGACTAGCGCGTTCATTGAACGACGACATTTAATTGAATGACTAAAAGACAACTCGTGAAGTCGTTGAATGTAACGTCCAACGTCTTGCCTGAACGTCATGTAGTGAAGTCGTTGAATGTGATATAGCCGACTTTGTAATGTTTGGTTAGGTGAGGTTAAACAATAACAATCAGCTTACCTTGATTTTGTTGTTCGTCACTATTTTATAACAAATAACGCACTTTATAGTAAACTTAATCGAAATAATCTGTACGAGCTTCTTGATTATATTTGTTTTGGTGACTACTAGCGCCACAGTGGGAAAAAAATTAAGTAACTTTTTATGTCCGTTCTGTTGAAAGAGCTATGTTATAATACGCTAACTAGTTGGACGTTTAGTGACGATTGTTCAATCAACGTTCGGCCGTAGTCATTCACTCGAATGTTGTCGTTCAATGAACGCGCTAGTCATTCAATCGAATAGCAGATCCAACCAGATGCTTGCGACATCTCCATTGTTTATTTTTCATTATTAAACGAAAAATAAATGAATATTTATATGTATTTTGCAATTTGTTATTTACTGCCTTTATTAGTAAGTTTGGCTAAATTTTGATGTTAGTGTAGTAATGTTTTACTGGTAAGTAGTAGCGTAAACCTAGTCCATTAAAGAAAAGTTTACAAGTTTATTCTATTTCGTACATTATAGCTTCTACATTTGTGCTAAAAGGCTTTCATCGTGCGAACAGCCAAACTGTGGAACTCCTTGCCCGAATCTCTATTCCCCTTGAACTATAATTTGTCGGTCTTCAAGTCGAGAGTAAACCGGTTTCTTCTATTGTCTAGAAGAAACCGGTTTAAGCGCTAGATCGTAGATTGTAACGTTACTTAACATCAGGCAAGTAGTAGTCAAGCGTGAGCCTATATCATGTAAAAAAAGAATGTTTTTGTCCGTGATTTATAAAATGAACCGGGTCCTAATTAAATTTATTTCTTACTTAATTTTGACTCTCATGATACGAGACCAATGAGGAGCTTGGCTTGCAATGATAATAAAGTTTGTCTTGCTCTCTTTTTATAAGTGAGTATGTTATGTTAAGAATGTTTACTTTTTATGTATTGATGTAAATATAGCCCAAGTTAATGCTTCTTCTTCTTATCGAACGAGAGTGGCCAACTCTGGTGTCGAGAGTTTATCAAGCTGCCCTGAGTTAATGCTTAAAGCCTCGGAGGAAGGACAAGCCTGGAGTCATAGTAATAAATTGAACGTGTTCTGTATGTCTGCACTCTTTCGACTTATGTGCGCACCAACGCGGAAGAAAGAGATAACTAGTTACTATATAGATCACCTTCAAATGACAGTGTAGCCGTTTTTTAATACCTCAATTTAGTGATGTGCCTACGACGTACGAAATAAAAAACCGAAACCGAACCGAAACATACATTCTGTTCTGTCACGTTAACGATTATTCTAGTAGTTTTGCTAACTAAACCATTTTAAAGTGACGTAATTGTAACATGTTTTCAAAATCGATCTTTTAGGCATAGTTAGAACTAGGTGAGAAAACCTGGAAAAGGATTGTGTAGTTCGAAATAAATAAAATAACCCAGATAACTTTTGTAGGTTTTTATTTACTGACCCTTAAACAATACAGTTTTATTTAAAAAATTACGTACTTTATCTTGTGGTTGTATAAGTTCGATTTTGAGACCCGATTTTAACCGAATTCAGAACAATTGTGCACAACACTATAAACCAAACTTTTGCGTATTTTTAACATATAATGGCAAAATTTAATTGTTTTCCTCCAAAATGAGGTTCTAAAAGAGTAGAAATTTGTTATATTTTAATATTTTGATTCAGTTTTGTATTGTTTTGTGGAAAATGATAAAAAACTCTAACCTGTGAAATGACAAGCTCTGGATTTCGTCACTTTTCTTCGAAGCATGGCTCTTACAGCCATAGGCAACGCACGCCATTTGTTCTTCAGTAGAAAACACTTCTCAAACAAACTCATTTAACCAAATATTCCAAAGATTCGCGGTATATTCGCCAAAAATCCAAATCCACAGCTAGTATCCAAATTGGTTACTCGAGCTAGAAAAACCGGCTTCACAAACGTAAAGGCCCGAACAGATTGTATATAGTTGTCTCTTTTTAGCACACTAAAAACATTCATTAAAAAGAGAGGTTCCGATAGTGCGCCACACTTCAACTTATTACTATGTCTCCAGGCTTGTCCTTCCTCCGAGCTTAAAGCTAATATTAAATATATATTATATGTGTTCCAGTCGGGTGCCATAATGGCGGTGCTGGCGTACGTGTGCGTGCAGTACCCCGACACCCGGCTCAGCATCATCTTCCTGCCGATGTACACCTTCGCAGCCGGCACGGTAACACACACACTCACTTGCATACACATTACATGGGGGCGCCACTTGTCATACAAGCTCAATATATCTACTAAGGAGTGGACGCCCGCGGCTTCGCTCGCATTATTTTAAGATAAAAAGTAACCTATAACACTTCTAACACCTCATAATTTCCTTTGTACTTAAAATCATGAGGATCCGTTCCGCTGTTTTTGCGTTATGAGCGTTTAAATAAACAGATAAACAGACAAAAATCTAAAAACTGCTGAAACGTGTTCTGTTATGGATTTACCTAAATATATATTTTTTATCTAATATCTTTAATGATCAGATTTTTTTACCCTCTTCAGCTTTATTATTATGTATAGATTTGTGTGTTAGATGATACTGTTTCTATGTTTTTTTTATCAGAAATTATAACCAGATGGATTTACTCATTTACTAATCCAAATGTAGATAAGGTAGATAAATGTGACCTGGTATGATATGCCATAAAATGATATACACTTGTGGTATGATGCAATATATGTAAAACTACGCGCGTGATGTTATCTCCGTTCCGAATGATACGCCATGCTTTCCATACAGGGTTATTTATCTTAATTTTTGAACAGATATATAATAAAATCATTTCAAAGACAACATTCTAAAATATACAATATTTGTAGCCTATATTCATATATATTGGTACTTTTTATACAGATACTTATAAAATAAACGCTTAAATATGTTCCGGGTCACGTAGGAGTAAGAATAGTTAGCTAATTTTTGAGTGGTTACTATTAAAAAAACCATTTCTTTCTTTGTAAGTTGTTCGTTAATAAAACTGTACAATAATATTTAATAATATTTTTTAATTTATCTATTAATCCATTTATTTCAGATAGGTAATAATAATAATCCATATACATCACACTACGTTTGAAATCTTAATAAAATAAAGTAGAATAAATATATAATCAAAATCTTAATAATTATCAAATAACACATAACCATTAAATTACTTTACTTATACTTCTTTGCTTATGGTGTGTGTGTTCAATTTATATGGTACCTGTCAGAGCTATACGCAGGGCATTACTAATTTATTTATTTTATAGATCTTTTTTACTTTTAATTTATAAGGCGATAGTCACTTTCCCAAGAAATCTGTCGTGTAGCTGTTTGGTGTAACTTGTAGAGTCATGTTTGTATTGCAGGCCATTAAGGTGATAATGGGCATCGACTTGGCGGGCATCATGTTCGGATGGAAGTTCTTCGACCACGCCGCACATCTCGGAGGGGCGCTGTTCGGACTGTGAGTACCTACGACATAAGCGTTTGCTTAAGCTTTGGTTTCCTAGGAAAGCGGTGCCATCGTATAGCGGCCGTGATATTACGGACGCAAAAATAATTAAAGTAAATTACGGTGCAAGTTACCGCTCTCCAGGAAACCGCGCCATTTCGTTTACATAGACAACGTTTTAGTGACGTCATTCACCGCTGTATTACGGCCGCTATATGAAGGCACCGCTTTCCTAGGAAATGTTTAGTGTGAGGCTATATGGCGCTGTGTGCAAGGACCCGGAATATTTGTTTATTTATTTAGTTTTCCGTTAACATCATCATCTACTGAACCTTTGGAACAATCATTGCTCTGGCTGTATTATTACATTTCTTACTATCTTTTATCGCAGGTATCACTTTAAGGTGACTATAATAAGATTATATCTAATTGGATAGATTTATTTAACAAACTAAATCCGTTGTCTACAAAAATACAGTAGATATTTTGACGTCAGTAGAAAATAAAGTCAGTCAGTAGATAAATCTATAACGATAAGCAACAAGCATGTTGTTTTGCAATATTTTCCATAAGTTATCACATGGTGCGACCTGTGACCTGTCTTATAATTCTATGTCAGATATCAGTTTCGCACGATATTATCTTGGACTTGCTATAACTTGAAGGTTAATGTGTATCATGGTTATTGTGTTATGTAAAGATATATATTTGTATTTTATATGATCAATTTTATGTATGCTACCAAATCTAGTAGATCTCAATTTTCTATTGACATTACTGTGTAAAGACCAATATTTTGCCTAATCATATCTATTGGAAGTTTTATCTCAAAGAAATAGGTAAAAGCAAAGACAGACCATTTTTATTTTGATATCAATTTATGTCACGTAGATCGCTAGTAGAAACCTGCGACTTCGCTATAAAATGTAGCTTAAGTCAATCCCTGTACTACTCTTAGGTACTCCCATACTGAAACTCCTGATAATACAATCTTTTAATTTTTCAGATAGAACTGCTGATCATAGAAATTACAAGCAATTTTTTTTGTTATTCCTATTCTTAGTGACTCTTTTAAATTTGTGCATTATTTACCAATGTCTGTTTAATGATAATATTTCCCGCAGTGCGTGGTGCCACTACGGCGGCCACATCTGGGGCAACCGCGACAAGTTCCTGCAGTACTACCACAGCCTGCGCAAGGACGCGCGGTAACCACCCCCACTGTACCACTGTGTACACTAGCCACCACCACCACCACCAGCTAGCAGCTAGTCAGTACATACTTGTGTTGTCCACTGTCTTGTTAAACTGTTCGAGGATTCTATAAACAGAGTAATTATATGTTTTGAAAAGATCAACTGGTGTGTTTGATTTATTTTATAGGACTTTCTTCTGCACTTAAGTGTAGATATATTAAAATTAATAAACGATTTACATATTAATTTCAATTCATTTAAACCATTTATCGGTCAACTTGACAGGCATACTAGTTAGTACACGGATGAGCAGAGATAAGGCAGGACGACACCGGTGTGTGGTGGAAGTTCCTAAGACCCGCACGGAACGGCACGCTTCTACCTTTATTGTTCGTACCGCAAAGTTGTGGAACTCTCTGCCTGACTTCCTGTTCCCCACGCGCTATAATCCAGCGAACTTCGAAGCGAGAGTGAATCGGTTCTTATTGGGTAAGACGAGCTTACCGTAAACACGTTCCATCTTAGGCCATAGCGTTAGCTTACCATCATGCAAACTATGGCCAAGTGCAAACCCGTTCTATTTTTTTTTAAGTATACTGCAATGTTGCTTAACATCAAGAGTTGTCAAGTAGATGGTACTTATTGTAAGCTAGTCATTCAAGTCTAATAGTATTAATAATCCTACCTACCTCTTATGGGAATTGTAATGAAATCACACCAACATTTGTAAATAAATAACATTTTTATTATAATACATAACACTAGTCCTTATAGGTGAATAGACGATTTTATAACTCTTATCTATAGAGGTACTTATAAACGCTTTAGAACAAGTATACTTATCTGCCCAACTCACATTTAATAATAACCTTACCCATTCTGCAGTAATACCTCAAGTTTTGAATGTCAAAACCCACTGTATTGCCTGTGCTATTCACAAAAAAAGAGATGTTATAAGTTTACTTGCAGTGATATTTTCAAGCTGAAAATTTACCGCCGGAAATAGACAATGAAAGAAGCCCACAAATTCATCATTTTATCAATGAAATATTTAGCGCTTATCTCATTGTAGAATTAGAAAATACAATCCACTAATCAATAAAGCCCAAGATGACAATTGACCAATACCATATTGGATCTTTTATTTTATGATTTCATTTCACAGCAATAAATGTTCACCTTAAGAGTGTGATGTATATAAATGCTCACAGCTGACTCCGTTGGTTCTGTAATTGCTATGCCTTGAGTATCTTGGCATGGAAGTCAAAGTGTTCCCCGATGAAGGTGGAGATGTAGTAGTACGAGTGATCATATCCATCCCGCAGGTTGAGAATCACAGGCACATTCACAGAGCGACAAGCCTCCACGAGGTTTTCCGGGAGAAGCTGTTTCTCAATGTAGAATTTGTCTGCCGCACCCTGGAAAGAATTTATGTTTGAAGAATATCTAGAACAAGTAAGTGAAGACTGATGTTGAAGAGTTTCTGAACTGCTTTAGTCCTCAGTTTAACTTATAACAAGAGAATATATAGCAATATTACCAACTTTGCTTTTTAAACAACCAATTATTTAATTGAAATCTTGTTTTCATAAAGAACTTTATCTTTTGGTACATAAAACTTATTTATATATTTATCCATTCAGTTAGCGAAGCTGGCATCTTCTACAAAACGCTTATTCAATAATTATAAATACTAATTAGTTAAACAAGAAATCTTCCTCACCTGATCGATAAACAATGTAAGCGGAGGTCCATTGTACTTCTTGACCAGCTCTGTGGCATCCCACTCAGCCCACTTGCTCTTCTCGGGGCCGAGGTAGCCAGTGAAGGCCTTCTCTCCCCACGGGCACGCCACCGGGTTGCAGATGGGGGCGAAGGAACTCACTGACTTGTACAGGCCAGGGTTGCGCAGGGTGGAGATCAGGGCTCCGTGACCTCCCATGCTGGGAAGGAATAATAAAGATCAGGGCAAATGTGTCAATAATATTTTATTTCTTTCATGTTTATAAGAGCTTAACCTGCATTAAAGAAATCCCGCTGGTTGTTATAATTTTCTAAATAAATTGTTAATGTTTTAAATTGAACATTTCCTCAAAGTAGTGTTCTTACAGGAATAGCATTTTTTAAGAATACAAATATATAGGATACCTGTGTAAAAAAAAGAACAATCATAGTATTAATAATATTAGAATACCTGTGTCCCATAATGCCAATTCTGTCAGAGTCTACAACATTGCCAAAAGCTTGTATAACAAGCTCATACAGCTCTTTGTTCAGATAGCTCCCCATCCTGTAGTTGCTGGCCCAGGGCTCCGCCTCAGCGTCCAGGTAGAAGCCAGCAGACACTCCAAAGTCCCACGACTCATCATCACCAGCTATCTTCACTCCCCTTGGAGACGTGTCGGGGCCAACCACTATGATACCATGCTCTGATGCAAACCTGTGTGAGAAAGAGTTTAAATATCAACTTGAGATATCAAGTTTAAATTTATTTTATGGATGTCTATGGTTTTACTTGTGTTGTTTCAAATTGAAAGTAGCATAATGCTACTCTCTGGATCCTATATTTTCATCATACCAAAAATCATAATGATCTCCTTGTTGTTGAGAATAAACAGACCATTCAACACTTTAGGTATTATACAAAAGTAATATTAGAGCCTGTATAACAGAGTTGAATGTATTTTGCAAAGTTCAAGATTTCACAATTAAAAAGCATGTTAATTGAGAATACACTCTTATCTGTAAATGTAAACATTGTTATTGATGTTGATTATATGGACACAACTCAACCCATGATAGTTACAAAAAATATTGATAACAACAGATAGAGGTAATGCAAATTATGTAATACTTAAGTGAATTTCTGTTCATGATTTTTAATGGTATGACAAGGTTTTACAATAAAATAATACAGATTATATTTTAGGACAAAAATTTGTAATTTCTTTATAATAACAAAAGAAAAGGTTGCAGCACACATTGCAGTGAATAGCAGGTACCAATACTATTCAGGAATCTGCTGTTTTTTTTTCATTTCATATTGTGATGCTATCATTATCATTTCACACACATTAGTTATGATAAAAGCAGCAGTATAGAGAATATGTAGGTATACCAGTTATACAGCAAAATACCTTTGGAATCCCGACTTGGAGATAAAGTTCTGTTCAGTGCAGTCCAGCCCAGAAAGGTAGTAGACAACAGGCAGCTTGGCGTCGCCACCCTCGGCCTGAGGCGGCAGGTATATGGAGAAATTCATCTTGCATTTTAACTCCGAAGATTCATGGGAGTACACCTTCTGGTAGCCCCCAAACACCTTGTTAGATGACACTAGCACCAAGTTGTCCATTTTCTTTATCTGAAACCAGCAAAACTCCAATAAAGGCACTTGTTTAATCAGAGGCTACAAATAACGCTTCTCCTAAAGGCAATCCTTCAAATTTAAAGCTTACCTTACACTTTATAACTGGATTTGACAACAAACGAATACACAAGCGGCCCATCACCTATGTTGGTCATTTGCATGACTTATCAATTCTTAGCTGATCGCTATGCAACAATAACAAAATTACAGTGATAATGATAATCCACTAAAATAACATTTAGATAAATCAGATAAGTAGGTACCTTGGGCGCACTAGGCGCCGAAGAAGCCGGCAACACCATGCTTTTAGAAAGAAAACGCTTAGAATTATATATATTTTTACAAAATCGCTTTTTCTATCTTAGAGCAAAGGTTAGAATTATCATGGAATGAATTAGAATGCTACTCACCTGTGTTTCAAGGCCAGACGATACCAAAATCCGCCGATATTTATTTACAAAAAATTTACAATACAACCGGCGCCGAGTGCGCGACTTTTGGCAATGAATGAAATAAAAAAAAAAGCCGGCCCGGCCACAGATAAGATAACGAATGTTATGCCAGTATCGAATTAAATTTACCCCATTATTTAACGGTAGGTTCTCTTATTTGTTTATGAATTATAGGTATTCTAATTGGTCTGTAATAAAGGCCTAGTAAGACTCATAACATAAAGAAAAAGAGACAGGGTGAAAATTTAAATTGTAGGCACACAGAGAGCTTACCTACATCTGGTAAATTTAACAACAAGGTACCTACATAATTGTTTCATGGTTTCATAGTATTTGACTAAAAACATTTTGTGCTATCAATTATGAGAATACTATTAGATGCCTACACTTCACTCGCATTTTTACAGTATTGAAAAAAGTAGCCTATGTAACGCTGAAGACTATACTATCACTATAACAATAATAGTTAAAAAAAAAGGTAGTAGCGTAAAGGTAGAACAAACAGACTAACAAATACACTTTATAGAGTTATATATAACATACACAACAGTATGAAGTGGGTATGTTTATTTGATACTAATTCTTGTGTAACTACACTAAACCATTATGGCTGGATTAGTGGTCTAGAGATGTACCTACTCTCTGTGGGAATACCTAAAATACCTTAAAAAAAATACAGACTTCATAAAAAAAGTTTTAATTGTACAAATAACACAAATACCAACTGATAACTTAGTTTAAACTAAACATGTATTATTTCTAATTTTAGCCTGTTTGTTTATGTGGAAGCTATGAGCTCAAATCTGTAGCTACTCTGTCAACTTCCTGCGGTTTGTTTTCCATGATAAATATGTGTTCCAAAACAAGGCAACTGACTGCACTAGCAGCACTTGATACTGCAGTGGTACATAATAGAAGTTGACAAGTTGAACCCAAGGCCAGATGTAATAGTTGGTCTTTAGGACATCTACATAATTGTGCTGCAGATCCGTCTGTATATTGTCCCACGACTTGCCCTGCATAGTTCCTACAGCCACTAGTATCATAACCAGGAATGAAGGAGCAAATATAACTTGATCTATGAATACTTTTCTGATTGCTACCCCTTTGCCAGAGGATCCTATGTACCGGTTCAGTGCACCATACCAAATTCGAAGAGCAGGACCCTGAAAATTTTTATAAAAATAAATTTAATTCAACTAAATCAGGAAGAAATTGAGGTTAAGAACAATTCTAATAATGGTATTATTTACTTACACCCACAAAAAATCCTATGGAAGAAAACTTCAGCATTCTTTTGTAATCAACTTCCTTTAGTGTTTTTTTCTCTATTAATGTTTGAGAGATTAAATCTCCAGCACCCATGAGTGTACCCGTCTGGATTGCTTGCACTAAGTATGGTCTACGCTGCAGAATATTTTGATAAAATTTCACAAGTCCTCGGCGCTTCATGGCAATCATAATTACCTACAGCTCCAAGTTAAGACACTACTAAGGGAATGGGATATCTACAATTCGTATTGAAATCAGATCTAGATAGATTTTAAATATCGTTTATTTCAGAGCCGGTGCCTAGAATACTATTTTCGTTCGGCTGTGTTCTTGATAGCTCAGACACTATTTCAAGATACGTTAGGGTTTTGTACGCTGCCATCAATTATTTAAAGTTTTGGGGCAATTTTATTTTAGTTTTTATTCAAAATTAGCTATTTGTGCGGAATTCACAGCTGCGTTTTAATTTCGCAAAAACAAAAATAGACCGACTAGAACTAGATTTCTTAAACAAGACATTGACAACGACAACTTCTTGAAAATGACTTTGAATTCCAATTTGTAGTGACAAATACATTTACGAATTGCATATGAGAACGTTCATTCAATTTGTTATCTGTGTGCAAGTGGCGCATCCATCATTTTCCATTACAAGAAAAATTGTAATTTTACAAAATAGAAATTGGTTACTGCCATTATTTGATTGTCTCGTCTCATTATTTGATTCGTCATGGATAAAAGAAAACTTTCTACAGCGGGCGATAGCCTATATCTTATACTCCAAGTTCCCAAGACTGCAACGGCCGACGATGTCAAGAAAAGTTACAGAAAATTAGCGTTAAAATATCATCCAGACAAAAATCCCAACAATCCAGACGCCGCAGAGAAGTTCAAAGAAGTAAACCGTGCACATACTATACTCAGCGATGCGACGAAACGGAACATTTACGACAATTACGGATCTCTCGGTCTCTACATCGCCGAACAATTCGGAGAAGAAAACGTCAACGCCTATTTCGTAGTGACGAGCACCTGGTGCAAGGCGGCGTTCTTCATCTGCGGCATCCTGACGGGCTGCTATTTCTGCTGCTGCCTGTGCTGCTGCTGCAACTGCTGCTGCGGCAAGTGCAAGCCGCGCCCGCCGGAGGAGTCGGGCGACTACCACACGCTGGAGCGCGACGACTCGGACGGCGTGCAGCCTGTGACGACGCAGCCCGGCGGCGAGGGCCGGCCCAAGGGCGAGCAGGCGCCGCCCATCGCCATGCCGCCGCCGCCCGCCGCCGCCTCCGAGAACACGGGCCTAAACACAGGTGGGGTCAATTACGGCATTTCACAGTGAACTCGCGACCATTGTTAACCACATTGTACATGACTTGTACCCAGCTTGTCCATTGCACCACCATGAGAACCAGAATGAAGCAACACCAACAAACATTGTCCTTGTCATTGTGTTTATTTCCTCCAGAGATGTTTTGTTGGTGCATGTTATATGAAAATGTATCAAATCCATATGTAAACCTCCCACATAGCCAATTACTCCAGTGCATGCTTATCTACTTTCTATGCATAATACAATCATATCTATAGTGACAACTCTTTATGATAGGCATACTAATTTTGATGTACATGAATTTGGAGATGTTTTCAGTAAAATGATCATTTTCTAAACATCACAATTTAATGCTATGAAAGAACTAATAATAAGTTATTTTTTTACTAAGAGTTTCCCAGTACATTGTGGTATTATGTAAACTAAATAGACTTCCTTATTTCATTGAATAATAGAAAGAGTGATCATTCAATTATTAGAGCAGTTTTTATTAATAATATCCTATAACTATATAAGCTAAACATTTTGGACATGGTTGAAAATACTTGTTGTTGTTGAAATTTAATGTTAATGTATGATACAGTTTTCTTATCTCCAAACTGAGGTACAAATTAGTTCCACTGATAACTGATATGTAGTGATTATGATGTTGGTTACTTGCCGGCAATGGTTGCTGTTGTACTACTTAGTATATTTAGTCATTTCTGAGCTCTCTATCTCTGTCACTTTTAGGTAAACACATAAAGATGAATTTTAAGACACATGTCTTTAAATTCAGTTTTCACCGAGTATTTTTGTATGTGTGCAATGTTTGTTGCTACACATTCAAGTTTGACTATGTAGTACCAGCATTATTATTCTAGATTATATATATGTACATAAATCAAGTCAAAGGGACTTCCCATTGCTCTTTGCATGTATGCAGTCTCAAACATGTTGTGTTATGTTATATATAAATAATTATGTAAATATGACTCATATTGCAGAGCTTAAAACAATGATGAAACTATGGTTTCTCACTTTCTTTAACTATATTTTTGCTGGAGAGCTCAGAACTACTAGGAATATATTTTATGTACTACTTGTGCTATTGTGCAAGTGTGTTTGAGCACCATTTTGACAATTATCTCCTATCACAGACTGTTTTATTATCATTTTTAGAATTATGTGTAATTTAAATACAAGGCTAGCCACTCCTACACTCAAATCATGCTTGATTTAATATTTTGAGATACTTTTTGTTTGAAACCATTGATTATGAATTAATGCTATGATATTTCTTTTGCCACCAGATGTAAACAAATAGTTTGGCAGTCCAAGCATCAATGGTATTAATTGTTAAAATAGTATTTTATTTATTGTAATAATTTACTGGTACAGTTAAGGTAAATGTACCATATCACAGATTTTATGCTTAAAGCATACTGCTGTTTGGGCTTGGGATGCATTGCTGTATATGTTGAAGACTTCCTTGATAATTCAACCCTTAGCTTAGCATGTATATAGAAGTGAACTTTTTCTTTATACTATTTTCATATTCATCAATTCAGATAATAAATTAGGTTTCTTCCACACCTTGGTCTTTTCCACATGTAGGTTAGTAAAATGTCATTGCATTTTGTACACAAAGTATTTTATATCAACTTGCTAATGACCCATGCACTTCGGTATTTTTAGAATATAAGTAGTGTTTCTGGTACTATGTATTGTATGTAATTTATTGTTGAGGCTAAAGTGAAGCACATGCCTATAAAATGAGCATGCTCCCATATGCTGATAAAATATAAGTTACTTTGGTGTAGACTGGTCAAGCAAGTTTTTGTTTAATTATGTATTCACTTTATTGTGGCATACTCACACTAAAGGTTGTTGTTCTTATTAAACCTGTACTATTAACACGGAAAACTTATCATGAATGAATAAACATATAAGTAAACTTGCCATTTTCCACTAAAAATGCCATATTCTGTAATTTACTTTACTATCTATTTCTTTTATATGTATGTACAGGTTTGATTCATCAGTTTCCGTAATAAATAGATTTTACATATATTTTTAGACCTTGTTGTGGAAGAATCTTGGTCAAATATAGTAGTTTTATATTTCTATTCAACACACACATAAGAAGTCTATCAACAAACATGTAAATCCCATGAAATAGGTAACTGATATGACTTGTGTAATTTATATAGCTAATTATTACATTAGGTTTTATGATAACAGTAATCAGGTACCTCTCATACAAAATTAGCTTAGCTTATTAATAAGCATTCCAAGTTAATCAAATTTACACCATAGGTGAGCCATGGTGAGCTCTAGGCCTATTTAAATTCATTTGTTATATTGATTATTTATATGACTTGATGTATTCTAATTCTAGTATCTTTAGATTCTAGAAACCAAGGTATTATGTTTTTAGATCATTTTTACTTCAACTTATGTTATTTCTTGTTAAATTAATCAAATGCATGTAAACTTGTTCTATGAACTTGTTAAAGTTTACAAGAGATTCCCTGAGATATACATTTTGATATGTTCATTTCTTGAGTGAGACTTTAGATGAGTTTCTTTTGAGCCAAGCTCTTCCATAAAATATTTATGGGACATAAAAGCTGAATCAGATTTGTCACCTCTTATTACTACACCTAAAACATGCAACCCAACCAACAATGTTTTAGGTCTAGCAAAAGTAAAAAGGTGTCCTTAAATTAATTGCAAGAGTGCAATCTTTATGACATTTACCTAATCTGCTTCTACTTTCAATTAGCTTACAATGTGATTGATTCAATCCAGAAGTCTAGCGAATTTTGAGAGAAGGGGGTGAGATGAGATGAAACATTTTTTTATTTCTGCATTATAAAATTATGAACTTTGAAAATATTGGGAACAGTAGTTTTCTATTAGTTTCAAAAGTGTGTGTTTATGTAGAGACCTCCATTGACCGTTCCTCACACCAGGGCAGGTATTAAAAAAAAAGAGATTGTGCAACTTGAATCAAATTATACATTGCTGTAGGTATTAGGTAGGTTAAGTTGGTTATAGGTTTAATAAGTTTAGTACCAATATTTATTTCTTAATTTCGGTTACAAATTTTCGACATACATCCTCTTGTGAGTGTAATATTAAACCGTTGCTGTGGTTAAGTTCAGTGTAAGACTAGTTGTCGACCAAATCGAAACTTATGACATAATTAAGAATGGTAGAGTTTGCCTCGCGCAGTGTACTATGGTATGTAGTGATCTTAACTAAGCATGTAAACAATCATATAAGAGTAGTTTGATTGTGATTTCTTTTCGGTTTTTATTGTATATGACCGGATTTCTAATATTACTAGTGGTGGAACAGTATTGTGTCTATACCTACTAGTTTCTACTGGTGATATAGAGACTGGGCTGCAGTCTGTCTTGCCGGAGAGCACTGAGATATCTCGCTAGTTGATTTAGCAGCGATAGCGTTGCATTACATTTTTACCTACATAATATAGCGTAGGATCGACGGACCTTAGGAGTCAATATAGAGCGTTCTAAAAAAGTTTTGAAGTATGAATAGTTATTGTCCACTACACGGTTTTCCTAGACAAATTGAATTACGATCTAACACTTATATTAATAATTGAATAATTACATACACTGTTAATCTTTATAAATTATAATGAAATGTATGTACGTTTTATCAAAGTGTGTTACGAACATGTAAATTGTAGCCTTTGAATATTCGAAAATATAATGTTGAATTATAATGAGTATAAAGGGAAGATTAGATCAGCTTGCGGCGACATAGCCCCGTGTCGCTCATCCAATTTGTATTATAATGTTATGGTACTAGTCAACGAGTATTTGTAACTGCAGTGTCAACTTGTAAGGACGTCTAATTGTAATTACACTAAACTTTCAATTTAATAAACTCTGCATAAGTCAAAGGTACATTTTATTGACGCCATCCGGGAGTAGGCTTGTGCGCGATACGCTATCTGTATCTTTATTTCTTTTTGATTAGGTTCTACATTATCAGGTTATTTATGTAGCTATTATTATTTGTTATTGATTAATACATTTTAATAGTATTTTTTTCTTATTTGCAGGAAGCGGTATTCCAAAATACACATGAAGTATTCCGAGTTAGTTAGTACGTACTTGTAAGAGAAACGCCTACATTTGATTTCTTATAACCACCAACATTCAAATTAATTACCGATGTAAGTCTAAAATTAAGTTATTTTTTTATGATTTGTATAAATATTTATTTATCTTTTATGTTTTAGTACTGGCTGCTAAATATATAGCTATATTTTGTAACGTTTAGTTTTTATTGGCCACTATTAATATAGTACATTGTTAGGTACCTGTATGCCTTATTTTTAGAAAGCTATTACAAACGTGTCCACCTGCCGATGTCTATTATTTACTAACTTGTTTGGTAGTTGGTTGGTTGTAGGAAATTTCTACATACTTATTTCGTTACAGTTACATTATAGTGCATGTATTAATTATATTATAAAAAAACAATAGTTTAACATTTCTTTGATATCAATATTTGATTTACTAAAACATTTAATTTTAAGTTACGTTATAAATTGTAACGAAATAGGCATGGAGATTAGCAGAACTCTTCGACTTTCAGAAAAGTTCGCTAAATTCTCTGAAGGCCTCCTGCCATTAATAATTGGTACAAATAGGTAATTTTACATGAATCTAGACAGTCAAGTGTCGACGACCGACGAGTTCTTGAAATCTATAAAAAAATCATACGTGAGAATATAGCTCTAATTTAGCCTTTTAGTTTCATGAAGGGAGGATTGTACCAATCTTTAAATAAAATTTGGAATCGACATCCCCACAAGCTACACTGAAGTCGTACAAGGTGCATACTTTACTGGCATGAAACTGGCTCTCAACCGAGGCTGCCGGAACATTCCAATATACGCCACATTTTACATTTGAGGTAGTTAAAGTAACGGTCGATTGGAACAAGCCTTCCTGTGTGAAACTGACGTAATATCATGTCCTCAATACAGTAGGGCACCGGGTTAGCTGGCTGGATAATCGCCAACTTGAGATAACACTTGCTATGGTGTCACCACTAAGTTGTCTGCCAATGGTATTTTACTTGAATAGTGGCTGGTGAACGCAACTGAAAGAAAAGAAAATGTTGTGCCCAGAAGTCCAATGAAACCAGTGTTTGTTAGCCTGTATTTCCCTATAATGTAGCGACGGATCATTGATTTTTTTGTGTGGTGAGTAGGTACATATTAGATCCTGAGAGTGACCTGAGCCATTTCTGTTTCTATACAATGCAAGCAAAGCTTTCCAGAGTCAACATATAAGTATGATGAGATCTTGCGGAAAAAACGTACCTACCTATTGTGCTTCAAGGCGGGTCTACGCTAGACGAACCGAGCACGAGCGAAGCACAAGCGGAGCCGTTCTCGGCTTCGTCGTTCGCGGCGTCAAGTGTGGACGTACAACGAACCTACAACGATCACTGTTCTCGAACGTAGTTTTCCGCAGTGAGTTCGCGGCTCTTGGCGAATATGGACGATATTAATATTGCAGTAGCCGCTGCTGTTGCAGCGATTATTATAGCGGTGGTCAGCAAAAATAGCAAAAAGCCAAGACGATGGGGATCTACAAATCTATATAAAATGAGATCCAATCAACAAAATTTAGATTGGCTAACCATTTTGAGAGTTCAAGAAGTTCTTGGGATATACGAGACCATGCATCAATCTTCTTACTTTTTTTATAGTAATCCTCATGTTTTGGGTCCCATATCAATGGATTATTTTGATATACCTAATTCAATTATGTAATTGCACGGAAGTATCTTCGGTCCACGTTTCCATGATGCTCGACTCGAGCGACCGACGTCTGTCACTGAACACGTCCACGAGCGCGAAGCAAATCCCTTTGTGTTCGTCAAAAAACCGACAACAGGCGGAACGCAGCCGAGCACGAACAAAATGCTCGCAGCGCGCTCGTTCGAGGCTTGTAAGTTGGTCCACACTAGACGAATTCTGTTCGGCTCGTGCTCCGCTCGTGCTCGGCTCTCCTAGCGTAGACGCAGCTATAGGTTTATGGAAACGAAACGCAACTAAGCAGCTAATATTTAGCTAGTTGATATTATATAAAGTAAATACAAATTACACACTTATCGCGCTTAATTCGTGCCTCAAATTCTTGACTTAATTAAGAGCAACTAGTTTATTTGTGGGCAAGAACGTAGCGCCGCGCCGGCCGCGGCCGCGGGCGGCACGCACGTCCCACAGGGAAATTAATTGGCTTTTTAATTCACAACTTCACACGAACGATTAAAAACAGCTATATTTTCGTAGGTCTTTGTTTTGCATCCGAATTTAGGTAGTAGAGAAACGCCTTTAGCGTATTTTACTGAAGAATAAAAAACTCTTATGCAGTACCTAAGCTACGTCAAAAGCAACCACTTAAAAAAACGAGTCAACATCAGCTGTTCCATAAAAGAATTTCATTGGCCTTTGATAAAATGTATGGAGAACCAAATGTGTACCTAGTATCAACATTATCTTCGAATGAGTGAATAAAAAATACTTTCGGAAGGCTTAATAACCTCCTTTTTGAAGTCGGTTAAAATACGAAGAAAAGTGTGTATCAATAATTTGTTACCTAACACATAATGCTGAGGCAAGCCTGCGCCGGCCTATAGTATCGTTTTATGGCTTCCGGATGGATCCTCCAGCAGTATGTGTTTACTAGATATACCTACTTGTCTGCTCTATAAAATAATTCGTAAGTATTCAAATACATTTTTTTATTGACAAGAAATTTGCTTTATGACGTACATTCTTTAGGTACACAGTTTTCCAGGTGCAGTAAAGTATCAAATACGTGAGGTAACCCTGAAAACTTGCACTAGGAACCGAAATGGTCATGTAAAGCAAGGTTTTTTCGTATTATTCAGTAGATCTTTTGCATTTTTTCCTAATGCGCAAAGATCTGGTGCAAAATATCAGTAGGTACGTGGTATTTAAAACATAGGTATATTTAATTAAGGCTTCAAACAAGTAGTCTTTTATGCGTGTCTGTTTTTTTCCTCATGTTAGGCACTTGTTGGGAAGCCCGTTTTATGTACCTACCTAAGTACTAAGATAATCATAAATAATTGAAATAATAAATTAATCATTTATTTAAAAAAAACATATAATTAAAATCATAAATTATTTTTATTTACAAATCATGAACGTACAATCCATTGCATTGGTTATTTACTTAAGACGAGTAAATTGTATAAGTACATACTAACCCAAATAAAAAAGTTATTACTAAACAATTAACTATAACTAAGCTACTTACCTACTAGTACGGGCATACTCATATCATAGGTAAATCACACAACTGATTATATCATCCAAATCAAGATTAAATTTGTTGATTTTAGTTTCTATAATTCGTACACATGGAAATGATTATATTAAAAGATTTCATTGTTATTGTGATAATAATTTTTCTATTCAACCACAAACAAATGGCTGAATCGATTGAAAAAAAAATGAAAATGCCAAGACTACTTCTCATAGATAAGACCCTGGACGATAATTCCAGGACACTTTTAAAACCATATAAATCAATGTATCTAAAGTACAAAGTTGCCATGCATGAGCGTTTTATTTTTCCAGCGCACGTAGAAGATGTAGGGGCGGTCTACGACGATCTCCTTGTGGGGCGCCTCGTCCCATTCGATACCTGCGCAACTCAAAGGTTAAAAGTATATAGGTTACTTTTATAGGCCCTAGAATTAAATATTACCTATCCCATTATCAGTTCATATTGGCAGGTAGGTGACAGTTTCAGTTAGGGGCGATATATAGTCAACTTTTTTACCTCTCTATTTAAAGTCGGTTAAAAAAAGAAAGTCATACAATCTAAAATATTATAAGGGCACAAGACTAACATCTTTGGCATCTAGAGGAGGAGGCCTATGTCGAGCGGTGGGTTAATATCTAATAATGAACATTGAATAGACCAGTCACCTCAGATACATAGGTATGTTACTCTTGTGTATCTATAGGTATTTGTCACAACAATAATTATAACAAACTTCACGGCAAAAATATAATGTAAAAAATAGTAGATACATCTATGAAGATTCGTGTAAAATCAAACATATTGCGACAAAGTTGAAATATTACAGTGAAAAGGCTATTTCGTAAATTTGTAAAACTCATAATGATACTATTACTAGGTATATTAATCGATATGCTAAAGGTACATCCTGCCCAAAGTCTGTGTATTTTTGCTAAGCTGACATATCTAGGCTCAAAAAGCAGATTATCCAAATGTCCAACGCGTGTATCTGCGAGGTATGCTGTGAGCTAGGCTGATTTGCTGTGACACTACCACTGATTAGATAAGTGGTGATTTCTCGGTACACTCACAGAATATGTGATAGTTATTGCAACAGTTGGAGTTAGTATAAACCCCCGAACACACGCTTAACGAGCAGAAGTCAAACAGACTTTACAAACAACTAGAAAGTGGACGAGGCAGAATATAAATACCTACATATATTTTTTACACATTAGGTATAGGCCCATGACTAAAACTCGCCTGATGTTAAACAATCTACGATCTAGCGCGCTTGCCTAGAAGACAACAAATTCATTTATTTATTTTATTTCAGCTGCCTTCAGTGCTTACAGTCCCCTGAAATACGCTGTAGACGAATCCGATCAGTTTATCCGTTTTTGCGTTATGAATAAAATAAATAAAAAGTTTATTTGACTATTTACAATTTAAGAACTTTACATTAGGTTTAATTTACTAATTCATTAATTAAACTTAAATAATTGTGTAATACAATCTATCTGGTATGCGCACTAGTTACAAAACTGTATCGCGCACACCAGGTCTCTCCGCGTGGAGTTGATGACTTACTTACATTTTATAGTTAGTTTATACTCTGTTACATCATTAACCTAATAATTTGAAACTAAAAGAAAGAAACAAGCTATGAGCGTTTAAATAAACAGAGAATCAGACAAAATTTCTAGAAAATGTTGGAACGTGTTCTGCTTTCAATTCGAAGTATCTCTGTTATGAATGTTCAGTCTTTCGACACTCTTCAGCTTTATTATAAGTATGTATAGATTGAAACAAAATAGGTCTATTGGCCCGACCACTTTCTTGTAGTTGGTACCTATATTTGGGCGCCTGTTACCTACGCGTGTAGACTACCTACATCTTAGTTTGATGAATCATGGAGCGATGTACCTCGCGTCGTATTACCCACATCCTGTCGGAGGATGTCTGATAATAATATCTAAGCATGTTATACTTATGTTGTACTTACTCACACTTACCTACATACTGTCCACAATATCGTATTTGTATTAATGATGTAGGTACCTACTTCCTTATTTCCACAGTAACACCAACAGTACTTACAACCACTTTATATAGTATAACTACCTAAGTCTAGTAACTTTAGTTTGTTAATATTATTTGATTTGGTATTTGAGACAGTATTCTGTTACCTGTGATTTGGTTGGTTAGTTAATAACACGCGCGTTGCTTGTTTAGTATATAATACAATGAGCGATATTAAGATACCTAATGTTAATAAATACCTATGTAAAAAAATATTTATATCGAATTTGCGAATTGCTGTGCACCCATTGTAATATCAATAAATAAACAAGCCCAAACAACAATGTTTAATATAATATCAGATGATATTTAATTCATTGTTCATTATTAACTTATCTGACTGCGTGCGCTGGCGCAGGAAAATTGCTAGTATTTGTCAAAAACCAAGAGCAAAAGCTGATAACAGAAACAAGGGGGCGTTTAATAAATTACGTACCTAACAAATATTATAATTTTAAAAACATTGGGTAATGAATCAGTTCAAGTGTTAATTAGTTCTCTTAGGAAATGTTTTATTATTGCAACAAATTAAATATAATTATGTAACTATGTATAATAAATTAATCACACATTTAATACAGAATTTACTTTTGACATATCCAACATAGTTGACGGGCTAGTATTTTATGTTCACAAATTGAACAATTCGCGTGCCCTAGTGTCATGTTTGCCCGAGGTATGGATACATAGAGCTAGCTAAAGTAGCTAACCATCGCTCACACAATTGTAGGCAGTAACCTAGTGTCGCATGTCACTGCACTGTGCTTATCACGGACAGACGTAGGTAATAGAATTAATGTTTAATTAATTTCATTTATAAATTAGGTAAGATGTGACTTGTCATACTGGCATTGATAATAATTACCTAGTACTATGCTTCGATCAAATATGTACTAGATCGAAAGTACCTAACAGCGCAAGACAGCGATTATTGGCGTAAAATGGAGGAGGTTTATGCTCAGTAGTGTCATACCGTCATCCTTGAAGGCGTTCCTGCCCGCCTCCGCCCAGAACATGATCCTCTGCACGGCCAGGGACAGCCGCAGCCCGGCGCCGCCCTCCACCAGCCGGGATATGTTCATCTGGGGACAAACATCACACACGTCAATACGAACATAAGCACCTGTACCTTTAAAGCGACCAGGAATTGGTTCTTACTGGGTATATAACGATAGCTTGCCATCAGACGAATTATGGTCAATTGCAAACCCTTATCATTGGAAAATAGGTTGATGGTTACTAACGCAGACTTAAGCTCATTAAAACCACCAACTTCTGTTCCATGACTTTTGGTAATTTACGGGCTGATACACATCATAGAAAGAGGAGATGATGTATTAAGTAATCACAACGGTGACTTTTATAAGCCAGTGAATTCGGACCTAAGAGCAAGGAACGCCTCCTCGATCTATTTAAGCCTGATTAAAGAAACCTGTATCCAGAACTGACAGAGTTACATTAAGTATGTGTCTGTACCTACTCACCGCCTGCAGCTTGTTCGGCAGCAGCAGAGTCATGCGCAGCGTGTAGAGAGGCAGCGTGGCAGCCACTCGCAGCGGGCGCAGCCGCGACGTGACGTCACTCAGGCTCGAGCTGCCTGCAGCTGCCACCAGGCGGCGCAGCGAGCTGCCGCGCGGGACCACCAGCAGCAGGCTCAGGCCCGGACGGGAGTAAGGGATCTCTAGCGCCTGTGCAGGGAATTTTCATTGCAATAATATAGCAAGATCTATTTCTGGACCACTATTCTGTCAGAAAATAAATGAATAGGTAAAATAGCTCTAATTATGTTACGATAAGTTTGGAGTAGTTACTATGATGAATAAACTGGTTTTATCTAAACCCAGATTCGATTATTCTAATTAATTTGAAGCGATAGTTTTGCAGATAACAGGCTTATACCACCATGTGCAGGTTAGAGAGTGTTATCGTCGGGGGGCGGTTACTGGTGTCAAGTTACCAGCCTGCGGACGCCGGCTGGCCCGGACACTGGATCGACTGGCCTTCTACTCTCGCCAGTACGTCGGAGACCATGCTAGCACACACACTGCTCCTGGCGCTGGTGGTGGCGCGCGCGGCGGCCGACGGGGACGACGAGTGTCCCGCCACGCGTAACTCCGTCCTACACGACGAAGTCAGACTTCACAAGGACCTCTTCTGCGTCGAAACATTCGGAGAAAACTTCAGGGACTACCGCCCCGTCAAGGACCACAGGAGCACCGTCAACGTCAAAGTGAGGTTCGCGCTCAAGTACATCAACTTTGAGTACGGAGAGGAGACATTCACGCTGCACAGCTGGGTGGCACTCATGTGGAAGGACGAGTACATGGTGTGGGACCCGGAGAAGTACGGCGGCGTCAAGGAGATCCAGGTGGAGAGCACGGAGCTGTGGACGCCACGCATGGCGCTCTTCAACGCCGACGCCACCATGGGCAGCTCCGACCAGATCTACACCACGTGCCTCATCGACAGCAACGGCACGGTCACGTGCGTGCCGCACCTCACGCACTCCGGCATCTGCCGCTCCACTCTGCGGCGCTGGCCATACGACGAGCAGAACTGCACGCTCTACTTCGGCTCGTGGATGCACACCGGCGAGCAGGTCAACTTCACATTCTACGCGCAGCGCGCGGTGGTCCGGGACGACTACCAGGACGGGCCGGGCTGGCACCTGGAGGACGTGACGCACGAGCGGCTGCCCGGGGTGTACGCCAGCATGCCCAACACCACCTACCCCATGCTCAAGTACACGTTCCGCATGCGGCGCGTGGCGGCCGGGCCCGCCGCCGTGGTGGTGGTGCCCTCGCTGGCGGTGGTGTGCCTCACTCTGCTGGCCATGAGCCAGGGCGTGCGCGACAACGTGCGCCTGCTTCTCGTCTGCTTCAGCCTGTACGGCCACTTCATGTTCCTGCAGGAGATCGGCGAGACCATCCCCAAGCACAGCGCGGACACGCCCATCCTGTTGCTGTTCGTGCGCGACTCCATGGTGGTGACGCTGGTGGGCATCGCGGAGACCCTAGCGCTGATGGCGCTGGTGCGGCGCGCGGGCCCGGCGCCAACGTGGGCGGCGCGCCTCGTGCGCCTGGTGCACGCCGGCCCGGCGCGGTACGCCGTCTTCACCGAGTTCGACCCGAGCGATGCCAAGATCCTGGCCGACGACCCAGCCACCTCCTCCGAAGAACAGTCCCGCGCCGCAGAGTGGGTGCAACTCGCGAGCATCATCAACAGTTTGTGTTTCATCGTGGCGGCGCTCACTTACTTTATACTCGTCCTTACTTACATTCCATACGGAGCCTAAACGGTGCTCTGGTGGACGTGAAGTTTGGCAAATTATAGAATAGGTAGGATAGCAGCATCCCTAAGTTCACTAAACGGGTTGGAATTCATCTAAGCGTTCATTATTATATTTCGTCAATTTCTCATCAATAAATTCATTTAATCAAGTTTTTTCTTCTCTAGCCACGATAACTAACGCATTTACAGAATTAGGATAAGTGAATAATTCTGCAATAGTTTCGTTTGATAACAGATCTCTCTAAGTGAGTAGACTCACCTCGGCATCCCAATCAGGCAAGTCAGCATACATCATGACATCATTGATGCGTATCATGCGCGCGGCGCGGCGCGGGGCTCCCTCGCTGTCCCGGAACAGGCGCGAGCCGTTCAGCAGCGTGGGGGCGGAGCGCCAGCGCGCGCGCAAGTACAGCGTCGTGAGGAGCACAGCGCGGACCTCGCCTGACAGCTCCTCCTCCTCGAATGTGTCGTGAATGGCGCCGCCGGAGTCTTGCTCTACCTATTTGTATAAAACGGAAAACTTTGGTGCCTATACGAGTAATTTAACTACAATGTAGAAAATTTGTTCTTATAGGTCAACTGTTTGTACTGCCTTCTGCATTTACTTACAGATATCTCTTATGATAAGGTACATTTTGTCTTAATCTTTAAAAATTACCTGTGTAAGTATCTTAATTAATAAAACACAGATATTTTTTCCTTTCCAAACTATCGATAAGAGAAACCTCTAAACCATTTGTAAACATACATATAAAAAAGAAAATGAAGTAGGTAAGTAGTACTTATACAACAAAATCTCACCATATGATTAAGAGCATCAGTCATCTCCTTAGGGGTCTCAGAGCCGTTGAACTGGTCTATTTGCAGCCTCAATGCCTTCGCCACTCCCGCCCGGAACCGCTCGCTGACTGCGTGGTTGCGGAGCACCAGGCGGGAGGACCAGCGGAACTTGAGGTCTTCGCTCGATTCCGGCAGAGATGATAGTGTTGTGTCTATAAGCTGTGTTGTTTCCTGTAAATGGACTATTTATGAACATACATTTAATTATCTACCTACAGCTTTAATTGAACAAAACTTCCGGAGGGATAACCACTCAGTATCAGGTAGACAACATATGTACAAATATTTATTCTACCTAGGTAGGTACTTAGGTAGGTAATATTGGTATCTATCTATGAAATGGTACAATTGTCTGTCACTTCAAGAGTCAAATTCGATCCACTTACCATGGAAACTAAAGTGAGTGACGCGGTTTGAAAAACTCCCACGCGTCACTTGCAACACAATGCGTAGACCGTGTTTAATTCAATTATTAATGCCACCTTATAAACTAGGTGACTTAAATCTAATACTCACACCAATGATGTTTTGATTCATAGCCATTGGTGCGTGCATGCGTGTTACATAATCAACTTGTTTTGTTAACAATTTATACATGGCGATGCCGACATAATGTGAGTACCTACCTAGTACTTACTAAGCCCAATTGTTATTTTTGCAGACAGATTAAAACAAGGTTTTGTTTTTTACTTGAGTAAACACAATCTCATTATAAAATCAAGCGAGTCTTTAACACACAAAAGAAAAACCAAAGGTCCTGAGGCAAATCCCTGATGCACACCTTGAAATATATTTTAACATGTTTTAATGACGTTGTTTAATATCAGACGAGTAATTGTAGCCTAGCGTGAATGTTTTATCCATGACTATACTTAGGTACCCCTTTGCCAACTATCACTAGGTATAAGATATGTTCATAACAAATATATGAATATTATAGATACTGTAATACTGTTGAGACAGTGCTATAAACATAATAACTGAGATAATATTAAAGTCTAGCATACTATACCGCACAGGTGCTAGAATTAGTAATATTTACATACTTATGCAACGGTGGCTGGACGATATTAGAAGGTTTGAAAGAAACATCTGGCCAAACACCGCGTAAGACAGAGATTATTGGCGTAAGAGGAGAGAGGATGGAGGAGACTTATGCCGTTCAGTGGGTTTATTGAGGTGACATACTTGTTCAGTAAAACAAACGCCAAGAGCATCTTCAATCTCCCGCCTGGTCTCCGGCGGCACCTCTAAAGTCAGCGCCATAAGCGCCAGTTCCAGGAACAGGCCAGACTGCACGAAACTCATGCCGTTCTCTCGACGCGAAGGGGGCGCCAGTAGAGATAGCTTGTTGAATGTTATCTGGAAGGGTTAGTTTATTTTCTACTTATATAGTATCTTAGTAAGAGTCTATATCCTTTTTAAATGAATATTGCATCGATTTGATCCTGCATAGGATTTGATGAATCACAAACGAACAGAAACCAGGACTGGCGATTGAAATGATCAAACATCGCCCCAACAAAATCATAATTATTGCCATCACACAAACTGTAGTGTGGTCAAGTGCTAACCCAATATTCTGCAATAAAGGAGTCACAGAATACGAATTTTTGGATCGTGTCATCAATTTTTTTGATTGTATGATGGGAACAAGTTGGTATTAGAAAGAGTAGCAAGCAAGACCACAAATTCATATTTATAGAAACAACGTATTGTTGTAATTAGTATCGTAGGTACTCACCGAAAATAATTTTCTCTCAAACTCATCAAGAGATTGTTCAAACTTGTCTGCTACATGGTCAGGATTAGTCGTTGTTGGATGACTATCATTATTTGCATCTGACACAGGAGATTCGGTTCTCCGAGTCGTTGGTGGAGTTGATCCATCCAGTTTCAAATTAAGGGCTTTGCCGCCTGGATCTAGTTTACCATGCAAAGGCACCATATTCAAATTATTATTAAAATTGAACATTCTTCTTGATTGCATAATTTCTGGTCTATCTTGAGTGATTACTGTGTGAATCTGATTTGGCAGTGTGTTATCGAAACTTAACAGTACGTTAGGTTTAGTCAAATCCACTGGATACGTATTCGTATATGTTTTCGGTGGACATGTCATTCCACTGTAGGGGTAGCATTTTGTCTGTACTATTGTCGTGTATTGCTGTAGTGGTAAGTTCTTCTTTGGAAGAATGTTGGTCATCAATGTTCTTCTATTCATTGGCACGAGCATCTCGTATGAACTCACTTCGATCTTCGATAGCAAAAGGATTGTTATAATCAACATTGTGAAGCTCATACTATTTTTCATAGTAGCCTTTTAGTTCTTTGAAAGTCAACGTTAGGCGTGTTATTAACTGTCTCAATTAGTGACGCTTCAACTGAATGTGTTGCTTTATTTCTTTGGAATCCGATACTTAGAGCACAGAACCGATCAAGAGTTCTTATCTTACTGAATTCTCAACAACTGCATAGTAGCCTTTTAGTTCTTTGAAAGTCAACGTTAGGCGTGTTATTAACTGTCTCAATTAGTGACGCTTCAACTGAATGTGTTGCTTTATTTCTTTGGAATCCGATACTTAGAGCACAGAACCGATCAAGAGTTCTTATCTTACTGAATTCTCAACAACTGCATACCAACTAGGTACAAACATATACACGGTTACTAAACGGATTATTATGTTATTTACCTATCAAGTTAGCTTGCAAGTCATATGTATGGTTTATAACTCATTATTGAAGACGTAGCAACTGAATATCCGAGCGGTTGAATTTCACCTCGCAAATTTATTTTTCTGGTTTCTGCCCATGACAGAATAAATGCGTAGTAGTTACAAAATAGGTAATACTATAGTCGTAATTGAATTGATCTAGATGATAGGTCTCCTGATTAAAAGAACTAAAATGCTCTTAAGTACATTTTTTTCGTACCTATAGGTATGTACGTACGTGCTACTTTAGAACCACATTTTGTTTGTAAGTAAATAACTAGTGGGTAAATAGCTCTGTATAGATTATAGCTAGCCCACGTGAAAGCAAGCTGTTACCGGTGAATTAATGGGAATGGCTAATTAATCTCGCGAGCAAATTCTAATTGATAAGGTTTTCAATACTCGTTAACATGGGGCGTCGCAACTGCGCTGTTTATACACTGTGCTATATTATTTGATATAAAATACCAATGTTTTTACGAACCATTTTTTAAAGGTTTTTAACTTAATTTTTTTGAATGCAACTGTAACCATGTTTCTCTTAAAACAACAAATCGGTTCTTACATTTTGATCGCAGTCACGGGTGTCTATGCAGCTACAAACAAAATGTAGAGTTCTAATTAATAGGTAATCCCCATATTTTTTGTTGTTAGATTTGGATTGGTTGAATTGGATCCAAAGTTAAATCCACTGGATATGACCTGGAAGAGATCGTTCTACGTGATAAGGCCGCCCAATGTACCTAGGTTAAGTAATTTTACTGTAAATTTTTTTTGTATTTAGTTTTCTGGTGTACAATAAAGCTATATTGATTGATACCTATGTATTCGTATAAGTTTTCGGGGGACATGTCATTCCATTGTAGGGGTAGCATTTTGTCTGTACTATTGTTGTGTATTGCTGTAGTGTATTTTTGTTACATATTTAGATTTACAAGTAACTTGACAGCCTTACAGTATGTTTACACTAAAACATTACGATTACCTTTATCATCATTAAGTTTTATCAAACAAGAATGTAATGAATTATTTAATTATTATGTATCAATTTGTGCAAACCATGAATTAATGTTTTTGGAAATAAATAATTTTTATCTATCTTACCTTTTGTTTTAACATCTGTGTGCTTAGGTACACTATATAAATCTAATATGTAGTAAGAGCCTACCATAAATAGTTTCCGATAAGAAAAGGTAGTGATTATACCTATATTACACAGATCTTTTTTCTCCGTTTCTGTACCGCACTAACTCTTTGATATGGGTCATATATTGAATCTCCCCTGAACAAAGTCCAGACAGAATACATCAATTCGGTGATTATTCAACTGCCTTGTTATAATGGCTAAGAAGGCGTGGTCTGCGATGAATAGAGGAACATCTTCAGCGCGAAGTCTTAGTAATTGATATGTGCTAGAAAATGTAAATAAAATATATTAAAAGAAAACAACAACAAAGAAAAAGTATAGCATATGTATATTCGCAATTCCTCTTGGGAAGACATACTGGTCAGTGGTCAGTGATTGCAGTTCTCATAATACTTAATTCGAAACAAATAATCTAAATAGTCAAAAATTAGCGCACCCTAGGGGAGAGTAGCGAAGTTGTTGTATATCGTACCACATCGTACCTTCACGTTTAGTGTTTTGGCCCTTTTTGGTGCGTACGTAATGAATCTACGCTAATAATTAAAAAGCCAGAATAGCATAGGTAATCATACGTTTATTGATAAATAACAATTAAAAAAATACAGTGACTTATCTAGTAAAAAATCTAATCGTAGGTACCTAATTATATTATGCAGACCTTTTTTCTCCGCGTCTGTACCGTACCAACTCTTTGGTAAGGGTCATATCTTGAATCTCCCCTGAACAAAGTCCAGAATACATCAATTTGGTGATTCTTCAAGTGTCTTGTTATAATTGCTAAGAACGCGTGGTCGGCGACGAAAAGTGTTTCATTCACAGCACATCGTCTGACTATTCGGTGCTCTGTGAAATAGAAAATGAACCACGTAGTTTCATGGAAGAAGCAACTGTTTCATTCACAGCACATCGTCTGACTATTCGGTGCTCTGTGAAATAGAAAATGAACCACGTAGTTTCATGGAAGAAGCAACTGTTTCATTCACAGCACATCGTCTGACTATTCGGTGCTCTGTGAAATAGAAAATGAACCACGTAGTTTCATGGAAGAATCAACTGTTTCATTCACAGCACATCGTCTGACTATTCGGTGCTCTGTGAAATAGAAAATGAACCACGTAGTTTCATGGAAGAAGCAACTGTTTCATTCACAGCACATTGTCTGACTATTCGGTGCTCTGTGAAATAGAAAATGAACCACGTAGTTTCATGGAAGAAGCAACTGTTTCATTCACAGCACATCGTCTGACTATTCGGTGCTCTGTGAAATAGAAAATGAACCACGTAGTTTCATGGAAGAATCAACTGTTTCATTCACAGCACATCGTCTGACTATTCGGTGCTCTGTGAAATAGAAAATGAACCACGTAGTTTCATGGAAGAATCAACTGTTTCATTCACAGCACATCGTCTGACTATTCGGTGCACTGTGAAATAGAAAATGAACCACGTAGTTTCATGGAAGAATCAACTTGTCTTCGAAACCGAGTGAATCTGTGACTGGTTAAAATATTATACCTATCAACTAAATGGTTCTTCTACTGGGGTTCGGTGATTCGACGTGATGTTTAGAGCAGCAAACAGTTTGCGCCACCTGGCGGCGAGTAGCGAAGTTTTCGCATATCATATACATACGTACTTTTCTTACAAATAACAAACTGTTGTGACTAAGTATAGAAGATATTGTAACACCATTAGATATACTGTACAGTTTGCAATAAATATATTACTTTACTTTACTTTAACTCTTCCCCCTAAGATGTGTATCAGATCAGCTAAATTGTGTTGTAGGTACATTCTCTAATGAATAAAAAGACAAAATATCATATAAATATATTTATTGGAAGTAAATAAAATTATTACGGTAACATTACTGTGACTTATTTATATTAATACATTTTGTATAATTATTTCTCAGCAACACGTGCATTTAAAAACATTTGTATAATAAAAAATATATCTTAAAGATTATTTATACATATTAAAAATGACTGAAATGTGTAACAAAAAAAATTAACAATAATCAAAAGCTTGATTAAAAAATAATTGATGCATAAACTCTTTAACAATCAGCTATATAAAAATCACAGATTCATTTAAGTGCACAAGTGATATAAATACAATAGAGGTAGTTAATTCAAAATATTGTTCGTAGATATAATTTCTCAGTGCTCACACATTCCTATGACACTGTGCTAATAAGGCCATGTGTAAAATCCGGATTTCGAGCCTGTAATTTTTGGAAATTATAAACAGAGGGAATTACTATCGAGACTGAGAAACACACCGAGACATTCACAACAACGCCATCTAGATCCATGCTAGGCAAACGATTGTAATTAATTCACTTAACTGAATACAATACTGATTCATGATTGGCATTCTTGTTTAAAACTCGTCTTATGTTAAGCAGTCTTACTGTCTGATCTGGTGCGTTTGCTTCTATACTTTTTTCTTAATTATTTAAAACTAATTGCCTCGGTAATAAGAATAAAAATAAGGTACATCCTGTACTAAGACCACTGCCATGAACGATCTATCAGCCGTCAAGCGAAGTACCGGCTCTTCTTCTTCTAGGCAACAATAGTCATATTCCAATGCTGAAAAATAATATGAGCACAGTTGACTTTACTATAAAATTAATTTAATAATCATGTTGTTGGTTACTGTATTTGAGAGCCCTAGAACTTAACAGCTACATAAAACTCAATAAAACCAAATTATAGTTAACTATAGTTTTTACCACTAAATATACTTCGTAACTTACCTTTCTTACTTTTTATATACTTTTATAAAATAGAGAATAGATGTACAATATATACATAAATATGAATTAAAAAGCATAATAAATTGCAAAAGCTGCGTGCATACTTTCTAGGTGCGAAGGTTCCCTCACTTCATGGCACTTGCTTTCTATTAATACTATGTGTTTTTATATAATTAACGTTGATATAAAAGTACAAAAATTACTTTCCAATTTAGTTGCTTTTGGTCATACGAGACCTGTCCTAAAAATAAGCTTTAGCTTCGTGACAATTTTGGTAAAGCATAAGATAAAACATATACAATATATTATGTTAATAAAAGTGTTAGTTCTGTTTCTCCCCGCGGTACGTGGCCAGGAAGTGTGGGGTTCCGTGTGCTACAATGAGAGCCAGGAAGGGTCTGTCCGCCGTGAACCGCAGCACGGGGGTCAGGTCCACCATGGCGGAGCAGAACGATACTGCCATTACTGAAATAGACAAATAATATGCTTTAAAGGATAAGGAAGGTAAGCAAAATATAATACATATGATTGGCTTGGCGAACACAGAAAAAAACATCACTATCTAAGCTAATAAAACGAGAGTGGGAGATTAGTTTAGCAGTGTTAGATGTTTTACAAATTCGGAAAGTTTTCAGGCGGAAACGAAACACCAATCATACTCGTAGAACCCCTGGACCTTTTTATACCATCCAAGAAAAAACTGCTTACTTTACACTTCTATGATGCAATCATCGAGCTTTACTTTCTACGATTGGGTGACCGTCATTGGTTAAAAACATTTCGGATTTGTGGAGACTGCAGATTACATATATTCATAATAATGTCTCCACTCTCTTGTTGTCGGTAGAGTGGGCGGTTTTTCGTCTATTTTCAAAGCATGGAGCATAATAAAAAATATAAATATATAGCAAGTGACTAAGCTACAATTACTACTTATGAAACTTTTAGAAAAAAATAATAATATACATAGCTTTAGTGCAGACAACACAGATTCCATCCAAACCACATGGACACGACACAAATCCAAACTACACCACGAAAGTAAAGTTATTTTATATAAGAAGTAGTAATTAGTATTATTTTAGTTAATTATTTGGTTTTTGTAACTTAAAAACTTTTTACCGGTGATTTTATTAATTAGTTTATATATTGATCAGATCATAAAAATTCTGCATTTGCAAGACATTGGTGCAATATTCTAACAAACGTAACGTCATAAAAAGTTTATATAATTTACTTTATATGCATTTAAAACAAATTAATAATTCGGCAGAACCCTTCCTAATATTGTACGACAATCATTAGTAAACTCTCTACCTATTTAGTAGGGCTAAACTTAAACGTTGTGTGTGAATATAGTAACTATTTTGAGTTTTAAGTAATTGTGACTAAGTACAAATAAAAAAAATTTGATGATTTTATTCAAAAAATATTTACATAAAATATATAATAAAATTTACAAAAAATTATTGCATACTTAAACTATCACAACGTTTTTAATTAATATCAATTTTATTCGTTAGGTATTAAATAGTTCGTAGCTTTCCAATGTACTTAAAATGTGTGATTTGTATCACTTATGAAAATATTCGCGGATGCAGACACGTCTTTATTGAAAAAAAATATGATTAAAAAACTAAAGTAACGCTTAAAAATACAAAAATACCAAAAGCACAATAAATAAAATTGTGTGAATAGCTTTGTAGTATTATCTCTAAGTTACAATAGATTAGTAAAAAAATACGACGCATAAAAATATAGTACATGAAAACAAAACGTGCATAAATTACTGTGATCCTGAATAAAAAAAGTCTTAAATCAACTTTTCTGAAAATAATTGTATCTGCAGGGTGTTTCACAAATTCGGAGCATTTTCACAAGAAAGTGAAAGTCTAAACTGATCAACCAATAAAAGTGATAGCAGTTCCGATGACTTCAATGATTGGCGTTTTGTTTTCGAATGAGAACTCTCCGAATTTGAGAATCAATCTGTTTGAAAAGTTTTGGCAACTGTCGGTTGCCAAAATTTTTTCCGAATTTTCAAATATTTATATTTTCAGATCTTCCCGCTACTCGAGGGTCTCGTGGCTTTCCACATCTAGTATTACGCCCAACTCATCTGAGGTATTGTTTTCAGGACTTTGGGCGTACAAAAACGGTAGTTATTTTCATATTTATTTTCCCCTTTATTTTTGACAACATACTGCTGGTGTTTATTTTTCTGTTTCTATGTCAACGGCCCCTCGCGTCGGCGCAAGAGGAGCGACGTGCCAGCTTGACGGCTACGGGCCGTCATCTCCACGTCACTAGACTATTTATTTTTATTGTAAATGGCTTCTCCCACCCATGTCGCGGCTATATTTGCCCCCCAAATTACAACAGTGTCGCAGGAGAACATGGTTCAATGCACGGAGTGTACCCAAGTCCGATATTTTAAGGGTCTTAGGGGCCTTAAAATACATCGTGCGAAGTGTCACAAAATTACAGAAATTCCGTTGTCTGCTCCTGTTTTAGGCTCCGCTGGAGCCAGTAACAGTTCCGTGAGCGCTGTTACTCCTTCCGAACCGTTTTGGAAGGTTTTGAGCTCACTCAAAAACTCTCTTCCGATTCTCAAACGCATCCCGCGTGGTGCCCGTGTCTCGGTGTCCCAATGTTTGGCTTCTGCTATTAGGAACGTTATTTCTAGGAACACTAAGCTCGCTTGGGAACATCTCCTGTCTTTTCCCTTCTGCGTACTTCACGTAACATTCGATCCTACCTCCAAAAAGTCCCTTACCCAACGGGTAAAGGACAATTGCGTAAAGTACGCTGCATGGGAAGAGAACCCTTCAGACCTAGCTCATATTATTCCGCCTAACACGCGGAATAATCAAAATTCTAAATTCACTGGCGATTTGGCTACAGTCCGTTTAGTAGAAAACAAAATTAGTGACGGTGATATTAAAGGCGCCGCACGAGTCTTGTTCTCCAGCGATACCATAGCCCCACACTCACCCGATACGGTCCAGTCACTCCGTGACAAACATCCACCGTCCTCAGCGGATCTCCACCTGCCTGATCCACCGGACTCTGATGTTGACTTTGACGTGTCCATCCAACAGGTTGCTACTGCCGTTTCATCTTTCCAAAGTGGTTCAGCTGGAGGTCTTGACGGCCTTACACCCCAGCACCTAAAAGATCTTCTATCTTTTAGTTCTGGTGGGGTATGCGAAACTCTTTTGAAGGATCTAACTGCATTAGTTCAACTCATGTTGTCTGGACGGGTTAATGACAACATCACCGAAATTTTGTATGGTGCCAATTTGTGCGCCCTTTTGAAAAAGGACGGTGGCATCAGGCCTATAGCGGTCGGGACCACATACCGTCGCCTCGCGGCCAAGGTAGGTTGCAGGAAGGAGGTTGTTCCTTTGAGCAATCTTTTTCAACCACTGCAGCTTGGTTTTGGTTCGCGAGGCGGGTGTGAGGCCGCCGTCCACTCTCTTCGGACTTTTCTTCACCAAAATTGTGGAGATGTGTTGCTGAAGGTGGATGTCAAAAACGCTTTCAATTCGGTAGACAGAGGAGCGTTGTTGACCCAAGTGAAAGACAAAATTCCCGACCTTTATAATTTTCTTTGGCAATGCTACGGTAAGTCATCGAAATTGGTTTACAAAAAGTATTTTATGGACTCTTCAGTTGGTTGTCAACAAGGTGACCCTCTTGGACCGGCCATTTTTAGCCTGGCCATACATCCCATAATTCAACGTCTTAAGTCCAAACTTAATGTTTGGTACTTGGATGACGGAACTTTGGGAGGTGACGTGAACACCGTCCTCGATGATTTCAAAATTTTGGTAGACGAATTTCGTCATGTTGGTCTCAAATTAAATTCAAAAAAGTGCGAACTTTTTGTTTGCGATTCATGTTCGGACAAGGATTCAGTCTTATCTAAATTCAATGATTTGGCACCGGGTATTTCTATTCTAGACAAAAGTTCACTTCGCCTCCTCGGTTCACCGATTCTAGATGAGTCGTTTTCTCCTGACATGGTCGCAAGCTTCCCTACCTGTACGGTTAGGAGGTTTGAGTGTCCGCAAAATTTCAAGTGTTGCTTTACCAGCATTTTTGGCTTCTGTCCACGGTACTTACGAATTGGTCCAAAAAATCCTCGCACCCGCTTTAGGCCCGTCTGGCGTAGTTGTAGTTGCGCATACGGACGAAGCTAAAAATGCTTGGCGCCTGGCCTGTCCAAACACCGATTTTCCTACAACACCTCGTTCCCAGAGACTGTGGGATCGGCCGATCAGCGAACTAGCACGGAAATCACTTCTCGATACGTGTACTAGTTTCGCGGATCGCGCCCGCATCCTTGCGGTCAGTGTGTGGGAATCCGGTCTTTGGCTGCAGGCCATGCCCTCTTGTAATACAGGTAACCTTTTAGATCCGACAGCTTTTCGACTCGCGGTTAGCCTGCGCTTGGGTGCGAGGAGCTGTGAACCGCATCGCTGCCAGTGTGGTACTGATGTCGACCAGCTCGGGCACCACGGCCTCTCATGTTCGAGGAGTGCTGGTAGAATTAGCCGCCACGCTAGTCTGAATGACATCATTCGACGGGCTTTTTCCACTGCCAATGTTGCAGCTATGCTCGAACCGAGCGGCCTAGCACGTGACGATGGAAAAAGACCTGACGGTATGACTCTTGTGCCATGGAAGTTGGGTCGGCCCCTTGTGTGGGACGCAACTTGCGTCGACACATTGGCGCCGTCTCATCTGTCTATGACACGGTGTCGGGCTGGAGCGGCGGCTATTATTGCCGAGCATCACAAGAGACGCAAATATGCTAACCTCGGCCGAGGTTACATCTTTGAGCCTTTTGGAGTCGAGACTTTGGGGCCGTGGGGTCCGGGAGCCCATACTATTTTCCAAAACCTCTCGGAGCGCTTGGTTGACGCGACGCGTGACCAAAATGCTGGCCTTTTTCTGGCTCAACGTATCAGCATTGCCATCCAGCGTGGTAATGCGGCCAGCATGCTGGGTACGCTGCCCTCTGGTAGTGGGCTGGAGCACTTAGATTATCTTTAGGCTTTTCTAAAGATTTCCTAAGTGCCCCTTTTTGTAGTAGTTAGAAGTAGTATGTTTAGTTTTCCTTCACTTGTTTTTATATTTTATTATTGTAATAAAATATTAATTATAGTTTGAAAGGTAGAACTCCGAAAAACAAATGTCAAACAATCGTGACATTGGCGAAATTGCAGTGGATCTGTGAGATATTCATACAAATTTATACTTATGTAGAGTGATAAAATATATTTTAGTTTTCTTTTCCCCCGCGGTACGTGGCCAGGAAGTGTGGGGTTCCGTGCGCAACAATGAGAGCCAGGAAGGGTCTGTCCGCCGTGAACCGCAGCACGGGGGTCAGGTCCACCATGGCGCAGCATGCCACTATCCCCATTACTAGAATAGACAAAAGCCTCTAAGAACTTTTATTTATTTGATTAATGGGCGAGCAGCAAATTGCTGACGTGCCCATATCACGCTGTGTCAAAATTGTTTTGTATAGTCCACACAAAGATCAAAAATTATACAGTCCACTGGTGCAATGATCACAAGTTCACAAGAGATTTTTTGGTTTTCTGTAACCAGCAATCAAGCCAGTTCTTAAAGTTATGATTAGTCATTAGTTAAAATGTGTTAGTTTAGATTTAGACGTCCGATATTGGTATTTCTTTTTAGTCTTGAAATAAGTGAAACACCCTGAAGATATCTACGGGAAATCCGTAACCAGTGATTAGTATGAGACTACCATTATATGTACTTACTTTTGAAAGGATATTATTTCTGTTCGACAATTTTGGGCTGAACCCTCCATGCACATGCTACGACAATCATTTGTTATTTATATTTTGTTATTATCACATTTTTTTGATTACCTAGGTACCAAATTTCTAATTTTGATGCCCTACACCTTATGTGTTATATCTTGATTTCAGGGAAGTTAATCCAGAGATCTTCAAAGCGAGAGTGAATCGGTTCTTATCGGGTAAGCACGCTCCATCCTACGCCATAGCCTTTGCTTACCATCAGGCCAACTATGGCCAAGTGCAAACCCTTATTAGTTAAAAAAAGTTAAAAGTACAATTAAAACCAAGAAGATTGTTATACAGTGATCATTTTATTAAAATAAACATTTGCAATAAAATAAATAGACTTAACAAAAATGCATATAATATACTTAAACTTAATAAACATTTTAAGTGCACTCTATCACTGGTAGTCTTACTGTACGTAAAATTATTTTGTGATGCTTTATTTCTTTTTGTTATTATAATAACTTGTCACAAATCTGTGGTGACAATACTGACAAAACTTATTACAGTGACTAGTGTATAATATAAAAATAATTTATTACATTACAGCACAATTAAATACAGAGAAATATTTGGATATACATTATACAACGATAAAAAAATGGTCGTAGCAATAACAATGGTAATATCCATTGGGGCATGTCGCAAGTTCTTTACTTATAGATATTTAAACATTTTATAATATCTTTACAATGTTAACAAGTGAATAGGTACTGGCCTTTATATTACAATAATCCCATTAATCTCTTAATTAGTTAAGCTTGTTAATGTCGTTTACAGAACATGATTTATACGATAAAACGAAGTTCTTATCAGAGTTGCACCAATATAAAGGTGAATAAAAATAATTATTATGTGAGTAATTTATGTAAGATTAATAAAATAAGCTATTACATTTATGGCTTAGGTTTTAAGGCACCTTACGATTTCAGTTCCAGTTTTTTTTTTCATCTTTCTAAAAAATGAAACTGATAGGTACATATCTACATAATGCTATTATTGTGTTTTGAAAAGGTGTCACTTGTTACCTACTGCCTAGGAAGAGGAAGTGAGAATTGGTTACTGCCTTCTTATGCAAGTATTTCTTAGGATTTTTTTATCACTGATAAAGATATATGACGAATATTGTTTGAAAATGCTATCTGGTTCAAAAATGAACTATTTGATCAATTTCATTCTAAGAAAACTATCCGATACTGCGAATCTACATACAAGGTGTCACATAATGAAAGTACCGTTACATTTAATATATGCGATTTTACATAAAAGTGACAGTTACATTTGCAACCTTACATAGCAGTTTAGTGTTGGTCCCCGCGGTAGGTCCCCACGAAGGCAGGAGTGTCCCCGCTCCTCAGTAAGTAGAGGAAGGGTCGGTTGGCGTAGAAAATGGGCACCGGCGGCGGCATGCAGCGCATCATTACCACCATGCCTGCGCCAATAACAACACACTTCACTGTAACCGTGATCTTCTAGGCAAGCTTAACAGCTAGCTTAACATCAAGCGTGAGCGCGATAATATTTAAAAAACAAATAATTTTTTTTAACAATTCATGCAACAACATCTTCGAGAGAGATTTTACTAATAAATATGTTTGTATAATCTTTCTATTATATGCCTTCTTTTCACAGTAATGGAGGAGTTTTATCGTGCGTTAAGGATGGAACGATGTTCACCGCAATGAATGTGTGTGAAGGTATGTAGATGAACCGTTTCTTTACTTTTAGTAAAGGACTAACGTGTTACAAGAAAATATTGTCAAGCCTTCAAAAACTAGGTCCAAGAACTTTTAATCAAACTGGACATTATGTTTAACTGGAGGCTATAACGCTGCTCATCAGGGAATTAAGGCGTTTATAGTAGGTATGACAACATAAGCCTGTGAGTTCTTCCAAGCAAATATTTGTTAAACTGCACCGATTTAATATCCGTTTCATATGATAAAATAATCAGATCTGTGATTTATATGACACTTGCCAGTCACACCTTGGTTATTATAATTCACAAAAACTACACAAAACCGAGAAGAAATTTAATCACACACAAAAGACCCAATATTTCATTATATTAGCACATCTTGTCTAAAAAGGTGTTACGATCAACTGTCTGCGTTGTTAAGAAGCCATTTTTCTGATATAACATAGATGTAAAACATGTTGTATCTTGGTTTAAACATATAATATTCAGTTTATGAAAATAATAATATTGGCCAGAGGAAGCGTGTTAAAACATTATCTTTATTCTTTCGGTATTAGAGATTCAATATCATAACTTAACAAGTAAGTACTTACATACATAAAAATAAAATGCAAACAGAGATACCTTATAAGCAGATTCATAAAGTTTTCTTTGAGATTCTTGATTGCTCGTTGATTTGTAGTAGGCGTTAACAGTTGTCATATTTAATAACGTACACCTAACTACGTTACGTCGTATCAAATACCCCAATTCACAAAACAAGTACATTTTAAGACAATTCACAACTAATTTAAACAAAATTTAAAAATTTAGGTAAAAAACCGAAGTGTAAGAACATAGGTAATAACTATTGAGGTACTTATGTATTTGTTTACATTTAACAGCATGCTAGTCAACCAGTACCACACTCGTAACAATCAACTAGGTATTTATCATAGAAAAGTTATCTCAGTAAACTGTTTTTACTTATATGTTATTGCGGCTGAAGTGACCCGCACAATAACCGCAATCGAAAGTAGAGCATATACTGGGATAGCCGAACTGGAATAGAATCTACTAGAATGTTCAAGTATAGATGAACTCGGCTCGATTCCGGCAGCTCGTTAATTAATTATTCAAATTATTTATTCAAGTAAAAATTTACTCCATACTAGGGTACCCTGTGCTGTGGAGTGCAGGCTCTAATATTTTTTTCTACAGCTAATCACTTGTGTTGATACAACTCGTCCCTTGTTCTACAGCTCGTCGCGCGGCGCAGTGGGCACAGTGGGCGAGTAGACGGCGGTGAAGACAGGCGTGCTGCCCGCCATGATGCACCACAGCGCGCGGCGGTCGGCGCGGAACTGGCGCGGGTGCACCGCCGCGCGGCGCTTGCGCAGCGCACCCGCTGTGACCACGCCCACACACACACGTTAGTGGGCGTGGCCAGCACTCTCAGACAAATGGTAGTATTTGTTAAACGATAGTATACAACAGAAAGACATATATCTATGGGATTATACTTATTCCATTACACTATGAAAATTTTGATAGCTGTCAACTCCATATAGTTTACGTCAATTTAGCGGAATACATGAAGATGACAGCTGTCAACATTATCAAGCTATTCTGGTCAAAGCATACTGTTACGATTGGAATTGACATGACGATTCGGAAGGTATCTTTACGTCAATCCCTTAGATTTGTCTCTCTATACTATGTTATCGCTGAACAAAATCTGCCACTTGTCTAAGGGTACAGAGCAGGCACCGACCACGCCCACATTACGCAAATAGACGGAGAAACCAATAGGAGATGATAAAGCCAGTGTCAAAAATATTAAATAACACCATTAGAGCCGGTATTTTAACGTATATTAGGCATGGGACAGTTTAATAAAATACTGCTGTATTTCGCTATTTTGTCTATTAATTTCTCCCTTTATTGATAATCTATAAAGTAACTTAGGTACCATTAACTTTACGATGCTTTATAGAATTAAAATCTATTACCGTGGTTAGTTGAAAGTATAGTATTTAAAATGTACTTACGTGAAATGTTTTGTTAATATGAATGTATCAATTTAGGTCCGTGTGTCGCACTATATATTTGTGTCACATATTCGGTTACCGTTTTGAATGCCAATTATGTAAAATATACCACACATTAGATATAAAAGCACCACACACTAAAAGAAGCGTAAGCAGAACGAATATGTAAAGGAAAAAAAACATAATCAAGTAAGCAATGTTTTTTTACGTTTGATATTACCATAAGTTAGTTTTTTTAATAGATAGCGAATCACCAGCAATAGAGGAAGCTTGATTCAAAAGTTTTATATAAAATCATTATACAACTTACTCTTTATCTATTTATTAATGCTTTGTTGCATTGTCAAATAGGCGCAATTCTTAGTATTAGTCTTCAGTATAGAGCAGTCTTTTTTATCCAAGCGAATATTTTAAACCACGCCAGAAAACATTGCGAAATTAATAAATATCGTCGGTACCAAACCACGGCTAAGCACATAAAGCCTTGCAACTCATATAAAAAGAGGAATAAAAAGATAAAAGAGAGAACAAATTATCTTAAACAAAGACTTGCAACTCACATAAAAAAAAACAAAAAGATAAAGACGTAGAAGAAGAAATAAAGTAACAAACTGACCAGTAGCAGCAGCCGCCTCGGCGCCCTCCTCGTTCACTTCGATGAATGCTTTCTGCACCGCCTGCGACACGAACAGGCTTTGTTTCACGTTGAGCAGCTTGCTCAGACCTGTGTTGTTGGGGTCGAAGATGGAGGTGATGCCCAGCTGGAAACCGACAAATAAAACAGTTTATAACTATTGCAAGTCATTCTAACTAAGTCAAGCCACTATAACATGTCGGAGAGACTGCTTTCAGTCCTTGGATGTGTAACCAAAAAGTGGCATTAGGTACTATTGGCCGCTTCCGTGGGTCGGATAACTCATTAAATTGTAGGTTTCAGCTATTAGTCATGGTAACGCAATCGTCGTCGCAAATTATATTCACATTGCTGCATTGGCACCATTTTTAACCACATCTTAAAAATTACTTAACTTGTTTAGGGAAAACTGCAAGTTTTTCCCAAAACAAAAAAAAACTTGAGTTTTCCCTAAACACAAATATACATTAATTCCATACGAACAAGCGATTCAATAATAAAATTGTTGAGTTCTTATCTTGTATTTGGACACAGATTAGTGAAGCACCTGCAATCTTATCTGGTTGGAATACAGGTCAGTGCATGATTGAGGAATCGGAAAGTACATTTCTCTTTTTATCAACCAAGAAAATGTTAAAGAAATGTTTAGTTTTTAATCTGCCATATATGATCATTCATGCCAGCAATCTGTTCTTTGGAACAGGAGGAAAATAAGATGAGTATCAATTTAGTGGGCGTTCCTCAGATGACGCACACTGTGTCTCATTTACAATCACATTGTGAAGCAATGCTGACCTGTGGAAGTACAGATTAGGTGTAATTGACACTAACTGGACAGTCATCGTCGCTTGATTCACGCCGATCTGCAGGGATATTCTGACAGCAGAAAATTGAAAATCAAATTAATCAAGAAATAAGATTGCCTTTTACTATGATACAAAAATGTACTGGACGATGTTTAATAAGTACTGTATACGTATAGCACATATAGAATTTTACGAAGAAGAAAGCGCGTGTCTGATTGAAAACTCACGTTTGTCTATTTTAACTAAAATAATATCGACAACTTTGAGTTTCAAAACTTGGTTTGTTTCTTTATAGTCCGGTCAAATTAGCACCAAAATTAGGGGTAAGGTTACATTAATTCGCACCTGGCTGAAAATTGGCATGAATGTTGGGAGCCCTATCATACACAATTTGTCAAAAATCCCCATCAATCCGAAGTGTGGAAAAAAAATATTCAAGGTCAAAGGTTATAAAAATTGGTTTATTGAGTTTTGCAGCTAAACGTTAAGTTTTATAACAAAAGTATTTGAGAAAAAATTACTCATCAAGCAATTATCTATAAAAATTGTTCATACACTTTTTTTCCTAAGAATCACCATTTCGGAGATACAGCGATGCAAAATGTTGAAAAAGTTGTATCCTTCATAGTATGCACACGTTTCCGCGCCACCCGTGAGGTAGTGTACATGGCGCGGTTTTTACGTGGTTTCTTCGGTAGGCCTATTCCACGATCTATTGTACTTCTGTTGAGTTAAAAAGCTATTATATTGAATTGAAAATGGTACTATTGTAAATAACAAGAGCGGTGTAAGTAATGCGTAAATTGAGAAAATTATTCGTCTGATCGATAGTCTTCTAATGGAACATAATCCATACTGTCTTGCTCTTCTTCTCCTTCTTCCTCTCCCTGCTGGGTACAAAGAGCGATGCATCAGATGTCTCCTCGCCAATATCGTAAGAAAAGAATCCGCTTCTACTGGCGATTCAACATTGGAGCACGATTGGCCTCGACAACTCATACATGCTAATAAACAAAACAAACCAACTTTTTTACAGCCGCATTTAGCATTAAACCTCGTTAAGCAATTTCAAAAAATTGAATTGAGGAGTTTTTGGTGCAGGAGGGAGTAAAGTTTGAACTGATTCCAATATATTGTCAATTAACTTCCAACCCCAGTCTTCAGGGCTTAGTTCATTTCCAAGCCATACTTGAACTTGATAATATACCTGAAACATATGTTGATGATCAGAAGCAGAGGTTGGAGGAAGACAAGCTGATTGTACTTGTTTCTTTTTATACGTATTTTTTTGCAAAAGATAAAATCGAAACTTATCTTAGCACGTACTTTTTTTTGGAGCTCCGTAAATTTAAAGAAGAAAGCGAATTACGTTGATGATTACAGCTTGTGGAGTAGAGGTACTTTCTTTGAAAACATCAGCAATCAACGTATATTACAGTAATTAACATGCATACAAGTATTATGAAGAATACAACTTTTTCAACATTTTGCAACGCTGGTAGACTGGGTACGATTGTGCCAGGGTACAGTTGTGACAGTCGTCGTTTTGGCGAAACTATAAGGTGTACGGGGGCGGGTGCAAGGGAAGAGAGGAGCGGCGTGCCTGTCCGCACGTGTTTCACAGTATTGCGTCAGCCGGCGCGCGACGTAGCGGCTTGCAGAGTACCACATTACTATTTTTCGATGAAAAGTAAGTTTTTGATCGATTTCTTTATGTGATTGATGTTTTATGTGTATAAGTATAGAGTGATACGTATTTTTCTCGTAAAAACTTAAACATTCGTGGTTAAATAGCGGTGATTACTTTGAACGTAGGTTTTCCGGTAGGTATAGTCACGGCAATTGTTTTTTTGCAAATGAATGCAATGGGTACGGTTGTGCCATATTTTCTGGGTACAGTTGTGACATAAGTAAACTTTTTTTTTTTGCATTTAGATGCCTCGACAACGTATAAGGAAGACGGAAAGAGGTCAGTGTCATCTGCAACAGTATCAAGACGCTTATCAAGCAGTGAAAAGTGGGACGTCTATACGGTCAGCTGCGGAAATACACAAAGTAAATCGGATGTCTTTGTTTCGATACATTCATAAACGTGATTCAGCCGGAAACGGCGAAAGCCAGAATGAAGTTAGCGTCAGAATGGGGTATTGCAGCCATAACAGTGTATTTAACCAAGAGCAAGAACGGCAGTTATCAAAGTATATCCAACGTTGTGCTAAAAATATATTTTGGTCTTTCTCCAAAAGAGATACGAAAGTTAGCTTTTGAGCTTACGACTAAATACGACCTAAAGCGACCTGCTAGCTGGATTGAGAACGAGATGGCTGGCGAGGAATGGTTTCGATCATTTATGAATAGAAATCCCACACTGTCTGTTCGTGTAGCTCAGGCTACTAGCCTCTCAAGAGCAACAAGTTTTAATCAGACAAACGTAGAAGCATTTTATGATAACTTACAAAAAGTTATGGACAGACACGCCTATGAGCCACAAGATGTATATAATGTTGACGAAACAGGGGTGACTAAAGTCCAGAAGCCCGATAAAGTCGTAGCAAGACGTGGCATACGGAAAGTGGGAGCTCTTACATCTGCTGAACGTGGCACTCTAGTCACAGTCGCGTTTGCAGTTAATGCCTTGGGAAATACTATTCCTCCCTTGTTTGTATTTCCACGGGTTCGATATCACGAGCATTTTGTAAGGGACGGGCCAGTAGGATCGGTTGGGACTGCAAATCCATCAGGTTGGATGCAAGATGGGTCATTTCTAACGTTTCTCGAACATTTCAAGAAATTTTCTAACGCTTCTCCAACGCACAAAGTCTTACTTGTTATGGATAACCATTCATCTCATATCCACATTAATTCATTGGATTATTGTAAAGAAAATGGAATCACTCTGCTGTCATTTCCCCCACACTGCTCGCACAAGCTTCAGCCGTTGGATGATCTGTTTTCGGACCCTTCAAAAAAGCTGTAAACACTGCTTGTGATGGATGGATGCGGAGTCACCCTGGAAAAACTATGTCAATCTACGATATACCAGGGATCATCAAAACTGCTATGCCTTTGGCTTTCACACAATCGAACATCCTGGCTGGTTTTTGCAAAACAGGTGTTTATCCATTTAATCGTCATCTATTCCAAGAAATTGACTTTGCACCGTCTTTTGTAACGGACAGACCAAACCCTGAAACTGAAGAGGAAAATCCTGCATCATCGTCAATTGTAATGAATAGATCAAACCCTAACACTAGAGAGACAAATCCTGCAGAACAATCTGAAAGAATAACCTTTGACACTGGAATGAATTATCCAGCAGGACCATCTGACGAAACTCCTCTTGTAGTAACTAATCCTACTGATACATCGAACAGAACTACCCTTGGAGTGACTAATCCTGCTGAAACATTGGAGAGAACTAGCCTTGGAGTGACTAATCCTAAAGAATTATCTGTTCTTACGGACGGACTAAGCATTGACACTGGAGAAAACTATCTTGGACCTAATGATGAAACACCGCCACTATCACCTTCCTTATTGGGCGTATCTTTAACCACAAATTATTTTCAGCCAACTGCGTCAAACTCAGCAACGGCATCTGGTTTTTCGCCAGAAATCGTTGGGCTTTTTCCAAAGGCTGGACAAAGAAAAAAAGTATGTGTCAGAACTAAAAAGTCGGCCATTTATACAGATACACCTGAAAAAGAGGCAATAAGGCAAGAATATGAAGAAAAAACAAAACGATTGAAGGCTAAGCAAGTAAAGAAAAATCTTACTGAAATGAAAAAAAAAGAAAAAGGTAAAGGAAAAGGAAAGAACAAATCAAAGCAAAGGAAAACATCACCACCGACAACCAATGAAGAAGAGTATTATTATTATTTTTTTTTTTTATTCCAATATTTTAGAGAGGCTTTAATCGCTATGCGACTATGCCAGCCTCATTAGGCAAAATTACATGACATTCAAACTAAAGGGTCATCCTTACGCCGAGCGAGAGAGAGAGTATTATTGTCTGGTATGTTTAGGGGCTTATTCAGAAAGTAGAGCTGGTGAAAAATGGATTAAATGCCAAGGAAAATGTAAGCTCTGGTCCCACTTTGAGTGCACAGATGGTAGTCGCCATTACATTTGTCATAACTGTGAAGAGTCTGACTAAATCTCAGTAGGTTACTTTTTAGAAGTAAGAACTCTCTCTCTCTCCTTAGACTTTATAGATTTTTTTGTTTTTGTTGTTGCATGTTCAGTTACACAAATGTTTATTAGAGCCGTTATATAGCTAATTAGAATGTTAACTACTGGCTGAATTATATGAAGACCGTTAAATATTAAAGATGCTACGATGCCTCATTAGTTATAAGTAATACAAAAGTTTATTTGTTACCGACGTATTTCACCACAAAATGATTGTATGACATTTATTACGTGCAATAAAGTTGATTAAAGACCATTTAAGTGTATTTCTGAACCTGTCACTTTCGACCTCAGGCACTGTCACAACTGTCCTTGGGGTAGGGACGATTGTGACATTATTTTCTTTTTTTTCAAATGGAATCCTATTAGTTAACCCTTGCACTTACAGACAAAATTGTAGTATTTTTACGTAGTCAGATGTACATCTCAATATATAACACACGTTGATTCCAGCTAACTGGAAAACTTCAGAAATTATGGGCGATCAATCGAAAATTGGCACAACCGTACCCAGTCTACCTTATCTCCGAAATGGTGATTCTTAGGAAAAAAAGTGTATGAACAATTTTTATAAATAATTGCCTGATGAGTAATTTTTTCTCACCTACTTTTATTATAAAACTTACCGTTTAGCTGCAAAACTCAATAAACCAATTTTTGTAAACTTTGACCTTGAATATTTTTTTTTCCACACTTCGGATTGATGGGGATTTTTGACAAATTGTGTATGATAGGGCTCCCAACATTCATGCCAATTTTCAGCCAGGTGCGAATTAATGTAACCTTGAATGTCTATTTTGACCGGACTATTAGTGTGTGATTTTGACTGCGTCTTGTTAAAGTATTTTGTTTCCTGTTGCAAAAAAATCTATAATCACTGTGTCATCATACCAATATATAGAAGCGAAAATCATGTCCATGAAAATGACATACATAAATAACGCAGACTAAGCCGCAGAAAACCACTAGTTTCGAACAGTATAAAATTTAGTTGTAATAACTGGCTAGCACTTACATACGTCAATAATTATGTCGAGAATTAGCTCGACAAGTTTCGGAAAACTGAGGTTTCCATCATCAGGAGGACGAGTCAGCATGCGCGTCCCGGGCGGGCCTCGTCCAGACGAATAGTATATAATCTTACCTTAGGCAGTACTTGAGTCAGGTCGATGGTCGTCTCGATCTTGAACTTAGGCATGGTGACCTCGACCTTGGTGTCGTGCATGCGGTCAAGGTCGGCGGCGAAGTCGTGCCCCGCGGCCAGCTTGTCGAGCACGGCGGCCAGGCCCTCCACCTCCGTGGGCAGCACTATCACCATGCTCGCCTCGCCGCCCACGTAGTCCAGTTGCAGGAGCTGGAATATGTATAAACATATTTATTGCAAAACATTCCTCGTCCTTGAGTCGTATTCCTCTTTACTTAACGTCGTGACTTCCCAGCAGAATTGCTTAAATAAATAAAATAAAATGCTATTATTTCGGACAACAAAGAGATCCAGATGTATTTTAGTAAAATAAAAACTTAAAACTAATAAGGGTTAGTACAACTAAAACCTAAGTTTGCTAAGGCGAGTATACATGTGCTTAGCAGGGAAAGTTCTTTCAGGCAGTAAATAGTGGTAGGCACCCCTGAACTTCCACGTAAAGACATGTTCTCTGGGTGATTTTATGGTATAATCAGTCAGTTGACGCGTCAGAATGTTAGACAGATGTTTTAACCGCACGTGCTAAAAATTACACAAACACAGTTACATAAAAATCTATGAGTGGTTTTCTGCCGTTGTTGAAACCCATAGCTGAAATAGCAGGCAACATGTTGATCAAATATTTATATTACACAGAAGTATTGCTAGTCTTATGAGCATAGAAATACATTATTTTCGTCCTCAACAACTTGTAGCTGCAAAAAAATAAAACAAAAAAAGTACTAAAGATAAACTATGTAGATCAGTTTTTGTACCTACATAATACATAAAAGCGTAGGTAGAACAAAACGTTTTGTGGGACATCTCTATAAGAAAAAAACGCTTCTACCTTTATTGAAAGGCTAAAGACTCATACGTGTTTACAAGGAAGGTCACTCGATAGATTAGCTGATGACTAATAGAGTTCCTAGATTTCCATAAACGTAATAGCTGCAATCCAGTCTGCCATATTTTACTTTTGAACGTGTTATTACATCATATTTATCAGCCTTGTTTTATCATCAGAATTTATATTGCGTTGTTTTCTGGACATAGGTTTCTCTTAAACTTGACTTTTAAATTATGGTGTGTCATATCACTCCACTATTAATCTACTATATAATAATAAAAATAAGTCGGGTTTTCCTTCCTGACGCAGTAACTCCAGAGCGCACGAACCGATTTCCACGGTTTTGCATTCGTTGGAAAGGTCTCGGGCTCCGTGAGGTTTATAAAACAAAAACGAAGCCACCTGGTGGCGAAACGGAGTTCGCCGGGTTTGCTATTATGTAATATATTTGAAATACATCGTTTTCATCGAAAGAGTAGAGCACCTATACGTCTGTCCTCAGTATTTTCCAAGAATTGCCCAACTTAGCCTCTTATCTTGGGTAATATGGATATCTATGAGTGGCTAATCGATAAATCCTTTATATGGAATGTTTCCTTTACCTTTACTAATACTTTTACAAATTTGTCCCTGATTTCTCCAGAATATTTTTTCTATACAAGAAATGTATGGGAATATAAGGTATTATTTGAAATAATTGTGTGAGTAATATTTAAATGAATGGCATGTAATTGTCAAACATTACCTATAAATTGTTTTATGTGTGAAAAACATTGAGCTAGGATTATACAAAGACACAATCTCAAACTAAAAAGCGCATGTAAGTGTACGAACGCTAACTTCATCAGCGAGCGCAAACAAAAGACTGCTTGTCTCTTTCACACTTACATACATATTTTAAGAACTTGCAAAAGAGATCGGTAAACCAAAAGTCTGCTCAATGAGTGGCGTGGGCAGAGTTTTGGCTCGGACATTTTTTCGAGCGTGTGTGACTCTGTACCTGTACCTAGCAAAATGGTTAAAAAATACAAAAACCACATATTTCCATTATTTAAGATAAAATTTTCAGCATATTTATGTATCTAGCTGGAATTCCATGTACCGTGCGGTATGCATCACTAATCGACATCATGTTTACTAAACACTGAGCGCGAACTCTACGTTCTATTTTAATAGTTAGGTATTGGCGGTCCTGTCTGGGAGACCAAGGCTATTTCATTAGATATCTTTTAGTTTGTTTATTTTCTATAGAAATTGTATAGACGGTATTAAAGCGAGGTTTCTCTAAAAATTTCAACAACTTATCTACAGAATATCAGTGGACAATGGTCATGTACTTGCAATACAAATTGCTTAATGCTAAATTACAGACACATTCATTTGAATTTTGTTTGAATATTTTCTGAATCTCTTAGAATTACACTGTCAAGGGTAAGAGTCACAATGAGTCTGATCTCAAGGGTAAGAGTCACAATGAGTCTGATCTCAAGGGTAAGAGTCACAATGAGTCTGATCTCAAGGGTTAAGAGCCACATTGAGTCTGATCTCATACATTCGAAGATAGCAGAAAAAAGCATAAGAGAGCAGAGACAAGCGCAAGCGATTACCAATGTTAAGCAAAGGTCGACGCGGTCAGTCTTTAGATGGGTTCTCAATAAGTGGTAGGTATTCTATTTCGGGCGCTTCCGTGGGTCGGATGACACGTTAAATTGTAGGTACCGGCTGTTTGTCTAGTACGATAACAACTAACGGTACGGTGACGAGGTAGTAATGACTGCGTTAAGCCATGTCAGGTGCTTTTAGGGCAGCTTGATAAACTCTCGACACCAGAGTTGGCCACTCTCATTCCATAAGAAGAATTTCATATAAACTGCATATTAAGTAATAGCTTCTTTCGGAGTGTGTAAGTGTGTTACCCTTCTCTTCTTCTTACTTTTATATGATATGGGCACTTGCCGTTAAATTCTGTCATACACAATATAACCTAGTCTACACCCGAAGACCCCCACTGATCTTGTTACCTGTGCGCCGAGCTCCTGGCTCTCTCCGTAGCGGAACCTGTCCTCCTTGAACATCATGGGCACCTGCACGATGGTGCTCGCGTCCACGTGGAACGGCCGCGGACCCGTCAGGCGCGCCTCGAACTGCTTCGCCCATGTTCCCTGCAGAAGATACGTAGATTACTACTGTGGGCCCATCTGATTCGACAGAATGTAGGTTCTTACACAGGGATATGTTTGCTGTACCTATTAAATGCATAACTTGTTAAACATAAACATTAAATCATAGGTCAACAAGCCGTGATAATGGAAGTTATAATTGAAGCAAATCAAGAAGGAAGTAGCCACCCGGTAAGGCTGAGTTTAAATAAAGTCATTTATGGATTAACTATTTTGTAATTTTTGAAGCTTGTCTTGCAAATAAAATCATAAGCACATCATACTTTACAAATGGCACAACTTTATATGAAACCTCACTACAATCGGTACAAAAACGCGTTGCAATGGTAACAAAATGCTCTATCTACAATTTATTCAGTTCATTGAAAGTGTCCTTGAAAGGAGAAAGCCAAATAAACCATGAATACATTAAACCCCAAACTGAATTAATGACCTCGATAGGTACCTACGATGGATTGACGTCATTATTGACCTCCATCATGCTTGAAAAACCTTAGCTGCCTAACTTAAACTTTACTTGATTACGAAAAACCAATATCGTCGAAATAAATATCGTTCACCAATTTAAGGACAAACAAAATTTGCATTCTGGGGTTTTACTAACAACATTACTTACTCTATTAATTAACATTATAATAATTATAAACCACAGTTTGAGAGTGTTTTTTTACTTCTTTACGCTGAAAAGACTGGTCCAATTTTGAAACTTGACTTTTTTACCCTTATTAACGCTCGTAAGTGAATGCGAGTCTGTCACGACCCTCAATAATTAGGAATACGACTCGAATAGAGAAAATATTATGTAAAAAAATATTTCAAACGTATAGGCGTATGAGGGCAGTGAGCTCTATAATCTAACGATGATGATGATGATGATATATAAGAGAAGTATACAGCTGATGATGTTATGTTAGAAGAGTATACCTTGAAGTAGAGTGCATTGACAAGCACGAGCCTGGTGTCGGAGCTGAGGCTGTCTGCGGAGAGCAGGTCCTTGATGCGCTCGTTGGTCTTACTCTCCACCTGGAACAGCACGCACGACGTGTCAGGCGCCCCGGGGGCGGTGGGATATGTAGGCAGCAGTTTGACATTTGCTTTGCTTACTTGTTTAATTTAAACCGAGTATTATTTTTTATGAGTATAGTTTCGTTTCGTTCGTGTTTAAATTAACCAGACATTTTTGTATACATAAATAAATTACATTATTTGGTGTCATAAAGAATTACAAAAAATTACGAACAATTTTTTATAGGAATATGAATACATAATGACTAAAGTCCTGCTCTGATTAAGACAACAACAGAATAGTTTTTAAAGGCATTAACATAAACAATTAAGTTAATATTCCGGGCCATTGCACACAGCGCCATCTAGCCCCACACAAAGCAAACGCTACTATACTTACCACACTTTTTTTACATTATGTCTATCTATAAATATCAATGAATAAACAATACGCATTTGTAACCACTGGACGCTAGTGTTATCTTCGTCAGTAAGTACTGATTATTTTGCAATATATGAACAATGTCTGAATCACCAATGAGTCAAAAGTGAGTAGTTAAAAATACTTTCCTTGCTGATTAAATACCACCACTTTAGGTATGTGAACTAAGTAAGATGAGAATGACTCCTATTTTCATGAATTTTAAATATCCTCAATTCTAATTATTTAAAAGAAATTGGAAGCTTAAAGAGATAAAATGTAAAATACCTTGTAAAACAGAGTCATAGAATATAACAAACAAAATACATTTTATTTTAGTCACCATGATCTGTGCAAGTCATTATGCAGGATAAATTCGAATTAATGTTTGATATTATGGTTTCTTGCTTTAGGGAAATTCACAACAGTGATAAACAATATATAGAATAATGCTTCTTTTACTTTCTTTTAAGGTTAAAGGTTTAAATACTTTTCGCATGCTAATGAGTAGAACCAGAAGTAGAAGTCAGCCCAGAAATGTATGTCAGATGAAATAAATTGTGAAAAGCATAATAAACAATCTTTTTCTTTCCTGTGAGGGAGGCAACTCTAGCATCGAGGTTGCAATACCAAGTTGAAAAAGTCACAAATATTTATAAGGAATATAATCATAAGAAAATAGGTGTGACTTGGTTGTATAATCTAATTTCGTGCTCTGTGCAGGAAACATCAACCATTCAAGGACTTATGAAATACCTATGCAGTGACTAATACACTAGGTATGCACTGCATTTTAAGGAGTTTTTGTTCTACGCCTTAATTCAACAACTTACTTTTTAGGGTTCCATACCCAAAAGGTACAATGGGACCCTATTACTAAGCCTCCATTATCTGTCTGTCTCTAGGCTGTATCTCATAAATGGTGATAGCTAGATAGCTGAAATTTTCAGAAGTGATATATATCTGTTGCCGCTATATTTAAAATACAGCAGACAATCGCTGATTTCTCTCTCACGATTTTAAAATTTTACAAAAGTTGAAGGTTTGAAGTACCAAAGCTGCCCCGGAGAGTTAAGTTCTGTGTTGGTTATCAGTAACCATACAGGTACAATTTTTTACAGACAATGATCAGGTAAGAGTTTACTCTTACCCATTTGTTGATAACATTAGCAGCAGCACCACCATTGCTGAAGTCAAGTTTCTGGAACTCTGCATCGAAGACCTTGACTGCATCCTCCTTGAGGTCAGCATTGAGGTCATACTCTCCCTCCATGATGTACACCTTGTTGGCGGCATTCAGGGTGACTCCCTTCAGGGCTCGCAGCTTGGTGGAGACCGAGGTAAAGGCTGAGCGGATCTGGGTGGAACAAGAAGGTAATTATCAAATAAAAAAAAATATATGGGTTTGTATTTGAATTAAATTGGCCTGATACTAATAATATTATTGTTTATCTATTATGGGGAGAAATATTTTTGAGAGGGTTTTGATAGTAAAAGCTAAATGAATTTCATACAATCAGTTGGTAGAGTAACAAATAAAGTAAGCTATTTTTCTATCTAGTTTGAATTGACCTTAGTAATATAATTGTTTTATCACTGTCTGAAATAAGTGCTTACTTATTTTAATAAAGCTGTACTTGTTTAAATGAGTTTTAAAAATTCAGTTATTTCAGTTGAAATAAGCTAAAGTGGAAAATCGTTTATTTAAACTGTATCATATTTTTCTGCATATAAACTTATTACAGAATCATCATCAGGTATCCCGAGGGAGGTGAGGAGCTCAGTGTGGACTTCATCAGTGGCTCCGAGGGTCAGCAGCGCCAGCACAAACTCAGCAGACAGCGGGGATGACACCACACTTGTGTCTTTCACCAATTCCTATGAAGAAAAAATATACATGAAACAATTTAAATTGTAGGTCCCGGCTGTTTGTCTAGAACAGCAGTTGTTAAGCCATGTTATAGGCTTGATAAACTCTCGATACCAGAGTTGGCCACTCTAAGTAAATAAAATAGATGTTTTGTATCACAACTCAGCCCCAACTCCAAGAAAAACCAATAAATTGTATACATTGTTTATTCTAGTCCACTAGATCCCATGTATTCTTTTGTTCTATAACAAATTTAAATTGGAGAAATTCTACCTGTGTCTGTGATGTGCTTGTATGTTACCGTAGGTCTTTGCATACATAAATAAAACATCAATCTATACTAATATTATAAAGCTGAAGAGTTTGTTTGTTTGTATGTTTGTTTGAACACACTAATCTCAGGAACTACTGGTGCAAATTGAAAAATTCTTTTTGTGTTGAATAGGCCATTTACCGAGGAAGGCTTTAGGTTATATAACATCACACTGCAACTACTAGGAGCGAAGAAACAGTGGAAAATGTGAAAAAAACGGGAAAAATTATTCATCTTTTAGGGCTTCCGTTGCGCGCGCTGCGAAAACGGTTAAAGTCGTGGGTATCAGCTATATTTAAAGCTGAAAAGGTTGTTTGCAAAAATAAATATGATGCCCAAAATAACTATTACACGCGGACGAAGTCGCAGGCACAGCTAGTTTTTAATAAATAGTCAATATTTTTTATGTTTTCAGAGTTAACAAAAAAATTGGTGTTACAGTGACAATAAAATGGTTAGTCAGCTATTTTTCTTATTGTCAATTAATTACTAGTTCAATTTAGCTTAAATATAAAAGATTTTATGATAAAATATTCTGTAAAATCTTTAGAGGGTCTTGTAACATTCGAAAAGCAATACACCAGAAGTTAAACGGGTTTTTTCAATGATAACATGTAAACTTCTTAGATTACTTTTATCAATTAAAACATTTTGTAGAATGTTAATCTTTTGTATAAGTATTTATCAATGCTTCTTAAGAGAGGGAAAATCTTTATTTAATTAATATATGATAAGTAAAAACATCATTTTACAAAATTTAAGAAGTAAATACTTACCTACTTAATTAAATAATGACTAAAATATGGTTAGTAGGTAAACTCAAAAAAATTTAATCTTGTAAAAAAGTTACTAGAAATGGAGATGGACCCACCCTCATTTTAATTTAATTTACTTACATTTTTTAAATATTTTCAACTAAGTACAGTTCTATATTTTAAGTAACCAGAAAATATACTCACATTACAGAACTTAGCTGAGAATCTAGTGACGGCGGCAGAAAGTGCTTTTGAATCCATGGTTTGAGATGTTCCGTTCACAAGCGACGACAATAGCAATGGTACTGCAATAGAGCACAGAATGAGCCGCCGGGGAACTAAAATAGCTTTGCGGAGAAAACGCATGAAAGAGTTAAATACACAGCGATCGACACAACACTAATCGTAGAGACTATAATCGGCACTTATTTATCAATGATGAGTCACTGAATGTATTTTTTTTTGAGAAGCGAAGCAAAGGCTTAGCTGTAAATCGGCGCAAAATTGTTTATTTGATTTCAAAGCTAGCTGTTATATATCAGCAACGGCTATATTGTAATGATGCTAGGTATTGTAGCTTTAAGAAAGACGTGTAATACTCGTGAAATGTTGTGCCGGAATAAAAGCTTTTTCAAAGAAACTAAACGAACGAACCGGGTAAACACCAACACCAAAGAATACTAGGTATTACCCTTTTAAAAAAAGGGACCAACACAAAACAAAATGAATGACGTAAGCTCAGCTGACCTTGCAACTGACAGTTGACAGATTCAATTGGGGTTCTCAGTTCATAATACTCATTTTATCCATTGAATGAACTGATGATTGATGAGATGAACTGTTTTTAACAAATTTATTAAAAAAACAACAGCACACGTAGTCAGCCTCAGGTAATCGCATGCGATTACGAATTTGGTCAGTCCTTAGGTAGGATATCGGTTATTATACAGAGCGAATACCATAAGACCTCTGCAACACCAATTGGTAATTAATATTCAAATAATACGACGTTGAGTTCATATTATCTAGTCATCAAAACATTAATTTTAAATATCTCTCTTTAATATTCATCATCATCATCATCACCCACAGCCTTCTCTATCCCATTTTTGGACATCGGCCTCTCTTTAAAATTACTGAATTATTTGATGTAGTCCTTTCAAATCGTTTAAGATTAACAGCATTTTTATCTCTACATTCTTCAGAATTTATTTCTCAGTAAATTTTTACTATAACCGAATAGGTAAATTTATTTGACCTGGCAATCCTAGCCATAGCTTTTGGATTGGTCGGACCATTCGGACCTCAGACTAAAGAAGAAAGAAAGGACTCGTCATAACAAACAGTAGTTACTGACATATCGGCATCTCTTTTTATCTTATGAGGGCAATCATAATGTAAAAGAGCACAACAGTAGTTTTATCAATGGCTGATGACGTCACAAAATGTATCACTGCGGCCGGTCGCCATGTTTTATCACAGCCAACAACAAGTACATCAGTTGTCATCGTAACTTGTTTATTACAGAGTTTTGAAGAAAATTTAGTGATATTAAGCGAAAATTGTGCTTGTTTATAGTGTGTGAACTTGCAAAATACTGCATTTATTATGGGTAGGTGCAGTGTGTTAGGCTGCCGCATGAAAAGCAACACAAAACATCCCAAAATAACGTTGCACAGGTAAGTAAACGAATTCATTCAAAATATCTTGTCTTTTCTATTATTTTAAAATATTTTGCTGTTTGTGGGAAAGTTTATAAAGATAAACGTGCTTTTCTCTATTCATTTACTGTTTTACTAATAATATTAGGCGATTATTTAAGAAAATCATTCGTCATAGTAAATAGAGTTGCGGTACGGCATTTTCAATGTATCGATAACTTAGCGACAGGTGAATATTATCTAAACTCGATTTCTTTTATTTGATTTTAGATTGCCAACATGTAAAGAAAGAAAAGAACAGTGGCTGGATATACTTGGTATTGAAAATTTGAATACTACAACCAAACATATTTTTATTTGTTCCCTGCATTTTGAAGACAAATGTTTGAACCGAACTTTAAATGTAACAAGACTGCGCGATGATGCTTTACCTTCAAGTGAGTTGTTGGTAAGTTTTGAAAATAGACCAGATAAGTTTATAGTGTTTACCTACTTACTGACAAAGTAATCGAACTAAACCAGTTGATGACAAGGGACGAGAATCATGTCAGCAGCAGTAATTCTATATTGTTGAAATACTGATAAAAAGTTTCAGATTTAAATGTACATAGAACAAAATAGATAAATGTACCTGTGTTAAAATGCAAGTTATACAAATGTGTGCATGTGTTAGTGATTAAATTGGCAATGTAAATATTATTAAACATATAAGGTTTTTTTTGTGTAGATACCAGCGCAAATAATAACAAACACACTCAATATTAAAAATTATTGTTATTTTGCTTTACAGTTACCAGCCCAATTTAATGAATGCCAGGAACATCAATTTGTTTCTCACAAAGCACTGGAAGGGGAGCCTATCTGCAGCACTTCTAGCTATTCAGATGTAAGTATCCTTTTTACAATGTTAAGTATCGTACTTCATATTATACAATCTTGATTTTTGAAAACAAACACACTAAATATTAAAAATTATTGTTATATTGCTTTACAGTTACCAGCGCAATTGAATAAATGCCAGGAACATCAGTTTGTTTCTCACAAAGCACTGGAAGAGGAGCCTATCTGCAGCACTTCTAGCTATTCAGATGTAAGTCTTCTATTTTATGTTACTATAGGTACTGCGGGCAGCATAACTGGTAATTTAAAATAATTTAGGCCAAAAAACTTGTACGAAGTTGCAAAAAACTAGAAGTCAATGTGTTTTTTTTTTGTTTCAGGAAAAAGCGCTTGATATTATTCAAAAATTAAAATTAAAATGTGAAAATCAGAAAAAAAAAATAAAAAGATTAAATGAAAAAGTGAGAAGACAGAGTAAGAAAATAGCAGATTTTAAAACTGTAATGAAAGATTTAAAAGACAATAATTATGTGAATGATGATCATGCGGCTGTGTTGGAGCAGTGCGCAGGCCCCAAAGATTTTCTAAAAAGGCAAATTGCGAAATCGGTAGGAATGCCTTTGGAAAGACAATACAGCGAAGAAATTCGAAAATTTGCACTGACACTCCACTTTTTATCTCCAAAGGCCTATAACTTTGTTCGTCGTACGTACAGTTCCTGTTTGCCACATCCAAGAACTTTAAGTAGGTGGTATCAGAATGTAAACGCTGAACCTGGGTTTTGTACAGAGGCTTTTAATGCTTTGAAACACAAAGTTCAAACAAGTGAAATGCCAGTGATATGTGCTATGGTTTTGGATGAAATGGCTATTAGAAAGTCTCTTTGCTGGGATCCTCAAACTAAAACCTATTATGGACGAGTTAACGTTGGGATTGATTGCGATATGGACTCATTAGAAGTAGCCAATGAGTGTCTTGTGTTACTGCTGACCTGTATAAACGGTAGTTGGAAGTTACCTGTGGGATACTTTTTCATAACGGCTTTGTCTGGGGAACAAAAAGCAGTACTAGTTAAAACATGCATCCATAAATGTGAAGAAGTCGGCGTCAAAGTTGTGAGCTTGACCTGCGATGGTCCAGCTGCAAATTTAAGCATGTTTTCAGCATTAGGCTGTGATTTCAATTCAGGCCAGGTACAGTAACAGCATCATACACGCTTTTATTGATCCCTGTCATGCTATCAAACTAGTCCGAAATGCTTTCGGTGAATTGAGGGTGTTTTACGATATGCATGGCAGGAAAATAGATTACATCTACCTGGAACATCTACTAAATTTGCAGGAAGCCGCAGGACTGCACATGGCCACAAAATTAACAAAGGCCCACATACAATATCAAAAACAAAAAATGAAGGTACGACTTGCCACGCAGCTTCTTAGCGACTCGGTGGCAGATGCCTTGGAGCATTGTGCTGATTTAAAAATCCCGGAATTTCAAGGAGGTGAAGGCACAATTAACTTCATTAGGTTAATAAACAGCGTTTTTGATGTCTTAAACAGCCGATCAATTAGACCACCGGGGTGGAAAAAGGCTATATTTTCGGGAAATGTTGGTCTGGTAGAAGCTTTATTCGAAGGTGCCACAACCTACCTTCAGAATCTGATACTGCCATCTGGGCAGAAACTCGTCGATTCCAGAAGAAGAACAGGCTTTGTAGGACTTATTGTGGACATGATCAGTGCAATTCAACTGTATAAATATTTGATTGCCGGTACCAAACTTTTACAGTACCTGCCACTGTACAAGGTCAGCCAGGACCACCTCGAGTTGTTTTTTTCTGCCATCCGAGCTCGAGGTGGCTTTAATAATAACCCTAATGCGGTTCAATTTAGGGCCGCTTTTAAAAGATTGTTAATAAGAGCTGAAATTAGGGATGCGGGCATTGGCAACTGCGTTCCTCTAGAGCAAATTAACATATTAACCTGCTCTAGTAAGACAAACCCAGTCACGGCCATAAACGAACTAACAGAAAGGAATTCATTTGTTGAATTGCCAGAGGATGATAGTGAGTTGTTCGAAGAATTTATACACTGCATGTACAATAACTTACCCAACTACTCCGAAAGCGTAGTTACTTATATTGCCGGTTTCATATCTAGAAAGTTGGCTCGCTCTGTAAAATGTGATATTTGCGCAAATTTGTTATTTGGAGATGCACAAAAAAGCTTAATAACTCTGAAAAATAGGGGTGGATTGGTTTACCCGTCAAAAGACGTGACGAATATTCTGATTAAAATTGAAAAAATCCTTAAAGGTATTTTTCAAAAGCAGCTTCGGTCTGAACAGTATTATCTGCATGCATTTCGATTTTTCATGGAACATTTTGATGAATCCAATTTGTTGAAATCGAATTCCGAACATGACACGACCCACAGACTTTTACTTATTAAATCTATAGTCCAAACTTACATGGATCTGAGGTTTAAATACTATGGTAAGAAAACCACAGAAAAGATTTCGTTTCGCAATTACTTTAACAAAATCATATTATTCCGTAATGAGTAAATTACTGGCAATTTTATTAGGGTCCGATATGCTCTTATTTGATTATTGTGTACCTATATTTGTATATAGTTTGTATTTTTAGAACTTGAAAATGACTGTGATTGAGGGTTCAACATGCTCATAGTTGATTAATGTGTATATTTGTATTTTTATTTACAACTTGAAAATGACTGTCATTGAGGGCTCAACATGGTCTTATTTGAAACACGATTTGAAACATATCCTTTGTATTTAAAAAATACAAATTTTACAGTTTTACAACTATTATAGTTTTTAATAAACCTGTGTGAAATGGTAATTTTCGTTTTATTATGAATGATCGTGCCAAGTTGTATAAATAAAGTATTAAGTAATTAATAAAATTAAGTATACTCTGCAAAACGAGAAAAAAATCTGTATTTAGTAAGTACCTATTTATTTATTCTTTTCTTTGGTAACTAATTACTTAAAGACCGTGTTGGTATTGAAGGCGTGGTATGCTGATCAGTAATAGTGATACTCAAGGCTCCTATACATATGCCCCGGCACGAGCCGCAGTAAGTGGCAGTCCGCACGAAACTCAATCTTAATTCCAATTTCGGTCGCATACTACGCCCACAGGTAAGATATAGGTACACGGCTATCACAAGGCTGCAGTTTTTATTCGTGATCGCAGCGGTGGAAACTGGGAGTAATTAATGGGATAAACATACCATAGTAAAATTCGTTTTATTATGAACATGTACAAGTACAGAATAAAGAGGATGTTCATTAAATTGCAGTGGCATCAGTACAGTATCCACGTGCCCTGCCATAAATAAAATGTCACTGAGCGTGTGCGTTTTTATAGGTCGCATTTCCACGTAAATAAAACTGAAGAAATGTAACCGAAACTCATTTTCGACAATTTTCAATTCTGCAAACACCGTGCAATTCAACTATCGATATTATAATGCGCGCATCCCTACGGCAAGCCGCCATCTTTGTGCCAGGCTCACGTTAGGTATGCACGTTTTTTTCGTAGGTATTTCATGTCCATTCTTTTCCTATTGTCTGTGATTCGGACACGTCGGACCCATGTCGGACCTCGGAGGAAATGTCGGACACAACATTCCATTGACGTTCGACAAGTCGACAACATTCAGAGACTTTTTTTTGTGTTATGGCTTTAGCGAAAGTTTGACTTGATTACCCGCCAAAATTATTAAAACCACACAGTCATGTGTGGTTTTAATAATTTTGGCGGGTACATTGATAACGATTATTTGGCATTTTATTAAAGTTTACTTTATATAATGTTTATCTACACTAATGTTGTAGGTAACATTCTACTTATGTTTCCAATACTTGACTTACCTACTTATAATTACTACTGTTATAGCACAGACAACAAAACACTCAATTTAAGCAATTTCACATGATGTTATAATATCCACATCGATATCGTAATAGCTCATTATAACATCAGTAAAGCGTAACCAACCTGATTGCAGGGCCAATCAGGTTGGTCGCGCTTTATTTGTGCGCGCAGCTGCACTATCGTTGGTTAGATTTTAATGGCGGCAAAATCACTGTGACAATACTCGTATAACTATTGTCAGTTTTTACTCTTGTTGTTTGATTAATTGGATTAGTGAAGATGAAGTAGTGTATGCAACTGCATATAACACGGGTATTATATGACAGTTGCATAAACTACTATTATAAGGTTCTAGAGTCCAAAAAATACCATTAATCATTTAAAAAAAATCACATAGGTAATTTGTCTACATAATACATCCATCGGATTTATCTATCTACATTAAATATATAAGTATATATATTCTATATTCTATTTATATATTAGGTATATTTATATATCTATACTATATATATATATATATATCTTTATATTATTATAAAGCTGAAGAGTTTGTTTGAACGCGCTAATCTCAGGAACTACTGGTCCGAATTGAAAAAATCTTTTTGTGTTGAATAGACCATTTATCGAGGAAGGCTTTAAGCTATATAAAGTCACGCTGCAAATGTGGAAAAAACGGGCAAATAAACGGGTAAATTCATCTTTGAGGGCTTCCGTTGCGTGCGCTGCAAAAACGGTTCAAGTCATGGGTAACAGGTATCATTTATAAAGCTGAAGAGGTTTTTTGCAAAAATAGATATGATGCCTAAATTAACTATTCCACGCGGACGAATTCGCGAGCACAGCTATAGTGTATATACAACATTGGCAGAAGGTTATCTGTTGCCCTTTAGTTTTATTCTTTTAAGCCTGAGTGAGACAGCCTAGTTTATTAAAACATGCAATAGCCATAATGAGCGATTTCCTAATGAACGGCTCCGCTCTCTTTATTTCGAAATTCTATAGATAGGTACTTACTAAGTACAATTAAATATCACGATGTACCTACCTCGCTCGCTGGCTCCGTTGCAGAGCCATTCAGGTGACACAAACAACAACAGATTCATTTTCGCATCACAGACATACAATGGTAAGTTCGTATGGAAGAGGCCAACTCTGGTGGCAGTTTTCAAACCGCCATAAGGACCTCTGACATGCCTGCCGTACTATGACTAACAGCCAAAATCTTCAATATTACGTGTTACGCCAACCCATGGAAGCGCCCAAAATGGTACGCCTGTTTTCAGTAGCCCATCCAAGGACTGATCGCGTTGCGATTGCCTCCGCTAGCTGAGCTATTTTGATTTGAATACTTGGGCTCACTTGCACAACGACTCAAACATTTAACTTCAAAATTACCTGCTAGTCAAAACTGGCTTAATGTGTATAAGGGTTACCTATTGTGGAGCCTCATTTGTGTGTTATGAAGCCATATATACCTTAGGTAGGTTTATTTTTACTGGGATAGGATAGCTATTATTAATGTCGTTGGATAGGATAGGGAAGAGAAGCATATTTTTAACCGACTTCCAAAACAAGGAGGTTATCAAGTCTTCTGAAAGTTATTTTTTGTGGGGATGTTACGCGGTTACTCCGTTGTTTATGAACCGATTTCAAAAATTCTTTTTTTATTCGACGGGGATAATTTCCGAGATGGTCCCATAAAAATTGATTTTCATTCGGTTCAGTACTTTTTGAGAAAACACCAATAAACCAACAAATTGATAAAGTTTATGCAAAACAATTTTACCCATATTTCCAAAACTACCTACTAGTCGGATTTTGATACAGTTTTCTGAGATGTGTTCTTTTAAGCTACATATGTATGTATTACGATGACAACTCGCCAGGGGGCGCTGCTGTATACACTATATCTTCTGAATTATCAGCCCGATTTTAATGCGGTTTTCCCTGATAGGCTTAGATTTGTTTAGCAAATTAATTTATTTCATCTATTTGACGGGTTCTGTCAAAAGTTTCATATTAGTCATCTATCGATCGAAATGTGACCCTTTTTAACCGACTTCAAAAAAAGAGGTTATCAAGTCTTCTGAAAGTTTTTTTTAGTAAAGTGTCATAGTACACTTGAAGTCGGTTTTTGTATTTTTTTTTAAATAATGATTATTCAATGATAAGAATTAGCCATTATAAGGATTTTATTATTATTTTGGTTTCCACCAAAATAGATACTTAGTGATATTTATCAGAATCGACCAAAGAATCAATATGCATCATCATCATCATCGGCTTACTTATGTCTAATGTGATATTAGTCTCTAGAACGAATACAAATAAATATTAAGTTGTAGCCGATGCATTAACTGATGATGATGATGGTGACCTATGACAATGTTAATAGACTGAAGGGGTCTAGTACAGAATAATGTTTTTTTTAGAATTAACCCGTCGCAGAGAGTCGGCAGGAGTAGACTGGAGTAGAGTGGAGTGTTGTGTAGACTCAACAAGCTCGTACGTCAGCAGACGGGGCGCGGGGCGCAGGGCGGCGGGGCGGCGCGCAGGCGCGGCGGGCGGGGCGCGGGGGCTGCGCGGCGCCGCGGTCGATACGCGCTGACGTCAGCAGGCGGGCGCGCGCCATTGGCCCGTCCGGCATTATTAAATAAACCTCCGGCGGAGAGGCGCGCTCGATCGCCGCGGGACAGCAGCTCCGCTCCGCGGGCGGGCGGCGGCCCGGGCCCGCCATGGCCGACATGCCGGACCTGTCGCACCTCACGCAGGAGGAGCGCGCCATCATCGAGGGCGTCATGATGCGCCAGCGGCAGGAGGAGCAGCGCGAGCACGAGATCATGAGGTGCGCCGCCGCCCGCAGTCCGCATGCCCCCGCCCCCTCCACCCGCGCGCCTCACTCCGCGCTCCTTCTCTTCTCCCTGCGAATGCATCTCTACTCCTTTGTCATCGCTCTGCCAACTAAACAAGTCGAGCGTTCGATGCTTTAATCAGTAACAGTGACAGCTTCACCCCCTCGACCCTCGACGATACTTCAGTGCCCCCACTCGGTTCGAGTGTGATGACGTAGATGGCTATTATGTAAAAAGAGATATTGAGCCGTGGAAGGCAGGCTTGTATCCGCAGTCGGTGAGTTCCTTTGTCCGCGGCACGTAGTGGCCAGGCCGGAGCCACGCTGATATTGTGACGCACCAACACTGCATCTAGGCAGGAACTAGTGTGCGAGGTGCTTTAATGCGATTATTTAATTACAACACAAGTGACATCCATCCACTTATGTGGGTAAATTTAATATTACTTTAGTTAGAAGGTATTGTGTTGGCAATTTTTTTTTAATTTCTGTGCTGTGATTCACTATTACTAATACGTCGTCGGAGCTGCATTTTATCTCCAGTGTTACTTACTAGTAATTGATACAACTAATTATTAAAACTCGTTGCGATTACAAACTCTCAACGTCATAAAACAAATAAAATCTAACAAAATTAAAAACTAAATATGTACCTATGTACGTTGGTTAATATATGTACAAGCATAAATATTGGTCGGAACATTACGTTGCCAAACAAAGTGCTTGCCCCGTACGTACTGGTTGATATTGAATTGCATATTTGAGGCTGCGCTATCCCAACTTATCACTGACCTACTTTGTGACCTACATAGGGGTTGCTCCGGTTGTAAAATAAATTGCGGACTCTCGTTTCATAAATAACAGATTTGAATTTCTCGTAGCTACGGACTTCGTTAAAATTGGCATAGTGAAGAACGAAAAGGAATGGCCCCTGTAGTCTGAGAATTAAATGCATGTTTTACGAAACGAACGACGTTCGTTACAATTTTAGGTAGCCTTGCAATTTTAGTTAATACCTAAGATAACTTTTTAAATCCAGTTTAGAGCCGTGCATCCTCGATCGATAGCATCACGTCCTCATTGCAGTCTTCTATCATCAGCAGGTTGAAATGCGTTAAGGTCCATGTGATACGATCGGTCAAATTTATACTTATCATGTTTTTCCCAAAACAACAGACGAAAGCAAGACGAAGTAGCTGTCCTAGAGCAGACCATCCGCACTCGCAACGAGCTGCAGCGCGCGGCGGGAGTAGAGCTGGCTGCCACCTGCCACATCTGTCTCAAGACCAAGTTCGCAGACGGAGTGGGGCACTCCTGCCACTACTGCCGCGTGCGCTGCTGCGCGCGCTGCGGGGGCAAGGTCACCCTCAGGTCTAACAAGGTGAGGGGGACAACAAACCAGATTAATATTTTGTTGTGGAAAAAGCGGACATCGATCCACTATTTGGGAGTTTTAGACTAATAAAGTTAACGTTTCCAGGTTATCTGGGTGTGCATTCTATGCCGCAAGAAACAAGAACTACTATCCAAAACGGGACAATGGATCCACAAGAACTCCGGGCAGGACTCCATGCTGTGGCGCATGGAGAACGACCTGCGCGGGCTGCCCACGCCGGTGGACAGCGGGCTGGATAAGCGGCCCAAGCTGGAGCGCGCGCACAGCGCCGCCGAGAAGGAGAACCTGCCGCTGGCGCGCGCGGGCAGCGCGCTGCGGCGCCAGTACAGCCAGCAGGAGGCGCGCACGTGCGGCGAGCTGGAGGGGCTGGCGCGCGCGCACCCGCACCTGCTGCACCCGCGCCAGAAGGCGGCATACGGCGTGCTAGACGCGCCGCCTCTGGCGCCCACTCGCGCGCCGCTGCCGCCGCGCTCCTCCTCCTCGGACGACGAGCTGCCCGAGTGCGTCTCCGACGAGAACGACGAATACCGCGACCGCGGTGAGTGAGCACCCGCCTCCGCGCCCTCTCCCCTCCGAATGTTTTGTTTGTCACCCGAACATACACCACACTCCCCCACATGTACCTACGCATACCGAGACGTAACCGCCTAATCGAGTTACCGACCTGCCATTCCACCTTTGCATTGCGCATTGATAAAGTTAAGGTGTTCCGTGCGAGGTGAAATCGATAGTCCGCGTAGTCGAATCAGGTAAATAAACTAATGTATTAATTTAAGCGTATTCTCACAGAAAGCGATTAGAGTCGAGCACCTGAACTTGTCTGTAGCTACCTCGTCATCCGTCTGCCCATGTAGGTAGTATCGTTGTGCCACCGCATTATCACCGGAGACGTGTGTGCGCAGAGTTACCTCCTGCGGATTCTCTTTCAGATGTGTGCGCGACGAGAGGGCAGGCTTGGAGCCTGGCGCAACTGGGGGCCTGCTTGCGCCAGGTTCGAAGTCTGCCCGCGCCGGCCGCACTATGACTGCTCGCCCTGACGCCGCCCCTGTTGCAGGTGCTAGTAGAGCCACGAGCGGCTCCGACAGCTCGCGCAGTCAGCGCCAGGCGATGCTAAACGACAAAATGAATAAATTCCTATCGGTGAGAGGCCGTGTGTTCGGGAATGTTTGGCGTTGTATTATTGCTCAAGTTTAGATGTTTCAGTAACTTGTTTTTGTAAAACACTTCTTCCTCTGGCCGACCAACTGTGATGGCTGTTTGTTACATTACGTCCTTCTTTCCGAGCGATCAATCAGTTCGATCATTCAATAATTTCGTGGAAGTACATTTACATGGAACACAATTTGGTCAACTTTTTATTGATGATGCCTAGATAGCATTTTGTTAGTGCCTAGGTCAATTATTTATATATTCAAACTTCTCTTCTGTGAATTACATTTGACGCTGGCTGCTCTAATGGAAATGTACTTTCATCTTTTGTTTGAACCAAAAATGACCTCTTTTGATTTGTAATCATGCCTATTGTTATTTGTAACAATAATGTAACTTACCTGAGTATTTGGTTTAATTTTTGGTTGAAACAAAATTGCATGCTTGAGCGAAAAGAGTGTTAGGTACTTATTTTTCTAAAACAAAATCTGTAAAAAATTAATTCGATTAGAATTTGTGATCGTATCTTACTTCCTTGATTGTTGTTTCACTGTTTACTGGGTAAGTTGACACACATTCTTTCCGCTTTTGCGTGTTCACTGCTTTTATTTATTTTTGGTATCTTATTTTGGAGCATAAACGAATTCGAGGCAGTGTCATTTCGGCGCATCTATCACAGTATACGGTTGGCACGGCACAGCGGGCGCCGGAGCGAGCAGGTAGTGCGGGCGGCGTCGGGCGCGGGCGGGCTGCGGCGGCTGACGGTGCTCGTATCGTTCGTAGGACACGTAGAGGCGGGCGCGTCGCTGCGGCACGCACACCTGCGCGGCGCCAGCGTCGCCGCCAACAATTATTACAATTTGACTAATCATTCGGCGGGCGATTACGAGGCAGAGAGTAGCACCAGCGCTCTGGAGGCGGAGGCGCGCGCGGGTGGCTCCTTCGACTCGGTGGCGGAGTGCCGCTGGCGCGCGCGTGACGACGGCGAGGGCGCCTATCTGCGCCCCTTCGCGCCGGACGAGGGCCCGCGCCCCGACCGCACCGTCTACAAGAGCGCCTACCTGTGGGAGGACTCCGCCGACAACAGACGCTTCACGGAGAGGAGAAAAAAGACGGTCCGCTTCGACGGCCACGAGGGCGCGGCTACATTCCCGCGCGGCGGGCGTGACGCGGCGCCGCACGACTGGGCCTCTCTGCGCTGGGACGCCGAGCGCCAGACCAGCCAGGACTCCGCCACCAAGGACTCGGGCATCGACACCTCCAGCACCTTCACCTCCAGCGAAGACTCGAACCGAGGCGACTGCCCCAAGGTTAGCAGCACCATACTATACCGAGCAGCACTAGTCCTCCACTCGTAGACACGACCCGACTCTGACGTGAAGGTTCGACGACTATAGCCAGTCCACTAATATTTACAGTAGTTCTGCATTACTTCAACCCAGAATTTCAGCTACGTCTTAGGTTTTCTTAAATTCTGCAACAATTCTTCTATTCTTCTTTACATCACCGATAAATTTGTGTGTTGATGTGATCTAAATGTTTTGTGTTTGGCTGTAGCATGATAGCATCGAGACATGCACTGGTCTCTTTTACATAAATGTGCACTTTCCGTGTATAGTTTCACACCCTTGGTCGATATTGTTCCGTGTAAAATACTTCTGAAATTTGCATTTATTTAAGTATGGTATATATGTGATAATATGTGGGTGCTAAAGGTTGTTTATGTGGCAGTTCCCGCTGAGTTGGCAAGTGTCCGCGGACGGCTCACGGATGATAGGCCACATGGTGCTGAGGAAGTCAGTGGTGGACGGGGGCTCGCACTCCTCCATCCTAGGGCTGAAGGTGGTGGGGGGCAAACTGCTGCCTGACGGCGGCAGGGGGGCTATCGTGGAGAAAGTCAAGAAAGGCTCTATCGCCGATTTAGAAGGTCAACTACGTATTGGTGAGTATTTTGTTTCTGGCATAAACTTGACATTAACTATTTCATTCGTGCTGTAGCTTGTAATTATGAAGGTCTGTGGCCTTAACAAATGTATGCTTCAGCCAAAATTTTATTATCCACCCTGAACATTATACAGAGCACTAAATAGGATTCTAGACATCTTCAACGTCTTGGCATAGCTGTAACTTAAAAATCTGCTAAGAGTCCAATTGCCTCATATATTCGTGTACCTCCAGGTGACGAGGTGCTGCAGTGGAACGGTCTGCCACTGCAGGGGCGCAGCGCCGACGAGGTGGCAGCCGCCATCGCGGACAGCAAGCACGACTCGCACGTGGAGCTGGTCGTGTCTCGGCCGCTGGCGCCCGTGCGACCGCCCGCACAGCCTTGGCGGACTCATAAAGGTCTCTTGTTCTCTCAATTTGTTACCGACTTCACAACAGAAAGGTTTTTAATTTCACTGTTTTGTTAACTATAAAAATTAGGGCGTCTTCAATCCTGTTAAATCTTTTTTTTACATAGTATAAGATACGTTAACAATTGGCTACAACCACCCTGATTTTATGTTAATGTGTTCCGGTAGTATCATTTCAGTTTAAGCCAGTCATATTTCAGTGGAAGCAAGCTTCACATTCAACCACATTCATACTGTATTAGATTTTAATAGATCTATAGAGCTGCTTTTAACGTAGGTACTTCCAAATCTGTTTGTCATGTTTTCGTACCTATTACTATTTTGTCCAGATCAATAATACAGCTAAAATGCAAAATGAATAGATACTTTACCAGTATGTACCTACACATATTGTACACCGTATTGATTACTCTGTATACTGCACTCAAGTTTTAATGATGCAGCAGACGCAGCTGGTACCAGCAGTTAAATAACATATCGCTAGTACCTACGTAGGTAAATGTAAAATCCGAGTGAATTCCCCCCATAGTTTGTGGGGCATCATAATGCAACGCTGTAGGCGCCAGGGTTTCCAGGCACGCTGCCAAGTGGTGGATGGCCGAACTGTTTAAATGCCTATAGATATTTAGGCACATATTTGTACTGCGGCGCTGGGAAACTCAATTCTATGTACGAGCATAGAGTTGTGAAATTCACTTGCCTACATTTTGTGTACAATTGGGGCGCGTTTTCTGCAGATCTGATATGCACAGATCAATACCGTATCTGATCTGATAGTCTGAACGAAAATATTTTTTGGTATCGTCTTAAACTATAGAAACTCTAAACTCTTAGTTTATCTTTCGAGCGAGTTGTGATCATGAAAGACTTCAGAATTCCACATATAACGTGGTTTTCCTGGGAAATATGTATGCGATTTTGACAATAACCGTGATGAAGTTCTTTTTAAGAATCATCGTTTGGCAGATTATAAAGTACTAATGATACTTCATAGACGTCACACGTCCGAGAACCATATATGTCACACGGAACAGTATAGGCCTGATGGTAAGTGGCAGAGTAGGTAGAGGAAGCTTTATAAAGCCATTGGGATAAGATATAAAGAGAAATACTTACTAAAAAAGGCAGCAAATAGCTTACTACCGCAACGGTAGCAAGAAGTTTTCTGGCTTTTGTAGAAGTGAGAGCCATAAAAACAAAGCGACTGCCGTCAGATCTCCGCAACCTCGAAGGGGTAAATGGTTTCATTGTGGTCTTTTTTTAAGTGGGATATATTTACGTTTGACTACAGCCTGTCTGATGTTAAGCATTGATGAAACCTAGAGTGAAAAACGCTTACCTAGATGATATAATATATTTAGTTGGTTCTACATTTGCATTGCATAGCTAAGTAACTCGTTTTCCATGGTTGTACAAAGTATGTTTGGTTACAGAGGTGTATACGGAGGTGATGGGCGGGTGCGAGAAGCCTAGCGTGTTGGTGACGTCGCCCGGCTCGCCCGACGTGCACTCGCGCCGTCGCCCGCGACACAACCACCACAACGCCAACGTCGCTGGACGCATACAGGTTGGTCACACTTTTGTAATCAACAAAAAGCGGTCGAGTTTTTAAATTGCTTCATTTTTGCCATGTCATTTAAAGAAAATGCGTAAAGTTCTACAGTAACAGGTTTCTCGTTGTTGTTCCAGCTTAAAGTATACTTCGACATCTCTGCACTACAACTGCTGGTGACCGTAGTATCAGCGAGTGGCCTGACGCCGCGCGCCGACGGCTCTCCACGTTGCCCCTACGCCAAGATCTTCCTGCTCCCAGACAAGAGCGAAAAGAGCAAACGAAGGACCAAGACACTGGCCAACACGTTGGAACCAAGATGGAACCAAACTTTTGTTTACTGTGGAATCCGAATCACTGACATCAAGAAGAGAACTCTAGAGGTGAAATAAAGTAAAAGCCTAATAAAAAAAAACACCACAATTTCTGGAATCGGTTTCTAAACCTACATTTTTTGCAGGTGACTGTTTGGGATTTAAACCGATATGGTCCAAACGATTTCCTCGGAGAAGTTCTCCTGGACTTAGACAGCATTCTAATGACCCACGAAGCCAACTGGTACACTCTCAAGCCACACGAAGAATCTGGCAGCTTTAGTGTGAGTATGAAGACTTTTCATGTTATCCAGTTCTGCAGAAATCAAATTAGGACTTAAGTAAGGTCCCTTGAAAAGTCTATTATGACGCTTATATCCACAGTTTATCTAAACGTGCTTTATAATTTCAGAGGTATCGTGAAGAGGAAGCGGACGGCGAGCACTTGTCTCCACCGTCGACTTCCACATCGCGTCTATCTGACTCCGACACCCCGAGCGAGTGTGACCTGCGGAGACATCACTCTTTGTCCAGCCTCGCATCCAGCTCCAGTCCTCCACCGCCTCATGATGTGAGCATCTTCGTACTACTTACTGCTACCGGCTCTGACAACTGTATGTAACTAGAATATGAATAAGGATCTATTGCTCATGTCCACAGCGTATGGACATGGAGGGCAACCGCTCGACGAGACGTGACCGCGACATGTCACCAGCGGGCAGAGTGCGGGCGTCTGGCGTCGGCAGAGACAGGGTACGACACTACCGACCCGGTGTTGAGTGGCTACTAGTGTTGTGTGAGTGTATAACTGCGTCGTCTTTGCAGAACGGCGGGTACGCCGTGGCGCGCTCGCAGTCGGCGGCGGGCGTGGCGCGGCCGCAGCGTGCGCGCAGCAAGTCACCGCGCCGCTCGCTGTCACCGCCTGCGGACCGCGACTGGCGCTACACAGGTGCCAACGCGGCGCCCCAGGGCTCCGCTAACGTCTCGTACCGGGCTCGGCGCCCTGCCGTCCCGCGGGCCTCGACCCCGCACGGAACACTACCGTCGAAACACGCACGTTCTCTCGCGTCCGCTCATTGCCACTTTACTGCCACTACTGTTTATCTTCCATGCTCTGTTCCACTCTTATTTGCTCCCTCACGCATTTTCCGTCGCCCTCCTCCTTCTCTACCTACCTATGAGCACGCTTTCCACTCTAGATGTAACCGACCGCGGGCGCACATTGCTCTCGTGCTCTAACCGTCTTCAGATCGGATAGGCCTTTCTTCATTGTCTATTTTCCGTTCCGTTTCTGTGAGTCGAGAGCACGGCGCGCTCTTTCACCCGCGAGCATGTGTCAGTTACCGGGCACCTTCGAGGGTGCCCGCCGTATGTTCGTTCGGTGTAGCGCCATGCGTAGAGCGATGCGGGAACGTGGTGCATGCATTGCAGTGAGCGAGGAGCGCGCGGCGGAGTGCTCGCGGCTGCCGACGCACGCGTATGCGCCGCGCTTCCAGTCGCGCTCGGCCACCGCCACGCCCACCACTAGCCCCAAGAAGCGCCAGCTGCCGCAGATCCCGCACCACCAGGTCCGTACGCCCGCGCCCGCTGCGGTGCCGTCACATGGCCTCCTTAGACATTTAAATACCTTGTATTGATGGCATGTGGACGGCACCGCGGTGCGAGCATCCCCCGCAGCGACTGGGCCGCGGCTCCAGCCGGCGACAAGTCGCTACGGTGGATGCGAGCCGAGCCTGCGTTGGCTCGGCGTCCCTACTAACGGTTGCTTGGTTGACGACAGAGTGGCGCGCGAGCGGCGCGCGCGCAAGTGTCGGCCGACCTGGAGGAACGTAAGTGGATCGCCCCGCACCACATTGGCGCCACACTCACCTACCGCAGCACGCCACAAGGTCAATACACGCACGCTCGGCTCAAAGCATACTCTGAAAAGCTCGACGTTATATTGTTGTCTACGATCACATCTCACGTCTAGTTGTCAAACGATAGCCAATTTTGTAGTCCAATTTAGCTATCAGCTACCAATTCCGTATACCTAGTTAACAGTGTCAGCAATATCCCATGTTGAGATAGCAATATAGAATAGACTTATTACAAACCAACAATAACGATAGAAATCGTATCAAGTAGTCTTTTCGAAAAATAGCCAATTTGTAGACGTCGAAAACCTGGTCAGCAAAAAACTATGCTCTGAGCCTAAATGAGCTCGAGCAGTGGCATCACAGCATGATGATACAAAACTTAGCGCCTCAACCCCTAGACAAGGAGTAGCCTGAAATAGTGATTCCCCTAGATAACCCTAGTTGCCTGTCAATCGTCCCTAGACCTGTCATTCATGAGCCACGACATCATCAAGACATGTCATACTGAAAACAGAGTAACACTCTACCAGTTTTTGAACCGGGAGAAAAACAATCCGAACAACTTTTACAATCAAACCAATTGGCTAATGTCTGGTCTTTAAATTCAAAATTAGCTTACTTTTTTTGTACCTGTGTATGTCATATTGTGTGTTTACTGTAAATAAATTGATGACGAAAGACTTTCTTCTATTACGCATACTTACTTAGGTGATCCAACATTCATCGAGACGTTTTTGAGCCAAACGTTATTACAAAAACATATAAAATCCGAATTTAAAACACAGCTAACTAGCAAAACAAAGATGCGTCAAATGTATGCGTGATTAGATGAAAGTTAGCTAGAAAGGGAGCAGCTATTTGAACGTAGGTCCATGTACCAGGCTGGGAGCGGCACTACGCGGGTCTGTCGGACTCAGAGCTGGCGGCGCGGTCTTCCACCGCGTGGGCCCCGCCGCGGCGCCGCCTGTCCCCCGACGCGGCCGCTGCAGACTCCGACCTGGAGTCCGTGGCCTCTGTCACCTCCAGCGCGTTCAGCACGCAGTCCGAGCGACCGCGACCCACGCGCATGCTAAGGTACACATCTTAACAGGTAAACTGATTTATTGAGGATTAACAATTTATTGTGACGTGTTCCATAGAACGTGTTCCAGTTTTCAGACTGTCAGTAAGATGAACCTGTAGAGTAGTCGGTATTTTCTTAGAAAAAATTAACGATTGATTCATAGTATAAAATATTTCAAGGGATAACTAAATCTATAGGTGAAGTAAAGTGTGTTTAAAACGCATGTTCGCCAACTTTGCAGCCGGAGACGGATCCTCCCCCCGTATAGCACATCTTCCTCTTGCGATAGCGCTCCCCCCGCCCTCCGCCGCCGTATGTTGCCGCACGCGTGCGTGCCAGCCAGCGCGGCGCGCGCGGTGCGGAGGATGCTCCGCTGTAGAGATGAGACTCAGTTACCAGTTCAAGCGCACCGCGCGCGCCCCTCGCGCCGCCAGCGCCGCCTGCTGGCGCGCAGCCGCTCAGCCGGCTCGTGCACGCGCCTGTGCCCGCGCCACACTTACTCCCGCAGCCATAGCTGCCCCGAGTACCCCGTACACACCAACACGTACAAAATCACAGACAACCAGAAGGAGTATATCTTTCAAATACCGGTGATGCAACGCGCAGTACCTGAACGTGTCTGCCCGAGAAATCGAGAAAATAAAACTCTACCCGAAAATATTTATTACGGTCCGTCCTCTGCTACTGTAAAAAATACATCGCACGGTCATAAAAAGAAAACTTCGCATAGACAGGAGAATTTGAAAGCTCGAGCTATGACCCTGGATGCCGATTTTTATAGTGTCCAGAAACCCAAAGATCAAAGACGAAGGAGGCTGCCTAATGTAGAACAGTTAGTGCGACAGCACACTCAACTTCGGTCCCTACCTGACATACCTGCTGTTGACATGAACAAAGAACAGTCTTACTTTGATCACAACCAAAAGCATGTCCTAGTCGCTGCAACTCAGAGGAAAGCCAGTATCCAATATCACACCTATGAGACAGCAGGAAGCGATGCAGAAACCACTATCCACGTTAGCATAGAGAGACTGAGCGATAGGGATGAAGAATCATGTAACAATGAATCAAAAGATAACGAAAATTTAGATGACGAAGTCTTTATGTGCCCAGCTAAAACCTCGGCAAATAAAGACAATCGTAGAAAATATTTATCTCTTGATCTTCAAGGCAGTTGTGATGCTGGCGTCTCCAGCAAAAATACAATTAATAACTTGTCCAAATCTCTGGATGTTGTGTCTTCCAAAACAATAAAACCATTACAGGAGACACAAAAAAATCATGCACTGAAAAATAATCAAAGAGCAAGTCGTAGATATTCTGACTCTCTAGTAGCGCTGAAGTCTTCCACCGACACCAAGTTACAGACACCTGATGAGTTACAAGACATCTTCAAAATGATGACTCTCTCAATCAAACCTAAAATAAATTCATCATCCCACACCGACCTCACAGAAGACCCGGCAGTAAAAAAACATGTAAACGTAGTTAGTATCAACGACGTGCCCACTTTCCAAGAATACCGATCGCCAAACTCCCTCTCCCCTCAGTCTAGTATCGACCTGTCATGTAAGAAGCCCCTGCCATCTATAATTAAAAAGGCTCGCAATAGATCGTATTCTTTAGCAGCGCCGTATCATTTAGATCGTGAATTTAGTAATGTGGCTAACTGTGTGTCTGTTGGTATCTGTCCCCCGCCCCTCGGCTCGTGTCGCGCGCTGACCCTCGCCACCCCGCACTCGCTCGGTGACTTCCACGACGGTCGCCCGGCGCGCTCCGACCAACCGCGTGACCTGGATCTCTCCACGACATCCTCCACGCGACCGGCCAACTCTTCACGTCGGAATTCAAAATACAGCAACGACTACGGTGGCCGAGACAATGGCCGTAACAACAACCAGCCGCAGCCACTGGAGCGACGAGAGTCGCGCCGCGGCCAGTTTACCAGGAGCCTCAGCAACGCCGACGTGCCGCCCGACGAAAAAGCAGGTGAGCATTTGAGCCCGGGAGAGTTAGTCGAATGGTTTGATTGAAGTGAGAACAGTGGGCGGCCTGGTTGCAGACGGCAGCCTGAGCGACACGGCGCTGGGCGGCAGCAGCGAGCCGGAGCCGGCCAGCGACGACGCGCTGCTGAAGGCCGAGCCGCGAGACTACTTCGGGCCCGGGATGGGCAAGAAGAGCAACTCCACGTCGCAGCTCTCCGCCACAGGTGAATCTAGGAACATTCCCCTGCTCACTCGCACACTCAATGATCTCTCCACTTAATATTCCTTTGTAGTAAATTCACAATGTGCCACAGTTTCCTGACCTTCTGATAGGGTCAGAAGAAGTTACATGTAGAACTGAAAAACATCATTAGAAGGCTCAGGTAGACATAAACAAATAAGCGACATTCGCAACCCCTAACTGGTTCCTCTGTTCACTGTGTACACTATCGACAGGACGAAAACGGAGGTTAGGTTTCGGTAAACGTGGCAAAAATTCGTTCACGGTGCAACGCAGCGAGGAGGTGGGGCCGGGCGAGCTGCGCGGCGCGGGCGGCGTGTCGCGCGCCTCCTCCGCCTCCAGCGACAACGAGGATGGCAGGTCCGGCCTCGCCAGCGCTGACACAATAGTGGGGGCGGTAGATCGCGACCCACTAGACCGGAACATGTGACTTGACAGCCATATTATTGGGGCAATAACTACGGCACTCAATGTTTAAATCCCGGTTTTGTATTATAGATGTGACCAAGTTTTAGGGGCTTTTCAATGTATCACGGCTAATTTTAGTTTATGTATATGTGGTTTACGAGGAAGAAGCGTTATAACACACTCAGGCCATATTGAAAAGTTTGACTGTTTGCACTTCAATGTTTTAGATATTGCAAAGAAGGAGGAATATAAGTGGAAACACTGGCACAGAAGTAGGCGCGCCGCGACCGCCACCGCATGTAACATGATCAGTGTCGCTTGTAGCCGAGCTGTGTACACGTGTACCACCTCAGCGTTAGCTTGTCCCACAGCTCGGTAGAGCACGTCGCTAGGTCGGGGCGTGTAGCCATGCTTGTTGCAGCGCGGGCGGGGCGTGCGGAGGGCGGCGCGCGCCGCAAGCGCTCGGGACCCGCCACCACCACGTTCACGCGCTCGCACGAGGTGCGCTCCGCCAGCCTCGTCTCCATTTCTAGCTCGGAGGGATCATCGTAAGTCCCGGAGCCGGCCTGTGCGTGTGCCTCGATGTTGCTCGTCCTCCGCCAGTGTCGCTCTTGTGCCGCATGTCGCCGGTTGTCGTGTCTCATTGTTTCCGCACGCACGTGACTCTCGCAGCCATGCACCCTCTGACCGCGGCCACATTTATCGCGGCGCGTCCTCGCCGCGCTCCTGCGCTCCGTCCGAGACGATGCACGGTTGTTGGACGATAAATGTTGCCTGTTCCTGTGATACTTGCACCTCTACATCACTTTGGATATCAGTTGTATCTTTATTCTATGTAAACCACACTTGCCTCGATACCATGCATGACTCACCGAAAATAAAATATCATTCTCATAATATAAACCTTTCAATATGTTCCACGTATTTTACTGTATCTCTACGACTGTTGAAGGCGTATTTTTAATTGTAATTTACATTTCATAATGTGAAAAAGCATTTTATTACTCGAAATATTTTTATAGAGAAAACTTTAAAGGTTGATAGACTTTATACAGAAGTAATTATAATTATCTTACTTGTAGCAAATGTACATAAAACTAGCTAGGATCTTCCTTCACTGAAAGTCCTGACTGATTTAGATGCCGACCATTCTTTAGACCTCTAGAGTTTAATATTGAGAATACTACTAGATAGTAAAACTTCTTGTTCCTCCTACACGTTACTACTCGACTATTACTGACCGATGCATCCGATATATCTACCGCCCTTCTTTCACTATTGTATCAATGTTGTTATAATACTTAATTTTAATTACTTATATTTATTTCATTTCTTTATAAGTAGCGAAAATCAAGGTTTGAGAGAATATCTTTACTTTGTATTTCTTATCTATTAGATTCTGAGATTCATTCTTTGCTTTTCGCTATTCATGCATGTTTCCACGACAGGTTTTAACATTTACAATTTTACACGATTTATCCAAATTAATTCAGATAAAATATACCTTTTGTAACTTTAATTTTATTAGATACCAGATTTCGGGATTCGTAGAGACTGATATGAATCACTGATATACCTAACCCCATACACCATATGCTGATGTTTAATAATCCGGAGTAAAGAAGCTATCACATGACATTTCAAACAGTTTTCCCGTAGAAAATAATTTTTGAGACTTAAGTACTTAGTCGTGCCAAAATTGTAAAGTAACGGTAAAAATCCAATATTGTATGATTGCGCTCAGCTACTAAGTTTGCCCGGTGCTCTTATTAATATGTCATCTACAATATTTGTACATCAAGAACTAAAAGAGTTCAGAAATTAAAGACTGAAAATCCTAAAGCTAAATCTGCAGCTAAAAAATACCAACCCATATTATTGACAATCATTAACGCAATCATTATTTTCGATATGCAAATATTTAGATGATACAAGAATTGCAGTGCTATCTATATATCAACAAGTTTGAGAGTTACTTTCCCTTAATGAGTGCCCCTAAGGAAACATGGCTTTATCTGCTACGGCTCTTCTATGCAGCAAGTCTCAGATTGTATTGCGATGCCGCATAACAAATACCTGTTAGAATATTCCAATAGGTGTATTGTTATCGATTCTCAACAACACGCAGAAGAACTACATTGAATATGAATGTTCTAAAGCAGCGCTGTCTTCCTTTCTTAAATGCAGTTCTATTCATACTAAAACAATCGACATACGAGAAGGCAAGAAACCAAGACGGACATAATGTATCATTGATATAAAAACCGTGAATTCTAGTGCCTACCTAACCTTATCTCAAAAAATGGCCAATTTTTCCATCCTTTCTGGAGTAACGATACACTCACAAAGAATACAAACTATACACACTAAAAGACACACACGCAAGAACGCTCTTGGGCGTGTGTTTTCTATAGTGTACTGCATTGTTAAGAGTCGAAAACAGAACACACCCGTTCCAACCCCGCTCATAAAAGAGCCCATACAATTCCCAAACTCCCGCCAAAGTGTTAGTCGTGAGATATTATCGAATGTCCGCTGTGCACAGGTGGTCGCCGGGCATGCGGGGCTCCGGCTCCTCCGAGGGCGGCGGGATCTCGGACTTCATTGACGGCCTCGGGCCCGGCCAGCTGGTCGGCAGGCAGGTGCTGGGGGCGCCCACACTGGGAGACGTGCAGCTCTCTATGTGCTACCAGAAGGGATTCCTCGAGGTAACGTTTATGTCAGAAAGGATTGCATTTGGCTACAGTAACTTGTAGGCTGTAAGCGTCACTGTAATGCACGATTCAGTATTCGATTGCAAAAAAATCTACGTAGGTAGGTACTCTAAGTACATTTGAAGGAAACTAATGTAATCTTGAAACTCGGAATGCGATGGATTTAGCCAAACCCATTACGACGGCAGATGCAAGACGTTATCTACGAACTCCGCAGCACAATGTCCCAATCAGTGTCTGTCGTAGGTATTCCGCGTTCGACAAATTAAAAGCCACAACCTTAGAGAATAAAATAAGTATACTTTAGTTTTGTATTCTCTAAGTTCACAACACTCAGTTGTTTAGAATCGTAATCGAACAAAAATCCAAGAGCAGTCGATAACTTTGGAGAAACTTCTTCAAGGCGATGAATTAATTTTGATATGAAAGTAACGTTGATTGGATATCTTATCCAAAATCAGTTCCTAGCTTACACCTTGTAAGTTGTAGTCACAGTTAAAATACAATGTAGTATCTACTTAACTTTTAACCCATTTCATAACTTGTGATTTTGAAATAAATATTTCTTTATATTTTTCATAATATTTTTAGTTTCTATGTATTCTAAGTATGTATTTACAAAAGAAAAGTATATACCTATGTATTATATCCGTTATGTAGTAGTACTCATGATACAGGCGAGAGCTCGGTATGGGGCTAGATGGCGCTGTGTGATATGTCCTGAAATATTCATTTATTTGTTATTTATATCGCAGGTGGAGGTGATCCGAGCCCGGGGCCTGCAGGCGCGGCAAGGCAGCCGCACGCTGCCGGCGCCCTACGTCAAGGTGTACCTCGTGAGCGGCAAGAAGTGCACCGCCAAAGCCAAGACCAGCACCGCGCGCCGCACGCTCGACCCGCTCTACCAGCAGACACTCACCTTCCGAGAGCACTTTAAAGGGTGCATCTTGCAGGTATGTTTTATTTATATCCACTTATTCTATATTTCTTATATTTATTTATTCTTCTTTTGGTCTCCACAACTAGTCATATCGCAGTTCTGACATCTTGCGTGTCTTTATTTGTATCTATTCTTTTGATCTTCCCATCGATTTTTGGGCGCGTCATTTCATTACTAAGTGATACTATCATGCGTGAGCCCCCGCTTATAATTACCTAGTGGGTGCTCGCGGCATCGCTAGCATTAGAAAGTAAAACTTGCATCCCCTATTTCACCCCTTTAAAAGTGACATTTCCAAAAATCCTTTCTTAGCGGATGCCTACGTCATAACATCTACCTGCATGCCAAATTTCAGCCCGATCCGTCCATTGGTTTGGGCTGTGCGTTGATAGATCACTATATCAGTCAGTCAGTCACCTTTGAGTTTTATATGCCTGATGCCTAGGCCCTAACACATATGTCTAATTTATTCGGATTTGGTCTTCAATCAAGTCTGTTTCCTCACGATCCGATGTTCAGCGCTAAGCGAGTCATTAGTGTGGAGTTGCGAACCAGTGTGCGTCACAATACAAAGCGGACGCATTTTCCACCAATCCCCACTGGCCATAAATAAATAAATATTCCGGGACATTGCACACAGCGCCATCTAGCCCCACACTAAGCAAACTCGTTTCGTAAGTCTACTAGATAACGAATATAATATTTACATACCTTTTGTAAATACATAGTTATTATACATACAAACGACCAGACCCAACGCAAGTAAATATAATTTTTAAAATTCATAAATACTTGTGTCACGCGGGATTCGAACCCGCACCACTAGATTAGAAGGCAGAGCCATTACCAACTAAGCTGCCAGGCCAGTCAACAAACAATATGTGTAAAGTACATGTATCGGGTTCCAGGTGACCGTGTGGGGCGACTACGGCCGCATCGAGGGCAAGAAGGTGTTCATGGGCGTGGCGCAGATCATGCTGGACGACATCAACCTCTCCAACATCGTCATAGGATGGTACAAACTCTTCGGAACTACTTCTCTGGTGAGACACGCTTTTTTATTGAGGAAAGAGTTTTGTATGCATATCATAATGATGACACATACTATACTGAGTTTCTGAGTATATGCTACTACTTTGATTCCGAATTCGATGTTATTTCCTGTACATTTAAAAACCAATTATTCATCGTCATCATCAGTGTGTTTTTGTTCCTTAAACTCCAAACACGTTTTGAATTAGTTTTTTTTTTAATACCAAAACTTTGAATACCAAAAAGTAAATATATATAATATCAAAACTGTAAAGATATAACAAACTATGAAATTTAAGAGACTATCTAGTGTGTGTGTGTGTGTTGTGTGATATAATGTAGTGTAGAAGTATGTGTTCCTAACACTGTATTTGTTTGTTTGTTGCAGTGACCTAGGTTCGGCCTTAACCGCGCGAGGTTTGGGGAACCTACATAATCACAATAATATTTATAAATTGTCCAAACTATAAAAAATAGTGATAATGCTTTAATATCATGATAAAACGCGAATATCTTAAGTATAGGAAATTTTCTATAAAACGAAACATAAGTATAATGATGATTTGTAATTAATTTTCATTTTTGAATGCCTACCGGAGTTTTGAATAGATAGCATTTTATAGCAATCAAACAAATGTATAGTCTACTCAATAATATGTAATTAAGTATTAAAAGCCAAATGCAATTTCTGTATATTATTTCCCCTTTCTATTGTAAGGTTATTCTAAAACATAATATGGAAAAATTGTGTGAATTCACGAAGAAGAATATACCTATGAAATACTATGGGAAGACCTAGTCTATATTCCTAGATTGAAAGAGCATCTGAACCTTATTACAACACATACAGGAGAGAAAGAAAGAAACTATATACATACATACTTTCGCATTTATTCTCCTAGATATGTTTTTAACATTTAATATTTTATAATCAACCTCTAAAATTACATTCACTTCATGTAATCAGTCCATCTTTCTGTGTCATTACATTATAGGAGCATACAAAATAGTTTTATAATATTATTAGCTAAAGATTATAATTAACTGTCTTACTTGTAAAGCTGAATAAATGAACGATTTGATGATCAGTGTTCACTTGTTAAAAAAAAACAAAAAGCTGTTCACGTAATCATTCATTGATGTCAGTTTATAAGTAAAATAATAACCCTCAGTTTCTAGAACCGCAATCAGTTTAATTCACTCATCAAATCAACTGATTACCCTGTCATTGGTGGATTTCTAATTTATTTCAATCAGTGTCAGTATTTGATGGCTGAATTAAACTGATTGTCTTTTTAAAAACTGGGGGCTATAGTCCGGTCAAAATATACATTGAAGGTTACATTAATTCGCACCTTGCTAAAAGTTGGCACGAATGTTGGGATCCCTATTATACACGATTTGTCAATTATCCACATCAATCCGAAGTGTGGAAAAAAAATATTCAAGGTCAAAGGTTGCAAAAATCACTTTTTTGAGTTTTCCAGCTAAACGGTAAATTTTATAATAAAAATAAGTGAGAAAAAATTATTCATCATGCAATTATCTATAAAAATTGTTCACACACTTTTTTCCTAAGAATCACCATTTCGGAGATACAGCGTTGCAAAATGTTGAAAAAGTTGTATTCTTCATAATACTCGTATGCATGTCAATTGCCGTAATATACGTTGATTGTGCTGACGTTTTCAAAGAAAGTACCTCTACTCCACAAGCCGCAATCATCACCGGAATTCGATTTTTTCTTTCAATTTACGGAGCTCCAAAAAAATTACGTGCTTAGATAAGTTTCGATACTTATCTTTTGCAAAAAATACGTATAAAAAGAAACAAGTACAATCAGCTTGTCTTCCTCCAACCTCTGCTTCTGATCATCAACATATGTTTCAGGTATATTATCAAGTTCAAGTATGGCTTGGAAATGAACTAAGCCCTGAAGACTGGGGTTGGAAGTTAATTGACAATATATTGGAACCAGTTCAGTCTTTACTCCCTGCACCGGAAAAACTCCTCAATTAAATTTTTTGCAATTGCAAAACGGGGTGTAATGCTAAATGCGGCTGAAAAAAAGTTGTTTTGTTCTGTTCATTAGCATGTATCAGTTGTCGAGGTCAATCGTGCTCCAATGTTGAATCGCCCGTAGAAGATGATTCTTACGATGTAGGCGAGGAGGATGCATCACTCTTTGAACAATTTATTTGTAAATTAAACTTTTATTGGAAAATGAGCGAAAATAATATTACGGTATCGTACGTATTCTATTGTACTTCAACAGAAGTACAATAGATCGTGGAATATGCCTACCGGGGACACCACGTAAAAAACCGCGCCATGTACACTAACTAAGTACCTCACGGGTGGCGCGGAAACGTGTGCATACTATGAAGAATACAACTTTTTCAACATTTTGCATCGCTGTATCTCCGAAATGGTGATTCTTAGGAAAAAAAGTGTCTGAACAATTTTTATAGATAATTGCATGATGAATAAATTTGTCTCACCTAATTTTATTATAAAACTTACCGTTTAGCTGGAAAATTCAAAAAACCGATTTTTGCAACCTTTGACCTTGAATATTTTTTTTCATCCCACCTATTCGAAAAAGACGACTTGGTTCGCCTTTAAGTGCACCCAAAGGTGGTGTTTTCTATAAGAAACTTTTAGCGGGCAGTAATGAGTTTTTAATCCTCTTTATAAGTGCGCCGCAATTATCTTTGCCGCGCACTTTTTGAATTTGGAACATCTTGTGTTCAGGGCCCAAGAAATCGAACGCAAATATTGTTTGAATAAAGACTGGCTGGTGCGACGGCCCATAGTATATAGCGCCGCGCGCCGGCTGAATACAAAAAAAAAAAGAAATAAAATTAAAAACGCGCGAACTATAGCCCGCGTTTTCGTCAATTTTCACGGATTGATAGAAATTCATGATTTTGTTTTGAAAAATGAGTTCTTCAAGTGACAGTGAAAGTATAGAATTAACTCCTGATAGTATTAGAACTGACGCAAGAAATGTGATGGATAATCTACTACCTGCAAAATCCCGGGAGAAATATATGAAAGCTTATGGTAATTTTATTGAATGGAGAAATTCAAGAGGCGCCAAGAATTTTTCAGAATCTGTGTTTTTGGCCTACTTCCAGTACTTAGCCAAAACTAAACAACCTTCCACACTTTGGAGTACCTACTCAATGCTAAAATCAACAGTCAGTTCTAATAACGACGTAAAACTGGACACATATTCGAAATTAATAGCGTATCTGAAGAGGATGTCTGATGGATTTAAACCTAAAAAATCCAAAGTGTTCTCAGTCAAAAACGTGGAGACTTTCCTTAATGAGGCACCCGACAACATCTTTCTTGCCGTAAAAGTAAGTAACTATGTATGTATATATGGTGGATTAGTAAAGTATAACCAGTGTTTTAAAATGCGCATTTTATTGTAACCTGTACTTCGATAGATAGGTACTTGTCTTATTCACATTCGGTTTTGTTACAGGTGGCTTTAATTTTCGGAGTACATGGAGCTTGTCGTGGCAATGAACTTTTAAAAATAACTGTTGATGATGTCGAAAATCACTCGGATAATTTACTGTTAGTAAAGCTGACAGACACAAAAACAAAAATTGACCGATCCTTCGTAATCCGAGGAGAATACAAAACTATTGTACAGAAATACCTGGACCTGCGTCCTGCTGATATAAAGACCAATCGGTTTTTCATCCGTTATCAAAATGGCAAGTGCTTCAAACAAGTTATGGGAAAAAATAAAATTTCTTACATGCCACAAGAAATCGCTACTTATTTGAAGTTACCAGATATCAAGCTATATACAGGACATTGTTTTCGTCGCACTTCTGCTACCCTGTTGGCAGATTCTGGAGCGGACTTAACTGTTCTCAAGCGACATGGAGGATGGAAGTCGAGTGCTGTAGCAGAGGGATATATAGAAGATTCCATTGAGAACAAGGCGAAAACATGTGAACGCATCGTGGAAAACATTAAATTGCAACCTTCAGTTAATCCATCCATGCCACTGTCGCCGCGCCCATCTACATCCAAACAAAGAGATTCACGTCACATTTTCCTCAAAATGAGCCACATTCTGACATTATTTCAAACACGCAGAATAAAATTGAATCTACAACAATCTCTATTCCTAATAAAACTATAACAATTAATTTTCAAAATTGTGAAAATGTCTCAAATGTAAATTTAAGTTTTTAGTTGTTTTATTATTAGATACTACTTAATTTCAATTTAGTTGTTACTCTGTTTCATTAAATATCAATATTACAATAAAATATGAGGCGCCTTTTATTTTCTCATAGTGGGTGATGAAAAGTAGAGTGAATCACTCGGGCGTAAAATATATTTTTGGCTCGGGCGACGTACTTTGAATCCCTCGCTACGTTCAGGATTCTACTAAAGAATCCCTCGCTACGCTCGGGATTCTACTCTAGAATCCCTCACTTCGCTCTGGATTCAAAAAAGCGCCCTCGCCGTAAAAATATTATTTTGCTCCCTTATGATACAATCTACTATTCCACACTTCGGATTGATGTGGATAATTGACAAACTGTGTTTAATAGGGTTCCCAACATTCATGCCAACTTTTAGCAAGGTACGAATTAATGTAACCTTACCTCTATTTTTGGTGCTAACTTGACCGGACTACTAATATTGATTCTTGTCTATAGTAAAAAATGGAGTACACGTCACGACAGGGTGAATCGATTAGATTTCAATAAACAACTGTGGACTTACAAACTACAGTACAAATATATACGACCCTTCTCTCACTGACACAGTCTAGTCTTGTACATCAGACAGCAATAACGGGGCCGGACACAGCACGGACACATCGGTGATTCACTATATGAACTGGTAGGAAGACAAGTAATAAAAATAAAACTAAAAACTCGATGTAAAATTAACAAATACAATAAATTCATCAAACGAGCCGTCATCTATTTAATTACTTATAATAATCGAAGCACTTTGTTAGTGAAAGTCCATTGGGCGGGTACTAATTAATTTTACAATTCATTAATTACCATGTCCACCTTTATAGTTCATTAATTACCACAATCAATCCGCAAATTGCCAAACATGTAATTGGAGAATTAACCAATCAGTATTATGATTTCCAACTTATTGTTGAAGTAAGCACCGACTGTTCACCTGCTGTTAATCATAACAAGTGTAAATCAAATTCTATACATACAACTAGTGTAAGAATGAATCAGCTAGAGCTCTTTGTAATCATCACAACAGCCTACAACTGCAAGTACTAATCAAGAAGTTACTAACAGATATATCATGTAGTGTATCCCAGGGTGTACCTGTGCTGTGTCCGGCGCAGGTTGTTGCAGGCAGGCTAGTGTATGAGTGGCTTGGGCTGCTTGGAGGGTGAGGCGCCGGGCAGGCGGCTGTCGCCCGCGCGCTTCACGCCCGCCGACTTCAGGTCTGGAGGGAACAAGTGTGGAATAAGTATAGTAGTCATTACAACAATTAACATATAATCAACTAGTAGGTGCTAGCGGCTTCGCTCGCATTAATAAGCAAAACTTGCACCTTTTAAAAGTGGAAAGTTTAAGGTTTCCATAAATCCTTTCTTAGCGGATGCCTATAGCTGTCATCATCTACCTGCATGCCAAATATCAGCCCGATCTATCCAGTGGTTTGGGCTGTGCGTTGATAGATCACTATGCCAGTCAGTCAGTCATCTTTGAGTTTATACATATATTTAGAATAATATTTTGATTGCATCTGTGGCTCACGACTGCAGTTGCAAAAATAGTATGGACGCTACATAAATCGTCTCGTTAATGCAATAAAGTCAATGATGGTGACAAATTACAACAATGAGAAAAGAAAACCAAAAATAAATAAGCTGTAAGAAAATGTTTAGAAGAGCATACAATAGTGTTATGTGCTCTAGCTTATCACTGGCAGCATTATCAGAGGATAGCAGCCCAGCATGCTGGCCGTATTACCAACCTGGATGGCAAAATCATCCGAAATCGGCTTATCACCTCCATGTTACCTAGGTCAGACGACAGGCTATTGTGTTTGCAGCGAAATAAAGTAAAGTAAATTTTTATTTGAGCAACCTTATTGTATAATTTACATGATTCTGTCTTTTGCTTTAGTTAGAACTGTGTTGCAAAAGACAGGTTCTTCCAGAGGTGGTTTGGATGGTTAACAAATACAATTAAAAGTAAATAAAACTAAAACCATGGACATCATAAGATAATAATACATAATAGAAGAATATATAATTTTTATCTGTACATATGTACATGTTTGTCCTGCTGTGTATATTTGCATTAGGATTTGTGTGTGTGTGTGTGTGTGTGGTGTGTGTGTGTGCGGTGTGTGTGTGTGAGAGAGAGGGAGGGTGTTTGTGAGTGTATGTGTATACTGGGTATATCTGCTACTTGGGTGTTTGTGTTATATAAAAATAATGAAGTTCTTGTGTTTTGTGTACCTGCTATTTGTCAGGTTTGACAAATACTTTCAGAAATCAAAGGCAGATATTCCTGAAGCATAAAAACTTTTAGAAACAAGTAGAATATGTAAGTTATGTTATGTAGTAGATGCGGTAAGAGGAGCTGCAAGCATACAATACAGGATCCGACTGGATACCTAGTGTACGTTCTGCAAATTCTAAAACTGTACATAGACTTAAGTACCTATTTCATGTTTTTATTATTATATTTTTTTGAAGTGTCGTCGAGTGCGTGTTGGCAGTATAGACTGCAGTGTAGGTAGTGACACGCACCTTGCAGCCACCTGACTTGCGTGGCGGGCCCGTAGCCCTTGTCGTTCCGGGCGGCGATGCGGAAGATGATGGCGGGCTTGGTGGAGGAGTCCACGTGCGCGGCGCCCAGCGACGACTGCGGCACCACGCACGTGTTGGCCTTGCCGCAGTACACGCGCACGAACGCCAGCTGCGACTTCGACGCCTCCTGGAGACATCAGCAAACATTTTGCTTCAAGCATTTGGTCTATAAAACGTATTGTTTCTAACACTTAGGCCCACAAAGCGACCTTGGAAAACGTCAGATGTAACTCGTGTGTTCTTTCGACTATAATTATCTTGGAGTGGTATTGCAGCCCTCATCCGTGACTCGAGCTTTCGATATTATTGATAAACTTCGAACGCCTGTACCACGATAGTTTTAAAAATAATGATTTCGAACTGGATCTTTCCTCGTGGGTGGAAATAACTTATAAAAATAGTTCGGTCATAGTCATGTCAGAGCACAAAGGATGATGAAATTAACCAAATAATGATGATTATTTCACCTTCGACTGTGTGTTAGCGCGCCTGGGAAGCTTGGCAGACGTGTTTCGAATGCTGACTCCCTTAGTTAGTAGTCAGTGTAGGACCTCGCCCTACAAACTAGATACTATTCTAGTACAGTTACTTTAGTTTGTGTATTAATTATTAATGTGCCCGCGAAGTCTGGTAGACACTGAATCCCTAAGTTAGTAGTTAGTGTAGGATGTCGCCCTACAACCGAGTACAAATCACCTTAGGCTGCGTGTTGGAGCGCACGGCGAGGTACACGGAGTACTCGAAGATGCCCTCGGCGGCGACCTGCGGGGGCTCCCAGGACAGGTGCGCGCCCTCCACGGACTTGGAGATCTTGATGGCAGACGGCGCGCCGGGGAACCCCGGCAGGCACGTCTTGAACGCTGACTCCTGGAAATACAGATTAACATGTCTGATTTAGTTTGAGGGAGTAGGTAGTAGATTAGATTGATAATAGTTGGGATGTTAGGGAATGTATTATAGATTAGATTGTCTTCTTTGAATAGATTTTTCGAGTAACCTGTAAATTTCACAGCCAATGGTTACATAAGACGATACAAATCTAGGTATGAAACAGGCGAAATCACAAGTAAACGTATAGGAAAGTAGTGCTACTATACATAGGTATTTGTAAATAACTTAATCATTAATGCATTGAAGTGTTTGTCACTGGTGAAAAAATAAAGGTTTGGAGTTCGTACCAACTTTTTTCTTGATGATAATTTTGTTTGCTTGTTGCTATAGTATTTTTACCTGACTTCAAAAAAGGAGGTTCTCAATTCTTCAGAACGTTGTTATATTTTTTATATTCTATGTTATCTACTAGTTAATGGCCCACCTCGCTGAAGTCCCCGCGGCCGCACGAGTTGATGGCAGCGATGCGGAACTTGTAGGCGGTGCCGTGCTCCAGGGGCGTGGTGGGCTTGCCCGCCAGCTCAGGCAGGTTGTCCAGGGACAGCCCGGACAGGTCCAGGTGCGGGTCCGAGATGTAGTTCTGCACCTGGAGATACATATCATCGCTAACTTAGTACTACCAGCAGAGCAAGCTCGGCATGAGGACTAAAAGTCTTTCCACCATTTTATCCACCTGTCACCTGTCAGTCACCATACACCAAGTTAATAAAAATTGTGGCAAGACTATTAGTCCTTGTGCCGTGCTTGCCTTGCTGCGGTCGTTGTCAGTTATCTCTCGATTTATTCTACCTCATATATGATACATAAAAAACACAATTACACTTGGAATGTCGGCCGTCTTGTTTCTGTTGCTCTTGTGCACAACTATTTGCCGTCTCAGTTATTATTATTTGACGATTTTGTTTTCTTTTACATGGAATGGGTTTGCATTTGCCCGATGGCAAGCAACTGATTGCTTACCATCGGGCTAATTTTGGTCAAATGTAAATTATCACGAATAAAGGTTGTTAATTGTTACCATAAGCTTTTCTGTTTAACTTCATCAAATCATCCTGCAGTTGCCCTATAGTATATAGTAAGTATACTAAGATATGTTTCGTATATTTACCGTAAACGAAGTTCCTTTGACGATGCCGACGGTGTACCACGCATCTTCATCAGCCTTGCCGTCTTCTGTTTCATTCTGGAAATATGGAAAGCGATCAGATTAATAAATCTTTACGTCTATTTGTACTACTTTTTCACATTTTTATATACATATAGACGGTTAAAAGCGAGTGTGGCACGGCGGTTTCACCATCTGCTTTTCATCCTGACGCACCCTGGTTCGAATTCGGCCCTACAACAATGACTTGTATTTACAAGATGTGTGGATTTACACTCGCTTAACGGTGAAGTAAAACATCGTGAGGAAACCGACATGTTTTGAACCACAATATCCGAGGACGTGTGTCTTCCGTGGAAGGACCTGGGCGCCCACCACGATGTATCTGCCCAAGAGATCTCCCGTAAAGAACTATTCTCAGTCATGAGAAAATACGACTCAAGAGATAGTCATAGTAGATAGTATTAACAGTACCTGGTCTTGGTGGTGGTGTAGCGCTGCGCTGGCGAGCGTGGCGAGCGCGTGCGCGGCGTCAGTGGGAGGCAGGGGCGCTCCGTTGGCGGCCTGCGAGCTGCTTACAGCGCCTTCGCCCTCGCTCGCGCCACCTGCGGCCGCGCCCGAGGATGATACTCTTCCTACGCCACCTTCTTCACCTGTAAAATACATCTTTGTATGTAATATAAGCTCTTGCTAGACCACAACTTACCTGATGTTAAGAATCGATGGTTGTATACGATCTTGTGCATTAAATATATAAACAATGTCATGATGATATACTTTCTTGTCACTGAAATTCATCTACTGGTTCCTGAATACAACTTGTATGTTATGGAACTCTTAGCGGGATTGCTGAGTTCGTATTCGCTGGGTGTTCAGCACGCTGTTATCTATCACTATCACCATCGTAGACCACAATAGTTACGATCCGACCCAGTCAGTAATGGCACTGACTAAGCAAGTGAGCACCCACTGTCAGTGGGTATGATATCATCAACTTCCAGATTGACTGACTTCGATTCCTAGTTCAATGATTCTACTTGCCCGTTTTTTTCAAACAGTTTTTTAAATCTCACCGTGCAGCAGTGTAGGTTTCAGCATCCCGCTCCATTTGCCGTTAGAGTGAGTGAGTGATAGACTCACTGACAGTAGGCATTGTATCACCTACTTTAGACCACACCGAGTTCGATCCCAACCTCTGTGATTCTTTTTGCAATATTTTCAAATAGTTATGCGGGGTCTCGCCACTAGAGAGGATAATGATGAAGTTTGAAAATGTGTGAAAAATCAATTCACCGTGCAGCAGGAATAGGCAACAGTAGTTCCGCTCCGTTGGCTGAGAGTCAGCAGTGATATAGACTCACTGACAGTAAGCATTGTATCACCTACTTTAGACCACACAGAGTTCTATGGAGTTCGAGTTTTTGTCACTAGAGAGGATAATGCTGAAGTATGACAATGTGCGAAAAATCAATTCACCGTGCAGCGGTATAGGCGACAGTAGTTTCGCTCCATTGGCTGAGAGTCAGCAGTGATATAGACTCACTGACAGTAAGCGTTGTATCACCTACTTTAGACCACACAGAGTTCGATGGAGTTCGAGTTTTTGTCACTAGAGAGGATAATGCTGAAGTATGAAAATGTTCGAGGAATCAACTCACCGTGCAGCAGTGTGGGCGACAGCAGCCCCGCCCCGTTGGCGGACAGAGCGAGCAGCGGCATGGACTCGCTGACAGTGGGCATGGTGTCGGCGCCGCCCTCCATCTCGGACGTGTCGGCGTCGCTGAATCTGTTCGTCAGGAAGTTCAGGTAGCTAGTCAACGTTTAATATCGAGCTGTGCGGGCGAGGGACGGCTGGACTCCGAGGTCTCAATTAAAAGTGGATTTTTGGAAATATTGGGAAAACTTAAACTTTAATTAGAAAATGAGCGAAAGTGAGGGTTTAGACTTGATAAATAAACTCATAATATTGGGAAAATGGTATGTTTCTTTTATAATTTACAGACTAGTGACATGTACCCACTATGCAAGAAAATATGTCATTGTACAAGATATAGGAAGAAACCTAATTTCTTAATCGTAATGTTACAAACAAACTGTTAAAAAATGACTGACTACCCCCATATGACAGATGTTTATATTTTTTTTAAATACAGATACTGTAACGAAAAAACCCTTGTATTATATTTTTTTTCTATTGCACACAATTAAAGAATATTTATACACACATATGTATTTTGCAAATTTATAACATGCCAAAAAACTACAGATCTACAGAATATTAAGTTTTTCTACAACACATTCAGCATGCCGATCACTTTAACACACAAATCAAACACTTCACAGGCTTAAATATACAGATACAATCACCAGAGGTCGGCACTTTTATACACACTTGCTATTTTTACTTGGAAATGATTCTGAAACAAAGACTTTCGGGGTCCAGCCGGCAGCGAGTAAATTCTGAAGGCTTCAAGACATTGTTAAATAACAAATCATGCAACCGTGTCACATCACTAAATACACTTCTACTTTTACAACATTCAATTATTTTACCGAGATAAACTTACTACAAATATTTGAAATAAATATATATAATTTCAGTATTTATATAAATTATATCAGTGCACGTCATTGCAACTAAAATATATATGTAAAAATAATATTCCACGAAACTACATAGATATATAAATACTTTATTAAAAGTCCACTCAAATAAAAAAAGAAATTAAAATCAGCGTCTTAATTGTCAGCCTTATCGTTAAGAGCTATCTCTTTGATAGGGTTGATCTAGTAAACCCGTCCTAAAAGGTGTATCTTAAGCTGCCAATAACCCAGTACATGTACATACATTAATATTAAATATAATTTATACATATAGGGTGTTTATCTCGGTAAGTGGCATGCTGTGCTAGACAACTACATTACTACATCACATTAATTAGAACATACACAATGTTACTAAGCATCTCAGATAACATTAAAACAGGTTTGATATATTCAATCTGTTGGCTTTATGCTGTAATAAATGACTTTTATTCCTATTCGCAATACTGTGCATTGTCCCGAAATATTTATTTATTTATTACTTACATTACTTGGGTTAATATAGTACATTTAAGATGTCACTTTGTCATGGTAATTTTTATAAATAAATCCTCTAAACTAAAAACACAATCTTCTTCTTATAGAATGAGAGTGGCCAAATCTCGAGTGTCGAGAGTTCATCAAGCCGCCATAAGGGTCTCTGACATGGCTTAACGACTGCCGTACTAGACAAACAGCCGGGACCACAAACACACAATAAAACACAAACAAAACTGATGTTAGGTATTAGTCAGATTGTATTTTAAATTTAATACTAATTACACAAAAATGTCATGAATTCTATCTAAAAATGTGTTGTTTAAAAAAACATTGTTGTAAGTTATAGATCAAGTATTTACAGCTTTAAAATTACAAGTTACCAAACCGGAAATAATGAAACATGAGTTGCATAGTATATACCCTTAGCGGGGATATAATGTTATGTAAAACTAGATAGATTAAACGAAGAGGACATAGAAATGTTAAAACAATTGTTCAATATTCTAATAAATCCATAAATTAGTAGGGTGCAATACTAAATAGAGAGTGAATCAGTTCTTATCGGGTAAGCACGCTCCATCTTAGGCCATAGCCTTTGCTTGCTATCAGGTAAACTATGGTCAAGTGCAAACCCGTTCAGGTTAAAAAAAAACTAACTACCTATTTAATTTAATCACATATATGAAAATTGTATTGCAATGCTTGGAAAAGGTGTTCACAACAATCAGAGAAATATGTATGTTAATTAGTAAGTGCATATATACAACAAGTAAGGTGGAAGGTTGAAAGTTACATGTGATAGGACTGGATATCTGATGATATATGGCGGATAGTGGAACGGCCACCAGATATGGTGGTTAGCTGCGAATAACCAATAAGCAGTCCCCGACCAACAGCGGCGGAACTATCAGGACGTAGTGGGTAGTCTGGTGGAGCGGGCTAACTTATAAAGTGCTACAAAAGGTCCAACAACGGTTCTGTGACATGGCGATCAAACGCCGCCATTAAATAAGCGTTTCCCCGGTGTTAGGCAGCGGTAACACCGGTACTGGCGAGAGGCCGAAGAGGAAGGCTCTGGAAGGGTTCTGGTCAGGATAGCAACTGATGGGCAACCAGCTCTTGTACCGCGGTGCGGAAGGCAAGTGGGAAACCACCGCACTACTTATCCCAATTTTGGAGTAATGGAAAATGTCGCCTAATACAGTAAACGTTCTTGACAACGGGCTTCCGCGAAGTAACATGCCGTGGCGGTCCGAGTCCGGCAGGGGTAGTAACAGGGCTACCCGGGTCGTCATCATGCGAAATCCCTGTACAATCGGCACGTTCAATGCGAAAACGATGTTGCCAGCAGGCAAACTTGAGAATCTGTTAATGGAAATGGATAACTGTAAGATAGATATAGTAGGATTAAGTGAGACTCGTTGGGGAGGAAGTGGAGATTACTGGAACGGGGATCACAGAGTAATATATACAGGAGAAACTCAAGGAAAAAACGGCACAGCACTAATACTAAGTAAAAAATGGGGAGATAAAGTAACAAATACCATACACCATAGCGATAGATTAACAGCAGTTATAATAAAAAATGAACACAGAAACATCGTAATTCTACAAGTGTACATGCCCACTACCGGACACCACATAGACGAAGTAGAAGATATGTATAATAACATAGACTCCATACTAGACATTGTCCACGAAAATGATTATCTAGTCGTTATGGGAGACTTTAACGCAGTATTAGGCGAAGGAGCAGAAGACAATATAGTTGGAATGTTTGGCTTAGGAAAAAGAAATGAAAGAGGAAACAGACTCGTTCAATTTTGTAAAGAACATAATATGGTACCTCTCAATACACACTATAAACAACCCAAAAGAAGATTGTATACTTGGAAAAACCCGGGAGACACAGCGAGATATCAATTAGACTACATATTAGTAAAAGAAAAATACAAACGATCCGTCACAAATTGCAAAACCTTACCGGGCGTTGATATAAAATCCGATCACAACTTACTTATAAGCAAACATAATCTGGAATTACAACAAAACAAAAGAAAAACCAAACCGAAGAAAATAGATCTCACTAGTATTAAGGATAAAACGAGCAATACTGTTGTATTGCTCGTTTTATCCTTAATACTGTGCAATATAGTAATAAGCTAGGAGATAAATTGAAAGATTATATAAATAGCATAGGATTAAATAATTCTAGTCCAATAGACATAGAAACAAGATGGAAAAATATTAGCAACATGATACGTACTAGTGCTAATGAATGTATAAACAAAGTAAAAATAGTCCCAAGAAAAAAGTGGTTGACACAGGATATAATAACCCTCATGCTTGACCGCAGGAAGCTGAAAAATAAAACCGATGCTACAAATGTAAGCAAATATAAAACTTTAACCAACAAAATAACTTTAAAATGTAATGAAGCCAATAAAAATGCAATAAAAGAAGACTGTCAACTCATTGAAAAATACCTGAAAGAAGGAAAAGTAGATAAAGCATATAGTCTTATTAAGAAAATTGACCTTAAACACAAGACAAAAAGCACAGCAATCCTTGACTCAGATGGAAAAATGCTACTGGACGAAAAAGAAATAGTACAACGATGGAAAAACTACATAGAAACATTATACGACGGAGCAGGACTGGATGATGAAGATCTAGAAGAAGAAAATTCAATAGATTGTGATGATTTAGGCCCACCAATAGTACGAGAAGAATTTGACAGAGCTCTACAAAATATACAAAATGGAAAAGCAGCAGGAGAAGACCAAATTCACATAGAACTTATCAAATATGCGGTATGCGACCCTCTCTTAGATGAAATATTTAAACTGACCCAAGAAATGTACTTAACAGGTAACATTCCTAATGATTTTCAAACCATTAAAACAGTACTTCTACCCAAAAAACTTAACACCCACAAATGCGAAGAACACAGAACACTAAGTCTCATATCACATGCTTCAAAAATACTCATACAAATTATTCACAATAGACTAAGACCCATTGCCGAAGAAAATATTACCAAAGACCAATATGGATTTAGACGAGGAAAAGGAACACGAGAAGCAATACTGGCTCTAAGACTCATCACTAACAAGCGAATAGATCTGGGTATAGATACACATATTGCATTCATTGACCTGGAAAAAGCTTTTGACAAAGTAAATTGGAAAAAGATGCTTACGATTTTAAAAAACATTGGAGTAGACTATAGAGACAGAAGAATAATATACAACCTTTATAAAAATCAGCAAACCACAATAGACATAGGAACTGAAACCACAACAGCAAAAATACGACAAGGAGTAAGACAAGGATGCCCACTTTCACCAACTATTTTCAACATATTTATTGAAAATGCAATTAGTAAAATCATAGAATCTGAAAACGGTGGAATTAAAGTGAATGGAGAGCGGATTTTTTTTATACGTTACGCAGATGACATTGCAGCTTTAGCCGACAATAGAAATGAACTGGAAAAACTAATCAAACAAATGGACGAAGCTTTTCAAGAAATAGGCCTCAAAATTAACTCAAACAAGACCAAAACTATGACAATAACCAGAAACCAAATTTACAATAGAAATCCCATTAAACTGCACAATAACCCAATAGAACAAGTACATGCATTCAAATATTTAGGAAGCGTAATAACAGAAGACTCAAGATGCACTCAAGACATAATAACCCGAATATCCATAGCAAAAACAGCATTCAACCGGAAGAAACATTTACTAAAATCCAAAATTGCAAAACACGTAAGAAAACAGCTCATAAAATCTTACATATGGAGTATTGCTCTTTATGGAAGCGAAACTTGGACCATGACTCAAAGAGATAGAGAACGAATAGAAGCTTTTGAAATGTGGGGCTGGCGGCGGATGGAGAAAATTAGTTGGACAGAAAGAAAGACCAATGAAGAAGTGCTGAGCATGGTCCAAGAACACCGTACAATACTGGCAACTATTGAAAACAGAAGAGGGAAGATGGTTGGCCACCTTATACGACATGACGAATTTATAAGAAACATCATGGAAGGAAAATTGGAAGCCCGAAGAGGAAGAGGAAGGCCGAGAAGATCATACATGGACCAAATAAAAGAAAAGGCGGGTGTCATGTCGTATAAGGAGGTCAAGGAATTGGCAGAAGACCGGGAAGGATGGCGCATACTCCACAGACAAGGGCCCGGCCCTTAAATTTATGATGATGATGATGATGATTATATACATGGCATATTAATACACGATATATTAAACATGTGCACAGGGAACATGTCTTGAAATGAATTTAAATAAATTAAACAATAAGTTTGATAGTTTTACACACAAAATCTCCCCTACTAAGAGTTTTACAAGATCATCCATTCCTTGAAGCGTTCAGAACTGATAGTAACAATGTATGTACATACTCATTGGCTTGCTGCTGCTGTGGAGTGAGCGAGAAGGAATGTAGGACTGCGGGGCCATTGGCTGTGGATGAGATGAGAGTGGCTTCTGATTGGCCGCTGCTGGAGATGTCGCCGCCGCCTTCTGCTGTGCTCGAACTGGGGGATAATAAATAAATACTTATAAAAAGCTTTTATTTTACTTAACCGTATTGCAAACAGAGTTTCTATATTTGGTTAGTTCTTTCAATGCTTATGTTAGATTTATATTACTTAGATTTAGAGTTATTTTTATCTTTCACAGTGAAGTACCGCCCTTGGCGGTAAAAGTCTCTTCCAATTGGGGGATATAATACATTTAATAATATTTTTAAACATGACTGCCTGATAGTACTACAATTTATGTATATCTATCTTTGTTTTCAATCGAGTACGAGAACTTGAACTAGACTAAACTTTAATTTCTTCATTGTATTTAGGAGCTTACTATAATGTCAAAAAGTCTTAGTTAACTTACGGGAAAATTGAAGCAAAAATGATGACAGATACAGGTATTTGATAAATGTTGATGATTACTTTTTGACTGCTTTGTTAGCTTAGTTGGTTTGGTACCTTCTTATCTAGGGGTTGTGGGTTCGATTCCCGCATGACACAAGTATTTATAAACTTTAAAATTTATAATCACTTGTGTTGAGTCTGGTCGTTTGTATAACTAGCAAACCCAGCGAACTCCGTTTCGCCTCCAGATAGCTTTGTTTTTTTTTGTAAACCTCACGGAGCCCGAGACCTTCCCAACGAATGAAAACTATGGAAATCGGTTCGTGCGTTCTGGAGTTATAGCGTGAGCAAGGAAAACCCGACTTATTTTTATATAGTACATAAGTATGTATTTACAAAAAATAAGTATATGTATAAGTATTATATCCGTTATCTAGTACCCACGACACAAGCTTAGTGCGGGGCTAGATGGCGCTGTGTACAATGTCCTGGAATATTTATTTATTTAATTACGAGGATTTATATAGCAAAAATGATGACTGTTACAATAAGTAAGTATAAGATAAAAAATGTTGACGGTACCTGATCCCAGTGCTGAGCGCCTCTGCCGCCGCGCTGCTGATATCGTTGACGTCGTCACTGCTGGCCACGCCCTCCCCGCCGCCCATGTCCTCGTCCATCGTGCTCGACTCGTCTGTAATATTCAATTCAATATATCTTCATTGTACACCGAATAATGATATAGATAAGTTTAATAGGAATATATTTTATGTTCTGCTTAACCAACCAGAAGGTTTGATCTCTTGATATTTGAAGTATTATTGTTTGACTGATTTTGTTTGTAACCAAATAGGACTAGAATTGTATTTATTCTAATAAACATTTGATTCTGATGATTAGGACATATATTAATATTACATATTGATATATAAATAATAATTTTTATATATACATTAATATATAAATTAATAATTAATATATAAATAAATAAACATTTGATTCTGATGTTTGATTTCCTTATTTACTACATTTACCAAAGGGGTATGGTAATTTTATATAATTGCTGGTAAATGTGTTTAATTTGAAAGTTTTTACGTCTTTTACCAGGAGCACAGGTAATTATGCATAGTCCCCGGTAATTGTACATAATAACCACACTATCCACATTTACAGTAACATATATAAGTAAACGACTTAACTATAAAATATATGTACAAGTGGGCTGCCTTATCACGTGTGGTCTCTTCCAGGCAATATAAATACATTAAACTTTTATTGGAAAATGAGCGAAATTAATCACGAGGGGATTCGAACCTGCGTATTACTGCTACCGTCAGAACGCCTTAACCACTAGGCTACGGTCTACTAACTGCCAGGCGCGAAAAGCAAGGTTGTTTTGGGATAAAATGTAGCTAATGTTATTTTCAGGACTCTCTCTATTACCATGCCAAAACTTTCGATGATCTGTCACTGTGTCTCTCTGTGAAAATGGAAACAATAGACTTACAATGTAATTCTGAAATAAATGATTTCTATTCTATTTTTATATAATGGCTATTTTACAGTTACTGCTTATAACTAACAATTTTACAGTGTCCCAAACAGAGAAACTAAGACTGAAACAAGGTAATTTAAACAAGTGGATTAATTTTGAATAACATAAATTCAAAAGTATTAATATGTCGGCGCGTTTGATTCGAAGAGTGTTTAAGTTGTTGTTAATGTTTGATTCGGAGAGTAGGCGAGTTGGTTTCAATGTCACTGTCAGCTGTCACAATGTTCGAAATATGTTATAATGTTTATGTCACTGTCAATAACGGCTGACATTGACTTGAGACTAACTTCGGAGCCCTGCTCTGACGCAACAACCAGCGCTAGTGCCGTGCGAGAGAGAGACCGCCATTCTTACTTGGGACGGCAATCGGTTCGCATCGCGTTGTGGCGTTACGTGTTGGTTGGAGTGTCGACCGAATTAGTGTAATTAGATATCAGACAATCTTCCTACAGTTGTATTTCATAGTTTAACCTCCAACAAATTATAATATACCATCAATAAGTTGAAGTGCTACGTTTTATTTCTCCATGCCCAAATACCCATGCCCAGCCGGTAGAATTACTATTATGGATAACGAAGATGCTCCGCTGTCCCCACATCAGAAGTGGGATGATGGCAAAATGGAGAAATAATTGATCGCCGAGAAACACAATGGGAGCCATGCATGTTCTGCCTACGTGAAAATCAGACCTACGATCATTATCAATTCTTCGTGTCAATGAACAAAAACGTGTGAAAGATAAAAAGCAGTTGGGATTTGTGTTTTACTGAAACTTATCAATGCGGCAACGATAATCCTTGGACCAGAGAAGACCATAAAGCGATTTCATAATTGCGTTGAAATTTACGAATATGTGTGCTGTGAATTGAAAGACAAGATTTGCTGTTCGGATTTGGTAGGAATTTTATATCTTCTAATTGGAAATGTCGTACAAGAAAGACTACGAAAGAAACGACAAAAAATATTGACAAGCAAGAAGATTACAAGATATGGACCGCATCGTGAGGGAGTACAAGAGCAGCGCCTGCAGCAGACTCATGCCACGTGGCAGTGATGCGCGATGCCGCTGCAGTGGCGTGCGCTCCGGGCACCACATGGAGCAGCGGTGGTAGCACGCGGTCGAGCTGCCGCGGCCCATGGAGCAGCAGTGGTGGCATGCAGCCGGGCGACCACGGCACATGAAGCAGCAGTGGTAGCACGCGGCCGGGCGAGCGCAGCCAGGGTCGAGTGGTGACTGAGTGCAGCGTGCAACTTCATCGGATATCAAAGGTGATATTGTTTAAATTCATTACGTTTCTGGTGTTGAATGCTCTTTTGTCAAAGTAAGATTTGGTTGCAATTTGTTATAAATGATTAAAAGGCGTTGTTGAGAAAAACCATACCAGTCATTACGAGCATACAGCACTATATAATATGTTGTGTAACGATAAAGCCATTTTTTTGTAAAAAAATTATTGCCAATCTGTTGATGATTGTTAGTGTGTAGCTATTTAATGATTGTGCAGTGATACATAAGTGTGAGGTCGTTTTATGTCCCATAAGAGGTCAGCTATGCACTGTGAAATTTAATTGAAATTCAAGATTCAATCTAAGATAGCGTTGTCATAATTTTAAAAGTTAGGAGTGTTGTCCTATTTTACGCAAGATATTTTAATGAAATCAAATCTTGACAGGATTCGTTGAGATTGGTCTGTTAGCAGTCCAGCTTTTCTGGGAGTCGCGCCCGTTAGGGGTTGAGTTTCGAGATAGGTACTGAGCAATTAAAATGAAACTAGATCTGAAATCATCCCTGTTTAAATGGTCCATATTAGATGCTTCAGTACTGGCGCGTATCCGTTTCTGTTTTCAGGATGCTGTTGTCACTTCTCGCTGCCAGCCAGTAGCAAGTCATGCCGCCTTCTAGCTGATGAGCTTGAGCACCGCCAGGGCAGGAATGCTGTCAGCGTCGTTCTGCGCGAACATGGGCTGCTTGAGACTGACACCTGATCATACTCCCGGTGAGCTCGTTTCCTTTTGGTTACTCATTAGTGAATAGTAAAACAGACAATCAAATTCTGGGTACTATGCGTAGGGATTAGAATAGAAGGCATAGTAATACAGCACAGGTACCCACGTTTTGAAAAGATAGATAGTTAAAATCAGATTCATAAAGATGTTCACGAAAATCTGGGCATAGTGCCTAGGAGTCTTGACGGCTTAATAGAAGTAGGTAGATACCTTTTTGATTAATTATGTTGACGATGAGGAGGAGGAGGCCGAGACGGCGGGTCAAAGTTAAAATAGTGAGGAGGTTTCATCAGACGATGATACGATATGGTTGCTAGTTCGCACACAATGACCACCACCTCGGCGACCCTCTCAGCATTGGGAAGTGAATTAGAGATTTAATTTTGAGATGTGACTTTGTTACGTATCATTCAACACCATTGCTTAAGAGTTAGTTGGTTTCACGTCAGATGAGATAACGTCACGTCATATGAGATGCCGTCGGGTAGAAGCTAGAGATTTGGCGATATTTGCATGATGTCAAATATTGTCGTAGAGAGGTGCTCCGACTGCAGGGCTGTCCGGTGCTCCCTTGTCGTTACCTGAGAGTGGCGATCTTGGTGGTGGGGGCACCCTGCGGTGGCTTATTTGCATGAGGTCAAATAATGTCGTGAAGTGGAGCTGCAACTGCAGGGCTGTCCGTTGCTCTCTTGTCGTTACCTGTGAGTGGCGATCTTGGTGGTGGGGGCACCCTGCAGTGGCTTGTTTGGCGGAGTTGAATAATGTCGTGATGTAGAGCTCCAGCTGCAGGGCTGTTCGGTGCGTCCTTGTCGTTACCTGTGAGTGGCGATCTTGGTAGTGGGAGCACCCTACAGCGGTACGATAATATTCGCACGATGTCGAATAGTGTCTTGGAGTGGAGCTGCAGCTGCAGGGCTGTCCGTTGCTTCCTTGTCGTTGCCGGTGAGTGGCGATCTTGGTGGTGGGGGCACCCTGCAGCGGAACGGTCATATTCGCACGAGGTCGAATAGTGAAGTTTTGTGTGATAATTAACTTAGTTGAAACAACATCTTGACGTGATCTCAATTTCTCGAAGCCAAATAGTAGATACTGATAATATGTGCGTGTACTGAATTATATCTTTCGAAATTGTCAGGATAGACGAGCGAAATGACATTAGTGATCCCAGCTGTGTCTTTTCTTTTATTCCAGGTCATCTGCTGCGAGAGAAATCGGATCGCACGAGGACGTGCGAATGTCAGTCTGGCCGTGTCGGCGCGTTTGATTCGAAGAGTGTTTAAGTTGTTGTTAATGTTTGATTCGGAGAGTAGGCGAGTTGGTTTCAATGTCACTGTCAGCTGTCACAATGTTCGAAATATGTTATAATGTTTATGTCACTGTCAATAACGGCTGACATTGACTTGAGACTAACTTCGGAGCCCTGCTCTGACGCAACAACCAGCGCTAGTGCCGTGCGAGAGAGAGACCGCCATTCTTACTTGGGACGGCAATCGGTTCGCATCGCGTTGTGGCGTTACGTGTTGGTTGGAGTGTCGACCGAATTAGTGTAATTAGATATCAGACAATCTTCCTACAGTTGTATTTCATAGTTTAACCTCCAACAAATTATAATATACCATCAATAAGTTGAAGTGCTACGTTTTATTTCTCCATGCCCAAATACCCATGCCCAGCCGGTAGAATTACTATTATGGATAACGAAGATGCTCCGCTGTCCCCACAAATATTTTTACTAAATTATGCAGGTGTAAACACTCACATACACTTGGTTTTAGAATTCAGAATGAGAGGAAAATAAGTAGAGAAAGCTACCCCACTCACCGTCCTGTACAAGAGGTGCTCCGTCCACCTCCCCGCTGTCCGTGGGCATGGCAGAGCTGATGGACTGGTCTGGTGACTCCTCCGCCACACCCTCCAGCCCCTCTTCATCCAGCCCCTGGTCATCCTTCAACAAAGTGTCCATGTGACCCTCAGCTTCCTGTGGTGAGTTGTCCTCGGTGGTGGCCTGTTGATCATATACAATTATACATTTTTAATATTTTTTCTCTATTTTATTAAAATGAGAAATAAACACACTGAGTCTGATGGTTAAAAATAAATACTTAACCTAAAAGGTATTTATATAGAGAGAAAAGAAAAGATTACTGATAAAGTATTTTGGATACTAGTATACAGGTCTGGGCTGGAATGTATGAAACTATGAATTTAATTCAATTGTTAGATTTTTTACAAGGATTGAATTATTTATTATTTATTTATTTGATTAATGGGTGAGCAGCAAATTCCTGATGTGCCCATATCACACTGTGCCATTTTTTTTTTCTATAGTCCACACAAAGTTCAAAATACCAAACCAAATTTCATGCAAATTAGTTAAGTTGTTGATGTGATATGATACTTACAGGTGTAGAAAGGCAGTTGTCCCCGATGTATGCGGACGCATCGGCAGGTCCTCCCGCCGTGTCGTCCAGATCCATCTCCTCATCTCCCTCACCATGTCCTGGAAAACAATTACATTGTATGACTATTGGGAAATATTAAGCTTATCTCATATATATTTAAGAGTAAACGATTGAATACCAAAGTATGTATACCACAACATAAAACCGCTCTTTTTATGAAAAGTATTTTAGGTATGGGACCAAAAATTTTTAATCATCTGCCGAAATCAATCCGTCAAATTCATAATTTGTCAATATTTAAAAGGGAATTGTTTAATTTTTTAGTGTCTAAATGTTATTATTCTATTAAGCTATTTTTCAATGATAAAATTACTAATTTATAACATCACTAATATTATCTCAATTGACATCTAAGTATTTTTGTTCCAGACATAATTTTTTTTGCATACCAGTAATGGTTAAGATGTATGATTCCAAATTTTTAGCACTTACACAACATCTGTATTATCAAACTACATCTTGCAAATAAACATATCTTTATCTTTATTTTTTAATATTAATTTATTAAAAATAATACTAAGTAAGATAATGTAAGAGATATATAATATACAATGTGTTTGTCTACCCGTGTCGGAGCCTGAAATGGCAAAATATATGATTAATTTTATCGACAAATCAAGCTATAATTTTTTTTTTCCTCCTCATGGTGGAATGGCAGCCATTTTGTTATTTTTGACACCAACCCTTGGGCGCTTATATTAATTTAGTCATAACTTATTATATAAAGGGCATATTGATTTTAAAAAAATATCATTTGATAGCTGAATGTATGGGCAATAAAACGAGATTAAACTTTTGCAATATTTTATTCAATAAAGGAAAGAAAATAAATCAGAACAAAATAAATATAACTTTTTTCAGAGAAAAAAATATCTTAAAGGTAAGCTTTTTACGAAAAAACATGGGAGTAAGTTCTAAATTTGTTTCTTCCATAATGTAGTACAGGATGTAAGCTTTCTAAAATAATCACACAGTTTTGATGTAACTAACATAATTTAGAAGTTATAACCGTTGGAATTTGTCTCTTTGCAAGAGCTTTGTTTGCTTATCATGGAATAGACTAGCGAATTCGCCGAATTCTGGCAGCGGGTTTCTAAGAAACCCTTTAGGTTATTAGGTATGTTTCTATTAGGTATGTTTCTAGGTGGGAGTAAGACAGAAATCCAGATAAGAAGCGTAGATAGCCAGGTCAGTTCAGTCATCCCTCGCTCTGTGTTGTGATTACATTTCTTTGCCTGTACAGACGTTGTTATTATTGGAACTTTTGTTGTGTTTTTGTTTTGTTATTGATTTGTTTTATTGTTATTTTGGACTGTTTTGACCGACTGAAGTGGGAGATGGCTTATTCTAGCCAACATGTTGCCGACATCCAATTTGTTTATGGATTTTGCAACGGCAACGCCAATAGTGCCGTTAGAGAATATGCCAGAAGATTCCCTAACCGACCAACGCCGAATGCTCGCACTTTTATAAGAATTCACATGCAACTGGCTGAAAATGGGATAAGAAGGACAGCAAATGAACGCTCTCGTTGTTTAACACCGCTCGAGGAACAAGAAATACTGCAGCTGATTACTGAAGATCAAAAGGATAGCAAACATGCTTGGTTTATCCGAATGGACAGTGTGGAAAGTTCTGAAGAATGAAGGATTACATCCCTATCACCTAAGACGAGTACAAGAAATTGTTGACCTTGACTATCCAAGAAGATCAGTTTTTTGTTCTTGGATTTTGAGAAGAAATGGGCAAGAGCCAAATTTTTTGAAGAAAATTATGTGGACCGACGAGGCCACTTTTACTCGGACTGGATACATAAACCACCGAAATTAATTGTGGCTAAACGATAATCCTCATGCTGTTCGGCCCAGTTCATTCCAGCATCAATTTTCAATAAATGTTTGGGTCGGAATGATCGATAACGTCCTTGTTAGGCCAATTGTTTTGCCCGCTACAATGAACGGACCAAGATTTTTGTAGTTCCTGGAGACAACATTTCATGACGCTTTGCTGGAGTTACCGCTGACTTATCGTATCGGTATGATGCTGCAGTTGGACGGAGAACCAGCGCACTTTGCAACAAACGTGAGAAACCATCTCAACGAACGCTATTCGCCATTGGACGCGGTGGGACAATCGCTTGGTCACCGCGTTCACCCAACCTTACCCCACTTGATTTTTTTTTGTGGGGTACGATGAAACAGAGGGTTTATAAAGACGTTCCGAATACTGTGGAAGAGTTGTTAGAAAAAATACTGCATGTCGGAAATGAGTTGCGCGAGGACAAAGATATGATCCGGCGCGCAACACAACATGTTGGTATTAGGGCAACTGCCTGTTTGCAGCACCAGGGTGGTCATTTTGAGCAGTGGCTGTAATAAGTATGTTAAGAGAATAATTGAACATTTTTGCACAAATAAATGAAGTGGTTTTATTTCAACATGACTAGTAAACTAGGGTCCTATTCAACCAACCATATCTACTAAAGCAGCGGTACCCGAAAGTTGGTCCGCGGAACCCTGGGGTTCCGTGGGAAGGCCGCAAGGGTTCCGTAAATAATTATAAAATTAATCTCCATAATAAAAACCTACATATTTACGGTAAATGTACAAAAAATATTTCATAAAAAAATAATTGTTTTTCATGATTTCCAAAAACCTAAACTATTTTCCAAATTATATCAATAGAATAGCAGTAAACAGTTAAACAAACAACTACTCCTAAAACAAACTAGATTTATACACCAAAACACACGTTAACCTTTATAAGGTAGGCAAATTCCCATTCCCAGTTATCAACATAGGGTTCCGCTAGGAAATGTATAGTCCATTAGCATCGATCTCCATCAGTACTTGTACTGATGGAGATCGATGTCCATTAGGGTTCCTTGCCAAAAATAAATCGGGAACCCCTGTACTAAAGTATGTTAGTCACATCAATACTGTTTGGATCTTTTAGAAAGCTTATATCCTGTACTACATTAAGAAAGAAACAAATTTAAATCTTATTTCCATGTTTTTTCGTAAAAAGCTTACTTTTAAGGTTTTTTCTCTGAAAAAAGTTATATATTTTTTTGTTCTGATTTATTTTCTTTCCTTTATTGAATAAAATATTGCAAAAGTTTAATCTCGTTTTATTGCCCATACATTCAGCTATCAAATGATATTTTTTTTAAATCAATATGCCCTTTATATAATAAGTTATGACTAAATTAATATAAGCGCCCAAGGGTTGGTGCCAAAAATAACAAAATGGCTACCATTCCAACATGCAGAAGAAAAAAAAATTTAGAGCTTGATTTGTCGATAAAATTAATCATATATCTTACCATTTCAGGCTCCGACACGGGTAGACAAACACATTGTATGTAAGAACAAACCCATACATGCAAAAACATAACAACTAACTCTATAACACTTTAGATCACTTACACATACTTTCTACAAATACCAACCCTCATATGTCTAACAAGATAATGTGTCTGACAACTAAAATAATATTGAAACATGTAGAAATAAAACATATAGATAATTTGGTGAAAGGGTTGTTTGAGTGAGTCAGTAATAATAAACCACCTGAAGACTACTTATTCAAGTATTAGTTCAGCAGTCAGACACTCAATGAATGAACGGAGTCAAACAAACCATACCTTGATCTAGCAAGTGATGCTCCTCATCTCCCTGAAGCTCGGCCACCAGATCCAAGCCACCACTGCTACTGGTCGGGTCTCCAATCACCGCTACATCAAACTTACTATTATACTCTACAAATTCAAACCACTACAGGTGCAACTACATGTGTTATTACAAAACTGGAGTATTAATTGGTGGCTACTAGGTACTTCATACTAAATTCATGCCAGTGTTTCAAACGGGAAGCCAATTTTAATTGAATCATTAATAATATATTACATATTTAAGATTACTGAGCCAAAAAACTGTAGTAATAAGTGCAAATTGTCACTGGCATCCAAAAATATGGCAAATTCAGACACACTAGGATGCAATAATAACACTCAAGAAAACCACAAATGTACTGTATTTACACAACATGCTACCTGATTCCTCGGCCGCAGCGCCTTCTCCATGGCTAGTAACATTGTTTTCAGAGAGTTGTTCGATAGCATCATCGGCCTGGTTTTCAGCTAGATCGGAGACTTCCGCGCCATCCGAACCATCGCCGTGTAGAACCGCCTCAGCATCCATAGTCACAGGGGAAACACCAGATATAGTTCAAAAGTCAAAAATATTGAATTTCTGAAGAATTCAGATGCAAGCGATAAGCATTTTCTTCAAAATCAAGAGAAAATTAAGTTTTTTGACTACACTTTCCGAAACCACGGCAAATTTGACACAATTTTGACGTAAAACCATAGTCACACGCGCGTCACTCTAACACTTTTTTTAGGTTTCACGCTTAAAAATATAAATTCATTTATCAAAGAAAATATACGAGCAAATATTATTTTAATGTCACTGCCAGTGTCAATTAACCACATTTTTATGGGGTCGTCTATCTATTCATTTCATTTACTATGTATTTATTTTGAATTTTTAATACAATTTTGATAAGTTACAAAAAAGTTACATTGAATTGTGATAAATAATATATGTAACCATGTCTAACAATCCTGAAAAACCCGGTGAGGGACTTAGGTCAATGAGATCTACTACTGCCTTTCGAGTGATAAACTTCGAGTTGTATGCTAAACCTGTAAGTAGTTACTGAAACTAATGTTATTCTTGTATTTGTTCAGGCAATATATTATACATGAAGTCTACATAATTATAGGTGCCCTGCGATACTACTACCACTACTACTAACCATCCAGGTGATCCAGGAATTTCAACCGTTCTGTCCAAATCAATAGAAATATTTGATAAACCTTCCAGAAGTTCCTCTTTCAACCTCAAAATTACAAGCTGATCTCTGTTAGGAGGGAGCTGAACTGATTATTTATTGTTTATAAACATACAAGAACAGCTATCTGATCTGTGTTGAGTCGGTATACCTAGTTATGTCCTGCCAGTTTTTTTATCAACACTGAAGACGGCTCCAATGTCCTGCCGCGCGGTCGGTTCCCGACCCACACATGTGCACGCTGTCCCTTTTTTGTACGCAGGTAGTATTGTAACTAAGTTTAGTTTTAAGTATTGTTTTGTAAGTTAGTATTAGCGTAGCCATGTAGGCGAATAAACGTCCTTGGTTCATATAAAAATGTTTCATTTTTGGAACCCCTGCTTCTACCAGCTCAGCTGAACCGTGCGTACCTGTCTGGCGCAGCCGGTGCGGATAAAAGGAAGTCCAGACTTCTTTAGTGACATCATCAGCCGGTGTGTGTCACGAAGTTCTGGAACCTGAATCCGCGAACCAAACAAATACGACTCCTGGACGCGTGTGCAGCTGTAGAAGAAACTGGTTCGAGGTTGGAGCAGAGGACGGCGCTGGCAGCTATACTCATGGAGGGTTTGCGACGGCATGTGAGTAGTACCCATCACTAATCCCATGACCTCCTACCTATTCCGCGAACTTTGTAAGTGGGACAAACATCGCTCGCTTACGAGTTCTCGCTGCATTCTGCACTAGAATCGGCAGAATCAATAGCGACTTAGATAGATCTTAGGCTAGGGAGCTTGTAACTGAGACTAGCATCGCTCGTGTTACAAGTTGTCACTGCATACTGCACAAAAATCGGCGGGATGCATAGTGACTTAGGTAAGTTTAGACTAGGTAACTTGGGAGTGAGACAAGCATCGCTTGCTTACAAGTTGTCACTGCATAACTGCACAAAAATCGGCGGGATGCATAGTGACTTAGGTAAGTTTAGACTAGGTAACTTGGGAGTGAGACAAGCATCGCTTGCTAACAAGTTGTCGCTGCACTCTGCACTAGAAATCGGCGGAGTCAATAGCGACTTAGCTAAGTAGAATTAAGCTCTAGCATTAGATGAGGCTACAAAATCTAGCCACCTTAGTGAAGTTATAATGTGTATAATGTAATTTTGTGTGTTAGGTATCAATTTAGTTACATACTACTGTTTTGAGTTAATAATGTCAGTATTTCTGTCAAGTTGAGATCATTTCAATTACTAGATGGTTGTCCCATACGTAAAACAGTTTATGTTCCAAAAACCTATCCAATCCTATCCTCAAAGTGATGCAGGTAACTCTGCCTATCGCCTTCATGATGTCTCCTGATACATCAAATAAGTTCCAGCTCTGGTGGCGGTTGAAACTGCCCCACATAAAAGTGTTTGTGCAAGCCGTTAAATTAAAACTAGTGAAATATTTTATCTACAACAGTGAAATCCCAATCAGTGCCGTACTTTGAAAACGTATTTGTGATAACGTTACTGGAGTGATGAAACAACGTTACATAAGAGTGAACAAAAAATGCGGAACAGACAATGGACAATTATAACAGGTTTTTGTATTATATACCTAACTAAAACTTTAAATGTAAATTTAGTTTAACTATTTAATTTTCTCCGTAATTGCATTGCCTATGTGTTTATTCGCATATCCATGTAAAAACAATCATTTGTTGTTCTATAAAATGGCCCCATAAAATGTTGAATGCAGTTTCTAGCAAGTAACTTATAATTGAATGTAAAATCTGCCCAAACCTGTTTATAAATTATAGACTGCTTCACTTGCTCTAATTATTTTTACATTTGCATTGAAATATTTTATATACAATGTACTACTAACTTTTTGTTTATTATAACAGGTCACATTCATCTAACATTCCTACATGTAAAACTTTGTATAATTTTACTTTATGTGTAATTCTATTAAAATCGTTAAAGTTATACCAATAACAATCTTTCATATGTAAAAATTTTAAGTTTTATTACGTTGATTTATTCATTGCAACCACCGAAGTGAAACTATGTAATTGATAATAAGTTGTAACAAAAAATGTTATATTACCGCGATCTGTTAACACACATACCATTATAATGTAGTAGATATTCAATTTCTAAACTAATTATAAAAAAATCTTATCACACATCCTAATTCTATTTTTTAATTTTAAAATATGTAAAAGGCATTTTAACTTGAGAAAAAAGAAACACATTTTTTTATTAATAATTTAATTTTAATTCGTCTGCTGAAGCATTATCTTTTGATTTGTTGCCCCAAAGTGCGTACGTGTCATAATGTAACGACCACATAAAATAAAATATGAACAAAAAGCGTAACTTTGTAAAAAGGAAATATAAAGACAATCAAATTTAATATTAATTAATAACATTTATTGCTTGTGTAATAGAAATAATTTAATCATGTTTGTCCATATTATTTGTGATCTGACTATTTTTGCAATATTTATATTATTACCTGCTGTGAATTTGTTATTCTAAATCCATACTTAATAGCATAATATTTATTAATATGTATTTTAAATAATAGTAACATTACTTATCATAATACTTTAAAAACGCTACTTATGATTTCCATTAATAGTCTATACTTCAATTGTTTATTTATACCTATCTACCATAATTATTTTGCAATTATGTTGTCTAAAATTAATTCAGAAAATCACATTATATTTAGTTGAATTTAATCAATTGTTTTGTCTCAAACTAATGGTAAATTTTAGTTGAGTTCTTCATGTTTTGATAAAAGTCTGTGCATTTTCACTAATATGTAACTTAAATGTTTTTACTTAATGTATTTTTTATCCTTTGCACTTATCCATATAAATTTTATTATTGTCTTTCTAAACCCAAATGTAATTTTCCTCTGATTTATTCATCATCGTAAAATTTCATTCTTATGGACGGAGGAGTTATGTCCTGCCAGTTTTTTTATCAACACTGAAGACGGCTCCAATGTCCTGCCGCGCGGTCGGTTCCCGACCCACACATGTGCACGCTGTCCCTTTTTTGTACGCAGGTAGTATTGTAACTAAGTTTAGTTTTAAGTATTGTTTTGTAAGTTAGTATTAGCGTAGCCATGTAGGCGAATAAACGTCCTTGGTTCATATAAAAATGTTTCATTTTTGGAACCCCTGCTTCTACCAGCTCAGCTGAACCGTGCGTACCTGTCTACCTACTATGTATTTGGTGCTCCATCATGCTAAAATGTATTATGTCATTCACTAAGTATAAGATTGGAAACTGCACCTAAATGGTGCTTATTTGAATTTATCTGTATGTTTTTGTTTCAGAATATAGTGATAATGAGCATAGGCCTGACATGTTTTGGTGTTGCACTGGGATATATTGCATACATGAGGTCAAAGTATGAATCAATGGGATACTATGCAGCAGTTGACAAAGATGGCAAGGAAATATTTGAAAAGAAGAAATCTAAATGGGATTGATTCAGCCTACAGTTTATTTATTTATTGTGTAGAGTTTTGTGTAAATATGTATTGTTAGGATTGTACATAATGTGAAAGTAATAAATCAATTTTATGTTCCATGCAATGTTTTATTTAGCATGATTTTGATAATAATAGAAATGTGATGTCCAAAACGTAGTTATACTATTTATAGTGTAAGTTACTGATTGCTTCCATTTATATCAAAGAAGGCATTCTACTATACAATGAGATAAAAATTAACTGTATCAGCACCAAGGATTTTCATCCCTCTCAATGAGATTTATATAGAATATCATTGATCCTTCTCTATATTATCTCCATGATCACAGCACAGAATACAAATGTGAAAGTATCCATCAAGTATCATAGAATAATGAGATGGTATGTACCAATAACTATTAGACAAAAAACTCAGAAGACTTGATAACCTTTTTATTAGATTTTTTGGAAGTCTGTTAAAAATCATAATAAAGTGCTGTTTATCAAATGATGGCTTAATAAAGTTTTAGTTTCAAACTTGAAAAAAAAAATACTGCGTCATGGCTGTCAACGTCGCAATGCCAATTAATTCTCCTAATCAATGTCAAATATTAGGGAGATTTGAGATTTGCTGTTGTATGTAAACTTGTGGTTAGGATCCAATAACCAGAACCATCTGGAAAGGTTTGCCCCAAGGCTCAGTTCTTAGTCCTCTTCTGTTTAGCCTGTATACCGTTGACCTAGATGACTCCGTAAGCCCTTATTGTAGTACATTGCAATATGCGGATGACCTTGTGCTTTATGCTTCGTCCAGGAATATTTCTGTTGCTGAGGATAACATTAACAATGCTCTTGTATACCTGAATACCTGGCTAAGTGATCATGGATTTTCAATTGCGACTTCTAAGAGTAGTGTTGTCGTTTTTACTAGAAAGAGGGTTATACCTAGTATCATTGTTGAATATGGGGATGAATTTATTCCTCAGAGTTATACGGTAAAATTTTTAGGAGTCTGGCTGGACTCTAAACTCACTGGTGTTCCCCATCTTGACTATGTAGTTAAAAAGTGTGAAAAAAATATCAATATAATTCGTGCCCTTTCAGGTGTATGGTGGGGGTCCCACCCAGTTTCTCAAAAACTTCTGTATAATGCTATAATTCGGAGCCAGCTAGACTACGGAACATTTCTCTTAGATCACGAGAACAACATTCCTCTATCAAGATTATCAAAGATTCAATCTAAATGTCTCAGAATAATTCTGGGAGCCATGAAATCTTCTCCTATTAATGCCATGCAGGTTGAGAGTGGGGAACCCCCTCTCCATTTACGTAGGCAATTTTTATGTAATAAATTTCTGTGCAGAGTCTTTCAAAATTCCAAACATCCCTTGCTGTTCTGTCTAGAAAAACTACATAATGTTATATACGGCAAGCCTAATCCATGCCATATCCCGTGTATTGTCAAGGGATTCACTAAGTTTTGGTATAGCATCCCATACGAAATTTTCAGGTCCCCTGGTAATCCCTTATTTATTTCGAACTACTCTGCTCTTATGTTTCATCCATCTATTATCTTGAACTTCGGCGTTGATAAAAATTCGTTGGAGCCTTCAATCCAGTTCTCACAATGTATTGACAAGAACTGGAGAGATTGGCTCGCGGTGTATACTGATGCCTCCAAACTTGGCAGTAATTATGACGTTGGGTCTGCCGTGTGGATTCCAAAGTATAATGTTATTCTGAGTCATAAAAGTCCTCCGCTCGCCTCGGTGTTTACCGGGGAAGCTGTTGCCCTTCTAGAAGCCATCTTATTCGTTTCTGCACACAAAATCCGCAAATCAATAATATTTTCTGATTCTCAAAGTTGCCTTCAAGGAATTGCATCCAATTTATTTAGATCCAGAAACAAATTTCCTATAATTTTGCGAATCAGGGAAGAGTTATATAAATGCCACTCTCAAGGTTTCGAAGTCGTGCTTGCTTGGATTCCGGGGCATGTTGGCATCCCAGGAAACGAAACTGCTGACTTATGCGCAAAAAATGCTTCCTCGTCTGGTAGCTCTGATCATTACCAGGTATCTTGCCACGACCTTTCTTTGGTTTGCAAGTCAGATCTTTTCGCGTCCTGGGACCGCCTTTGGCAGCGTTCTAAATTAGTTACAGGAAAGTTTTACGGTCAATTACAAAATTCTATTCCTACAAAACCTTGGTTCATGAAATTTAAGAAACTCAACAAAAGAGCAACTTCTACTTTATGCCGACTTCGTTTGGGACATGCTTGTACTCCTGTATTTTTGGCCCGGATCAGAGTTCGTGACCACTCCTTGTGCGAGTGTGGAATTGATATTGGTTCCCCGGATCACATTTTCTTTGATTGCCCTAGGCTCCGCTGCTCCCTGTATGATATGATCCCTGACGATTTGCCTCGCCCTACCAACTTTGCTAATCTTCTCCCTCTTGTATATACTCCTTTTGTTTATATTCTAAACAAATTTATGTTAATTAATAATATTAAGTTGTAAAATATTTCCCTTTGTTACTGTCGCTTAAACGTGCTTTTAGTTTATTTTGGTTAGCTTTGGAAGCTTCTATTTAAGTTTTCATAGTCATAATATGACCGTTTCTTTTATAACTTTAATATGTATAACGTAATAAGCTTGCTTTTTAAAATTTTTGCTTTTGGTTTTATTTTATCGACCGAACCTTTCAGTGTTTGTTTTTTAGCTTATCCGTTACGTGACATTGGCAAAATTGCGGTAACGCTGCAGAAGCCATAATAAAAAAAAAGTTGAAAGTTGAAGTTGTGGTTAGGATTTTTGTAAATAATTGAAGAAATCCACGAACAAACAAATAAAATTGTTGTAGAATAAATTTGAGATACTTATTGAAACAAATCAAACAATCAACATGTTTTCTGCTCTGAAGAAATTGACGAGGAGCGGCGATGAACGTTGCCCAGCACCGATGCCCATGTCTTCTTCTTTACAGAAGAAATTTTCGAAAGGAGTGCATTTCAACAGTAATTACTTTTAATTTATTTTTTAATAATGTGTATGTGAGGATGTGCCTCTTAGCTTAATATCGTACGTGCACTCATAACTAACAAATAGTTGTAGAAGTACTAAATGGTACCAAACTGGTTTTTAATATCCGCAAATCAATAATATTTTCTGATTCTCAAAGTTGCCTTCAAGGAATTGCATCCAATTTATTTAGATCCAGAAACAAATTTCCTATAATTTTGCGAATCAGGGAAGAGTTATATAAATGCCACTCTCAAGGTTTCGAAGTCGTGCTTGCTTGGATTCCGGGGCATGTTGGCATCCCAGGAAACGAAACTGCTGACTTATGCGCAAAAAATGCTTCCTCGTCTGGTAGCTCTGATCATTACCAGGTATCTTGCCACGACCTTTCTTTGGTTTGCAAGTCAGATCTTTTCGCGTCCTGGGACCGCCTTTGGCAGCTTTCTAAATTAGTTACAGGAAAGTTTTACGGTCAATTACAAAATTCTATTCCTACAAAACCTTGGTTCATGAAATTTAAGAAACTCAACAAAAGAGCAACTTCTACTTTATGCCGACTTCGTTTGGGACATGCTTGTACTCCTGTATTTTTGGCCCGGATCAGAGTTCGTGACCACTCCTTGTGCGAGTGTGGAATTGATATTGGTTCCCCGGATCACATTTTCTTTGATTGCCCTAGGCTCCGCTGCTCCCTGTATGATATGATCCCTGACGATTTGCCTCGCCCTACCAACTTTGCTAATCTTCTCCCTCTTGTATATACTCCTTTTGTTTATATTCTAAACAAATTTATGTTAATTAATAATATTAAGTTGTAAAATATTTCCCTTTGTTACTGTCGCTTAAACGTGCTTTTAGTTTATTTTGGTTAGCTTTGGAAGCTTCTATTTAAGTTTTCATAGTCATAATATGACCGTTTCTTTTATAACTTTAATATGTATAACGTAATAAGCTTGCTTTTTTAAAATTTTTGCTTTTGGTTTTATTTTATCGACCAAACCTTTCAGTGTTTGTTTTTTAGCTTATCCGTTACGTGACATTGGCAAAATTGCAGTAACGCTGCAGAAGCCATAATAAAAAAAGTTGAAGTTGGTTTTTAATAGATTCATTTCATTATTACAACATGATTACTTAAACTATTCTCCTAAATTGTACCGGGATTAAGTAACAAATCAATAAAATTTATTTTTAGTGAAAATTTTAATAAAAGGCGACAGAAATGTTGGAAAATCTTGTCTACTGCAGAGACTACAAGGAGGTCCTTTCATAGAGGACTATGTGCCGACGGATCAAATACAAGTAGCTCCCATACACTGGACTTATAAAAGCACTGACTATATTGTAAAGGTTAGTATTTTTAATATATTATTAAAAGCCTGTAAGCCTTCCTCTTTCCACTTATCTCTGTCCAGCAATCTGTCTTAGTTTATACCTACTTATACAAGCCTGAGTAACTATCTAACTTACCCAAGTAAATAATAGCATAGATTAATATTAGGGTAAATTTAAAAATCCAACCAACTAGGTATTATCTGTTGTTTTCAAACACAAGTTCTTATTGAACAGTCTCAACAATTACTTTTCACATACATAGATAGTAAAGGGAAAATCAAATAGTGCTATTTGTTTTTTTTACTATCTACTATTTAATTTTCATATAAGAATAATTGAAAAAGTAAGCTTTATCATGCTTGATATTTTAAAGTAGACAAAACACTGATAAATAATCAGTAACTGACTGCCATTTCTTAACAAAACCAATAACATATAACTGCTACATTACAGGTAGAAGTTTGGGAAGTGGTAGACAAAGGTAGAACAAAGAAGAAACCTCCAATAGGCTTGAAGCTGGAGAACCAGGCTGCTGCGGCTCCAGAAGATGCCCTCGAGACTCCAGTGCTGGACGCCACATTCCTGGATGTGTATAAGAATGCTACTGGAGTCATACTGATGCTGGACATCACTAAGCCTTGGTTGGTATCACACTAATATAAAACTAAGGCAGATGTTATTTGTGAAGTATTTGAGTTATGACTCAGTTAGTCAACAGACTTCAATGATGCCAATTTATGGATTTATTTATAGAAGTACAAGTTTGTGCTTTTGCAAGCAAGTAATGGATAATTTTTAACTTTTAACTGTAACATAAACAAAGATCTCATCTCTAGATAGCTAATCACATGAAGTTTAGTCTGTCAAATATGTTTGTTTTGACTCATCACTTAGTCTTTCCTAGTTTTAAATCTGGCTATATAACAGTTTGTATGAGAGCTTGCAAGGGCCCTTGCACATTAAGAGGCTTTCTTGTTTAAATGTTCTACTTGTGATCAATTCTTATGCCTTCATATTCCAGTATGGCCCGAATTCTTGTTGGGCGGATAATAATAATTAATAACGAACTACTTTTTTATAAGAGGCATACTAGTTATATGTGACTTATTCCCAGGACATTTGAGTACGTGGTGAAGGAGCTGGCGGCGGCGCCGGCTGACCTGCCCGTGGTGGTGCTCGGCAACCACTGCGACATGCAGCACCACCGCCAGGTGCACGCGCACCACATCCAGCAGGCGCTCTACAACGCACGACTTCATAGGTAGTTACAAGAACATCATTATTATTAGCACGTATTCTGCCAAATCATTAATTCAGAGTTGATGCCAAAAATCGGGAACATAGTTTCCTAGCCAAAAAAAATACATTATTTTAAGCATGTGTAAACATCTAATTCTGCCCAAAATACCACTCCAAAGTAGTCGAGTTTGAGGTTCTCATCTCCAATTAACCAACCAGACACAAAGTTATTCTGACAACATGGCAAAGTGTATGATTTTAAATTACTGAAGGTGGATAGGTCTGTCCATGACAAAAAACCAATATTACATGGAGGATTGCAAAACACATGGCAAACAAACATGGCATTTTTTTACATGAGATAGGCTCACACTTGACTACAACTTGCCCGATGTTAAGCAACATTGTAATATACAATCTAGGATTTATTTTATTTATTTATTTGAATATTGGGCGAGCAACAAATTGCTGACGTGCCCATATCACACTGTGTCAAAATTGTTTTATATAGTCCACACAAAGATCGAAAATTATACAGTCCACTGGTGCAACGATCACAAGTTAACAAGAGATTTTTTGGTTTTATGTAACCAGTCATCAAACCGGTTCTTAAAGTTGTTTACAGATGTTGCACTGACCACCTCTTTTGGCAACCTGTTCCAGTTATGAACCACTCTGTTACTGAGTATGTGGTGACCTGTGTTAGTTTTGGCAGAGCATCACTTGATTGTCTGGTTGTGGATTATAAAACTTATAATTATATTATTAACCTTATTTAAATGCAATTCTCCAAAAGTTGCTTTGAAATGATTACTGTAAGCTCTAAGACTGCTGTTTGTGACTAAAAAATCTCATGACTCTTCATAAATAATTTTAAAAAGTTTCTAAAATCCATCAACTGCGAATTCTGGTAATATGGGGACTTGGCTAATAGGAACAAGAATCTAAAAACTCATCAATCTGTACTACGATTACAGAACGGCCCCAGTCCGCTACGCGGAGTCATCGATGCGCAACGGGTTCGGTCTGCGCTTGCTGCATAAGTTCCTGAGCGTGCCGTTCTTGCGGCTGCAGCGCACCAGCCTGCTGGAGCAGCTGCAGCGGAACCAGAAGGACATGGAGGAGATCGAGAAGGAACTTGATGACTTCCAGGTAAGTCTATTTTCTTATTAATTTGTTAACTAAAACGGTTTTCACTCACGTGCAATTCGCGTATGTTGTTGCACACGAAGTCTGCGTGCTGCCGCGGTCCCAGAACATACGTTCTTAAGATGGATCTCATAACATCCGAAACACGTAAACAACATACGTGAATTAATTACACGTGAGTGAAAACCGTTTTAGTTAACATATTGATAAAATGTCTCACGAAAGTTTTAATATATTTTTTATTGTTGCTACACAACTCATAAGTTCTTCAGTGAGCGGTTTCTCATAAATCAGCTGCAGTGCATTAAGAAATAGAAAGGATCTAAAAGGTATTCGATAACTTGTACTCGACAGATTTTGTTACACATAGTATACATTTTCTTACTCTTTAATTGCCTCTGACACAGTCAACTCTTCTGCTTACTAATAACGTATTATGGTACAGATTTGGGTTTTCAATGGTAAAATAGATGTCTCGTCATTGTCTTGCTAGTACTTGTGGGTACAGTCCATACAGCATTGTGGTACAGTGGTAGTACTACAAGGCGATAAATCGTCACCTTCATCTCTTCTTATTGGTGTGAAAGACGTTATGTCTGCCTTGCAAGACAAGTTACTCACAAGTACAATTAAGTTATCCATAACTTAATGAAAAAGTGTTTTTTTGACACCATTAATTTTGTTTGTAGAACTCGGAAGAAGCGCAGTACGACCTGTTCGTGGACCGGCTGGTGAACAAGCGCAAGGCGAGCGCCGGAGCGAGCGAGCCTCGAGCGAGCAACGAGCGCGCGCCGAGCATCGTGCTCGGAGCGGGGAAGCCTATCGTGCCGCCTAGTGTTAACCCGCTGGTGAGATATATACCTCATATACTACTTATATACATGTTATATATTATTGCTGTCTTCAAGTAGCAATATACAGTATATTGGAGATATTATCTTGTTTACAAGTGAGAGCAAGACAAAAGCAAATATTGCTATTTCTACTTTTCTTAATTCGACTAAGTAAACAAACCCAATTGCCAGGAACCAAGCTCATTGGTGGGTGAATAAGGTTGATCTTACTTAGGCATTCCTCGCTCGGTCGTCGCGGCGAGCGCGCGCTTACAGCCGTTGGTCCGCACGACGAAGTTTAAACGGAAATAGTGATGGGACTTCGCTTATCGATAAGTTATCGATAATGTCTCAACCAACACTTGATAAATACCTGAAAGAACCCGGATCGGATTTCTTCGTAACTGTTGGTAAACGGTCCAGGGAAGAAAACACTCCTCCGGAGAAAATGAAACAACCCAAGAAATTTCTTGCTGATTCAAAATCAAAACCAAAGAAGACGGAGACCTCAACAAGTAACCGTTTTGATATTCTTCCTGTTGATGAACCTGCACAAGAGTTGTTTCAAAACGCTAGCAAGAGGAAAATGGTGAATAACATCCCACCTATTGTGATTGAGCTGACGGCTGAATGGACTCACCAGAAAGTTCGAGACATATTACTAAAGTATGTCAAAGACTTTCACATTCAGCACAGAGGTGGCAAAATCCTGCGAGTACAAGTGTATACTTCAAATAACCATCAAGAACTCCGAGAGAACCTTATAAAAGAAAATCTGGCTTTTCATACCTTCACCAGAAAGGATGAAAGACTCCCTAAGGCCGTCATCAAGGGTCTGCCAAGATGTGTCCACGAGAGTATCCCCAAGGAGTTAGAAGATCTGGGCTTCGCTAATGCTACGCTAACAGAACTCAAAACCATGTATTCTTCTGACTGTCCACCGGTCATAGTACAACTTCCAAGTGGTACTAACATGACTAGGTTCAAGCAGCTTAGATACCTAGCTAACTGTGTTGTATCGGTGGAACGATTCAAACCAAGTAAGAAGGCGGGAACACAATGCTTCCGTTGCCAAAGCTTCGGCCATGCATCCAGGAACTGCAACAGATTGCCACGATGCGTGAAATGTGCCCTATCGCACGCTACATGGGAATGTCCCAAAAAAGATCGAGATGAACCAGCTCGATGCTGCAACTGTAATGAAAATCATCCAGCAAATTATGGCCAGTGCGAAGAGCGTCAAAAATACCTGAAACGTATTGAAAATAAGCGTGTCACTATTCGCAAAACCATAAGTCAACCGGTAGTTTCGCACTCAGCGCCAAAGGGACAAAAAACCTGGGCCCAAATCGCAAGCAACCCTAAAAAGGCTACGTGTGAGCGACAAACCGAAGATCATGTGCAATTGGTCCCAAAACCTCTAGCAACCGCCAGGACAACACAGAGTAGCCGCACTGCTGTAAATGCGCAAGCTTCTATTTCAGCGTCCACAAAGGACATATTATCGTCGGTAGATTTTGAGACGACCGAAATGCTGGAGATCCTCAGGACTTTACAGTCAGTTAAGGAAGAATACAAGAAATGTCGGACTTTAATGGACAAAGTCATTCTTATTTTGACCCACTTAGGCCACTATGTCTAGTTGCCAGGAACTCCGCATACTTTATTGGAACGCAGATGGCGTTCACAGCAAGCAGCGAGAGTTAGCCGATTTATCGGTGAGTAATCTAAAAGCCGACGTCATTGCACTTTGTGAAACTAGATTAACTAAGAATCTTTCCCTTAAAATCCCCGGTTACGCATGCTACCGAGCGGACAAGCATAGTGATAACAGCGGCCAGGGTGTAGCAATCCTTGTTCGGGTGGACTTAACTCATAGTTTACTGCCCACCCTCGAAACACAAGTACTAGAAACAATAGGCATATCTCTAACGGTAAACAATGACAAGATTAACGTGTACTTAATATACCAATCGCCTAATAAACAATTTTTCTGTAAAGACCTTGATGTTCTTATGTCATCAGGTCCTCGTGTGCTGGCTTTGGGTGACACGAATAGTAAGCATCCTTTGTGGTCACCTGGATTAGCCAATACGAGAGGGAAAACATTATTTGAGCAATATGCTCGCAAATGAGTATATCATTTATGCACCACGTGATCTAACACTATACCCGTACCGTGACGAGCATGCTCCGTCTATTCCTGATATTGTACTATCAAAAAACATTAATTCTCTTGAAGATATCTCAACCAAACATGCTCTTAGTTCAAATCACTTCCCTGTGCTTACTAAATTTAATATGAAACTCCAACGCAACCCTATCCGCAAGTTTGATTTCGCAAAGTCGGATTGGAACAAGTATCGCAGTCTTCTTGATTTGCATATTAACTTGTCGTCCAAAACATATGTGACCGTTGATGAAGTTGATAGATCAATACTAAATCTTCACCAGGTGATCCTTGCAGCTAGGGATGAATCTGTTCCTCTAGTAACATTGAAGCCATGGTCATTGTCTACATTACCCAGACGTATTAAGCGACTAATTCGAAAGAAAAATCGACTTCAAAGATACTCGGCAGCAGAACCAGATCCTTCAAATAGAAAAGTCCTGCGCGTGCATATTAATAACCTGAAGGCTGAAATCAACCTTGCTATTCAGCAATTTAATGATTCCATCTGGAATGACAAACTGAAACGTGTAGATAATCCAAGTGCCGATATTTGGCGACTAGCTAAATCGCTACGCACTACGGACCAATCTACTATCCCGCCTTTAAGTAAAGGAGATGGCTCTCTAACCACTGTTCAAAGTGAGCAGTGTGAAGCGCTAGCCACAGCCTTTCTTAACAACATGTTACTCACTGATGACTGGCCCAGCTCCGCAGCGACTACAATCGAACAGACCTCACTCACTATAGACGACCAGCCAAGTTGTGATCATTCATTGCTTGTCCGACCAGCTGAAATCAAAAAGCTCATTTTAAATCTGAAATCACGTGAAGCCCCTGGGCCTGATGAAATTTCAAATGTGCTTATTAAAAACATGTCTCAGAAGTGTGTAGTACTTTTGTCCAAAATATTTAATGCGTGCCTTACCCTGAATTACTTTCCGACTCCTTGGAAGTTAGCTAAGGTAATCGCCATCCACAAACCGGGCAAAGATACTTCAGACCCCACTTCTTATCGACCGATTAGCCTTCTTCCATGCCTCGGCAAGCTCTTTGAGAAAGTACTGTACAGACGGCTCTCTCGTGCATCCAGTAGCTTGCTGATTCATGAGCAATTTGGCTTCCGTGAGGGTCATTCGACAGTTTTACAGCTTGCTAGAGTTGCTGAGTTTGTAGCTAATAACCTTAACCTCAAAAAATCTACGGGAATGATCCTACTAGACGTCGAAAAGGCCTTCGATTCAGTTTGGCATAAGGCCTTGATTTTCAAGCTCATGTCATTAAATATCCCGTTATCACTGGTAAAAACTATAAAGTCGTATTTACCACATCGCAATTTTCGTGTACATATTAATAAATCCATATCTTCAACGAAACCGGTGCCCGCTGGAGTGCCTCAAGGTTCCATTTTGGGACCATACCTGTTCTTAATTTATTTGAATACCAGTGCAAACACGGACGCACTTGGCCTGTTTCGCCGACGACACGGCGTGCTATACGTCGTCCACAGACATAGATATAGTAATCAGTCGACTACAGCTTGCCATCGACCTCCTCCTGGAATACTTCAACAAATGGAAACTCAAAATTAACGAGACTAAAACAGAAGCTATTTTGTTTACGAGAAAACGTTCTGTTCCCACGCGAAAGCTTAAAATTGGCGACTTTAACATACCATGGAGTAGATCAGTTAAGTATCTAGGTACCTTCTTAGATAATAAACTTAATTGGACCATAAACACTACAAAACTTCACCTAAAAGGTATTAAAACTATGAATGCATTGTCTCCTCTCCTAAACAGACGTTCTCGTCTAAGTACTCGCACAAAATTAAGAATATATCGCACCCTGATCCGGCCCTGTATTACTTACGCGTGTCCTGTGTGGGGCAATACTTGCAAAACAAATATGAATAAACTGCAATTAGTTCAAAATAAAGCTATAAAATATGCCTGTAATACACCTTTCCGTACTAATCTGCGTAAACTACATTTGCAACTAAGTCTGCCACGAATTGACGCTTACGTATATAAACTGTCGGAAAAGTTTTACCTACAAAGAAACGCTAATAATAGTAATCCGTTAGTTAATAATTTGTGCACAAGTCGACACAATAATATTCCGTACATCGATAAGTATAACAGATACAAACTCCCGCATCACTATTTCTTGTTCGAGTGCAATGATTAAGCCGTATCACTAACCACAAGCGCGAGCGATTAGACGGCGGTGGGCCGTGCGCGTCGACTCTGCTCGCCTTACCGAGTGGTATCGTGTGGAGGCGGGGCGCGCGGCGCGCGGCCTTGAGTCGCTTGCGCTTGTGAATGTGATCACCTCATGTTCGGAACTGGTTTCTCGCTGCTAGCTGCGGACGGCCGACGACGGGCCAACATTTTGTTTATCTACCGCCTTTTGGCATTGTTTTTTACTGTAAATTAGGTTTATGTTATGAATAGCAATGTTAGACTAAAACTTGCTAAATTAGTATATATTTTATGAAATGTTTTAATGTAGACTGAGCTTAATTTTGTACATAGTAAAAGTTATCTATAAAATTGAATATCAAAAGTTTATAAATAAGCCTTAGCTTGTTAAACGAACGAATGTTTTATGATTATGCATTACTAGGATAAAATGTACACTAGTGACTGTATGTATAAATAATATTTATTGAATAAAGATATTTTGAAATTGAAATTGACTTAGGCTATCACGATAGACAGATCTTATATTGTACACTTACTTGAGTATATTGGCCAACCACTCATTGTTTGGTTACTTATGACTATAAGTCTTACCATACAAAAAAATAATAACGAAAATACAATCAGTTCACATTTTAATAAAGCTATTCAAAACTGGCGTCATCGCTAAATCACTTGGTCGTACGCCATACTAAGACCAAAACTTGCATATATTCCAGCTGGCGCAGTCCCTTAGCAGCGCGCCCCCTCCCCCGCGCGCGGAGCCCTCCTCCCCGCAGAGTGACTACGTGAGCGCCGAGCTGGTGCCCGCGCGACACGCTGTCAACGCGGACACGACGCAACCCAGACACAACCACGACAGGTACAGAACATTTATACGGACTTTTGGAATATCCTACATAGATAAATGACAATAGTTTTTATACTTTCTGGCATGGCCCGTAGCTTAGCTAGCGAAGGCAATCGCAAGCGGTTACCAATTTTAAGCAACTGTCGACGCGGTCATTACGCGAATGGGTGACCAAAAAGTGGCTTCCATTTTTGACGATTTCGTCGAATGACACGTTAAATTATTATTGATCCCGGCCGCTGTGCGACAGTCGTTAAGCCATGTCAGAGACCTTTGAGGTGATTTGAAAACCCTGTTACCAGAGTTCTCTCATACTAACTTACTTTGCACCTCACTTGTCACTAGTGCCATTAAAATAGAATTTCTGTCGTCGAAATTTGCGTATCGTTCAACGTCATTGTCTTTAGATTTCTATTCCATTCATTGCTACGACCCACTGACAACCTCTCACATATTTATAACTCCGCCAGTCAATGTCAACTGTTAATACATGTTGTCCCAGTGTACCGAGCACTCCCGCGTGCACCAACAACGTGTCGGCCTCGTCGGGTGCTCTGGACGAGTTCTACGCGGGCACCCTCGACACCAGCTTCCTGGAGGACCTCACGCCCGCGCCCGCACACCAGGAGCCTGACTGTGACACTGACAGGTCAGTAATATAAAAGTTTATGAACTGAAACCGCAGAAAAGACGGCATTATTACCACTTTACCGGTTCGAACAACCAAGGCCAGTTGGTATGCAGCATTGAATGTTTGCAACCAACACATGTTCAGTTTCAGCCGAGTTATGATATGTTTCTGAGGTATAAATAAATAAATATCCTGGGACATTGCACACAGCGCCATCTAGCCCCACACTAAGCAAACGCTTGTGTCGTGGGTACTAGATAACGGATATAATACTTATATACTTTTCTTTTGTAAATACATACTTATTATACATATAAACGACCAGACTCAACACAAGTAATTATAAATTTTTAAAGTGCATAAATACTTGTGTCATGCGGGAATCGAACCCGCGACCTCTAGATTAGAAGGCAGAGCCACTACCAACTAAGCTAACAGGCCAGTCAAAGGTGTTGCTATATACATATTACGAAAATCGGATTAGTTCATCTCTTTCAAAAAACTTTCCATACCCGTTAAAACCCGTAACGCCTGACTAAACAAAATTATCAACGCCTGATGAAAATATTTTGGCGTTTTGATCGCATTGTATTTCTTTTTTTACCTAATCGTGGGCGTGAAGTCAATTTTTTTAATTTTTACATAGGCTCTGAACTCATATCAGTTCCTTTTACAGCGACGAAGACACCAGAAATCCCAAAGTGACAGTCTACCAAGAAGACTTAGATCTTGATTTGGAAGACACTACCACCAGCACCACCGCAGCCACTCTAGAGGTGCAGAAACCCACTGAGATCCAGCGGCCTGTGCTGGAGAACCTGGAACAACTCCTGAGGAGGAGCAGCATCAGTACACAGAACATGTATAGTAGTAATGTGTATGAAGCGGAGGAAGCTGTGGAGAATGACTTCCCGATGTGGGCCGGAGACTCCAGTGCCAGGAGGTCACCTGAAGGTAATAAATGTGTCTCTCTTTCTTTCTTTCTTTCATTTCTTGCTTTTCTTGAGAATTAAAAAAGAGAGAGATAGAAATGAAATGAGAAAGAGAGAGGATAGTAGTATCTCGCTCTCGCTCTTCAGAACTACCTACTCTCTTATTTAAATCATAGCTACTTGTCTAAATATGTTCTGTTATACTAGGTAATATTTGTGTGATGGTGTTTACAGGCGGCGAAGATCCTGAGCCAGCACCGAAGGAACCTGAAAAAGTATGTCACGTTTGTTATCATCATCATCGTTATTTCATCGTGCTCACTGTAAGCCATAAGCTTCCTTCCTCATAAGCCAATATCCTTGGTTTTGGGCTCCTCACTTAATTCATTCCATATATTAACATGGTATAATTACATATTTTTATCTACATTTTATTTACCTTCAAATTTTACAGGAATTATTTTAATGGTTACAGGAAAAGAAAAAATCCAAAAAGAAGTCAAAAGACAAAGACCGTGGCGACTACAGCGACAAATCCGAGCGGAAAGAGAAGAAACATAAAAAGAAGTCTAAAAGCGAGCGGAAGTCGAACCCGCAACAGGACCTTCTGGCGCCCTCCACCGCGGAGTTTAGCTACGAAGATTATGACAGTATATAACGAAGGCTAAACTAACGGTGTTTATATTTTGACTGATTGCCATGGAATATGTGACTGGTAGAAAAAATTGTACCTACAGCAGTGAAATCTGATTTTAACATTTTGTTTTGAAAATTTCGACTGGTTATGATCATACATTGTAGATTTGCAAAGGACTATTAGTTTATGATTAAACTAAAGATATGATGATAAGAGTTATTGGTAAAAACTAAATCGTCAGTGTTCGACAACTATTGGAAAACGTAAGTTTGTTCTCCATACATTTTGTCTAACTCAGGTTTTTGAAATTATTAATCGCATTTATGTTGTTCAAGCTGTGTACACTTATCTTAGGAATTTGTTCTGAATCAAAACCAGTATTGAATGTATACCTTATTTGGCTTATGTATAGCTTATTTGGGAACACATTCTGTTTTGTGTACCATTATAAATAAATAAAATTTGTCAGAGTGTGACTAACTTTATGTATTTGAGTTGTATGTATATTCTACAGTTATATATTCCATAGTACATCAATTGACACATTCCATGGCCACGAAATTTGACATGAAATTGAAAATATGAGATTTATTATAAAGCTAAAAGTATTGCCTAATTATTTGATGTATTAAATTTAAAGTATTTATACATTTTTATGTGACAAAATACTTATAATAATAACTATACTTATAATAATAACTAACATATATAATAACTATATCTAAATAATATAACAAAATACTTATAACTTTACCAATATTATAGAAATGCCACTTGGATGGCTGATTTTAGTCATTTTAATCATCGGAATTATTATATTCACCTTTCAGACTTGTGACCAAAAAGTGGCATTCCATGCTGGGCGCTTCCGTGGGTCGGATGACACGTTAAATTGTAGGTCCCGGCAGTTTGTCATAATACGGCAATCGTTAAGCCATGTCAGAGGCCCTTAAGGCGGTTTGATTAACTCTCGACACAAGAGTGGGCCACTCTCATTCGATAAGAAGAAGAATTATTTTCACCTTTTTTAGGATGGGTGACCAAGAGAGGTATTTATCTACATCTGCTAAATAAATTGGCGGAACTTCAAATGCTAAACAGTTGTTATTTTATAATAAGGTAATCTAAAACTGAACTAGAATGAGTTTGGTTTTCAATTTACTTATTTTTTCACCCCAGCCTGCAGTTAGCCAGTATAGTAAATTGTTACAAAGGTAAACATTCCTTTTCTATTTAGAAACGGTAAGTAATCAAAATAGGCTTCTCCTGGCTATTTATCAAAGTTCAACAGTTATCAGAATCTTCTAGGGTGATTTGACTAAACACCAGAGTTGGCCACTCACATACAAAAACTTACGTTGTAACTCTCTGTGGATCCGTGTTTAATTGACTATCTTGCCAATAAGGAGTAAGATGTTTAAAAATATTGACACTAAATACAGCTACTCACATCGAATGGACTAATTAATGTTATGAAGTTATAAATAAAATATGGCTTGCTGTAAACGGATGAATCGAATGAGCTTTTTTGTACGTCTGTGGTATTTTTATTGTGGCTATATAATATAATGTGTTGTAATTTTTACCTTTTTATATCAATATAATTAAAACATGTCACACTTATGATACCCCTCGTTTGGTCGAGGGTTAAACACAGGATTTTTTATGAACAGGGCTGTAAATTGTGTTTGAATTTTATCATATTTGACATTTTGATCTGGTTATTTTTTATTAAGTTAGGTAAATCGAATATTGTTGTAATGTATATGAAATTCTATCATGTTGTTGTTTGTATGACTAATATATTTGTATGTACTATGTGTTAAATATATAAAGTATTATTCAGGCATTTTATGTTGATTGTTTTATTTATTGATTAAATTTTAACATTGAAAATTATGCTTACACCTACCTATTTACTCGCAGCACCTTATTTATGTGTATATAAGTATATAAACTAGCATCTCAAGTTATTGTTTCTGATACTATTCTTAAGGAAGAGGAGTGAAAATAATGATGACCTGATTTGTACCTAACTACCTGCGTAGAAAATTCGGGAGTAACCCTGCTTGCTTGTCGTGATTAGGAATATTCATTCACTTCCGCTCTTTGAAAGACTTCGATTCCTGAGTAATTAATTTGAATTAAATCTGCAACCTAGCACTGATAGACCTAAACCTTACAGTGACAAACAATAGAAAAGGATGCAGGAATCAGGACAACATAAAAGATGGGAAGCTAGTTTTTCAACAAAAGAATTTAATAAATAGAGTACATTCTATTAAAATGTAAATGTACAACCACATCGATATTTTATTGGTTAGATTATAAAAATTGGACCACCCGCGAGCCGTCCCCGGTGTAACAATACAAACAAAATCTCTACAATAACAGAACTTACAGATAATAGTCAACTTTACTTTATACAACTATGTTACACCATCATTAACATTATATTCGCCTAATATTATTTATACATTCTATGTATAATTCGATAATTATTTCTCATTTTGTAATAAGTTAATAGAACTCTAAAATATTCTCTTCAGTAAAACATTAGGCAATTTGTAAGGCTAATGTAATGCAGGTATTGAAACAATATTTGGTGCTTGTTTAAACGCGTCTTATATCTGCACTGGATCCAACGGACATACCATTTGTACTTATGTAGCTAATTGTGAACTCAATGTCAACTTATACCAACTGGAGTCATTTACATTAACATTTTAAATGGAAGAAAAGAATCCACATTTTATACCAGAATAAAAAGGTTTGTATCTTGCACAATGTCACATTGGGATGTGCTATTGTTGCGTGTGAGATTCTTTTGTAGCAAATCTGGGTAAAATAAATAAAATTAATCTCAAATTCATAAATAAATTATTTAAATATTTCGTAAGTCATATAGTTTAGCTGTATTTTGCATTTTGGGCATTTGAACACACGTGTATAAGAAAGTGTTCACGCGTAGTTGTTCAGTAAACATAAACAACGCATATTGCAACTTCATAGCGAAAACAAGGCAGAGCATCTCTAGAACATAAATGTACTACAAGAAGATATTTGCTCACATTTTTTCAAAATAATTTACAATCGACGCAAAATAAATAAACTATGCAAATAAACAGTATAATATTCCCATGCTGTGGGCCGATTTGCACTTGATATAATTATGCATGTAAAAATACATATAAAGGTAAAAATATAAATATGGCAAAGTATAAAAAAAATATAAATCACCGATACAAACGAGCGAGTGTCCTACATAATAGTAAGCGCGAACACACGATAGCTATTTCTTACAAAAATAATTTTGCAAAGTTCATTATTAGGTACACTTATTCCTTATTCAGCACTTTCAACTTATCCTAGCGATGAAAATGTCAACAAATATAATATTACGAACCAATGTTAACAATACATATTCTAGAGTTTCTAAATAATCGTAATGATTCCGCAGTTCAAGTAACCTCGAGACCGATCTCAAGATGCGACGACGAGGGAAGGAATGTTCAGTTTGATTACAACTGCAAACTACACCAGACACCTGGCTTCGTTCATCAATAAAGTAACCGGCGTGTTACTCCAACTATGTACTACTTGTTGTGCCCGCAGCCCGCACTGGACCGGCACGCCCTCGCGACCGCACGCATCTCAACAAAATGACGATATCAAATAAATTATAATTTCGGCCTAGACGAAAACACATTTTGGTATCGAAATAAAGACGTAAAACATGAGTATAATCCAACAATATCTCTCGATGAATGATTCGACTATATTTATAGCTTAGATTTGTGTTCCTTAGCCGCTACCATACCGCTGTGGCGCAGCGCACGGCGGGGCGGGGTCAGTCCAGCCGCGAGCCCTCGGAGAAGGCGTCGTCCAGATAGGCGTGCGGCGCGTGCAGCGGCGCGTGCAGCAGCGGCGCGGCGCCGCGCAGCGACTCGAAGCTCACGCTCTGCTCCACGAAGGCGTCCAGCGGCGGCTCCTCGCGGTACTGCGCCAGCGGCCACTGCTCGGCGCGGCGCAGGCCGGGCGCGCCCCACGCGGGCTCCGGCCAGCCCCACTCGGCGGGCGAGTGCTGGCCGGGCGGCGGCCGGCGCGGCTCGGGGCTGGCGTGCGCGGCGCGCGCGCGCAGCGGGGACGCGCCCCACGCGCCCTTGCCCACCTGGCTGGTGTCGGGGCTGGCCGCCGCCGAGTACGGGCTGGGCTGCGACGAGTACGGACTCGGCTGGGCCGAGTACGGACTGGGCTGGGCCGAGTACGGACTGGGCTGCGCCGAGTACGGGCTGCGCTGCGCCGCGAATTGCGCCTCCTGCCGCGGCATGGGGCTGTAGTTGCCGTAGTTCCAGCTCGGGTTCTTGATATCGGGCTTCACGGCGTCGGGGCTGCGCTTGGTCTCCAGCGAGGTGGTGGGGCTGCACTGCTCGATGGCCTTGCCGTGCCTCAGCTTGCCGTCGAGGCGGCTGAGGGGGCTCGCCTCGGCAGATTTGTGCGTGGGCGTGCTCTTGTAAGCCCCGAGGCTCCAGTTGTGTCGCAGCTGGTCGGGTAGCACGTCGGGGCTAGCGTGCTGACTGTCGGGGCGCGCAGCGGGGCTGGCGTGCTGACTGTCGGGGCGCGCAGCGGGGCTGGCATGCTGGCTGTCGGGGCGCGCAGCGGGGCTGGCGTGCTGGCTGTCGGGGCGCGCAGCGGGGCTGTACCGCGGGCTGGGCTGTGCGCGCGGCGTGCACGACGAGTCAGGCGGGGACAGCAGCGCGGGTGTGGCGTCGCGTGTCGAGCTGCGACCCTCGGGAGTAGGAGTGGACCCTTCGTCTTTCCCTGGAGTAAGATCAGCTATCTTGCTATCAGGAGACGCTTTGATCAGAGTCTCGGGCGTGGACGTGCCCTTCTCGCTGGGCGCGGAGCTGGCTACACTCCGCGGCTCTTGGAAGAGGAAGGAAGCGTCGTCTTTTGTCTCTGGTTTCACGTCTGACGTGTCGAGCGCGCTGGAACTTGAGTCTTTTGCGTCCGATTTGGAGTCAGCTTCGGCCTTCTTCGACTCCTTGCCCTTTTTAGTCTTCGCTTTCTTTTCCTTTTCTTCTTCTTTTGCCTTCACCTTCTCCGGGTCGAGGCTGTCCTTCAGGTCCTGCAGCTCCTTCCCGGTGTAGAGTCGCTTCATCCCCCGCGGCAAGGCGCGGCACGAGCTCAGGTTGATGGACTCTAAGTTTGTGCATTTGAGGAGTACTTTCTTCACAGGTTCCAATGAAACGGACGAACCGCACAGGTTGAGAGTTCTGTAGGGAGATGGAAATGAAAAGATTAGTAACTGTTTGGACAAATAGTTCATATACTTGAAATATCAGAACAGAACTGATTTATATATTTATGGGATCTCAAGAAGTATGATGTGACCATACCGGAGCCTGCTAGTGGGTGCGTCGGCGAGCGCTGCGACTGCGTCATCGAGCGGGCGCGAGGCGGAGGCCCACGACAGGTCGAGCTCGATGAGGCTGTGAGACCACTTCTCGCAGATCAGCTCCAGGCACGCGTTGCTCTGCCGCGTCACGTTGCAACCTGGAGGGGAAATGCTGTTACAGAACACCAACAAATTATAGAAATCTCTTTGGACTTTATTCTGAATTATTTTCGGAAGACGCGCATCAGCCCCGAGTCGGTGAGGCGCTGTAGAGAGCAGCACACAGTCACGTACCTCCCAGGAACAGGTGCTGCAACTCCCAGGCGGGCACGCGCACCAGCCCCGAGTCGGTGAGGCGCTGCAGAGAGCAGCACACAGTCACGTACCTCCCAGGAACAGGTGCTGCAGCTCCCAGGCGGGCACGCGCACCAGCCCCGAGTCGGTGAGGCGCTGCAGAGAGCAGCACACAGTCACGTACCTCCCAGGAACAGGTGCTGCAACTCCGAGGCGGGCACGCGCACCAGCCCCGAGTCGGTGAGGCGCTGCAGAGAGCAGCACACAGTCACGTACCTCCCAGGAACAGGTGCTGCAGCTCCCAGGCGGGCACGCGCACCAGCCCCGAGTCGGTGAGGCGCTGCAGAGAGCAGCACACAGTCACGTACCTCCCAGGAACAGGTGCTGCAGCTCCCAGGCGGGCACGCGCACCAGCCCCGAGTCGGTGAGGCGCTGCAGAGAGCAGCACACAGTCACGTACCTCCCAGGAACAGGTGCTGCAGCTCCCAGGCGGGCACGCGCACCAGCCCCGAGTCGGTGAGGCGCTGCAGAAAACTGCACACAGTCACGTACCTCCCAGGAACAAGTGCTGCAGCTCCCAGGCGGGCACGCGCACCAGCCCAGAGTCGGTAAGGCGCTGCAGGCCGCGCAGGTCCAGCAGGCGCAGGCGGGTGGCGCCCCGCACCAGTCGCGCCAGCGCCTCGTCGCCCAGCTTGTACTCGCCCACCATCTCCGACGCTGCCTCGCCCGCGATGGACAGCTCCTCCAGCTGCGGCCAGCCGCCGCACTCCATCTGTACACAGAATTATGGTTTATATTAGGACAATTTACACGCTTTGTCTAAAGTGTCACCACATTATCCTTCCAGGCTCACGCAGTGTCACCTCCAGGGCCATCTAGTGTCACTTAGTGCCACCTCACCTGCTGCTGCGTGGTGGCATTCTGCAGCACGAGCTGCGAGTTGGCGGCGCGGAAGACGCGCAGCTTGGGGCAGCCCTTCTGCAGCGCCTCCAGCGGCACCGCGGCCGGGTGCGACGTGGCCAGCGCGCCCGAGATGTCCAGCACCTCCAGGTTCACGCAGTGCGCCTGCCGACATGTTACAGCAATCATAGCGGGGAGGGCACTCGTCATGTACCGATGTGCAAAGTGAATCGGTAAGTTTTGTCGTTTGTGTTTAGTAAGTGAAGTTCTACACCTTTCGACATGCTTTCTAGCGCGACTATGTTAACGGTATGGCCATATTGGCCATCTCGATTTTCAAGGACCAATTAAAACAACATGGTCTGATGAAAAAAAACTACATATGTTTTTTAGGTCTGTAAACTGGTCAATACAGCAAACATAAATAAGTACTTAACGTATGTATACGAGTGTGTGTGTATACGTGTAAGTACATACCGCTACGGAGGCCAGTATCTGCGGCAGCGCGGTGAACTTGTTGTTGGCGAGCGTGAGGTGCGTGAGGCGCGCGCCGAACGTGTCCGCCACGCGCGCCATGGACGCGGCCGACAGGCACGTGCTGGACCCGCCCGTCTCCGACTGGAACACACACATATAGCGGCTGTCATAATCAAACTATCGCTCGATACACCATGAATATAGATAAATTAATAATTAATTCGTCTAACTTACTGTTAAACGACGATCGTCTACGTCTTCGACGTACGTGTCGACGACGACGCTAATCGGAATGTACCGAAACGTACAGGCCGCGAGGTCTAGTTGAGCTTTGCATTTGTGTAAGTGATCACCAAAAGTACAGTCAGACAATAGAATCCTAAAACAAATTTTATTTATATTTTTTAATATAAAATTCACAAATAAAAAAAAATATTACAAATTCTTTTACAGCGGACATTGCACCGTCATAATTTTCCTTGTCACTCTCGTTTTAATTTTCACTCTCGTCTTATGTGTCGTTTGTGTTAATAATGAATCGTTCCATTATTATTATCAACAGCGGCGTCGTATCCATGAAACTTTTTTTCCTTCTTTTATTGCGTGGTCACATACATATTTCCATTCTACAGTGATAGTTTCATTTTTTTCTTTTGCTAACCTCATTATTTTATCCATATTCATGGATACGTTTTTTTTCGCTACGTATTGAATTTATATTTTTTAGAGTTTTATTTTTTTTAAATATTCAAAATGAAACACGTAACGCTGCTATCAGTACAAGAGGTGAAGTGTGGCAGGTGGGCGGGGGAGTAAAACGGCGCCGCGCCGTAAGCCGGTTGACAAAAAACAGTAAAAACCGGTTTAAACCAAACTAAGGTGGCGCCGCGTCGTAAGCCGGGCATCACACCTACACTATCTATGTACACCCACACAAATGCAAAGCTCAGCTTACGCCTTCTTGACTGTACGTCAGTAATCAAAACCAGATCGTTTCACACAGAATGATAAAATTCAATGAAGAAATCATTATTTTTAATTTGGTCAAACTTACTGTTCCACTCGTCGGCTGTCGTTCGTACGACGACGGTCTTTATAAAGTGTGGATACGTACGTCGGCAAAGCAGAATGTAATATTTTCTGCTATGGTTTATTTATGAAAACACGTCTCTACTAGCTATGTATGTATGTATAGTAGAGTCACCGTGTGCGACAGGTCGAGGCGCTGCAGCCGCGGCAGGCCCTGCAGCAGCTCGAACAGCTGGTCGGGCGTGATGCGGCTCCAGCCGGCCACGCTGAGCTCGCGCAGCTGCGGGCAGTACTCCGCCACGCACGCCAGCACCCAGCCCACGTTGCACACCTTCCATTGAGCTGGAACAATAAGCACGTGGTCACGGTACGGTCTCATAAACATGTTTGTAGGCAACTTCGTAAGGCAGCTGAAAAATGAGGGTTAATAATCAAACGGCCATTGTTACGATCCCTAACTTATGCTAATTTATGAGGTTATCCAAAAAAAATATTGGCTTTGCTTTGCGTTTACAGGAAAATATTATGTATTAGGATTTCAAGATCAGAGTATTTCTGTTATCAGTTAGAAGAACAAGACCTACACTGCGACATATCTGCCCATTAGGAATTCGGTGCTCCAGCAGCCACACCAGCTTGTAGTAGGTCTTGCACTTGTCGGCGGTGTGCTGCGCCAGGTCCACGTGCAACGAAGAGGAGGAGGCAGTGCAAGTAGCTCACCAATGTTCAAGGAGTGGCACTGCGAGAGGCGGTGCTCCAGCAGCCACACCAGCTTGTAGTCGGTCTTGCACTTGTCGGCGGTGTGCTGCGCCAGGTCCACGTGCCGCCACAGCGGCGGCGAGCAGCTCACCGCGTGCCACAGCTTGCACACCCGCCCCAGCCTACATGCATGTAACATACAAGCAGTCCGGTTGCGAGATGGGTCAAAGTCGAGGGTCCAACCTGCAGGGCTAGCTGGGCACCGGTACTAATAGTCTTTCCACCATTTTATCCACCTGTCACCATACACCAAGTGGATAAAATGGTGGGAAAGACTTTTAGTCCCCGTGCCGTGCCATGCCACTACACATAAAATATTTCTCCAGAGCTTTTCAAGTATGAAGTTTTTTGGGGAGCAAATTGTTGAATGGAAACTTCCAACAACTGTTAACAAAGGACTAGGCAATAATGGTGTGAATTGTTATAGTTCAGTACATCTAGCATCTCCGGGAAGACAGAAATCTGATCATATAAAATATAAAGATTCTAAGAAACTTCTTCAATATACATAACTGTTCTGGACACAACTTTTGCTGACTACAGTTGTAGGCCGTTTTATATAGCACATCATGTCCTATGGTGTTTCTTACAGTGCCTAGGTCAAATTGCATATACATGAACGGAATCTGTCATCTTTGTAACCTAATTTTTTTTTTTATTAACCTATACTATCCCACTCCTAACCTACTTCTTAAGCAAATAAATATTTCATATGATTTTATTTTCTTTGCACTGACCTGACGAGCGCCGGCAGCGCTCCCTGGCTGGCCACGACGTGCTGGAACACCTGCAGCAGCAGCTCGCTGGGCAGCGCGCTCCCCCACCTGCTCTGCGGCCCGCTGTCCGCGCCGCCCGCACTAATCCTATTGCGTTCAGTCTTTTCACTTTTATCTGGAACCGGACAAATCTTACTAAGTAAAAGCACAGACGGTACAGGAGAGTTATACTTACATACAGTCACAACAACACACATAGATATCTAGATATGTTTGAATAGACATTAGCTGGTTAGGTTTCATGCTTCGGAGGGTGTTAGCCAGTACAATTCCATCACAGCAGGTCTCAGATGGTGTATATCTTAGACCACAATGCTCGCTTGTATGGGTGTCACTTTATTTTATTTCTATTTCATAGGGAAACAGCTATTTAACAATAGTACCTAGGACCACTGATTGGTTTCAAATTGCACTAAGTTTTAAACTTGTTTATTATCCTCTATAGTATGTCGATAATGAGAAAAAAATAGACTGTTTGTTGTTGTTATCAAACAAGAGTAAATTCAAGTGATGTCTGAGTGTACAGTGTAAAACAAAGCTACGAACAAGCAGACTCACCCTTACTCTTACTGTTGTTAGGTTTACTATGACTACTCTTGTCAGCTTTGTGATTCCTCTTGTTCCTTGGTCGGTGTCGCGCCCTGGGCGCCGCCACGCTCATCGCAGCTGCCGTGTCGCCTGCACGTCACAAAGTCAGTTTCAGTGTTCTTTATTTTATCAGTCTAGTGTGGAGTACAGTGTACACATGATATTAATTTAATAAATAACTTTCTGATGCCTGCGACTTCGTTCACGTTGTTACGGGATAAGAAAGAAGTACGTACCTACGTTAGGTGCAATAACTAATACTATCACTATGTTGAAAATGACGATGATCCGTCGGTCAGTTATGGCGTCAAAGTGGAACAAACAGACCCACAAACACACGTTCGCATTTCTATAATAATATGAATATGATTACTTAAATTTTTACTTGGTTAAAAAATACAGTTGCATAAGTAGGTAGGTACTGATACACAATTGAAAGAGCATGTTTACCTTTGGTCGGGTCGTACTCCTCGCCGGAGCTCTCGCTGGCGACGGGCGAGGCGGCGCGCTTCTTCTTGGACTTGCGCTGGCCGAGGTCCGACACCGACAGCGTGGGGGCCGGCGCGGGCGCGGCCACCGGCACGGACACCACCGCCTGCAACTGTGGAGCGAGCCAGGTTTATAGGGGCATAGAAAGAGGAACTAGTTCCAATCCAGTATAGTTACATCATCATCATCATGTCAGCCCGTGTTCACCCACTGCTGAGTATAGACCTCCTCTCCAAGGTGCCACATATATACAGTATAGTTTAAGAGCTCCTATATATAAATATATAAAGATAAAGATAAAGAATCTTTATTGATAATGTAAAGTTGCAACATAGGTATAAGTACTAATATCATAAAATATGCTACACAAATTACAATATCTCGTCAAATTGAATTTATAACATTTAGTTTTAATAAAATTTTAGAAATTATTACCTACAATGTCAATTTTATTTTATAAAACTCAAAGGTGACTGATTGACTGACTGACTGATATAGTGATCTATCAACGCACAGCCCAAACCACTGGACGGATCGGGCTGAAATTTGGAATGAAGGTAGATGTTATGACGTAGGCATCCGCTAAGAAAGGATTTTGATGAATTCTACCCCTAAGAGGTTAAAATAGGGGATGAAAGTTTTTATGAAACTTTGTCTATTTTAAACCGATCGGGCTGAAACTTTGCATGCATAAAGCTACTATGACGTAGGCGCTCGCTATGAAAACATTTTGATAAATTCTACCCTTAAAGGAGATAAAATCTATACTAAGTAATATTATAAAGCTAAAGAGTGTGTTTGTTTGAACGCGATAATCTCAGGAACTACTGGTGCGAATTGAAAAAATATTTTTGTGTTTAGTAGACCATTTACCGAGAAAGGCTTTAGGCTGTATAACATCACGCTGCAACTAATAGGAGCTAAGAAATAATGGAAAATGTGGAAAAAAACGGGGAAAATTTTTCATCTTTGAGGGTGTCTTTTGCGTGCGCTGCGAAAATGGTTCAAGATATCAAAAAATATGTATCAAAGAATTATTTCTCTTGAAATGATATAACAAAATGTCTGCAACAGTATATGTCTATCTTTTAAAGATAACTCAATAAACCCGTTTTAATGGTAATAACTATTCCACGCGGAAAAAGTCGCGGGAACCAGCTAGTTAAAAATAAAACGGGTTTGCACTTGACCATAGTTTGCCTGATGGTAAGCAATGGCTAGAGATGGAGCATGCTTACCCGATAAGAACCTTTTGAAGATCACTGGATTATAAAGCTTTTGAGAGCCAGTTAATCGAGCATTACATATGTACTTCACTAGAAAAGAACACTAGCTCGGACAGACACTTTTCAGGTGACCAGCAGATAAAATGCCTGACAGTCCAGTGTAAAAATAAGCCTGTATAAGTATGTATAAATTTCTGTAGCATATTCATTTACTTTGGCTGCATTTTTTTTTACACAGCAATATAAACAAAAGTGTTTGTTCTTTTATGTTTATATATTTAATGCTTTTTATGTCTAAATTACTGAATCAATAAATGTAAGGAGTTTAATTTTTCATACTAAATAAAACAGCCCACTTCAGCTTACTAGAAAATAAACACTCAAAATGTCTTAATTTTTTGATGTCCTGCAATAAATGTAAGAAGTTATATATTAAAAAAAACCCACTTCTGATTACTTAAACTTAACGTAAATAAACACATTTAGGGATAAAATTTGTTAAATCTCCTGTTATATTACACAATACTTAGTAGGTATTGTAACTTATGCTACTTAAAACAGTTTAAAAAAATCTCAATTTCAGTTCTATCAATTGGTACTTGATTTAATAACCTTGAGCATAAAAACACAGTGTATGCTTAATTCACATATAAAAACTGGCCTTTATAATAACTGCATTTTACAAACACTAAAAATATACAGCATAGCAATAAACTGCATAATAGTAAGTAAGTAATGGCATAAATTTATAAATGAAAAAACCAAATGTAATCCATCATATTAAGTACCATGTCTTACAAGAAAAGCAGCAAAGCAGCAGCAATATACAACTGTAAAGTAATTTTGTACAGTTATAATTTAGACTTTATTTTTTTTTTAATTTGTGAATTCTGCTATCTTTATTACAACTAAGTAGTTTATCCCTATTTAATAAGTTCAATTTAGTTTAAGTTTAGTGACCTGAATGAATGATTAGAAAATAGATTCATTTAAATTTTCTCCTAACATGAAGTAGTTATACTTTATTAAATTGTAGATGTTAAACATTATTGGGCACTACAAAAATATTTAACTATTTCTAACATATGTGAAGATCTTTAAATTTACTTTTTATCAGCTTTTTGTTTAAATTTATCAGGCAGAAAGTCTCATTACGCTCATTAAATAACTGAGAATAATATTTTAAGTTTGTAGTTCTTAAGGGAAATACAAGCTGCCTGAAGCCTAACATTGAAATTGTTTTCAAAAACACTACTTACTAGTTACTTACTACCCAAAACTTTCAGTCAATTCCACTCTCATATGAATAAAACTTAGGCAAAAAAAGTCAATGTAGAGTGATATGAAAAGTAAATTATAAGTACCTATTTCAAAACTTTAAATTGAATGTAGGTAAGTTGTATATGTATGTATTATTTACTCTATTCACATGAATGTGAATAGACTTGAATAGACTACTATTTAGTGCTTAGTTTGCTTATTTACCTAATTAATGTAAATTTTGAGTTTTTCAAATATATATTGAAGTCCATAGCATTATACTAGCACCTGTTCCCTGCTAGGTTGTTCCTTGGAAGATGTTGCTTTTAGAAATAAAGACACAATTATAACATTTAGTAAGTAACTATCTTTAATAATTTTAAAGTTATTAAAGATATATAATTAAGATATTATATATTTTTTTAAGATATTTTTCCTGTTATTCTGTTGTTTTAATGAAGTTCTTATCTATTATCTATTATTAGCCTATCTTCTTTCTATGATATGTATTGATAGAGTGGGTATTTCTACTACAGAAAAAGGCCAGTAAGGTGGCTAGCTATATTGTTTAAAGGTGGTGGTGTGGTTTAATTATTTATTTGAATAATGGGTGAGCATCAAATTGCTGATGTGCCCATTTCACACTGTGTCAAAATTGTATAGTATAGTCCACACAAAGTTGTTACTAACAACTTACAAACAACTGATCCATGAATAAACAGCTGTTTACTATGTTATATCTTTTTGAATGAATTTGAGACAAAAACAAAACAATGTCTATTAGAACATTGATCAATTTTAAAGAAATAGGTAAGTAATGTGGTAAAAGTTCTACTAACCTAATGTACCAACATACAAATACTTAATAAACACTTGTGTCTGAGAACAAGTTACTTTCTCTTTCATTTATAGAGGTTCTTTTATAAGATTCATGTTACAGTAATACTAGTAAGTTTATTCTGCAACTTCTACTATGTAACTTACTATTTATTGTTATTTAAGTACTTAATTATTGTTAAGTACATTTTGATTTTATTTAATTTGCACTTAATAGGTAAGTAATATGCTCATAATGCTTCTTCTTGTTTTTCTGGCGTGCCTTAAAGCCTAAATTACTTTGCACATGACACATTTCATGCAATAAGAAATTTTGAACAAAAGAAAAACCAAAAACCTTTTATTTTAATATGAATGAGTTAAAATTGTGCTCACTTATCTGCAACAGAGGACCTGCAGGAAAAACTATTTAATGTAAGTACATATTAATGACATTTGATACATATTCTTGCAAGATAATGATATGTTATCAGTGTACAAATTATAACCATATTATTACTTACAGTTTCATGGACACTGGCTTTTCTAATCTTAATCTTCATAGTATGTGTATCTACAATTTGGCTGCGGTAAGTGGTGGCAGGCGCGGGCGCAGCCGCCGGCGGCGGAGCCGGGGGCTCCGGCTCGGGCTCAGGAGCCACCACACTTTCACATTTCTTAGATTTCCGTTTACTACGAGAAGTATGGAGCATCATGGAGCGAGGCTTCCCTGCGCACGGTGTCACCACATGAGAATGTCTCTCTTTGTCCCTTTTCCGCTTTTTTGTTGATAATTGACTAAGTTCATGACTGTAGGGTTTCCCACTCTGTCGTGGTTTGACTAACGGTAACTTTACACTGTACTTTAGAACTTCATCGTCTGAACTACTCTGTGGTGGGTCCTCCTCCGCCTCCTCCGCCTCGGGTTGTTGGTCCTCACTGTCACTGTCATCGTTCACTTCACGGTACTCACTACTACTCACTAGGTTGAGGTTCTTGCCACTGATCACGGGCACATGGGTCCTGCCGGAGCGCGTCCGGTGCCGCGAGCGCTTCTTGCGCTTGCCCTCGGGCAGGCGGCCGTTGGGCTCGCGCTCCGCGTCCCGCCGCTTGTGCTTCTTGTGGCGCGAGCGCGCCGGGGACGACATGTCTCCGTTGGCCAGCAGCTGCTGCTTCTGGATGGCGATCTCGTCGATGCTCTGCTCGAAGTCGGTCTCCAGCTTGACGTAGGAGACGAGCTCCTCGTCGTCCAGCTCTGGCGAGAGGCGATCAGACTCCGAGGGGAACAGGTCCTTGCGGACGGTGAGTCTTGCGGACTCGTACCCGCCGTTTGCAGGACTCGACCTGCCAGACATTCCGCCCGCCACCCGCCGCCCTCGCGATCCACTTCTACTCTCCGCTCACCTGTCCAAGAAGTAAACAATCGGTTTGACACATCACATTTTCACTTTTGCTATCGAGCAATTCACCTATCGTTAGGTGATGGTACAGTTTTGTATGGATATGGTTCGTGTAACGACGTAAGAAACATCATAATTTCTTCAATTTGCACTTCTTGTGAGTCCCAAACATCTTTTTTTCTTCACATATTCGCATTTTAGGTCATCCATGTTCATGTAACGTTGTGATTGCGAAAAACAAGGCACAGATCATTTTCGCGGACACTTTTGGTGATGTAGGTGGTGAAGACGTTTAGCGAACACAATAGATGAAAGTTTGAACATATTATTCACTAATTTTATTATTTTTGTCTACTACGAGTTGATGAAAACTGTTGACCTTGTTTAGAAGCTTATTATGTTTCAAATTTTAGTCAACAGATGCAGACACAAAAAGTTGTTAAATCCCCCATAGCAGTAGCTTTATACAAACGTCATTAAGTATTTTGTAATATTTACACATCTATTTCCTGAGATTTTTTTTGCAATTTTCATTATATTTAAATTTTTGTCTGATTTTTCATAAATTCTGGCTACTTTAGTCGTTTTTAATGTAGCAAAATTAGCATATTTTCGAAAAAAAATCTGCTTATTTATTATTTCTTTTAACCTCATGACAAGCACATCGCTACTACAGATGTCATGTCATTGTCAAATCTGTTTGCTAGCTTGCTTCCTCACGAAATATCGCCAAAAGCAAATCATAGATGGCGTTACAAGTCCTGAAATTGCGAATTCGATAAAGATTTTTTGCTTTGTGCTTCTTGGTTTCTCTTTCCTTCCTGCCTTCAAACGTTTACAAATAACTTGTGTCAGAAGAAATTGTTTGTACGCAATCATGATGTACATTTAGTTGGAATAATGATTAGAACTTAATTTATGTGAAATGCTGAAGTGTGTGCGGTTACGGACGACAGCGGTGTGTGTTTGTAGTGACGTTTAGCAATAGCAGTGATAATGATAACCTACACTCCGTCGCTGTAGCGAGTATATAACTGGGTGAGTCATATTTATATTTATTACATTTGCTGTGTATACTTATCGATGATCTCATACATAAAATTGTATTCTTGCTCGTTCGCTAGCATCTTTGTCCTACCTACTTCATAAGTACTTAGGTACCTACCTTACATTCTATTCTGTGAATGTAGGTACCTACCTATATGCTTCGTCGATATTAGTTGAGATATAGATTAGTTTCTATTATAAGTAGGTAGGTACACACATAAGAGAAAATTAGTGTAGATAGAGCTGTAATACTGAAACACTAGAGAGGAACACACTTGAGAGGTGGGTAGTTTAAACTACCTTGCATCTAGGTAACTATTCTATCAAATCTCAAAATAATTTTGTACCTGTCCCTTAAAAATTGAGACACCCAACACTATTTTTATTTTACTATGATGGTTATGAAATAAATTTAGAAAGGTTTTCATTCATCATCACCGTCAGTTAAGTACTTAAGTAATAGGCACCTAACTGCTATAATAAAAAAAATATATAAGTAAGTACTTAATGTTATCACTTTATTTACAGAAACTTGAAAAACATGAATATATTAAAACTATCCTAAAATAAAATCTTAAATTTAACTATTTATTCTAAAGCATAATAATTATTTACTTAGAACTGATAATTTGTAGGGCAGGTGAAGTATAAAATATAGCCTAAAAAAAATAATGTAGAGTCCTGATATTTGTTTATAGTAAGTAAGTATGATATACTTATAATTGTCTTCTGATGTAAACAGTAAATCCTACTTAAGTAAAAATATATTTGTTCCATAAATTATTAGGATTTTGATCATTTACTTACTTAAGTACCTACTCAGAGTATTACCACATTATTAAAAATTTTAAATATATTTGTACTTAGTTGAATTAATACAATAGTTAACTTACTGCCAATTAGTTAGTACTTAATATTTTGATTACTTTACACTATTGGTACCCATTATTGCAGTTCTCAGTTAAAGTACATAGTTAGCAACAGAATTCTAAAAAATCAAAATTATAATAGATATAGTGATTCTGGTCGTTTTTATGTATAATAAGTATGTATTTACAAAAGAAAAGTATATAAGTATTATATCCGTTACCTAGTACCCACAACACAAGCGTTTGCTTAGTGTGGGGCTAGATGGCGCTGTGTGCAATGTCCCGGAATATTTATTTATATTTATAAATTTACACAATGCATATAATATTTTTTTAAAGTAGATAAAAAAGGAGCCCCAAAATGGTTACAGGAGTAAAATTAACTATAAAATAAAAATAAAATAATAAAATAAAAACTATAGAGATATAACTAGGTACTTGTAACTAAGTTTTTTTAAATTGTAGGTTTCTAACCCTCAGTTTGCTTAACTACTCCAAGTGACTTAATAATCAAAATGTCCACAAAAAAGCTTGTTACTAAGTCTTGCACATTTGAAAACACCTTACCTATAATAAGAAAGAAAAGTGCAAATAATGTTGATAGTACAATTATTATGATTGCACTTATAAATAGGATACAACATTACAGATTGCCTAAAATAATAGTGTCCTGATATATTATCAACATCATTTATTTTTATATAAAATAGTGTAAAATTGTTTGTTCTGTTTTATCTAAATTTGTTCATTTATTTATGTGAATTTTAATATATATGTGTATATATGTATTTTGTATTAGATTAGGTATGTTTTTACTAAGGGAACAGTAAAAGTTTCATCGAAATCGATCTAGTGGAGAGACAAGGACATACTTAATTACTGAAGAACTAAAGCGGGAGTGGGAATGTACAGGCACTGGAATGATTTAGTTAAAAAAAAGCATGTCGCCGCGTCACGTGGGTATATTTTTTCAACTTGCTACTTTTAATACACCTGCCTTATGTTGAAATGCCTGTCGAGTGCAAAGCTAAAGAGCCTTCATTTGTTCCAGATACCTAAGTCACGTGAGCGCGGCAAGTGAACATAAAACTGCATATAACTAGTAGATGGAGTAACTTGATCGGGTGTCGGTGTGTCGGGTGTCTGGCTCGGGTTGCAGAGGGTCTGTGCGCGGTGGCGGTGGAGTGGAGTGATGATGCAGAGGCATGGTAGACGTGGTTGCGGAGACCCAGCCCGCCGACTGCGATGCAGCCACCAGTCTCACCAAGTGAGTGTCTTGTTTTTGTCTGTTTGGGTCTGTTGCTGGGTAAAGGTATCCCCCAATTTCTTGTGCTCTTTCTTGAAAAAAGTTAGAGCATTTAGTCAGTGCGAAAAAAAAAAGTTTAAATCTAGATGTGAACGTCCTTTAGGTAAGCACCTACATATTTAATATCAAGAAGCTTTTGAGGCCGACAGCTTACTAGTTCTATCTAAGAGTAGGGAAACAAACAAAGTTCTTTAATTTTTTTCAGCTTGGCAAACTTTCCATCAAGTAAGCTTTTGGTCCGAAAGTTTATTCCGTCTGAATGTCAATTGGTGGAAACTTTTGTCCAGTAACTGGGTGTAGAAAAGCTTTAGTCGAAGAATTTTCATATACTTTGGCTATAGCTTTACGAGACCTCAGAAGAATAGATGAGCGATGTTGACGCGAATTTATTCGTTTTATTTATTTATCTAAGTCAAGTTGCGACTAAAATCCGAGAGCTCGTAAGGATTGACGACTATTTGTGTGATGTCCTTTGTTGTAGTACCTATGTGATAAGACGTATGTATGTTACGCTATAGAATAAATAAACGTAGGTGATGGGTAAAGGAAGGAGCTTCCTCATGTCCTGGTAATTGTAGCTAGACCTTGTGATCGTGATGTCTTGTGATGTTTGAATTATGTTTGATATACATAAAAAGTATTGAATGGGTTGTAGATTACATGTTGATGGTTTCCATAATAAATTGTGTCGTTCAATGCACATAGCAAAACTAGCGCCGCTAAGTACTGTGTTTTTACTGATCTTAATAATTACAAGCATGTATACTAATATTTACGATTAACTGACGATGGTTGCTGATATAATTTATTAGACCTATATACACGCAGTTTAACAATAAAACAATCTTATTCGTGGACTATAATCTCCGATGAACATTGTCCTGTGTCACCGCTCAAAATAGATCGATCAATAACGTCAAATCGATGCCCACGAGACGTACTTGGCATGAAATGGCACTGAAATTAGACGTCCAATTGATTCATGGGCGCGGGTTCAGAAGCCGGGCCTTATTGACCGCTTATAGCAGTAACAGTTGACATTTGACCGCGATGTTCCGCTATCATTCTATTGACTCCCTATTGGGGCGCTTAATAAACTCGATCGGACTACAATGCCGCTCGTACCCACGAGTTTGATGATAAATGACCAGATGAGAAAAATCCCTTTGAATTGTGGGTTGATTTATCGATCTTTAAGTGGAGAATGATCTGGTTTCCTCTAGGCTAGACTAGATCTTAGACTACTACGATGATGAACATCAGCTAAAACTGTAGTCAAGTATCAAAAACTGAATTGATGTTTTTAGAATACCTAAATCATTACGTTTGGTATGGACCTTTTGCAATTCTACACAGTATAGTTTTTTAGCTGAGAAAAACGTCAAAGTCAAAGTCAAAGATATTTATTGCGAAATATAGGTACAATTGATGGTAGTGAGTTTACATAGGAACTCTATACTTCCACCCATAAGGCGTGCAAATTACAATTAAAATAATATACAACATTGAAAACTTAAATTTAAATATACTTATGTCACTATAAATATTGTATACCTAATGTCAATATATCTGTAATATGGGCTTATGTCTGGAATTATAATTGCCATAAAATTAAATAATTTACAAAAAAGAAATTTGTTGTAAAATCAATATGAAAAGTTATATAAGTCAGATGGAACGGTCAAGAAGAAAAGATTTGATAGAGTAATAGGCTTTTCCTACCAAAAACATTTTTAGTTTGTGCTTAAATATGCCCAAAGAGTTGGCTTCTTTGATTGACAATGGGAGTTTATTATAAATTTGTATGCCCATGTTAAAGATACTATTACCATAAATTACAGTTCTTTGTTTACCCGAACATAATCTGTTCTCGTGCCTGGTGACGAGCATGCTAATGTAACTAACTCTCTCACTTGGTATCTCTGTTTCAATGTAGTTGCAGACTGATATAAAACTTATTAACCATCTGTAATTCAGTCAAATCCGAAGTTCGATACATAGTTTTATTGACAAAACCAATTCACAGATGGTGATGGCTGACTAAAGTCATGGGTCAGTCAAGGGCGTGAGATCGGTTGTCATTGGCTCTGTGGAGTAGTTATCACAGGCGTGTTAATAGACCGATGACCGCTGCTGAAATATTTCCGAATGACACCGTAGAATATGAAAACTGCGAATTTACTGAAGATGCTTCTAAAAAGGTATCTTCGGAAAATCTTGATTTACATGAATTGTTGAAAATGATAAGGCATGGAGAGACTCTTTCTCGTTTGTTTCTTCTTAGGAAGTTTCTTTTGTTCTCTTTCTTTCTCTTGCAATAATATTTATGATAAGAATACAATGTATAGAATAGAATGTTGTGATATCATAAGAGAAGCCTATGCCCAGCAGGGCAGGCCGTGGATGATGATGATGATATGAATATCATGTGGGATGTTGTTTTGTAAAATAAATAGAACGAGGTAACATAATTCCAGCACACGTTTGATTAGCTGAAAGAAGAGCCGGGAGGCAATACTAGTTGCGTGTGATCATTGAAAGTATCATTTAGTTTTTGCACTATTATACGAATGTCAATTTATACCTGATATGTATACTGTACCTGCAAAGTATACCTACAAGTCGTGTTTATATTGGTAAAGTAAAATACATGAGAACCCCAGAATGAAATCCCAATATTGCAAATCGTAAGACTGCAACATAAACTTTTATTGGAAAATGAGCGAAAATAATCACGACTGGCAGGATTCGAACCTGCGTATTTCTGCTACCGTCAGAACGCCTTAACCACTAGGCTACGGTCTACTAACTGCCAGGCGCGAAAATCCACACTCATTTCCATACACTTCAGACAGCGGCGGATGGCGCCACTTGTGCTGTCAGAATATGTCTAACAAGCACTCATATCGATGTACTATGGACACCTGATATGACGAGAAATGGGCCTTTCGCGTTTTAATTATGAGTTGATTTAATAAAAGTTTAATTTAAAACAACCATAGTGCAGGTTAGCACTTAATAAATTAACTCACTGTAACATAGATTAAAAAAAATGCCATGTGTACCTACTTTGAAAGAGAACGCTGATAAATCTCTGCGTCACTTTTCTTTCATTTTGGATTTGAAAGTGAAATTTAAACGTAATCGAAAGTTTTTTTTTCGGTTGCACTGCAGCTTACGATCTCATATAAGAAAAATATAATCCACGGGGAACAGTGAAGGAAGATCGAAATACAACTTAGCCAAATGATTCCTTGCATTAGCCTACTATGTATTCTGTGCTCACCGAAGTGAGCCAGATCCATGAAATATTTAGCATTAGTCGAGAGCACTGATACGTCTCGTTACAGCCGTCACGGCTCGTGTTATCAGGGCCGAGGCACAGACTATCCACCAGTAGCTCCACACGCCTGTGTGCGTGTACTATACATGCACATACATGAGAATGTGTGCTCTATAGTAGCGGTTCCAGGAATCGCGAGTACATTTCTCAGAAGCGATTGACAGTCGCGCGTTTTCACCAATGAATGGAGCACCTTGGCGAATGTTTTAAACGCAGTTTTCACTTGCATCGCTGACGCGGCTTATCTTATCTACGGCCGCGTATCTGACCTCGTTTGAATATCGCATTGTGAGGATTCAAGATATTAGCTGTCGGATCGATTTGGTCATGAATCGAAATGAATATATGAATATATGTGTGTGGTACTGGTCGAGGCCTGCCTGCGTGGCTTTATTTCTCTATAGCCATTTTAACTAGCTATCTTTTCTTAAACATTTCCACTACTTAATTAGGTACCTATAGGTCATCTTATTATTAGTGTAAATCGTATGTATAGCTATGGTTTCAATTGATTAAATTAATTTGAATTTGCTTTCACCTTGCCTTATTAGCTGAGATATCCAGTTTGACTTACATTGCAATTATTTTAAAATTCTCCTTTTGCCTTTTCTAAGCGACGATAAAATCGTATGATAGTTGCCAACTCTACTGTCGACAGTTCTCAAACCGCCTCTGGCATAGATAACGAATGCATTACAATTACGAATAGGTGAGACCTGATCAAGCAGCGATGATCCATACATAAAAATATTCCAGGACATTTCACACGGCTATCTAGCCCCATATAAGGTAGACTACTCGACTACAATGTAGTGGGCTCTGGTCGCCCCATCCTACCCTACCAACCAACCTCTGTACCCCCTCGCTATCATCTCGCAGCAGTCCTCCCGCTGGCTGGCCTGCTCTCTCTAATTCGGTCGGTGAGTGGTCGGTCGGTGCGACCACTATTTTCGTCTGGCGCGGTGACGTCACGCCCCTCCGCAGCGGTGATGGCATCACACGCACCGCTCGCCAAAATATACCGGCGCGATGTGCCCACAACCATCAACTTTATTTTGGTCATTGTTCCATGACGGATGTTGTCTTTGTGCTTCATGTGATGCACTGTCACCACCTCAGTACCTACTCTTCATATTAATATACCTGCTTTATTTTCTTAAGATTTGTCTACACTGTATCCCACAGTCTGCAGCTAGAAATGCAAATTCTACAACACTGCAGATGTGTACCTCATCACCAGGTGTATAAAATTATCGAATATTGGTTGGCGGATCTCACAAAAAGTTTACAAAGAAGTTTAAGTGTTCATAATGAATCAGTTCAGTCCTAATCATAAACTGTAAAAACCGTCCTGTTGATATTCTAAGTTGGGGAAATCAGGAGGTAAACTTGAAGTTGCGCTTATGAAAAAATCCAGCACAATCATTCTATGGCATTAAAATCCACAAAAAAACCGTTCCAATCCTATTGGTAATTCTGCTTGCATGGTATAGTTCGTGATAAAGTTCAAAGACCCCGCCTAATATCGCATTGGCGTGCCACAAACGTAATCCACTTTTCTCAATTAAAAAGTCATTCGTGCTTGGAGTTATTGTCTCAGCCAGGACCCATCTATTCTATTGAGGAAATCAACAGTCTTCGCATATTTTTTACGGTACTTCGTGACTATAATACGCTATGAGATCATTTTGCAAAATATATTGTTATTGATTAATCTATGCCCGTTTTATAATAGGTGTCGTATTTTTTCTATAGATTCGTTTATCCGATCTCGTGGCTTCGTCTGCTTGTCTCACTTGTCGTGCATAATGTTTTCTTATTGCCAAAATATGATATCATGTTTTTATTTATGCCAAATGATGAGCTCAACTCCCGGGCTTTAACCTCGCCGGCCGACAATTAGACTTTCACCTGCGGAGCTTTGCGGAACCATGCATCGATGTAAAGTACGAGTTCATACAACTCATGTAGGTTCCTGCCTTTTTTACTTTCATTATTATTCATGACATTTATATCTCTGATATATTAATTTGTTTTGCAAGCTTTCTTGGGCAAGGACACCGCCGAAGTTTCTTATTAGTCGACCTCCACCGTTTCCTAAATATTCCGCTCCATGTTGTTGACTGTATCAAAATGTATATTTTCGTTCCAAACGTTGAAGGCCGAACGTTTCATAGCCTATGCTCGTTTGTGCTCATTTACAATTTTGGATTCTAAAACAATATGATCGTGATCTTCTTGTCCGCTCGCAGCGCGTGTTCCACGATGTCTTTCTCAACAAGTGCCATTAATTAAGTTAGCATCTACTACTCTTTATGGTTTGTTTACTCAGCTCAGCGTTATAGTACCTAGTCATACGGTTGTTATCAGCTGGCGAGTGGAACATATAGGCTCCGTACCACGTTGTGTGTTGGTGCTGGTACGTTCTGGCGGGTGCTAGGCGGTCGGTCGATGTATGTGGTGGAGTGCGATGACGTTGTGGTCTACCACGTGCCGTGGTACGGGGGCGCAGGTTTGTCGCGGCGCTATCGTTCGCGCCGAGCCAGTACTGCGCGACCGCTGCTCGCGCGTGCTATACTTACTATTGCCGCGATCACACTCTACAAACGAGTTTTTGGACAATTTGATTCCGATAGAACACGCCCGTGTACTGTGACGTTAGTGAAACGGCGGACAGTCGGTGGACAAGTATCGATCTGGTTACAGTGGTGAATAATATTGGCTTGTTCCGTTGTGTTGGCGTTGCGATGTCGGATCGTGGATTACATGTTTGCCGATACTCGTATCCTGCCACAGCCGTTATCAAATGTTGAGGGCTATGTATGTCAGCAGGCAGCACGTAGGATAGGCGAGGGATTCATACAATGTACATGATTGTTGTAGCGGCCCGCTACTGGAGCTTTGCTTGCCTTCCACCAATATGACGTTAGGTAGGTAAGTACAGTTACTATCCGGTTCACTTTGAATCATGAACGATGTTCCATGGTTTATAGTTCCAAACAAAGCTATAGAATGATTTAAAACCACGGGTCTATGAATCAGGCCACAACATATTTGTATCAAGATTCATAAAACAGCATAAACCTATCTTACATTGGTAAACTTTACGTTACTGTATTAGGTGAACATAATTCCACCGTGGAATATAACTATGCTACTATCAATAGTTTAGTTAGATATACAATACGTCATCACGTCATGAACATATCTATCACCATCATTTATATTTACAGCTACTATGAAGCTGCTACATAAGTAGTTCAGTTTATTTCGGATTCAGGTTGAATCAAACAAAAGTAACGAAAGACGACCTTCCTGTTTTACAGTTTGTTTAGTTACAAAATCGTGTTTAGTTTGCTCACGCATACGTTTATCACCTTCTAACTCCACGCCTGTGGCATTGCTTCTATAGTTTGCCATTCAATTTAAAAAATATACAGCATTGGCTCTCTCGAAATTGGTCTCTTTAGTACTAGCCTATTTAATTCTATAATTGTAGGGTAATATAATATCCTCCTTTCTCTCCTTCTCTTCGCCATTTCAGTTCTCACATAAATAAATGTATAAAGATGATGCTTAGAAGTGGCTCAAAATCACAGAAACAGATATATAATTGTATCACCTAAGAAGACCCGTGACATTTGATTATTCTCTACAAATCACATTCAAATTAGATCACATAACTATCATAATCATAATTTTCTAAGAAACTGAATATTTCGGTTAATTAAAACAGGCTTTAGACTTTAGCAAGTGACCTTTTATTTTTTAGATAAAACAGAACCCATCTTTCAGAACGATGTATCCACAATATCCACATCTCTGACGTCATGATTATAAATGCTTGACTTCTCTTATTTCCTAAAAGATCCAAGACCTTTATTGTAGTTTTCTACCACGCATTCATAGTTGTAACTCTTGGCCTGATAAAAAAATATCAATAAAGGAAATTAAACAATGACAGATTTGATTTGCAAAATTTTGATCTTCTCTTATTGGCGGATTCTTCTCATAGTTTCTATAGTAATTACTTTCCACGTTTACTTACTGAAAGCAATTCGTGATTATTTAAAGTAACGTTTTTGCATTTATCAATTGAGAAATAAACACGCGCAAACCTTACAGACTAACTAACTTAACTACGAGCTTATCTTAGTTTAATTAAGCTTAACTCCATAAGTTAATAGTAAATAGGGCGGTATTTTTCAAATGATTGATTAAGGCATTGAATGGACACCGATGACTTCATTGCTCATCCCATTTCGTTTTTTTGTGATCTTCATTGGCGATTTCGGTTCGGCTTCGAGTATTTTTTGCAAAGAACGTTACGATCTGTCCTTCTTTAGAAGTAATTCATAACAAACTACAAACGAATATTGGTTATTCATTACTGAAAGTAATTAGATAGATAGATAGATAAACTCTTTATTGTAACACACATTGACAAAAAAAAGACAAACAGAAACACAAAAGACTTAAAAAATAGTGCCACAACTGGCGGCCTTATCGCTAATAGCGATTTCTTCCAGGCAACCGTAGAATGGACAGGAGTCTAAAGAAATATAAAGGATGGGGTGTTCAAAAAAGAGAAAATATATACAAACAATAAAATATTCAATATTATATACTTATATAATAACAAATAACACATATTACATATAAGTGCAAATAACTATAAATATATATTTAACACATATACATATTATACCTACATGCTATAACGGCAGAAGAAGACAACTATAAACACACGAATTCAACAGCAGATTATTGAGCTATTGAGTTTGAGTAATTACTACACATTAAAATCATCGATCAAGTCTGTACTTTTATAAAAAAATAGATATCCTGTTGACCTGATGATTTGAATAGTGATGCCAATAATAAACAATACATTTTTAGCATCAAATCTGACTTACGTTTCCATTTAGTGTTACTAATTGACATAGAATTCAATTTATTGATAAAAAACATGACGTAGGTAGTTAGGTTTCTGACTATCAAAAAGATAAGGTGAAGTTGTAAGCTTGTATGCGTAATATTCGTAGGTGTCGCATAGAAACGAATCCAATATAAAACATTTAAAAAAACACCAATTAATTACGCACTTACGTATGAAATAACTCGGACAGATATTAGTCATTAGTCATTGCTATTAATTAATTCTCAGACAACTTGTTTGAAATCGAAAAACTATGTTCCAATGATAGGCCAAACTTAGGGGCACGTCATAGCCTAATAGATCTAATTAGCGAAATGTAAACTTAGGTATGTCTGTAATATATAAATACATTAAAACTGATATTGCTATCTTATATTTATTTATTGCTAGGTACCTACATACTACGTACATACATTTATTTATTCTGTAGTAATATTATACATATATATCTGTATATACCTGTTTATGTACATATACTCAAATATCTTAACACTCTTCTTTTCCGTGTCCATTCTGTGAGCTATAACTTGAAGGACAGAATTTCTATGCAGTTTTTACTTTTACCTTCCTTCTCGAGGAAGATTTTTCTCTACGATTATCTAGTTTGAAGCCTGATCATTTCACTACTATTAAATAAAGTTTAAAATGATTACAAACTTATTCCGAAAAGTTTGAAACACAAAGTAGCATATGACTAATACAAATAACTAAATACGGTTTGGTATCGACGTGTACCTACCTATATCCGGATTGCTTTGCATTCTATTTCGAGAGGATTGGGTAGGTGTTCTGAGTCGGTAGTCCAAACTACAAACTATAAGCCGGTTAATAAATGAATGAATAGTTATTTCATGAATTTCTGTAAATAAACGTTGTAGGGAAAACTGCTGGAAATATGCTGAAGGATGATCTAACTAACGGAGTATTTAAATGTGTTATAACTAGTAGATCAAATAATGCGAAATAAGCATTTTGCTATAATGTAGTTTATACATTACATGGGCAAAAAAGTACAAAAACCCTAACCACACTACACTAATAACTAATAACCATCTAATACTACTTATATAAAAGAATCAAAGTTTAACAGTTGTTAAGTCAAACAATGTTTCGATGAGTATTTTATGAGTGAGACGATTTAGATTAGGTATTCTTTAAATTTATTCTGTAATCGAAATAATTCTCAATCGAGGTATCCGCTCTATCTAATGAAGAAATAATTTATAAATAGCTTATATCTTATTATTAATATCTTATTGACACAAGATCAAATGGCCTAACTCTGACCTCAGTCTATTGTGAACACAATCAATGTACAATACATCCCCAATTGCTCATATAAACTACAATCACACTTCTTCATCTACTAATGTTATAAACGCAAGAGGTATCCTCGTTCGGCTGGGCCAATTTGGATGATATTTGATTGTCATTTTGCTAGTTTATGGCAAACAAATAAATTCGATTCTGAGCACTCTACCTCATATCAACATCGATGATGCATAAAGAGGAACGATACTATATTATTTTAATATATTATATTATACTAGAACCAAGAGTGAAACATAGATATTTCTAGCCAGGATCAGATTGTGTCACATAACTTTAAGGGGCTCCACTAGTCGTGGATAAATCTATGTATAATACAGTTACAGACATGTACCTATGTAAGTATGTATTTCAAGAGTACAGTCGTGTCCAAATGGCCTGTCCTCGGTACATCCGTGTCCAGCGCGAGACGCCGTTAAATAAAGCCTGTTTGCGCTGTTACCATTGTTCTCGTTTAACGGGCTTCAAATACTGGTTTCATGTAACGTATATTTACCAAATAGGTTTCTCACTTATCACGAGCTAACAGTTGGTCGCGGCGTCACTCTAGTTTATGGGGGATAAAAATAGCTTGTGTCTTTTGTCAAATTTTATCCTACTTACTTTCCGACTTGCGGTGTGGAAGAGCAACGAACCAACACAATACTATTGTTTTATTCTTAAAGAACATTTTTAGGTTAATCATTTGAATTCAACTGAACAGTTCATACGAGTGACACTAACGTGTAACGGACTTTCAGACTTTTTATGCTCCTGCAAAATTTTACACACAACTTTTAATAATAACGAGCTGGAATAAAAATAAACAAACAAAAACAACAGTACTCGTACTCAGTAATTTGTTGACATTGTTGTAGCTAGTACAAGAGTTCGGCGTTTCCCGCCAACCGATTAACACCGCGTGAACCCGTCCAGCCACATAAAACACCCGCCCACGGCGCCGCTACGTACGCGGTGGAGAGGTGTTGCCTGCACCTGAAATATATACTCACTCTTATTTTCCTTTTTTACCATTTGTTAATTTGTTGGTCTGTGTAGATAGTGAGACAAAGCGGAAAATCATCAGAGATGGTTGTAGTCATGACCCTCAGATATAAGAAATACGACATAAGGAGGGTTTTTATTCGTATGAAAACTTCACGCGATAACGGGAAAAAGGCAAATGAATCTGGTCTAAACTCACATATTTTCACTAATAGAAGCTGCAAAGGTTTCTTTGATTAGCGTTTCATTGCAAATATTTCCGAATTTGTGAAAATCCCTGTTAGCTATTCTCGTGTTTAAAGTTTGCCACTCACAACCTAACTGACTCAACCAAATCCCACACATCTGAGCAAAATTTAGTCCCAAAAAAACGTGGCAGCACAGTAATACGTGTGTGGCCGACGACAGCGCTGCATCCGCGCACTGATTGATCAGCCAATTGCCGTCATTGTCGTGGGAATTGTACCGGACGAGAGCACTAGCAGACTCTTTCTCGCTTACAGGATATCCAGATCGGAACTTTCAATCTGGGTGATTTATAACGTATTCTGATTTAACCCTATGTGTTGTTACACTAGATTTTAAATCCTGGAGTATATTCTAGCCGCTGATAAGCCAATTTTCCATCATTGTCGTGTGAACCGAACCGACCCATTCTACCGATTACAACGTCGCGCGTCGGTAACAGCGGTATATTGCGATCGGAACTGTCAATCAGGACAATACAACTACACCAAATCCGTTTTACCTATAAAACGTTTTAGCCCATGGAATAAGTATAAGGTCCCAACCCTTGACCTAAGGGATATGGGTAACCTTGTATCATGAACAAAACTGCATACGCTAACGTTTACCTTGGTTAGCCCCTACATATAAAAGCTTAATATTTTCGGTCCCTGACAAGTACCTACTGTTCTAATTAAGTCTCTAATGAAGGCCGCATCCAATGAATGTAGATTGTCACAGAATTTGTGAGTAGTTGCGTGGGCGAGGGCCGGCCTTGATCTCATCATCCTAATACGCACCCAATTTCACGGATGCCCACATTTCTTACAAGTATATGTAATACACCTACATACATATACATACAGTATATAATACATATAGATACTGGATAAATGTCTCTCTCTCTTGAGTCGTATTCCTCTTGACTGAGGGTCGTAACTCCCCGCAGACTTGATTCTTTAGGTGAGTTTTCTTGGGATAAATGTACTAATCCATGAATTGTGTCCTGTCACTGAGAAATTTTTCAACCTAGATTTTTAAATACCAAAAAAATCGTCTTTTATCAATTTTTGGGATGTTTCCTGTTTCCCATCACCTGGTAACCTGTATTTTATTGCCCCTTCGTTTCCATTCAAGGTGATATCACATACCTATATGTAGGTGTTTTCACATAGTAGTCATTTATAATGGTACAAATTACAGGCAGTCACGCTCTCTTAGCGAACGGGCTATGTTATTGTTTACAATTACAATGTCTACGCATATGAGTGTATATTTTGTATAGAATAAATTTCTCTTTTCTCCAGTTTTCTTGGATAATGTCACTATCGCGTACACAATAATGTATTATTTCCATATAAAAAATTAAACCTATATAGGTATATCACTTAATATAATACATTTCTATGATGGTTCACATACCTTTTGCAATCTAATTCCATACTGCCTAACAAAATGAAAAGTTCACAAAGTGAAATGTACGAATCCATTTAGCCATTTTAATCAGAAATCATCTAAACATTAGCCGGCGTTCAATCAACAGTGTTGTTCCACAAAGCAAACAATGGCATGGTGTTTGAAAACATTTACAAACTGGCTAAAATAGTTGTGAGTCGCTGAGCGAAGTCACGGTTCAATGAAGATATGAAGAAATAGAGCTTTCTCGTTCTTAGACTACAAATAGATATTCATTAGTTATTGATTTGGAAAAATAAGGAGAAAAAGCCTCATATTAAATATTACACTTAAGCAATTAATTGAGTAAAGCAGTTAAAACTTTCTCTCAAAGTCTTTACGTGTATAAAAGCTACATCTCACCATATCTAAAACAATAGTGAATACATTATTTTTCGAGTATAGATAACTAAAAGCAGCTCATGAAAAGTTTGCAACCACAGTTATTTCTTTTAAGTTTTATGTAATAAGCAGAAACCTCTGACATAGGTACACGAATACATATGTACATTTGAGCGGCTTGAACACTCACACAATGGTTTTCCACTCTCTTATTACTAACGAAAGAAAGCTAGATATAACTCTGATATTGAACCGAATAGGTAAGTGATCAGTAAAGTTGCTCTAATAAGGCAGATTCTCTCACGTGATTCGATCGCGTAAATAGTATAAATTTGGATGTGACTGTGTGGTAGCATGCGACAGTGATCTCGACACATAGCGAGCTGGCTTGAAATGCTGTCGTTATTGGTAACCAATAAACATCGCTCAGTAACATTATGTTATGTTAGCCTTTTCCTTGCCGAAAAAATACCTTTGTCGTATTATTTAACAATAAATAGGTGCATGTTTTTTCTTGGCTGGTTATGTGGATAGTTCGTTAAAAGTTAATTTTCCAAAGCTATTTCAATGCTATTGTGAGTATCGTTCTCGCTGTGTGTCGAGCGCTGCGCACGCGCAGGCGGTGTCCGAGCGGTGGGTCGCAGCCGGCGGCGGTGATGTAAGAGCGGCTGGCTCCGGCGGTGACATCACCGCGCCCACGCCGCCCCCGCCCCGCGCCCCGCCGCTCCCCGCTTGCCGAGAAGCCTTCCGCGCTCGCCTCCTACTGCATTATTACCAAAACATTCTCAAAAAACAAATGAATTTCGTATACAATTTCTATATATTAGCTTCATTGCTACAACTTGCAGCCAAAAGTCAAGAGCTTCGCTTGTAACAGATATCGCTCGTTAACTGCATTGCAGTAGAGGCATGTTGGTATGAGCGCAAGGCGGGAAATCGATCAGCGCGCCATATACCTAAGCACCTCGGGCAATAAGCCCTCAAACTGGGGCATTAATGCCTTTTAGCTCTACAATAAGGTCAAGTTGCACAAGATATCGAGAACGGTGAGGTGGCGCGGTTCACAGGTGACTTGCAAATTCGGTTGGTCGCCTCATATCATTTTAAAATTCAAATTACAGCTCGCTATGGCCCGTCCGTGTTAGAAATGTTAACTTGATCAGCGCTCAATGTTGTCATCTTGTTGGTATGTGCTTAACTTGTGTTTGGACAAATGCTCGCCTGTTTTAGACAGACTTCATTCATATGCTTCTCGGTCTGCTGTGGTAGGTACGTACGGTACATGTATGGGCACAAATGTAATCGCATCATAGTTAAAATTCAATACTCATACTTATCATTATCAAATCTAGTTTCTTGTAAATTCGATTCCGACAAAAGAATGTGGATTGTGGACGTCATTCAATGTTTTGTATTATTCGCTACTGTAATCGAAGACTGACATATTCTATAAATTTTCTACACAGTTCAGAAATGGACATTGTTATTAACAAAACGAAAGAGATACAGTGGAGTTTCACGAAGAAATTACATATAAAACTTGGACAATTCAAGGGACTAAAATCAAAATCTATTTATAGAGAATCTTCTAAAATAGGACCCTGAAAAATGGAAATCAGTGCAGTCTGCTTGAAAGTGTTATGAGAGGTCCAACAGGCGGCCGAGCGGCGCGGTCTTTGAATATTGAAGAGATCTGTCTTGAAATGGACGTCAAGATCATTTAGACAGCGCGAGCTTCGAGCTAGCGAGATGGACGCAGCCGTGCTGAGTGTGAACAATAACAGAGGGTTCAGGAACCACTTGAAGAATGCTGCGAGTGCGATCTGTGCGAGGACCCTGCCGAAGCAGCGGCGCAACGAGCCGGCTGCGAGCAGTAGCGCCAGGCACCACACGTACCCTAGAGCCACTCCTCCTAAGCGGGCCGCCATCCCTTGCCACCTGGAGTCGCGCATGGAGCCCGCGGTCACTCCGCCCTCGCCTCCAGAACAAGAGACACTGCAACATGAGGATATGGACGTGCAGCCCAGCGTGGCCAATGGATCTGTTACACTGAGGGGAAACCTGGCCAGGTGAGTCTTTTTGTTCCATTGTTGGTTTTCGATTTTAGATGTAGGTATCTGCAGGTAAGGTAAAGCAACTAAATGAGATCCAGTGTCCACTATTTGCAAAATGACGTATCGTGAATTGACATTAATTCAAAACATTATCGCTTTTCCTATTGTTTAGGAATGTGAGCTACAAAGTATACACAATACATATGTTAATCACTAATTACGTCGACAATTCTTACAGCAAAATGAGTTGCAACATAATAAAACAATGTTTATTTAATAAAAAGTTGGGATTGGGTCTAAATGTCCTAAGAGTCACCTAATTTGATAAAATGTCGGTTTTTAATCGTTTACAAAGTTGCCTGCTATAAATATTCACTTATAATATGTATTGCCGGATCGGGGAAGGGAAGCTCGCGCTGGCTCGCGGGTCGGCGGCGGGTGAAGGCCTGCCTGGGTCAACAGCACCGCGTGACATCATGCCCCCGGCAATACAATATACTAACATGAATACTTATAACTAGGTAGTTCCTCTGCTGATCCTCCAGTCATGTGTTCTTTACTTACTATCTTGACTTTCTTTCGTAGATCTCCATCTTATATTTATTAAAGCGATAGTGTGTTTGTTGATCTGTTAGTTTATCTTTGCAATGAGGGAAGGGATGGTCTAACTAATCTTTGGCATATTGGTAGGTACTCGAACATAGAAATGCATATATTTTTATCCTTTTCTAATGGATAAAATTACCTATACGTACAGTTGTAGATAGGCTCACTTTTATTTAATACACAATGTATTAAGGTACTTTTTGTTTATTTTTTTGCAAAATCATTATTACGATGCTATCTGCAATGGCAATAAAATAAACACATAACAAGTACATATATTTAACTCTAATGACTAACTATTTACATAAAAATGTGCATAATTATGTTCTCCTTCATATTTTATATTCTACGTAAGTAAATTAATAATATATTATATGTATAATTTAATTCAAACGAGTTAAGTTGTGACTTCCTAATGCGAGTCGCAAAACATAGAAATTAGACATGACCTCATGCTGCTCTGTCACATATTCCTTATAATGCTGTGGCTCATGTGTTTATACGTATGTATGTGTATACTGAGTTACTGCTTACTAATGCATAAGGTCTCTGTATGGTAGTTTTACTACATTGAGACCAACAATTTTCCTTTTGAAATTATTTAAAAAAATAGCCATCCCTTACAAAAAGTAAAGGAAAGAATTTCTTGAATTTCCTAAAGTTAAGGAAGGGTGGTGCATAAGTAGTTGGATTTAACGCGGGGTGATATGTGAAATCGACATTTCATAAATATCAAATAAAATAGAAGTATATAAGATAGAGAATTTTTTTTTCAGTTTATATAATTTTGATTCAGTGTTAAGACAAAAAAAAACGCCAAAACACGATTACGTTTACTTTGCTCGATAGTTTTATTTTTTGAAAAATAGTTCTTTTGAAATATTTTTCACCTTTTTTTTTAACCTGAAATAGGCTTACGCTTGACTACAACTTGCCTGATGTTAAGCAACGTTATAGTCTACGATGTAGCGCGCTTGCCTAGAAGAAACCGGTTTACTCTCGACTTGAAGACCGACAAATTATAGTTCAAGGGGAATAGAGATTCGGGCAAGGAGTTCCACAGTTTGGCTGTTCGCACGATGAAAGTCGAAGCAAAACGCTTGGTGCGAGTCTTTGGAACCTCAACTGTATATCGGTGCCTCCTTGCCGTGCCTCAACTCGTGCGATGGTGAAATGGGGCTGCAGGAATTAAATTATGCAATTCCTCCGCACACTCTCCGAAATGCAACCTGTAAAAAACCGAAAGACTGGCCACCTTACGGCGGTGCTCAAGGCTTTGTAATTTTGAGCTACAGAGTGAGTCTTTCGCGATGAGATTTTTTGCCCGCTTCTCAATTAACTCTAACGCCTCAAGCTGGTACTTGGCAGATCCATCCCAAAGGTGCGAACAATACTCCATACATGACCGAACTTGCGCTTGATACAAGGTCAGCAGCTGTTCTGGAGTGAAGTATCGCCGCACCTTCGAGAGGATTCCCAGCTTCTTGGCTGCGAGTTGAGCTTTAGACTCAATATAGGAGCCAAAGATGAGGGTCGGAGTCAAAGTGACACCTAGCAACTCTAGATGGTCGGTGATGGGCACGGTTACATTACGGAAAGAGGGCGCCAGTAGGAATGGCCTCCTCTTTGCAGAGAAAAGACACGCTTGTGTTTTCGAGGCATTAAACTTAACCAGATTGGCATCGCCCCACTCAGAGACTACCGTGAGGGAAAAGTTTAAGCGCTCGATCATGGCTTCCCTGCAAGACAGGATCTCGGTCGCACTAGCTCTAGCGGTGGACATTTAGCTCTCTACAACAGTGCTGTCATCTGCATACCCAAAGGTACCGGGCTTCAGCAGATCATTAATGTGCAGCAGAAAAAGTGTTGCAGAAAGCACTGATCCCTGGGGAACTCCGGCATTAATCGCCATAAGATCAGACGAGCAGCCATCAACGACTACCCGAATAGATCTATCCCTCAGGAAATCTGATATCCATACGCAAAAACTAGTAGGTAGTCCAAACGATGAAAGCTTGCTGACTAGGCCGTCATGCCAAACCCTGTCGAAGGCTTTAGAAATATCTAGAGAAACTGCCAGGGCTTCCCCGTTTTTTACAAAAGTAGTACAAAAATTTAAGCCAATTTAATTATATCTAATAGATTATGTTATTATTTAGACGAGTAAAAAGCCATAAATATAATATTCTGAATTGCTGATTTTATACGACTTTTTTTCGTCAAAAAAGTATGCAAAACTGCTCAAATTGTGCAAAATTTTTAGCGTGTGGACAAGACTCGTCGGCCGGAGCTATGCGCGCGATGCTCGCCCTTGCTCTGGAGTTGCATGCAAAAAAGCAACTGTAGGCATTTTACCAAGCGCAAAGCGTTTTCAGGTGAAATATCGTGGCCTTACCTTAACGTAGGTAAGGTACGTAAAGTGTGTATGTTTTAGTTTCCGGCCCAGCGAGGCATGATTTATTTGTTTATGTAACATGTAGCGCGATTATATTCCTTTTCGATATTGACTAATCTTATTTATTGGATATATATGTACACTCATAGATATTTATGTACATATATTGTAATATCATAACCATCATATTGTATTTTTGAAGGATGGTATTGTCTGCCATTGGCTCGTTGGTTTTCAAGTCATGCTATTTCAGCCAACAAAATCACAAAGTTTATGTATTTCGATACGGTGATAAACTCGAAATAAGCTATATAAATGACGTGGGCTCTAAGCAATAATTGTAAAGCAACACGTCACAATGCCCTATCTGAAAAACTATAGTCGATGATGTAACAGTAAATGATTAGAAATTGAAACGACATTCTTTTGTTTTCAAATATGCATAATTTTACTAGTGGATGCCCGCGGTGTTGCTAGTTTTGCCCCAGGATAAAAATAGCTTATGTCACTCTCAGTATTATGTAGTCATACTAAAAATCACACTGAAGTCGTCACACCGTTACCCAGTGAAAACGAAACAAACAAACCAATAAATACATTTGGCTTTGTGTAATTGTATGATTTATTTTGCACATAATATGATCGTATGATTGCGTGTTAGTTGTTTTTATATTCATCCTACATATACCGCATCAAGTCTTAAAAGTATTAAAATGCAAAAAGCAAGATGGAAAATAATTGGCGAAACAAAGCATCATTATTTTTAAAATATAAGGCGTTCATTATTTATAATATCTAATTTGGCGAACATGACCTCACACAGCGAGCACCGAAACAGCTAAGTAACACCGTTATATACCAGGAAACCGAGAAAGCATTTAACTTGCCGATCACGATATTGTTTGTTTTTAATAATTCAATTAAAACGTGAAGCTATGATCAGATTTCTGTTTAAAAAGCTTATAATTATCGAAGTATTTTTTTATTCAATTGCCATTATTCAACTGAATTTGGACAAAACGGACAGTTGTCCTCGAGAAATCGTATTAGAGCAAACTAGTATTTCATATCACTACCCAATGTACCCATCCCCTAATCTACTGGATTAGTGAATATTGATTTGGCATCCTCAATAACTATGGAAAAAACTTGACCGTACTATAAGTAACATAGCATATTGCATATTGTCAATATTGTACATCATCATGAACCGTTAAATTGTATTTTAATAATCAATTTAGTTATCCAATCTACGCTATCAGCAATCTCGACATTGCCTTCAGCTGCCAAACCCAAACACCTATACTGTTAGAGTTAATAATAACGTCGATCTCGGCGGGTGTTGTTTGCGATCAGATGCCAAATGCAACGCACATCAATGCACGAGCTGACAGGCGGTAATGCACTTGTGTATCCAAATTGACTGTTAGATTTTACTGTTGACTACAGTTTTCCATCTATGACTTTACAGGCAGTAGGGTGGTTCACAGATTCTAAAAGGTTTTAGATCATCATCACATCCATGATCTATCAAACATACAAATTCCAATGGGTTTTACAACGCCACTCGCGTTTTCGGATGAAAACTTATCGAATTCCGAAACACCCTGCTTGAAACACCCATGTTATCTTGTGTGTCGTTTAAAACTAAGGCGGGAGTCGAATCCAATGTTACTGTGATTGTATCCTATTCAGCAGTAATTTGAACTTTTTTAGATGCAGTGTAAATCTAAACGATCTATCACTGACATTCTAGTTAAATGAATAGAGGGGACGTCATAGTAGATTTATATGTTTTGGACTCGTCATATTGTAACGGGAAGAGGAAAAAATAGTGCTACATACGATAACGGTGTTTGTGTTTCATTTTGAATTGCGATAACTGTACTGGATTGAACTAAGAAGACCTCCCAGGCATTGAACAGTTTGGGCAAAGTCCAATGAAAAATATAAGTCAGTAGGAATCCTGATTTTACATATGTTTCGGTATTTTACGTAAAGCATAATATATTTTTTTACCCAATTGTAACGATAGAGAGTTATTTTCTAATTAGTTCGTTTCATGTGCAACTATAAATTGTGTTACAGTTGCATCAGTGGACATTAAAAATAAAATGACTTCTTATTTTCTAACACTAGATCGTAGACTACTAGATAGCCTATGGCAAGTAATGAAGCCTAAGCCTATCCACCATAAAAATATAAGTGAAAATTTTATATTATCATAGATTTACAATTTCATGGAGACCCTAACCGTGAACCGTGCGATTGTAAACGTCTCTGGCCGCTTCGCCATGACATCACGGTGTATTTTTGTACTTGGTCGGCCACAGAGTATACAGCAGTAACCGGGTCGTAAGCACGCGCTTTTCGTCTGTAGTAGCCGCAGAACAAACACGCCGTTGATAGGTCATGGTGGTGTTTGAGAGGCAAATAATTACGCACCACTCGGCTTTAGAGAGCTCTCGTCATCGTTTTAGAAGGTTCTCTTTTAAATATTCTAATTGAATAAATGAATGATTTATATATTTATTTGAAAGATTTAGTTTGTAGGTAGCTGATATAATATTAGATCAAAAGTAATATACAACGACTCAATCTAAACTGAACTACTTTATACAAAAACTTAACTTTAAATATACATATATGTTAAGTATTAGAAAATGCACATTAAGTGCTACATAGGTACTAATTAAGAGTAAGTAACGAATATTGTTGATAAAAATGAATCTATTTAAATGTTAATTAAGAATAAATTATAATAATTTGTAAACTATTTGAAAATATTGAAAATGTAATTATGTTTATAATATGTAAGTATCTGTCATTTCATCACATTTCAAATAGTCATCTAAAGACATGTATTTTTTATCCATGTCAGAAAGTACGATCTGTCCACAAGATATTATCTCCTACAATACGATATCAAACAGTTATCGATGCACGGCAAGTAGATACCGCACGATGTATGTACGTATAAGATATTGTTCGGTGGATAAGGAAATAATGAGAACCATCTCTTCATAACGAGAATCATTTCCTTATACATATGTTATTGTACATACAACATATAGATTAATGGTACCTTCGGATTGTCTGATTTACACCGGTACCTCTTCCTGCCGGTTTGGCACAAGTTTTTTTGCATGGTGATGATAAATGGCATTCTTGAGATTTAATCACGTGCAATCTGATTCTTTGAATTCCTTTCCGTTGATTATTTAAATTACTTTTTAAAATGAAAGAAATTATTTGGTGACTCATAAATTAATATCATTAGGTTTTGCATGTGTCTTCCGTGGAAGGACTTGGGCGCCCACCACGTTGTATCTGCCCAAGAGAACTCCCCTAACGAATTAGTTCTGCGGGGGAGTCACGACCCTCAGTCATGAGGTAATACGACTCAAGAGAGAGAGAGAGGTTTTGCATCTACAGCTCTTTTTATTCCACTCTTGGGTATATGTCTTATACCTTTATATGTGTCATCAGGTTTTATCACATTAGAACTATTATGGAAAACAACAAAAAACTGTGAGTTTGTAAGTCATGTTTAATGAATTATCACCTAAGGAAGCAGCTCCGGACGCTACAAAACACCTCACTTAAATCGATATAAAAATAATTATGTAAGTTTCGTGTGACCTAATAGAAACAAACTAAACATGCTCGAATTACATTTTGAACCGATTGACTTCTCCGAACCTAACCCAAAAAATGTAGTCACGTTTGTTTACAGATCTCATTACAGAGTAAAGGCAAACGACAAAGGAAACATAAATAATGGCGCAAGAGATGAATGATGTGTGACGCATGTTTCACAGAAGAACCCAGGAAGGAAGCGCTGGATTCTGGACCTGGGCTGTAGACGTGATGAGTAGACTCTGTGATAAAATAAATGTATTGTGCAGTTGGTGACAAATTGAATGTTGGGAAATTAAATTGTTATGTTTATTACAGTGGCATGCTCTATATAACTGGTACTCTGTGTGCTGTGCTGTAAGTAGCAGATATAAATAATACACATACTTTGCATTCTCTCAGACGAAAAAGAAATGTGGAAAACGTTTAAGGGTGCTGCGAAGCTTAAAGGAACAAACTGCGCGGCTAATGTATGCAATTTTGAAGAAAGGGAAAGAAACGAAAGAACTAAGTATGACGAGAGTTTTTCTATTTTTAGATGTCATCGTATAGAAAAATAAACATTCTGACAAAAAGTTGTTGTGATTAAAATTAAAAGCAGTACTTTTTAGCAGTATTTAATATTAAAAGCTCGTGTAAAAACTATACATATTCCGTGTGTCGGCCGGGTCGGGCTCGGCAAATATCTCACCCGGCTTGGACCGCTGCCAGCTCTGATCTCATCACTCATTTCGCATCCACAATGAACTTCTCTGCTAATTACCTACTCTTATTGCATGCAGCTTTATTTTATCGCTCACTAGTGGGTGCTCGCGGCTTCGCTCGCATTTAGAAGTAAACTTGCATCCCCTATTTCACCCCTTTAAAAGTGGCATTTCCAAAAACCCTTTCTTAGCAGATGCCTTCGTCATAACAACCTGCATGTTAAATTTCAGCCCGACCACTCCAGTGGTTTGGGCTGTGCGTTGATAGATCACTATGTCAGTCTAGTCAACTTTGAGTTTTATATATTTAGAAGACTAGTGGATGCCAGCGGCTATGCTCGCGTTGTTAGGTAAAAGTAACCTATGTTATACCCTGGACCGTATATTTTCACTATACCGAAAATCACGATGATCCGTAGCTCCGTGACAGCGTAAATACGAAATAACCCAGACAAACAAATACACTCTTGCATTTGTATATTAGTATGATAATAACATTAATTTATTTAATTATTATATGATTTTTGTGAAAAAGCTTGTAGAGGTTATGTGTGCTTTGATTATGTTTTTTGTTCAGCGCAGATGTGCATTAATTTATAAAGCTTGTAATAAGATTACTTTGTTAAAAATGTTGCTGTGCATCGAAATTATTCGAGATCAAAAGAATCTAGTAACAATTGCATTTTCAAAGATTTTTGTTTTTTCTTTCTTCTAGATTTCACGTTGTGTGACTTCTTTTTAACGGTTGACCAATAAATAAACCAATGAATAGACATATCACACAGCGCCATCTAGCTCTATACCACCCCATACTAAGCTTACGCTTGTATCATGGGTACTAGGTAACGGATATAATACATATATACTTTTTGTTAATACATACTTCCCACTCCCTTGCTCTTCGGTCACCGGACAGGCTTACTTGCAGCATCCTATATGCAAGAAAGCACTTTATGGCAAGTCGTTTACCGCGCAGGCTGTTCTACTTTGGAATGCCCTGCCACTTGACATCAAAAAAGCTCAGTCAATTGATAGCTTCAAGAGTCAAGTAAAAATTGGTATCTGTCGTCATTACGCTGATATATGTAAATGCTATAATTTAACTGCTGTCGCTACGTATTATCTACATGTATATGTTTTGTATTATACATATTTTAACACTATATATTAGTTTATGTTTGTACCAAATATGTATAATATGTATTAGGATGTATGTCTTTATGTTTATGTACATTATAATTATATTTGTGTATATTATTCATCCTATCGCATCTATTTCTGTTGTACACCACGTCCTTTATAATCATTTATTTATTCCTCTCCATCCAATGGATGCCTGGAAGAGATTGCTTTTAGCAATAACTTGTGGCACTAGAGTAATTTATGTATTTTATATATTAATTTTGTTATATATGTGTGTGTGACAATAAAGAATTATCTATCTACTTATTGTACATAGAAACGATCAGACTCAACACAAGTAGTAGTCAACAGTATAATACTTCTGCGTAAGTCTAGAAGCATCGCCTACAAGTCGTTATTGTAGGCCTTCACAGAAAAGTACAATCAATTCAACTCAATTATAAACAAGAGCTGTAATTAACTTGCACTGGATACCTATTTGTGCTAAATAAACCAGAGTTGACAAGACAAGGAAACAAGACAATTAGTCAAGCAAGGCAAACTAGGTTCATGCTTAATTTTCCAAGCGGCTGCTTTTAATGAAATAATAACGGTCTACCTACACGCAAGAAAAACAATCTGAATGACTGAAAGTACCTATGTATGTCGTAGGGCATACAGGCCTATCAGCTAATCGTGTTGTAACTGAAACCAGTAACAAAAATGGCGGATTCACAATCACAACATATTGTATGGGAAATGCTATTTCGGACAAAAATAGTTTAAATAGGACGAAATTATGGAGTAGAAATAAATTGCAACTAACATTTTTTTCCAGCTATCTATGAGTTTACATACATCATCGTTTCTTCACCTAAAAAACATACGTAATGCAATATGTCCAGCAGAGATATTTTCTGAGCGTTAACTTATTAGTTAAGTGGTTAAGCGCAAAATCTTCCAACCAAAGAAGCTCAAACTGACATCTGTTCTATCATCCTCATTTTGGGCATCTATGATTGGCGGTCTTTTACCACCCACAACTCTTCCCCGTGAGAATGTTAGTTTGTAGATTATCCGTGTGACCAATGTCTTCTTGGAATGTGACATTAGGATGTTAGTCATACGACTACACCTAATGTGTTTCAAGGGTTGAAATGTGCCATGACTAATGTTTTGTTCAGTTACCTCTCCTATTATGGCTCGTAACGTGGTTTGGTTCGTTCACTAGTTTTATTTAGACGTATGTGTTAACTGTAGTTTGTTTTGTACTTATATAAATTCTTTGTGATACAAATTAATCCTGCTTGTAAAGCCTTTTCGATTCCCTAATTCGGCTTATCTAAGTAAGTGTGCTACGTGATTTGTAAACAAACAGTCAAGCTTAAAATAAAACTTTTATGAAAATCGGTGAACAACATTTGCAAGTTTTATTAGGACTCTAGGGGTTAATAAATATTTAGGGACATAACACACAGCGCCATCTAGCCCCAAACCACCCTTAACTAAGCATACGCTTATACGTTTCCTCAAATACAAAGTTAATAGAACCCTTTGGTAAAGTTATAGGCACATAAGGAAAACTGTACTGTAACTCAAATGCGGCGAAAATCTATACTAATATTATAAAGCTGAAGTTTGTTTGTATGTTTGATTGTTTGAACGCGCTAATCTCAGGAACTACTGGTGCGAATTGAAAAATTCTTTTTGTGTTGGATAGACCAGTTATCAAGGAAGGCTTTAGGCTATATAACATCACGCTGCAACTAATAGGATAAGAAACAATAGAAAATGTGGAAAAAACGGGGAAAATTATTCATCTTTGAGGGCTTCCGTTGCATGCGCTGCGAAAACGGTTCAAGATATCAAAAAAATGTGTATAAAAGAATTATTTCTCTTGAAATAATTTACAATATAATGTTGTACTCTTAAAGTTTATAGTAAACGTCACTATTATAAGCGGTAATATTACATTTATTAAGTAAGTTTTTGAATTTAGTTAAGTTGTGATGAAATATATCTAGTTTAGTTCTTTCTTTTTTTGTAGTATATGTCTATGTTTTAAGGTTAACTCACTAGAACCGTTTTTATAGTAATAACTATTCCACGCGGACGAAGTCGCGCGCATCAGCTAGTATATTATATAAGCACGAGTGAATCCCGCTTAATTATGTATATGAGACAAATACTGGTGACCTGTCAAAAGGTTATCTGCAAGTCAAGATCGATCTGTCTCGTCATTTCTCGTTTAACCAATTACAGACTCACAGAAAACAAATATACGTTCCTACTTAGCTACGCTCGCTTGTTAATTCTATTTTATAAGAGTCATAATATTTATATACTCCGTAAATAGTATTACCATTTATCCTCGATACTATACAAAGGAACCGTTTCTTTGACCAGATGTCATGATCGATCCAATTATCAACCAAAAACTTACAATGACGACATGTGTCAATAGTAACGGACGAATCAGCGAATAGATATAACTCGTGATATGTAACTGACCTATCACGTGAAGTCCATATTCGTGTTGGATAATTTTCCACCCAAGGAGGCGTCTTTATGTATGGTATCACTGCTCCATTTTATATACCTAAAACCTATATACATATTATGTATGACAGCAGCAGTATTTATCCGGCGTTGACCGATGACTGAAGTTGACTTTAATGATGAATTTATTATTTAAACTGGTGATATTTATGATGTGCTTCATGTGTTGTCGTAACCGTTCGATGCGCGAATGCAACTGTGATTTGGGACATATTCTCTTTGATAAGCTGTCTCAGTAAGTTATAATACAAATGTCCCGGAATAATGTAACCCTCCTGGACTCGTCGGTCAATGCCGAATCCAACCTATTTCTATACCGTCTTATACCTTCCATTACAGGTATGCCTTTTTGCCACCATGTCACTTGTGCTGATGTAGCTTCAGGTGACTTGCTGATTAAATACTGAACCATCCAGTGCAAAAAAGTACAAATAACTAATCTTTCCAATATTTGTGAGTTAATGGTCTGCCTAGGCTTGGTTTGAAAATAACTGATCTTAATAAACTTTTCAAACAGCTATTAAAAAAGATTTGTTATAAAAGACACCTCTTATCAAAAGCCACCCAGTTCACGTGGGAAATTACATCATCGGCGTATCAAACAGTAACCTGAGTTGCAATACCTTGCACTGTAACTTGATCCTTTATTTTGTCTGCAATCTGTCTGGGAATGCACGCGATTCATTCGCCTACGTATTATTATGTTTGTCATAAATATTTTTATATCATATAATAAACCAAAAGAGGGTCGATAGTTTGTACATTGAAAATATTCGAAAAAAACATGATGCCTACAATTCATAGAATTTTGTCTGTTTATTTAAACCTGCATCACGCCAAAACGGCTCAACGAATCATCATGATTTTTGGTATGAAGGTAGGAATGGCATCGGCCACTTCAGTTTTATTCCGAAATAATGCAAGTGAAGCCGCGGGCGTCCACTAGTACCTAATACCTTTAGTGTTTGCACAGGAATGCTCTGTCATCCGATAGTTTGTTATTCCTTTGGCGTATCTCTTCTTTGATAAGTATTTGGTTCTCACCGAGACATTCTTGATGTAGGTCGTCATCATAAGTAGTCAGCACAGGAAGCTTTTGTAACATTTTTGTAACGAGAACTGTGTTTGCCTGCGTAGACACGGACTCCCCGAGAACTGTATTAAAATGTAGTGGTCTTGAATTTAATATTAGTGCTTCAATGTAATGTACATAATATTGATGCTTTCAGTATGTGCTACGTTATTAAACGCGACCGCGACGAGATATATTATGAAAGCAACATTGAAATGTTATAGTTATACATGTATTTACCCTTAATCGCGAAATCACGCAAATATTCTACAATCAAATCTTAACAAAACCATGTACCTAATGAGTGTACAAATTGTAAAAACACATTGATGAGTGTACTCTGAAGTAGTTGTTACCTGTGATACTAGTATTTATACTGTGATTGGATCACACCACTCATCGCAGTTTGCCGCCAAGCGTCTAACAATATAAAGGGCTCTTATCGGACTTTTTCTGTTAGTACAAACAAAATGTGTGGTGACAGTGTGTCTTTTACTGATTACTAATAGGTTTCGTGTTGTGTCTTTGATATAGGAAATAACTGTTTAAGTGTTTCATGACATCTACATGATTGTGTTATAAGGAAGTTTCGGCAATATGAATATGAACATGTATGTATGGGTGGTTTTATCACTCTACGCTGTAATATGTTGTTGTTCTATGCCATGTTCCCAATTTTTGGGAAGAGCTTCCAATCCAATCATAAACACCATTGACTTGCGAATCTGATCCTACTTATATTGAGTTTCTGTTGATCATAACCTTGAAACGATGATAAGTGATATTCCACTGACTCCTCTTCGCTGAGTCAGAGATAGCAGTGGAACAAACTAAATATGCCTCCAAAGTTATCATATGCAAAGAACTGGCGATTTTTCGTTCTGTAGTTCAAGCCTTCTACATCCTAGACTCCAGCTTAACATCAGGCGAGCTGTCGTCAAACGTAAACCTGTCCCGTGTTAAAAAAGATAGCCAATACTAAATGCTTATTGTGTGTTGTTGCAGGGAGGTGGCGAGTGCCTGGGAGTGCCGCGTGGGCCCGCCCGACGAGGCGGCCGCCGCGGACCGCGTGCAGAGCCTCTTCAACGATATACAACTCTACCCTACTAAGACGCAGGGTGAGGATCTGTTTTTTATGCCATCTATTTGTTAATGAAACTTTTAGTATATCTACATTCATAAATCATGCAAGCTGACAATTACGAGCTTACATTTTTTTCCTTTGGCTATAAGTTCTTTGAAATCTGATGGTTGCTAAAGACTTCATCCCTAATTTTTTGATAAGTTTGGTGACTCTACTAGATGGCTAGTAGTCTTGAAAGATAGAATAAAAGCTTTGTCAGTAATGGTCAGAATCTTTCGGGAACCATCAAATTATTACACTTTTACGCTTACACACAAATGCTTACATTAGGTTCGACTGTCTATAAAACTCTTTGAAACGTACTATTACTACGTAGTATTTTGTAATTAGCTAGTCCTTTCCAACAAATTCAGCTACAAGTTTAGTAAGTATAGGTAACATGGCATCGTTTTTTTATCAACGAATGATGTAAGCAAGCTGATAGCGAACTGTTGTTGTTGAAGTGGTCTTGTTGTCATTGACTGAAATAGTTAACGTATGTACATACTACACATACATGTACCTACTTATTTCATAATTGCCGGCCTTGTGTATGATACCAGTAGTAGTAGTACGCGCTTGTTTTAACAATTTTAAACACGCGACATGTTTAACACCTATAGCCTAGTTAATATACTTTGATACGTAGCTAGCTATACTCGGATCGACACAGTTTAAAGACAAAACATGGTTTAATTTAAACTATGACATAATGAAAAGGAAATTTAAAAGGGGTCATTGTCCTCGATTACTCATTGTCATGAAATAAATACGATTAGGTCATATACCTAATGGTAATCGTTGCTTGCAATATTCTCTATGGATATAGACACGGTTATGCAAAAAAAAAACAGAAATACTATTAGTCCAGTCATATCCTATATTTTTGTTTAAACTGGATAATTTTCCGTTTCTTTTCATGACTCGTTGTCATTGTAAGATTAGGAATTAATGAAACTACACTAACCACTTCTTTAACAACAATTATGTAACATACGTCTTCTTTCAGCACAGGCATATTATATCACCTTGTTAACCGAGTATTACACAATACACATCTAGACATGTCGACTACTACACCGACTCCCGGCAGCTAGGTACAAGTAGGTATGTAGGTAATCATCACTGTGGTATAATTATGACCGGCCAGCTGCGGGTTGATGAGAGGATGACGGAGTCATTGACGGGTCACTGATTGACTGAGCGATAACACATGACGTCACCTCCTGAATCAGTCGTTCAAATGTCGATACGCCTGTTGAGATCGCGTTTGTTCTTTATTGCTTTTGATCCTTGAGGAAATTGATCTAGCACGGTCGGAGCCTTCGATCTGTTCTGCTGTTGTCGGTTTAGATTGCCTGTGTGCTCCTTATGTTACGCTATTTTGTCTTGTTTCGCTTGCTTGTTTTTTTATTTAGTTGCTTCTTCGAAATCATTGCATCTTCTTTTATATGAACAGGTTCATTAGATGAAACCAAAGTATGACAGACTATGAGTTTCGTATTCGTGATAACAACTATAAAAGTTGACTTACTTCTACTACGCTACAAATCATCGACGCAGTTTCTAATAAATAAATTGCTATTTCATTGCATCCACGCTCGGGTTGTGAATAAATAAAACAATAAGCTAAAGTATGTTATGGCATTTATAATGACACGTACCAATCGCACGCCTGTGCCAGTTCCGCGTTGTACAAACAACTTTGACCTTTGCCATAGCATTTATTCTGTTCCTTTGCTTATTGCGAAGTCGGAGCCACTTCGTCTGAGGATATAATATCAATTTATTGCTCACATTGTTCTCCGTTTTAGATCAGCGTTCAACCGGCAAGCTCTAGTACCGCAAATCATGATCTAATGATATTATGCACGTAATTTGGTTTGAATCATATAATGCCATGTGATTTGATCAGAATAACGTCAGATGATTACATATTGGAAACCGTTACTTTGTTCTGCAGAAGGAGTTATAGTAGGCGGGCGTTTGCAACAGAGCCTGATCAAAATATACGTAGTATATCTACAAATATTACATAGGACAAAAGAGTTGGGAGGATATCCAGTATTTACTATAAGATAAAACTGTACACGGCGTACAGTTTCATTCTTCCTCCTGTACGAAGAGGCTGCCTGGTTGTACATTTTATTTACTTTTTACCATTTTAATATCTATAACAAAATAATATGAAAAATATTACTAATCCTCTGTTGCAATAAATATCGTTATTTACTTACCACTCGTATCGCGGGAAACCCACATGAAATTTGCGACATGCAGATTACATAAACTCGAGACTTTTCTCCTCTCTAATATCACAGCAAATTCGAGGCCTAAGGACGACTAACGTAAACAAAAGTAGATATTCCTAGGCACTATACATATTTCGAGCAACTATCGACATCTTATCGCAGATACAAGGACGATAGTGATAGTTATCTCTATTTTTATCTCCTCTTTTATCTTATTTTCGTTTCGTCATATTTATCTTAGAGCACCGTAAAGAATCGTCATTCATTCATTCGTTTTAGTGTCGAATGCTGATGCCTGTTGCCTTGAGTGGCTAGATAACGTAAACAGCTGTGTTTAATTGTGCAATGGCAAATAGTTCAAGTGACTTTTGACAGTGGCTACAATATATTGCTACCATGTGGTTGTGTACGGTTAATTTCGCGAGTGACTCGTGTGCTTCATTGCTACCCGCGGCATTATTTTATCTCAAAGGTATGCTCGTGGACTTCTAATAACGCCTGTCATAAATGGATTTATTGGTGGACATAACCTTACCGTGTTATGGTCTCTATTCCGTTCTATTTATTTACAGTCTATAAATTTTAACTCGGCAATCAACACGTTGGGCACTTAGTTAGCTGATGTCAATTCGTTTTTATCGTTTGTTTACTGATAGCACATAAAATGCCATTTTGTACATTGTTGTTAAAAGCTTTGATTTATTATAGTGCTGTTTTATGTCTGACATCCCTGACTCCTAATCCTATTAAACTGTTTTTTTAGCTTCTTGCTTTAAAATAATTTAAACTCATGGCGGACGGACTTTCTTGTTTTCTTTTTTTTCGTATCGACATCATTCTTTGCGCATTTGCCAGTACCTTACAGTGTTAGCTTCAGTGACACCTCCGTCTTTGCTCGTGTTATTTTCCATTGTTGTTTTTGTTCGCTCTATTTGCTACGCTCATCAATTGATGCCTTTTAAGACCGACCTACGATCTTAGATTCTAATGATAAGTACATTTAGTTTTTGCTCTTCTATTTTTTGTTTAGGTACGAATTTAACATACTTTTAATAGGTATCTTATCTTCTGATTCTACCTGCTTGTTAGTTTTTGTGATGTTATGTAAGTATTTTAGGGTTGCTTTGCTAAACCAGATTTCTTATAAACTACTTTAAATTGGACATTTTTTAAAGAAAAAAACTACGTATTTACTTAACATATTAATTAAACACTTGAGACATCGCTTGGATCTTAATTACTGATACTAGTAATTGAAAACATAACGTTCCAATTATCTTCATCTGTTTGAAACATGGCAAGATTAATAAGCGACTAACTTGAAACCGAAGAAATCTCCTCATAATCTTTATATCACCAAAAAAAACAGACGCTTTAAAATGAAAATCATTTGGGCATCATAATCTTCATACTACCCACAAAACACATAAATGTACATAAAACACTTTTTACACTTTGGCAATGGTAGGTCTTTGACCGTGCGAAGAGAGCACTGAGCAGCCCTGGACACTGGACAGGTGCGCGTGCGCAGTGATCTCACCGTTATTGCTCACTGATGACCAATTACCACGAATGAGTTCACGACACGAATCCGATACAATGACCATGCTGTTCTCATGCCAGAAAGAAATATGGCCGCTAGATTTGGATCGAGTACTGTGATAGATGGGAAACAATATTATTAGTATAAATGTTTTTTTAAATTGATATGTAGTTTGGAAGATACAATAATTTTGTACCGTCTCGATCTGGTGATGAAGCCGGAAGGAACTGGATCTCCATAAGATGTTGTAATGACTTAGGTGGTACTTTCACTATAGGCAGGTCTGATAATGGAGCAGATAGATAAGCCTAAAGCGAATTTCAGTATTTTTTAATATTTGTTTGTCCTATTCTAAAAGATACGACTATAAGACGCGATTGACGCACTATACCATTTCACTTATACACATATTTGGATTGAATTAAAGATTTTAGGATATACATATATTTATACTTGGTTGTTTCGACACTGACTAATGCAGTAATTTGATAGATCCATCAGTCGACCTGTTCGAATGAGTGTGAGCTTGACGCAGGTCGTGTGGGTTCAAAACTCGACCGACCCCGAACTCTGGTTTCGGGTGAATTTTGTTATTCGATGCGCGAGCGCAGCGGAATTGTTCACGTTATCATTGAAGACGATATTTACTTATTTATAATATCCTGAAATAGTTATTTATGAATCGGCGCCAGTTAGTTTAGAATATTAAATGTGCCATAACATTAGAAAATTAGAAAGATATAGATAAAATGCATTGATTTTATGAATCTTTCTTGAAGCACTTATTATTGAATTACGTCTGGAATAGGGTAGAAAATACTCAGATGATCTTTTACTGCGAGCTATAAATCCTTAATCGCAGCTGCGTACTGCTTTAGAGTTTACTATAGCTATGCGTAATTTATTATTGCAAAAAGGTTTTTTAATACGTTTGAAGGAAAACATCCGTGTTTGTATCGGAAGCTACTCCATGCTACTTGTTAGGTAATATATAACTAAGTACGTGACGTCACAAAACAATTGTAATATCAGAACAAAGTGATGTAATTGTTATTAATTATTCCACGATTCACGTTCTGTAAGTTGTGCGATTTGTAATTATATTGGTACCTCGTTATATGTCGATGTAATTGGCTTTGTATTTTTTTTTTAACTTGAACGCGTTTGCACTTGGCCATAGTTTACTTGATAGCAAGCAAAGGCTATATCTTTGAGTAACTCTTTCAAAACAAGTTTCATTGGGCTTAGTCAGTCAAATGAATTGCTATTAAGTAATCCATCCATTTAACATAAAATACTTTTATTTGAGACAATATAAAACTTTTCTCTGTACGTTGATTTTTATGAGTAAACCGGTTTCTTCTAGGCAAGCGCGCTACATCGTAGACTATAACGTTGCTTAACATCAGGCAAGTTGTAGTCAAGCGTAAGCCTATTTCATGTTAAAAAAAATAAAATAAAAAAAAATAAGTACATATAAGTTTTCCCCGTAAATAAAAAGGTGTTAAATTAATTGTTTGGGTTGAAACAAAAGCCGTCAACTTCTAAGTAAATATCTATGTACCTTGGTTCTTAACTTTCGTGTAATTTGCCATCAATCAAGCTAATCAATTGATATTTTTAAACGATAAAATTTCTTTCAGTCAATTTCAATTTGCAACTATGCTCGTTTTGTCTGTTTGCACTTGTTTTATTCTTTCTATATTACTACTATTACTAGAAACTTTATTAAAATAAATAAAATAAATGTCATTTATTTCAGACTTTGAGTCCATACACATTAAAGAGATAAGATGGTGCAGTCGAGTCGGGCAGCTACAACCCGCAGGATGCTGTTAGTGCTGCCTCGGACGCGGCTGAGCATCGAGGTGGCCCGTTTGCGGAGTACGGCGTGGAAACCATCTACCCTTGCATCCGCAAACATCCCCGACGCACTGCAGCGCCACGGCAGCCCCAACAGCATCCTGAACGCGTTGTTGTATTGCACTCGTAGCGCGTTGATTGCCTTGAGCGTATATGTGGCCCACAGACTGCACGTATAGAAGGACTGACAAAATGCTCTGAATAATGTTAGCTTTACTTCTGCCGTACATCGTGCAAATCTACGAGCCAAGGCTTTTTGAATTTATTACTATAACTAGTTTTACTATGCAGTCACTATTATAAATCCTGGAAGAGATTACTTAAGGTAATAAGGCCGCCCACTTGTGCATATATTTATAGTTTAAGTACTTTTGATATTGTTAATTTATTTTAGTGTTCAATAAAGATATATTGTACTGTATAAATAGGACACTATGTTCAATCCTTATACTTCTTTAAGTGGCACGATACCCAAGACACGTATTTATACATTTTTATAACGTTTAATACGAGTTTACAATCGGATAAAATTGCCTTTGTTATCTCGGATCAACTCGTAAACACGTTGTGTGGTAATTGTTCGCTGGAATTATTCATTTCATCGGTCAGATGAGGTGTTACTTACAGTCGTGCTCGAGTTTAATATGCGTAAATCTATACTAATCTATATCTATACTAATATTATAAAGCTGAAGAGTTTGTTTGTTTGTTTGAACGCGCTAATCTCAGGAACTACTGGTGCGAATTGAAAAATTCTTTTTGTGTTTAATAGACCATTTATCGAGGAAGGCTTTAGGCTAAAATAACATCACGCTGCAACTAATAGGAGCGAAGAAATAATGGAAAATGTGGAAAAAACGGGGAAAATTATTCAATTTTGAGGGCTTCCGTTGCATGCGCTGCGAAAACGGTTCAAGATATCACAAAAATATGTATGCAAGAATTATTTCTCTTAAAATAATCTAACAAAATGCCCCCAACAATATAATATGTCTATCTTTTAAGGTTAACTCACTAGAACCGTTTTTATGGTAATAACTATTCCACGCGGACGAAGTCGCGGGCACCAGCTAGTATAAAAATATACTCTATTCTGTATAGTTGTAGTGTTGTATACGTACTAGACATTTATTATGTTATCGTTTACCATATGAATGAATTGTGGTCTAAATAAAACCATTTTCATATTTAAAAATGCAAATCTAAAATAATTAAAGCAATGCTTTTAAAAAGTCGGGTGGTACCAATGACTTTAAAGTTAATTTGAAGTAATTATTATGTATTTACATACATATTTCTGACACAAGAAAAAATCCTTGCGGTAAGCTATGGGTACAAAACCGAGATTATCTCTCCGATATACATCTGTATACACTTTGGACCAATATTTTTTAAATCAGAATACTTTGCCTCAGGCAGTTTCGTGCGGCTAAACTACGTCCTTCAGAAAACCTTCGTAATATTATTGAAAGGTTCGCCGACAAAGTTGCCTTGTCGTGAGACTCGGCAGCCTATATACATATTTGACCTAGCTCGGTATATTGTCATAGTTTTGCTAAAGTTCTATAACTAAAACTATGCCTGTTCAGGGTGACTGGTTGAATAGAGTTAAATATACCTCTAGGTCAGGAACAGCTTTTGTTCTATGACTTTTGTATTTGCGAAACAAATGTGCAACCTCATTGTTTTTACTTGACAAAATGAGTCATTCGATGTATATATAGGTAGTTAGTTTTGACACCTAGGTATGATAGCCAGTATGTATATATGTATGTAAGTAGCCATTTTTATTACACTGCACATTCAGACATTTGACCAGCGGGTCACCTTGAAGCTTTTTGTGTATTATCATGTTTGCGTCTATAGTACTAATCTAGAAATAATAAGGATGCTTGATTTTTATTAAAGTTCAAGCACAAGTTATCGTTACCTACAAGAAGCGCTACAGAATAACTCATAGTACTACAGCAGCATCTCTTACTGAACAAGTCAGCCTGTACAGTGACCCTGAAACTTCTTTGCCATGGCAGTAACATTATTAACCCTAGCTATTTCACCCGTCGGTCTCGACGGAAGACCAGCGCTGTCTGCTTGCAATTAGCCCTGCTTGGACAGGTTTAATTGTGTGTTCTTACTCTTCTTACTATGTGTCTCGATATTGTATTTGTTTTCTGTTGCCAATAAATATGTAATGTATTTGTTCCAGTGTTCGAAATGCTGGTATGCGCGCGTCAGTGTGCGCGCCGCAAGTCCCTCACGCTCACTTTCGGCGAGTTCTGCGTGTTCGCGGCCGAGCTGAGGCGCTGCTCCAGGCAGTCGAGGCAGTGAGTACCCCCCAGCGTTATGAGCATCTAAATACATAACCATCTATCATCTACGAGTATATCTAGACCTCCATCGCCGTCATCCTCGCTCCCGACGACGGAGCAATTTGCCTGATGCTCTGCAACACAGGGTCGCAGAAATTCTAGTGCGGAACATAGTGTCTTTGCCATAGGCCACGTACAACAATAACAACCAAAGCTATAAATGTGTGTGTTAAAACGATTACCCCTTTCATAAAAGCGTATGTCCCAATGAAAGATAATTTATGTTTATCAAGTAAGGATTACGTACAATTTTCATCAAAATACACTTATTACAATCACCGGCTTATTTTATTACTACGTGTTTTCAAAATAAATAAAATAGACAGAATATAATTCTAAACGGTAAATATAAATCCCTCGGAATTGGCTTTTCCAAAAGCAGTTTATAATTTTCCCGCATCAATTTCCTCATGGTGCAAATATTTATATGGTTCATCACTTGTTTTCCAAGGAACAATTAAGTAATTACTCCGACTACCTAAATAACACTGCGTAGTATTCTAGTAATTCTAGTGTTTGTAAAAGCCGCCTATATATTAGGTATGCTACGTCATCTTGCGGTATGCTATGCCCCACGTATGATTATAAAGAGTTACGTTTTGTTTAAATTATTGTATGATAAATAGATGTTTTTTGGCCTTTAACTGCTAAAGAAAAGGAAACGCTTCATTGACCAATACAAAAACAATCGAATTAATTCCTATCCTATAGGGATACAAGCATAGTAATCAATGAATTAAATACTTAGTCGTTTATTTAATTCCTATGTATGGGTGTGTTGGTATATAATTCGAAATCAAACGTTTTTATTTATCCTGTTTTTATATTGTTATACTTACACAATTTCGCATGTCACCGTCACTTTTAAGGTTATACCTACATCAAAGCAATATTGTTTCACTGCAACACTTATAGTACGAGTGAATAGGTATCTTCTAGATAAGCGTGTAGCACCCTAGGCTGCATTGCTTAGCATCAGGCGGGGGGTGTAGTTATACGCAGACCTATATAACTAAAAAGAACAAAAACTATGCACACTAATACCCAGTAGTACTTAGTTAGTTAATTACCCAGTGTCGAGAAAATTGAGTAAGTTTAGAAACATACGTTTGAAATGAGTCACAGTGTGCAGTCACAGTTCCATGGAACAGTAGGTAATCCTGTGACCTCGATATCCTTCCGATGTCATGTTCCGGATTCTTCGCGTGCTTTTTATGGCGCTGAGACAGTTACACTTCATGACTAATTGCGCCCCGTGGTTTTATTTACGCGTATTCCAGAATTGCCATTACCCATAGCGTAAATAAGTGTCTCAGTGAGTTTTGAGTGATGAGCTTGACTTTAAATAACTACTGTAGTATTACAGTTTTGTAAAACCTTTACTAATTTACGAAAGGTATTGTTACTATCGTGAGGAAAGTGCCTATCTTTAAAAGCCACTTGAGGTCTTTAATCCAAGCCTTACTAAGCCTTACCACCTCAACAGTTCCTTAACTTCGCTATCACAGCCAAATCTTTGGAATTCTTTACCATGAACCATGTTTCATCACAGTTTCAATCCCATCCAGAGAACATTTTAGACTAAAGTGACGGAATGTAGTTAAATGTAAGCTTAGCAAAAACCTGAGCTAACCGAGTAACGAGCTCGGAGTAACAAACTAACAAACATACATACATACATACTTTCTTACAATAGCTACGTAATGAATGCATGCGAATCGCGCTAATGACTCATTTATTCGCAAACCTTCAATTGAACTGTCAATACGGCCCTTCTGAGTATGCTAATTAACTTATGAATGCTTTCACTTGCGTGCGAATGGACTGACTTTATTTATGCACACGATTGTAGCCTTTGAGGATGGCGATTCTAGAAACAAGAAACAACTATCATATAACTGGATGTAGAAGCAATTTAATCATTATCAATTTATTTATTGTATAAGGTAATATATAATTTCAGAGTACATTGGCTTAGATTAAAATACGAAGAAATAATATACGATGAATAATGATAGTAGTCATATGAAAAATCGATCAGCTTGTTTTATGATATGGTTACGTATTTTTTTACAATGGACGGTTTGTAAACTGTGTCCACTGCTTCTGAAACTCTGGAGAAATACACCACTCCATATATTGTGTATATATTGTGTCCACTGCAGCAACCGTAACCTTCATACAATTCTATTTTTTTAATTAACTCGGTATTATAATTGTTTGAAAGGTTCCATGAACTGTAAAAAAACATTTGTTTTAAAAATAACCGCACAAGCGAACCCTGTAGTCCAAGTTAGAGCATGCCTGTACTGGAAATGATGGTTCCATGATATTGATTTAAGTAAGACAATAGCACAATACCTCGACCTAGCGTAGTGGGGTCCGTGTTGTGTAAATGTTTGAGCGCCGCCTCAAATGTCATGGTTTCGTGAACGTGATGACGTCACCAGTACTGCATCAACCAGCCAAGTTTGGACATTATACACATACGCTCGAATGGGAAGGGTGATCTGAGTAGAGTAGCATCACTCAATCGATATATTCGAACTTATTTGATTCATATCAATGAGCTTCTTTTGTTTCGATGGAACTACATTTCCTGCGCTCTTCATATCCTTCAATTTATTTCCTTATAAGACATTAGCTAAACGTTTTCTTTTGTTTGCCTTTATTGCCTGTTCCGTTCTTTGAGATTATAGTTCCGGCATATTTGTTACGTTATGTATTCTTGAACAAAGACAAATATATATTAGGCACTAATACATTTATGGACAAGTTTAATCGAATCATATCATTCCACAAATCACCACCTAAACGTAATTACAGCCCTAGCCTATATATAGCCATGCCTGTAAACATTTTCCTTTCCCCTTGTAAATGAATCAGTTTAATTCGAACGCTGACGTTAGGTTCTGCCGTGTGGTCTTGAACCGAGGCCCGTCGCTCCGTGCGCTGACCCTTCGTGCCAAACAATGAGATATTTGTCATGCACTGAATCACTGCACACATTCACTACACTCGCTCTTTATGATCGAATGTGCAGTTCATCAAGACCTGAATGACGTAGAAGTTTCTAGATGGTTCTAGGAGTTCAAACTACTTAGATCATAAGCTGCCTGTTGACCTAGGTAAGGTAGCCTATTCCCAGATGTGGGTCGACAATGATAATGGTAAAACAAGATCATAAAGGTCCTTATAATATCTTTATTTCCTTTCCGTGTGAGAACGTAAGTAAGCGACACTGCGGTTGATAGTGGAGCTCGCCAATGCAATTGATCTGGCTCTGAAACGAGGTTGCCTGACCACACTGACCACGCTACGACCTACTATCATACCGATGTCCCTATACCATATAATATTGTGAAGTATTGTTGTGTAGTTGTTTAGTTATTTACCTTTGTTTCAGGAGTTCGAACAAGCCAGATTCGCCCGTTTGGAACATCGAGAAGGAACTAAAAGATAAAGATACCATCAGCAAACATGTCAACGGTAAGATTATCGTTGTTACTGATATTACAAGTTCTTCAGTTATTAGGCAACTGAATTTAAGTTGTTACTGTGTTCTAGTTTAAACTAAAATTAGAAGCTGCTTAGGGTTTTTCTCGTTGTATCGTGATCGTCACAATATAACAAAAGAGACAAATATAAACGTTTATGTTATAAATGGCACTTGACCTTTCCAAGCCTGGATCGACGCAACTTCCAGCCATAAAAGTTTTAACGTCCGTCTAAACGATATCTTTAGGTTGCGTCGTAAATTGGCGATATTTACAACGTTTGCTGGATAGAGGTCGCGAAACTCCGTATTGCGGAAGGTCGATGGTAGACAGTAGTGAATGCCGCCATCAATCCAATCGTGACTAAACTTTCCGCACGGTACCAATCCAGAAATACGCGCGCCCGTACCACTGTCCGGCCTTATAACGCGCACAAATCACACTCACATTATAAATGTATGAGTTTGTGTGTGAGTCTGTTTGATACTGCTTCGCGCTCGGACAGCTAAACTGATGAGCAAAGATTAGAACCCTTGAAGAGCGCCTGTGGCTTTTACAAACATTGGATCCTGAATGAATAGTATACATATTAAAGTGGTGGTAAAGTAAGTGCTTTATTGCACCAGTCTACCTGCTCAAATAGAAATATGTCGTCAGGCAATGGTGTGATGTGATTGGCCGCTTCGTTTCGTATATCCATCACATGCATGCTTACTTTTATTCTTACTCCTTTATCTATATACTTACGCGGCGTAAGTATAGATAAAGGAGTACGGAGATACGGAGTGGCGTAAGTTACGCCAAAATTTCTCTTTACGTTACTTACTGGCTTGTCTGACAATCCAACATAAAATAACATGATTTTTTATTCAAGTAACGCCACTGGCAGCCACTAGTCCATAGTGTTGGTAGTAAAGGTTCAATGTCGTCGCCCACACTTTGTCTGATGCTGACCTGTAGAGGGAATCCTGCTTTCTTTCTCCATGACTCTCTTATTCGTTTTATTGATTCAGCTATTTTGGGCGTTTAGAACGATAGATGTTTTGGACAACATCAGCTAATTTGTTTTTGAGATAATTGTCTCTTAGTTTAGCAAACTCTTGTGTTTGTTATACATTTGATTACATTACATCCTTAGTTATCCTAGAATATCCATCCAAGTGAATCCAAGAATTCGTCTGTTATGATATAGTATACAATGTATACTCGTGTCGCCTCGGGAGGAGGTGACACGAAGTATAATTAGTATAATTCTAAACTCACTCATAAATCATGTTCATATAGTACATATTTTATTGTACCTAAGTACACATACACATGACATGATTTTTATAACAAAAATTGACATTATTTTGATCATTGTAACCTTGTAAAATTTTATAAAACCACATGTATTGACTAAATTCATCGACGAGACGTTGTAATTTGTGTAGCATATTCTATGATTTGTATTGTATGTTGCAACTTTACAGTATCAATAAAGATTCTTTATCTTTTTTATCATAAAATTAAACAGATATTCCTATCGTCCATTTCCTTTCCATCAATTATACTAATTGCGAACGCCAGTGACATGTAAGTTGACAGCTATCGATCCCTCGTGCTATCTCGCTTATCACGGCCGCTGCCAATATGGACAGGCTCCGTACATAGAACTTAATTACACATGGCGATCTAATCTTGCAACTCATGTCATTGCGATAGTACTCTTCAAACATTGCATATACATATGTATAATATATGTGGGTAATATGTAAAGTATATTTTTAACCGACCAACATTTATTATCAGGACATATATGAAAGCTTGGAAAACTAGGTTATTGTGATCAATGACAACATTTTTGGATTCTTTGATTGGTAGATGCTTTTCGTGCCGAAATTTTCGCTGAGACAATACCCGTTATTGGCACGTGTTAACAATGGTTTGACCGCTCAGTATCCTAATAATTTTTTTTAATAGAAATATATTATTCTGATGTGTCTTACTCCTATTTATTATGTAATTTCTTGTGGAGTAAATCATATGAGTTATTAATCGATTAATCAGCATCTTCATTGTATTACGCAAGCAAGATGTGAGGCGTCACGTCCTGAGATGAATTATCTAATCAATACCTTTTAAAGATGCATTAGATGTTTCCGATAGTGGTACGAGTTAGTTATGCAACATTAAGATGTAGGTGTGTATTTTGTATGATATCATATATTAGACAGTAGGTATGTACCTATGTGCGTATGTACATATACATATGTGTGTAACAGACGTCAATGCGCCGGCGCATCTGACTAACGAATAATATTAGCCTCTATCTCGGACATCACGTAATACCTATTTAGCTTTTATAAAAGTCTTTTCAGATTATGTTTGTGCAGTTTAAACGTCATAACATAATGTGAAAATGTTTTATTGAAGTTTTCGCAAAAAATATTGAGCATCACGAATTTTATTAGCTTGTAAGATCATAGTTTTTGTATGTATTAAACATTGTTTCAAAACATTACTTAGTATTATCCCCATTGGAAATGTAAAATTGCAATTTTTTTAAGTTAACGTTTAAACCATATAGGTACATATAATAAATGCATGGTGACTGTAAACAAATTCACCCAATTTTGGGCATATAAATGCCCAAATTGGGCGAAACAACACTAGCTGTGTTTTTTAAATTTTAAAAATCTATCTTTGTCAGTGCTGTGTACAGAATAAACCAATTTTTTTAAATCAGTAAAACATCATTTTTTTTATAGTAAACCAAAGAATCCACGACCAATGGGTACAGTTGGGTATTCATTGTTTTAGTTATGAGGTAAATAGGCACATTTTGTGGTTACTGTTGTACCTAAACAGGTATTCGCACCTTTAAATTTTCCTCCATAGATAAGGCACAGAGATGTTTGCCATATTAAGAACGCAAAAAAACTTCACAGAAAGCTGTTCCGTTTTCTCAATTATCACGTACAAAAGTAAACATAGACTATTCAATGTATGTTATATATCTTTCATGATCATGATACAAACACACGTGGAGTAAATAACGTAGATATGATTTATTCAGATAGGTACGTTTGTATAAATACATTGATAGTTAAATTGGCCAACAAGTAGTATAAAAGCGGAAATAAAATTTAAAAGCTTTAAAATAAATCTGTAATGACACAAATCCAAATCTGTTTTTTTTATTAGTAGGAACAGGCTCTCGTGCCAATGGATGGTGCTGTTTTATTTGATCTCAGATAAAAGGGGACATTGTCTAAAATCTATACAAATTCTAGAACCTATTTAGCTGGTTCCATTATAAGATCATAAATATAAGATATTTTGAACTGGTCCAATATTTACTTGGTTATATATTATTGCCTGGAAGAGATCGCTTTCAGCGATAAGGCCGCCGCTTGTGGCACTAGTTAAGGTGCAATTTGTTCTATGTACTGTTTTTTAATATGTGTCAACAATAAAGAGTTAATTTATCTATATATCTATCTATTAAAACAGCGTACCAACACATTGTTTCTCTTTGTAGGCAACATGTAGGTATATATGTATATCGTGCGCGTCCTTCTGGCCGCTTCCGCGCGATCTATAACCGGAGTGCGGAAGTATCGGAATAAGATGAGCTTTGTGGATTCTCGCCTTGTTGTACTGCGGCCGGCTAACTATACACACCGGACGTATATAAACACCTAGATGTAGATGTGAGAGGTCAATCACAGGGCGACTATATTGTAGTATTGCTCGCTTGCTCGCGAAACCCGCCTTATCTAAGACGAAGGGACATCGTGGTAGGTTTTAGTCGGTAAAACAATTAAAGGCTTAATGTTTCCTGACTTGCCATGGTACCTGCTGAGTAAGCCTATTAAAAGCATTATTGAAAAATAATGTAAAAGCTGAAACCTTTTAATGCCCCACAAAATAGGTCGCTGTACTAAGATTTGCACCACATGATGTCTCCCACTTCCTTCCTAGAAACCATCATGCCCTACATTCCCCGTCACAACATGAAGTGACCAATCCTGCCAGTCACCCTGAACCCTGTCACTCAACTCTGTACAGGAAATGACGTCTCATATACTATTGTACTTATGCATAGTTATAGTGTTAGTACCTTCGCCCACGGAACCGTCGACGAAAACAAGATGACACTTTTATACTACTACACTCTAAACGTAAACAAGAATGTATATAGTATATTAATACAGGGCTACCTGATAAACACTAACAGGCTTTTGTTCTAAGACTGTTTTAATAAAAAAAACAGGTGATCCGTACATACATTAAGATCATCGTTTCCTTACAATATACAATATGACCGATATTTTTTTGCGACAATTTCAGCAACGTTAGCGAGCATATAAAATTATTTTGTTGAGAGCCGAAAAATAAAAAAACTTTAATAAAGCTATGTGTGATGCCCAGTTTAAAGTTTATGAAATTGAAATGTCTAGTTAATCGAGTTCTGTGAGGTTGCTGGTATTTTGTATATAACCCTATACACTAAACAAGACGCAAATACAACGACTTCCTTATCTGCGTGAGTGCGGAAGACGCGTCTCAAACATCACAATATAGAATGAAAACAATGCTCATTTGCAACTCCTTTATCAACACGTTTGTTCATTATATACGCGCGGCGAACAAATAACTACTTTACTACCTAATAGTATAGCTATTTATCTGAGTAGTAGTAGTATTAGAATTACCTGGATAATGTACCTACATAGTAATGGAACGATGAGGATTTGGCTGTTTCCATCTAAAATTTTGTTGAGCTATCGTAGCACTTAGGAACACGTTCTTTAGTCTGATATCTTTGTAGCTTAAACCTTATATTTAGACCACACGGTCGGTTAAAATAAGTTTTTTATTTTATTAAACGTAGAAAGATTTGTCGTTATCAGGACAAATATATATTTTTTAAGCGTACATTTATGTACCTATCAGCTATTTCTGGACCTATATGTGCATAAATGGAGAAGTTATTATAAGCAATTCAACTATCAATTGAACATTAACTCTTGATTTAAAATTAACTTAAACATACCTATGTAGGTATATACTTACTTACCTACTGCATTAATGAAAGGTGGTTTTCCTATTTGTAATTACTAATTTTCCACGATCAATATAATGAAACCGCGTTAACTTCATAGGTTTATAATTTCAAGGAAGTAATGAATTAAAATCAAGAATTAAATAACCATTAACCGTTTACTCGGAATACGTCGCGGATTTACGATTATGATTTCAAATTACATGAGTGATCCGACGCGTCACTCCTTGATTGACAAGATGTGTATGATCACATACGATGATTCTGTCATTCGCTGATCAAGTCAACATCGACTAATGACCGGTTTGAAGATGAGCGTAGAGTTGATAGCTGTGTTTTATAATAAGTACTACAGGGTGGTATTTGTTCTAAGTAAACACGAGTAAATACAGATTACAGAAGCACTTAGCTAGACCGGCGATGGTAATTAGCTAAATAAATACCTACATACTAAATGGCATCATCTTCATAAGCACGAAAATTCAAATAAAACGTAATGTAGCTTATTTTATGTAGACCATTTTTTTAGCTTGAAAGCTGTTTTATATTATTCCAGTTTTACAGCAGTTTCCCTACAGCTCAAGATAGATATTATACAACCTTTTGCTTTAAAAAATCACACTGTACAAAGATGAGTAGTGATGTCTAACCAGCAAACCCTCGTCGTTTGTATCTGTATAGAAATAACGGAATATTAAAATGCGGAATTGGCTAGTGTTGTGCGTTGGAAGTGGCCGCCGCGCCAGTTGGCCGGCGACGTCCGCGAGAGGACAGCGTGCGCCGCTCGAGACCGTCGGAGCCATGCCGCCCACCACTATGATAGTACCTTGTGCGTGAAACCTCTTTTAACTGCCTTTTAAATAACAACCTCTTTTGTTGTGATACTAGTGAGTACGAAAATCGAAAAAGGAGCGCGCGAAAATACTCATTAAAACAAAAACAGGTCGTTTTATCACGCCCACGAATGTTTTTATATTCACAAGTTTTATGTGACGCGATCGTGAGAGTGTTCTTTCGGGACTTCGCGAGTGATTCCTCGATGTTGTGACAACCTCAGGGTCGATCTAATGCGGAGATTATGCGAGCTGTTATAGGATTTGCAGTGATTATTTGTGACTGTGATTTAGTCATGGACCAATTTATTTATCTGTCAAACGTGGAGCTAAGAGTTGACAAATATATCTTATGTTTTTGTTTAGATAACTCCCCCAATAGTTGGACGAATAAATTGGCCCAACATACATAAATACGCATCTAGACGACGTGTGAGCATGTTTACGTTTCAGTTTTGGCATTGGACAAAGCTCCCGAATTGGCTCCCAGTGATGTATTGGCTACGTTCTTTACTCCCGTTGTAAATATGAATGAGCCTGCGCGCGCGCCGGTGTCATTGCATCCCGATGTTTTCACAAACGTCGCGAATGATTGAGGATTTGAGTATTTGTTTACAAATTGACGAGAAAAATTGTAGAATCATGACATAGTTCTTGAACGTAGTAATTCCTAGTTCTAGGTATTATGTACTTATAGAGATGATAACATTTGGCACAATATTTAGTGTTGCGCTGATACGCTTACTCGCTTCCTTTATAAACATAATGCTTTTGAATGTACATACATATCCGCAAAGTAACTCCTAAATGAATATCTTAGTAACTATCATTGAATTTTTTTTTGCTGTAATTAATATCCGAATTTATGAAAAAGACAGCTGTTTCGTAAATGCAAACGTCGAGTCGCGACATAACACATAACAAGGTGATTGATTTTTATTCGCGACTTCAAGGTTGTCCTCTTAACACCCTTTCTTGATAGCCCTGTGTTTATGACCCGGTGACAAGTTTTATACGAAACATCTTGATAGCTTTTGAAATAGGTATATTTATGTTTGTTCCGCTACTACGCTTTCCTGTTAGCCTTTAGACGACAAACAAATTTGTTAGAATGTATAAAGTTTGCGTAATATTTGACGTAAATATTAGTCGGTATAAAATTTTGTTATAGTTTACGAAAGTTAAGTATATGTATTGTGAATGTATTTTTGCAAAGAAATATTTTTTAACCAGCTGGTTCCCGCGACTTCGTCCGCGTGGAATAGTTATTACCATAAAAACGGGTGTATTGAGTTAACCTTAAAAGATAGACATATACTGTTGCAGACATGTTGTTAGATCATTTCAAGAGAAACAATTCTTTCATACATGTTTTTTTTTGATATCTTGAACTGTTTTCGCAGCGCACGCAACGTAAGCCCTCAAAGATGAATAATTTTTCCGGTTTTTCCACATTTTCCATTATTTCTTCGCTCCTATTAGTTACAGCGTCATGTTATATAGCCTAAAGCCTTCCTCGATAAATGGTCTACTAAACACAAAAAGAATTTTTCAAATCGCACCAGTAGTTCCTGAGATTAGTGCGTTCAAACAAACAAACTTTTCAGCTTTATAATATTAGTATAGATTTAAACCGTATCGTCCCACTGATGAGCAAAGATATTTGCAAAGAAACACCAGAATATAATAATTTTCTTTAAAAAACTGCGTCTAACTTATTAATTTAATAAACACAAGCGATACGAGCAGCCTGAATCCGCGACCATGTATGGGAGTCATTAACCGTGCGGTGGGTGTTACAACTTAGATTGTACAAAGCGGTATGGTAGCCACGGTGCTCGGCCCACATGGACCTACCCACGCATGTGACATAGAAAAACTATAATTTATTGATCAGTTATAAGTAGCAAACGTAAACGTAGTGTTTGTTGTCTGAAGCCGGTGAAGTAGCAGTCGCAGCGGAACAACACTAAATATTTCTCCAAAGTTATCATCTGCTATTCGTAAAGTATATTAAGTATGTATTTACAAAAGAAAATTATAAAAGTATTATATCCGTTATCTAGTACCCACGACTCAAGCGTTTGCTTAGTGTGGGGCTAGATGGCGATGTGTGCAATGTCCCGGAATACTTATTTATTTATTTATCTTTTGGTTGAATAGCTGTATATGTAATTTATTATTTGTAATATCCAAAATTAAAGACCAAGCTATGAACATAAACGGACAATATCAACTTAACTTACATATAGGTATATCATCTGCAATAGATTTCCGCAAAGTAACCCCCAATTCAATATCTTACCATACTGGTAGTCTGCCATACAAATTACTCTTCCATACAAATCATCGCTCGTTCTACTTTCTATTGTATTACAAATTCATTGCCCGGAGGGTAAAATGTAAACTCATCAGTCATGCCATGACTTGGTCAGGGCAGGGCGATTGATTTCTTTTTTGTGATACTGCTAGATATTTGTTAAATTTCCCCCTGCTAAAAGCATTGAGTAAAATAGAATTAGGGTCAGGGCAGGGCGATTGATTTCTTTTTTGTGATACTGCTAGATATTTGTTAAATTTCCCCCTGCTAAAAGCATTGAGTAAAATAGAATTAGATATTTATTGTTTTACTTGTGAAGCACGGGAATAAAAGTTGCCATATTCAGACGTAGCTTTTGCTAAGTATGAGGCTAGATGGCGCTGTGTGAATTGTCCTGGGATATTAACTTAGCTGAATTTTCTATTTTTTTCTAATTTTCAATCGCTACAGCAATTTCAGCCCTTAAAATTATTTTTTAAACAAAATGCTTCGTAGAAAGCATCTCATCAAGTTAAATCTCAATCAAGAAATAACAAACATGCACTTTTCTGATTCATTTAGATCTAAAATCTTTAATACCCGTGAAGCCTTAAAAATTATCATTTTGGTTTTGGTCGCTGAATGCAGAAGTACCATTTTGTTACGAGTGCTGGATGTTACCTATCTTTGTATATATTTGCATAGAAATCGATTATCTCCGTTTTTAGAAATGTGTTCTGTAATCAGGCACATTGTTCGAGCTACAAGGTTGTGATTAGATGAATGATATATAATGTAACTAGCTGGTGCGTGCGACTTCGTCCGCGTGGAATAGTTATTACCATAAAAACGGTTTTAGTGAGTTAACCTTAAAAGATAGACATATACTGTTGCGGACATTTTGTTAGATCATTTTAAGAGGAATAATTCTTTCAGACACATTTTTTTGATATCTTGAACCGTTTTCGCAGCGCACGCAACGGAAGCCCTCAGAGATGAATAATTTTCTCCGTTTTTTCTACATTTTCTTTTGTTTCTTCGCTCCTATTAGTTGCAGCGTAATGTTATATGGTCTAAAGCCTTCCTCGATCCATCCTCGAAGCCACCCTCGAAATAATTTCTCAAATCGGACCAGTAGTTCCTGAGATTAGCGCGTTCAAACAAACATACAAACACTCTCTACTCTTCAGCTTTATAATATTAGTATAGATATATGCATCGATTATTATCTAGCTACGATGGCCTACTGATTTAGTTCCTGAAGAATTTTTAGGTCAAATATACTTATTGTATAATTATATATGTATATTGTATAATATACCTTCTGTAAATTTTATAATTTGATATTTTTTGTTAATAGTGTTTACTATGAATGAGAGTAGCCAACATTTGGATTGACTTTTTCTTGTTTCTATAATTATAATCGTTGACAAAAGAACAAACTGAAATATTTACTAATTGTGTGACAGTTGTGAAACATATCTATTATTTTTAAAAGGCTACAACCGAATACCTGCTCCTATTATGAATCTTAATCTTTAAATCGGTTATAATTTATTTGGCCACATGACTCATGCCCATATAAAAAAGCTCGATGCAAAACTCTATCCTCGACTTCAACTGATTTGGCGTTGACAATATACGGAGATGACCTTACCTGTTTCAGAAATATCTTTGTATAGGATCAATATTTACTGACATTGGATTAATCAGTATCGATAAAATAAATAGCTGTCATGGACATCCAAGGCTTTCTCTTGTAATCCGGCTTAATGGCGGCATTATGGTAATTCGATAGGTATTCACCGGCTTAATGGTCTGTGTGGTCATCTCTAAAACTGACCGAGTACGTGACCTATACACATGTTCGTTGTATCTATGCATATATTGACCTTATATCTTTTTAATTGACCCGGCTTATTCTAATGTGACTTTTCTGGTAATCCATACTCGAATATTCTCGGAAATTGATACTCAAATTCAAAATTCAAATTCGTTTATTAGGCAAAAAGAGATAACAATATAACCTTAAACATAATAATACAGTGTTAAAATAACTTATTTTACTTAAAGGTTAAATGTACATGTACTTGCGAGCCCTGCACTAAGTACGAGTATGTCACTTGTGCCGCAGGTGCCTCGAACATATAAAATAAAATAAAAAATAAATATTCCGGGACATTGCACTCAGCGCCATCTAGCCCCACACTAAGCAAACGCTTGTGTCGTGGGTACTAGATAACGGATATAATACTTATATACTTTTCTTTTGTAAATACATACTTATTATATATAAAAACGGCCATACTCGACACAAGTAATTACAAATTTTAGTATTCATAATTACTTGTCTCATGCGGGAATCGAACCCGCAACCCCTAGATTAGAAGGCAGAGTCACTACCAACTAAGCTAACAGAGCAGTCACATATATATATATATTTATAACGTTTGTGTTAAAATTTATATGCCATAATAATAAATAAAGAGCGTACTAGGCCAGTTTGCTCCTTGCATGGATGCAGTGATTTCATTTAGATCTAGCTTACCGGAAAGGTACCATTATTTCTATTTTTTATCATTTAAATTTATAAGCCAACGCGTTGCTCTCTTCGTAGCCGCGTGATCTCAAATCTCCGCTCATCTATAAACAAAGATAGCTATCGATGATCACATATCCATAGATAATAACAGACATAACTCTTAAAAGCCGTATCACGTGTAAGGGAAATAATAAGCCCACGCTTCACCGTAACACAAACAGCGGTCACGTCGGTCGGTACGTCAGTACGTGAATAATGCTGTAGCTATGGAAGGTGGGGAGGTAACGATGGATAGATTTATCTGGGAGGAAGATCACTGTCAGTCTTAGTATGGCACTTGTATTAAAGTACCTAAATGTTGGGCTAAAGTCATACGATTTTTTTTATTCCGTTCCATTGTACGAGTATGTTAGACCCTCAACCAAAGCGTGGCTTATACGGTTGTTAGATAGTTAGAAGACCTGATGATCGAATGCCTGACTGTCACGTATAAACAACAGCTTGTGAGAGAATTGAACGGTGCACCCGTGAATAGTCGCCTGATACAATTTAACAGTTAGGGTCTACAATGCGCAGTTTAAGAGGCCAGCAGGAGAGACCACTTTCAAATGTCAGTTTCATTGACTACTTTTATTGAGTCCGATTTCGATTGAGGCTGTAGCATCGACCGTTTTTTACCTTCAATAAACATAGCTTCATTACAGTTAAATTACAATACTAAATTAAACCAGCTCATTTTATTATCTTCAAGATCCAAAGTCGAACTTCTATTTAAATATCACGTACCTAACATCATTATAAATTGTCAATTCCCTGCCCTGCCAACATGATCATATCTCTTGTCATACAAACTGACTTGACCCTATTTCTGAGAGCAGAGCTCTTCTCACGCAAAAGAACTAGCACTAATTGTGACAATTGTACTGCAGTTACACACGCAAGCAATGCGCAGAGCAAACCAGAGTTACTGCAACTTGATTAGTGGGCTGTAGCCAGGGGGAACATGTCGGGAATATGTTAGGCCCTTCGTTATGATACTAGTATCAATGATTCGTAGATTAAGCTTTATACTATACCTGATGCTGCGGTTATGAATATTTATATACGGTATTATTGTTTTGTTGTAGATTGTAGTCTAGCTTGCCGTTGTTACAAAGCTTAAAATTTTAATTTATAATTCATGAATGTCCAGAAACCAGTAATAGATTTGCGATATTATAAAATTATTTTTTACGACTAAGCTTAAAAAATTTACTTTGATCGTCTTTTTCCATCGAGATTTTCTTTTGAATTCGTGACGCTAAGAATTATGTCATAACGCTAGTATAAAATGTTTTTACAATAGCAGATAGACTTATGTTCTTCCTGCAAAATTCCAGCATTATAAATCGTGATATTACGTGCAATATCTATTACTCAAAGACGTCAAACGAGACGTAGGTAAAGGCTCAATCATGTTGCGTCATTCTTATCTACAATATCTCTGTGAGAATAATGTGACACTTCCCCATCACATACAAGGTTATCTGTGAGAGTAAAATTACCTGAGATAAGGCCAATGAACTAGTTATGGTGCTACATTTACTTTGGATGTAACCTCTATAATTTCTGAGTCATGACTTGAATTTACGTACGTAATATAAACACAGGGAAGCTCTCATCATTAAACCTGAAAAAAGATAGGTATTTTACGCGGATTTAAAATAAACTTTGTTAACTCCGTTTAGCGCAATCTTCTTCGTCGTTTTGCTCTTTGCAGAACTTTAAACCAAATCGTTAAATTACACAGACATCTCCAATGAAGAATATTGAAACATCGCTCACATTGTTGTTACAAAACTATGTAGTAAATAACAATAAGTATTTTTTTCTTACGAAATGTATATGCTTACGTGGGTTTCATTGACGACTACAAAAATATAATAAAAGAAAATAATATGCAACACAACAGAAATGCACAACACGTTAAAACTTATGTATTTAATTGACCTAACAATTGATAACGTATTATATTCATATAGATATCTAAGTTTACAGTCTGTTTGTAAATGTGTCGTAACATGCGGTGTGGTGGTGCGCAGGTAGCGAGGCGTCCCCGCCGCCCGAGGTGTTCCTGGGCGGGTCGTGCAACCCCACCACGTGGCGCGCCGACATCGCCATACCCATGCTCAAGAAGATGGGCATCTCCTACTTTAATCCGGTGAGTTTACACTTTATTTTACACTAAACGAATAGACAGGCTCAAGTAATTACGTTGTGATTGTTGTAAATTTATAAGTTGTTTTGTTTTTCAAATTTCTTTATTGATAATAACTTACAAAACATTTGTGGTAATAGTGTACATTATCCTATCACAACAATATCATAAGTAAGAATTTGTTTGTGTGGCTAGATTTATAAGTAACAATGTGTATAATATGTTTTACCCAAATGCTTTAGAATTATTGTTGTAGTTGGCTTAATGTGCGTGTTGGCTTAAGCTGTAAGGACATAAGTAAATGAAATAAATAAATAAATAAATAAGTGGCTCTGGCTCAAGGTAGAGCATTCATTCGAATGGAAATGGCGCTCAAACGAGCCTGTCTGAATACATCGTTTGCTAAATAACTGTCTTCTAGCAAATCCTTGACAGTTGAAAGTTTTTGGTTTTGTCTATAAAAGCTCTATTGATTCACTAAATCGTTTAAGTGTGTGTCACCCATTCACCATTCATTCATATTTGTTTTCTCTTTTTCTTTTTAATTTCTGTATTTCATTATTTCTTAGGTTTTTTGTATCATCCAAGAATTTGTGGGAACATAATTAAAATTTGTTTTTCGAGAGCTTGCGTCGATTCGTTGTCATTGATTAATCGAATCGATTATCCGAAGAGTTCTACAAGATAATCGATTTGACTCTTCGATCACATCAATTAACTTAGGTATATCTAATCTCCGTCCGTCTGATTGAAATTGCTGTAGTTGGAATCGTTGTCACTTTTTTGCATATCTTTAACCTTCAACCCAGTCTTGTTTTTTTTTGTATACAATTCGGTTCTACGGGAAAAAAAATTTTTTTTGATAAAATTATTAATAACACTCTTTTTATTGCTGATATTTTTGCTATCATTCCTACCTATAAATGGTTAGACGTATAATCCGCTTCGAAGATTGAATACAACACAACCAATGTAAGATCAAAGCCCGAATAACACCAAATATGAAGAAAATTACGAATTTATTTACAGGATCTATAAATTTATAAAGCCTTTTTTTAAGAGTCGGGACAGGACACTAACAAATTTAAAAGCCTACGCAAAAATTACACAAAGACTCCACTCAATAATAAAGCAATAAACACGCTATAAACTCCTTTGAATGATAGGTGTGTACTATGAATAATAGGCATTTAAAATTGAACACGCGGGCACATTATTTATGCGTATCATAACCATTTTCATCCAACTCATTTGCAAGTTAAATACTATCTGATTAATTAGAGTGACAAAAAATATATGTTAGGACTATATTATTATCGTTGTAGTTTCATTCGCACGATAGAATAACATAATGTAGATAGATCTTTATTGCAACATGTTCAAAAGAATACTTTAGTGCCAAATCTGGCGGCCTTATCGCTATAGCGATATCTTCTAGGTGCAATTAGGGATTTCGTCAATATTATGCAGAAAAGAAGGAGAAAGTTCATATGAAGTATTCTTACCATCCCTACATTTAGTATATTAGTTGTTATGTTTGTTCGTTACAAGCTACGAATACTATTTTTTAAATCATTCATGATAAAATTTTGTCTCTTTTTACTGTAATAAATTAAATCCTACTGATACTTTTTAAACCTATGATGGTAACTCAATCATATTATGCAATGATGATATAAAATTTAGTTTCTTTGTTGAAATATCATTTCTTTCCTTCTATTTCTAAAATGAAAGCAGTCTAGTTGTATTAACCGGCTAGCACTTACGTCAAAAATTACGTCGAAAAATTAGCTCGACAAGTTTCGGAAATCTGAGGTTTCCATCATCAGGAGGACGAGTCAGCACGCGCGTCCCGGATGGCCGCCTCGTCCAGACTGGTTCGCCGACTCACTGCCGCACCCCCCCCCGCTTCTGCGCCCGCTCCGCTCTCGCAACCGCTCGCGCACCGCGACGGGTGAGGATAGGCGATCGAGGCGCCACCGGCGGATCGTGTATTTCTTCCTCATCGCTTGAGATCCGTTGCACCAAGATATTGGGGTCCGCGCACACTATGCTGACCGTGTCTAGTGGCAGATGTTCAGCTACATCGTCCTCCCGGCCAGAGTTTAAAACAGGTCTCCACGCAGGTGCCAATGTCCATCCTCGGTCACGATTAAAGTTTGGATGTCGACCTATTTCTATTGCTTCCCGAACTTTCCTTGGTACTAGGAACTTCTCCTTGGCCAAGACCGACACCTTATCGAAACGTAGGAAATGGTTCACCCCTTCAGCATGTTCTGCCAACGCGGATTTAACAGTCTCCCTGTTTTTAACACACCGTATGTGTTCCGCCACCCTCGTAGAAATATTGCGGCGGGTTTCTCCGATGTAACTCATACCACAGTCGCAAGGTATACGATAAACACCTGGGGCATGTAACGGCTCGCTGTCTTTAGGTGATCGCAATAGTTGCCTCAGACGACTAGGTGGACGAAAGATGGTTTTCAAGTTATATTTCCTTTTAAGGAAAATACCAATCTTGTCCGTCACGCCTTTGACAAACGGCAAATAAATCGGAGCCCGATCTACTCCAACCGGTTTCTTGCGATCTGATCCTGTCGCCAAGCGCAAACATTTTCGCCAACTGAACCCATTCTTCTTCAGTGCTCGTCTAACATGATCCAACTCTGCATGTATATACTGTGGGTGACACAGACTTAGCGCACGGTTTATGAGGGATCTAGGAACAGATGCGAGTTGCGAAGGATGGTGATGTGAATCAGCACTTAAATATCTGTCCGTGTGCGTCGGCTTTCTGTACACTGCGTGAGACAATGTACCATCCTGTTCCCGCCGGACGCTCACATCAAGAAAAGGCAGTATTCCTTCTTTTTCAAGCTCCACCGTGAACTGTATCTTCGGGTGTATAGCATTCAGGTGTACTGTAAACTGCGCTAGATCATCTTTGGCGATAACAGCAAAAATATCGTCCACGTACCGCCACCAGTAGCGTGGTTTATTTGATATATCCCGAAGTGCAACTCCTTCAAACCACTCCATATAGATGTTGGCAACCACAGGAGATACAGGTGACCCCATAGCTACGCCTTCCACTTGTAAGTAATGTTCACCCTTCCACATGAAATAACCACTTCGTAGACAAAACTCTGTCCATTCTAAATATTCTTTCGGGAGATCCGAATCATCCAAAAGTTTTTTGATTATTTCAATAGTCTCACTAATAGGAACATTCGTGAATAGGGACGTAACATCGAAGCTAACCATAATCTCTGATGGTAATAACTGTACATCTGAGAGTAAACTGACAAAATGCCTGGAATCTTTCACATACGCGTCTGTCTTCCCAATGTAACTTTGTAGTAAAGTCGCCAAAAATCTAGACATCTTATATGTAGGAGCGTCAATTTGGCTTATAATAGGTCTTAATGGCCAATCAGGCTTATGCACTTTCGGTAATCCATATATCTTAGGAGATGTGGGATTATGGGGGCGGAGGCGACTAACTATCTCCTGATCACAATGTGTTTTTAAAAGGTTCGTAACCTTGGTAGTAACACGAGCCGTTGGATTATAATTGACTTTTTTATATGTACTTACGTCCTTAACAAGGAGTTCCATTTTGTGCTCATAATCCTTAGTGTCAACTATAACCGTCGCATTCCCCTTATCTGCCGGTAATGCTAAAAGCTCCATATTACCACGAAGTTCCTTCAATGCTAACCTCTCCTCTTTACCAATATTGTCTCTCGGGGGTTTGGATCTTCAACAAAAACTGTCTTTGGCACGAGGTTTGAACTTTGCCCCTGCCCCTCGTAAAGTGCCGGTTGAGTCAATTATTACCAATGTGGAAGATGCTGTTTTTAGGAATAAAATTCCTCACCAAGAAGCAGAGTGTTTACGGCAGGACATAGCGACGTTGCTTAGAAGATCCAAACCCCCGAGAGACAATATTGGTAAAGAGGAGAGGTTAGCATTGAAGGAACTTCGTGGTAATATGGAGCTTTTAGCATTACCGGCAGATAAGGGGAATGCGACGGTTATAGTTGACACTAAGGATTATGAGCACAAAATGGAACTCCTTGTTAAGGACGTAAGTACATATAAAAAAGTCAATTATAATCCAACGGCTCGTGTTACTACCAAGGTTACGAACCTTTTAAAAACACATTGTGATCAGGAGATAGTTAGTCGCCTCCGCCCCCATAATCCCACATCTCCTAAGATATATGGATTACCGAAAGTGCATAAGCCTGATTGGCCATTAAGACCTATTATAAGCCAAATTGACGCTCCTACATATAAGATGTCTAGATTTTTGGCGACTTTACTACAAAGTTACATTGGGAAGACAGACGCGTATGTGAAAGATTCCAGGCATTTTGTCAGTTTACTCTCAGATGTACAGTTATTACCATCAGAGATTATGGTTAGCTTCGATGTTACGTCCCTATTCACGAATGTTCCTATTAGTGAGACTATTGAAATAATCAAAAAACTTTTGGATGATTCGGATCTCCCGAAAGAATATTTAGAATGGACAGAGTTTTGTCTACGAAGTGGTTATTTCATGTGGAAGGGTGAACATTACTTACAAGTGGAAGGCGTAGCTATGGGGTCACCTGTATCTCCTGTGGTTGCCAACATCTATATGGAGTGGTTTGAAGGAGTTGCACTTCGGGATATATCAAATAAACCACGCTACTGGTGGCGGTACGTGGACGATATTTTTGCTGTTATCGCCAAAGATGATCTAGCGCAGTTTACAGTACACCTGAATGCTATACACCCGAAGATACAGTTCACGGTGGAGCTTGAAAAAGAAGGAATACTGCCTTTTCTTGATGTGAGCGTCCGGCGGGAACAGGATGGTACATTGTCTCACGCAGTGTACAGAAAGCCGACGCACACGGACAGATATTTAAGTGCTGATTCACATCACCATCCTTCGCAACTCGCATCTGTTCCTAGATCCCTCATAAACCGTGCGCTAAGTCTGTGTCACCCACAGTATATACATGCAGAGTTGGATCATGTTAGACGAGCACTGGAGAAGAATGGGTTCAGTTGGCGAAAATGTTTGCGCTTGGCGACAGGATCAGATCGCAAGAAACCGGTTGGAGTAGATCGGGCTCCGATTTATTTGCCGTTTGTCAAAGGCGTGACGGACAAGATTGGTATTTTCCTTAAAAGGAAATATAACTTGAAAACCATCTTTCGTCCACCTAGTCGTCTGAGGCAACTATTGCGATCACCTAAAGACAGCGAGCCGTTACATGCCCCAGGTGTTTATCGTATACCTTGCGACTGTGGTATGAGTTACATCGGAGAAACCCGCCGCAATATTTCTACGAGGGTGGCGGAACACATACGGTGTGTTAAAAACAGGGAGACTGTTAAATCCGCGTTGGCAGAACATGCTGAAGGGGTGAACCATTTCCTACGTTTCGATAAGGTGTCGGTCTTGGCCAAGGAGAAGTTCCTAGTACCAAGGAAAGTTCGGGAAGCAATAGAAATAGGTCGACATCCAAACTTTAATCGTGACCGAGGATGGACTTTGGCACCTGCGTGGAGACCTGTTTTAAACTCTGGCCGGGAGGACGATGTAGCTGAACATCTGCCACTAGACACGGTCAGCATAGTGTGCGCGGACCCCAATATCTTGGTGCAACGGATCTCAAGCGATGAGGAAGAAATACACGATCCGCCGGTGGCGCCTCGATCGCCTATCCTCACCCGTCGCGGTGCGCGAGCGGTTGCGAGAGCGGAGCGGGCGCAGAAGCGGGGGGGGGGTGCGGCAGTGAGTCGGCGAACCAGTCTGGACGAGGCGGCCATCCGGGACGCGCGTGCTGACTCGTCCTCCTGATGATGGAAACCTCAGATTTCCGAAACTTGTCGAGCTAATTTTTCGACGTAATTTTTGACGTAAGTGCTAGCCGGTTAATACAACTAAATTTAATCATGCCTTACGGGAACTATAATACAGTGATGAAAGCAGTCGTTCAAGTACCTATATTTATTGCGAAAGGAACGATGTATGTGTGTAAGAGAACTCCCCCAACGAATTAGTTCTGCGGGGGAGTTCCAACCCTCAGTCATGAGGAAATACGACTCAAGTGAGAAATAAAAAATTGTGCCTAAGTGAGCATAAGTAATAATATAATAATAAGTATACCAACAAAAATAATACAAAAACGGCATTCCTTCGATTAACATGAATGATATTGATAATAATTGGATAAATTGATAACGTGAATAATCATGGTCTGATAGACAAAGGTAAAAGCTGACATAATCATTGTTAGCTCGGTATGCGATAGTATTGTTTTATTAGTATTTGTTATCAGCTAAAGATAAGATAAAGATTTAGATAAAGATTTTTATTAGTAAACAGGTATATGTGATACAATTTAGTGTTGCTCTGCCTTCTACTGTAGTGTTGACTGTGTTGTAGAAGGCAGGATCTTCCAGGGGATCAATTTGTTTACAATAAAAATATGTTATTCTAAATAATAATATGCTTTACAAACACATGTGGCTATTCTTAAGCTAACTTAGCCTAAATATGCATTGTATCAAATAAGTTTCGAAAACAAATTAAATTACATTAAATTACGCCGTTATGTGTGTATATATGTGTGTGTGTGTGTATATGTGTGTATATGTGTTTGTGTGTATGTGTGTATATGTGCGTGTGTGTGTGTGAATGTGTGTAAGTGTGCGTGTGTGTATGTTGTTCTTGATAAATAGAAAATTTAGCGCGGAAGATGATAATATACGTCCGCTGGAGGTACTATATTATTTATTGATACCAGGAAATGTTTTCTTCAATTACGCGATTCTCAAGGCATACATTTATCAATTGGGAAATGATTCCGCCAAATAAAGACACTGGGTCATGTTATACATAGATCTGAATATTGCTATAATTTTTAGCTTAATTTATTGGTTACAAAATAAGGGTTTTTTTCAAAGAGTGTCAATACGGTATGTTTTTTTTAACTGAAACGGGTTTTGCATTTGACCATAGTTTGCCTGATGGTAAGCAAAGGTTATGGCCTAATATTAAGCGTGCTTACCCGATAAGAACCGATGCACTTTCGCTTTGAAAATCGCTGGATTATAGTGCGCGGGGAACATGCATGGTGCATGAGGCGTGACGAAAAAAAAATAGAAAACTAAAAAGCTCGCCAGTAAATAGTCAAGTTTTATTATTTCGATGTTACAACTTACAACTGCATCAATCAAGCCCTATCACACACAAGTGCTGCCAGTAGTTCCATCTAACCTCGCACGTGTGTCGACAACCTATTTGAGGTCGGCCCTTCTTTTCTTGCGAGATAATGAACCATTAAGTAAATTATAAAATTGTTACCGCGCGCCATTATCGGCACGTACCTTCTGTAATAACATTCATTTGCTGCTGTAATCTAGCTTCTAACTTAGAACTCGGCTTTTAGGTTGATGAGAGCTAGTTTTTAGGTTTAGTTCAGACTTGGGATCTTATTTTAGATACCGAAAGATATTGCTTTTTGTCTAGACGGTTGATTTGTTATTTTAAAATTGATTTAGGACTCTATTTTTGAAGCTTTTGACTATAAGATACCGGATAGATTGTCGTTAGAAGTGCGACTAGTAGTGAAAATCCTGGAATATTTAGTTAAATAAATAAAAAAACATTCAGACGTATTGAGAACCATATACAAATACTGTGTACAAAGAAATATATGCTTACTCGTAGATTGCATTAACATCAATCTTGTTATAATAGATATGGTCGACAGCGGTGCGTTTCACAATGAGTCGGATACGGATCCGATTCGATTGAGACGAAAATCAATCGGCAAGGAAAGGATTTTTCCAAATCACAATGCTTCCATACGATTCTATAAACAAATTTATTCAACAGAAAAATCGGAAACGTTCCGTGAGCCAAAAGCTAGCGGATTCGTTTCCGTCGATGATAAGTTCAATTTTGTTTTTTCATGATATTAAACCCGATTAAGACTTAATTATATATTCATTTATTTTTATATATAATTATTCATATCAAATCTACAGTAAAAGTGGTAATATTAGCCTTAAATGTGTTTTTTTATATTTCTACCATAGTATTTAATTTCTACTACGAGCTGATCGGATCACATCCGACTCATTGTCAAACACAATGCAGATGCTTACAAAACTCCGTGGGAGGTTCACCTACTTACAATTTAAGTTTCATTTCTATCAGACATTGCAATCCTTTGTGTCCCATTCAAAAGCTTCCCAAGACCGACGTCGTGAGAGTTCATACAAAATTAAAATAACATTGTATTAATGTTATTTTATCAATGATTTCTCCACACAATGTCTCAGTAAAGTCTCATTAAATGTTTGAGAAACATTATCATGTCTCGTTCTCGTTAGTCACGGCTTTCGTAGTTTCTCAGAATTTGTCAGCTTGTTTTGCGATAGATTTCCTACTTGACCGACCTATGAATGGTGTGATGAAATAAAACAAGCCATTCATTAGATTGTGAACTGGGTTAGGAATGCTGTGTCATCTATGTACCTACTGGTATTTTGAAATTAACCTTGGCCGTGTGCTATTTTGTTTGATAATACGTCCATCTTTTGTATGAGTAGGAAGTTTCTCTGTGTTTTAGATTTATATGTCACAGTTAATGAGTTTTATCGTTTTTCAAAGATGTGTATGTTATTTCTTAGTTTTTTATCGTAGATTCACATAGGAAAAGCTTATTCTTCCCAAAAACGACCCTAATCTCAAGCTCAGCCTTTACCCAAAAGTTCTGTAGTCATCTTCACTAATTAATTGATGCACCTAATTTAATTAACCCACTTTAAAATGATGAGTATTAAAATTGACTGTAGCCTGGATGAACTTAAATGTATCGTCGTTACGCAAGTCGTATTATTGACTTTACTTTTTGGGTTTGACCAACTTTTTTTCCCAAGGCAATGTGTATCTGTGCACCATAATTAACTATTCACGTTTCTCCCCAGCAAGTAGAGGACTGGTCGACCGAGTTGATGGAGGTGGAGCACCGCGCCAAGGCCGCCGCCAGAGCACTGCTCTTCGTGCTGGACAGCGAGACGCGCGCTGTGGCCACCTGCGTGGAGGCAGCTCACCTGGCTGCCGCGCCCAAGGACCTGCTGCTTGTGCTCAGGCCGTACTCGCGCCACCAGACCATTGGCAATGAGACCATCTCAGACCAGTAAGTGGATTACTCTGACATAAATTACAAATACAAATACTATTATTAGCACTAATTCCTCCTATCCTGATCCCAGATTTCTTGTGTTTATATCTGCCCGTCAGTCAGAAAAAAATGTAGTCTACCATAATACCTCTGACTTTTTTTACGCACAAGTCAGAGAGTTACCTTTGCAAAAGTCTTACAAATATTGAACGGCAAATCACATGAGAAAATAACATCAAGAGGTTGAAAAGGTATTAAAAACTTAATTGGTTAAAAACACAACATACCTATAACAGATTCACATTAAGTACATCTCATATCACGATGAGGTCAACACTAATGCCAGAGGTCGGGCTCGCCTCGTAAATTATATTTAAAGTAGATACAAAACCAAATCGGGTCTGGATCGATCGTATCTGCCCCGTAAAGGAGACGATACGACTTCAATTACGCATCGGCATTACATTAGTGGAGGATTTTTTGCGGTGACGCCACCTTGCGGCAGTTGCAAAGGGCCTGAGGACGTCATATATATTTTATACAACACGCGAATTATATTATTGACTGACGACAGCTTGTTTAGATTGTAGTGAGTTCACGGTGATTTGTTAGGTAGGTATCAACGTGGTCAGTCTGTTACGTTGCATCGTGGTACAAATAGTATATTAAATTTATCAATTTCAAACTACATTACTTTATTGTTTAAAAAAAATCGCTTTCATATGAGCGGTTTTGTAAGATTACTGAATATATGGCCAAATGGTGGTTTTGCAATTTTGTTTGCTTCAAAATAGTGTAATTTTTATACGTGGTTCACGTTTGCCTACAGCCTACCTGATGGAGTACAGCCAGAAAAGATGTAAAACGAAGCTAGCTATATAGAAGTTTCCTATTAAATCTAGGTTTGTATAATTCTATGTATAAAGTAGCAATATGGTTGTTGTAGCGAGTACGTGGAGCTGTCCCGCGCGCGCGCCACGCTGCAGGAGGCGGTGGAGCGGCGCGGCCTGCCCGCCTTCACCGACATCCCCGCCGCGCTGCGCTGCGCGCGCGCCGTGCTGCGCGGCGCACGCACGCACCCGCGCCACTCGCTGGGCCATACCATCCTGCGGCTGAAACGCGCGTTCGACGCGGCTGGAGGTCGCGCCGGGTGTCTTCCTCGAGCGCGTGCTCTGGAAGCGCTGCGGGACGTGACGCGTGCGCCGAGAGACCGCGCCGACCGCTGCCTGCCCACGAGACCGGACGTCGACTTTGAGACGTTCTGTGCTGCGGTCGCCGAGCTCGCTGCTGATGCCGGTACGTCATGATTCGTTTGACATTATACTACAGTTGGAAGTTGTTACACGTCATTTAGTGGGTGTGGGTGGTGGTGCTAAGGCGGTGTTTGTTTGAAGGGGCGCCGGCGTGGAGCGCTGCGCCGGCGCAGCCCGAGCCCTGCGCGGCGGGCGTGGCGGCGCGTGTGCGTCGCGCCTTCCACTCGCTGCGACTCTTGTTCGCCCCGCCCTCTCCCGGTGCGTCTCGGCGCTTACCTTCATGCCATTTGCATTGCTTCATTGAAAAGTTTCAGTTCCGCTTCCGCCGCTCATTCCGTTATAATCATCGCCAGCTTTCGCACCACACCGTGTTATATCAAAGCCGCGGCTTATCTTATCGCCCATTTCACAGTTTCCATGAAGGTTGTACACTCACAACTCATTCCGTGAACGGTGCGTTGTTTCCTTTCATTTGTTTTATTACACATCTGTAGATACAATACACATGTACGTATAGTGAGTTGACTAATCGTGTTGAATTAGCGAGCAGTTGCGTCGTGTTGCGTACGATCGTACCTATTAGTAAGATTGTATATTGTGCTTTGTTTACGTACGTTTGGATGTTTTGATTGGTGTTGTTTGTTTGCAGAGAACGTGCCCCGGAACGGGCAGGAGTCGTGCGCGGGCAGCGGGGCGGCGGCGGCGCGGGAGGGGGAGCGGCCCGCGGAGACGCGCGACCACCTCGTGCGGTACAACGCCAGGTTGAGGGCCTACGGACGCAAGCTGGGCTTGTTTATACCTAAGGTAAGGAATATAGATGACTCCACATCTAAAGATTACTTATGCTGTAGATCATCCCGTCAAGCCCAGAAAGTGAATCTTTCAAATTGTTGTTTTAAGCCTTACTATATCTGTCTATATGATTCCTAACCCGCTGTATCCCCAGAACGGCGGCGCGCGGCTCCCCGACGTGTCGCTGGCGGGCGAGTGCGAGGCGGGCGCGCCGACGCCGGGCGAGCGGCTGCCGACACCAGGCACGGAGCGCGTGTTCACGCCGGGCACGGAGCGCCGCCTCGAGCGCCTGCCCGGCATGCTGGGCGCGCCCACGCACGACGTCTACCTCGCCGGCTCCTTCCCGGTAAGTACACTAGAATACCTCACACTGTGCACATGACACGTTCATTGTAGGTCTCATGTCTTGTTCACTACAAGATTTTCTTCTTCAACTTGGTTATTCATTGATATCCTCTCACTTCATCCTCCTTTTTCGCGGGACCTATAACTTGGATGTTAACTCGCGTTTTTAGTTGTGAGTTAAAATACAAAGATCTCTGTCTACTAATAGGTATAGAGCTAACTGGCATATTCCCCCATGCAGAGCTCCGGCCCCCGGCCCGAGGAGGTGCTGCGGCGTGAGAACCTGTCGTTCGTGGTCCCGCGCGCCAACGACTACACGCGCATGTTCAGCACGGCCGCGCGCCGCGCCGCGCCCGCGCACCCCGAGTCACCGCGCCGGGACAAGAAACCTAGGTGAGGGAAAAAAGGAAATAGTTTTATTGAGACAGATTTTGCAATATTCACAACAATCATACCACACATAATAACGACAAGTAAAATCCGTCTCAACAAAAGGTGATAATGACTGCCATAATTGTGGAAAAAGGCATAGAATTATGGAATTGATTGTTTGATGAATTATATAAATGATTCACTTATATTTGGTTGACAAAATTAACGCTGTTGTTTCATTATAAATTGAAACAAATTCACGGGAAACGACAAAACGTAGAATTAGCAAAATCAAATATTTGTCTTGCCCCTTTTGCTATTTGTGTGATCTATACCCCACACTTGGCTTCTACCTGTATCACGTGAAACAGGTTCCTCTAGTACTCGCATATTTGTCATCTTTGTACCGCTTATTTCTTAGTATTTATGATATTATTGTTTTAATTAATAAGTGTGTATGTGTCTAAGTCCCGCCTCCCTTCCAGGCCAGAGTCTCTGTGCGCGGAGGAGGACGTGCAGCTCCGTGAGAAGGCGGACCCGGCGCCCGCGGCGGAGCGCGCCGACAGACTCAGCGCCTCCGACTTCTACAGCGTCACTGAGGATGTCACGCCACAGCCCTTCAAAGGTATTTATATATTTTTTAAACAATGAATGAATTTGCACTTGACCGTAATTCTCCTGAGGGTAAGCAATCATTACGGTCTAGGATGGAGCGTGCTTACCCGACAAGAACCGATTCACTCTCGCTTTGAAGATCGCTGGATTACAGTGCGTGGGGAACAGAGAGTCAGGCAGGGAGTTCCACAACCTTGTAAATACAAATACAGAAAAATATTTCCTATCCTACGGTGACAACCACATCGAAATCCGCTGAGTGGTTCCAATTAGAAACCTAACAAATAAACGCGAGACGCTCATATAAGGTCCGACATTTTTTATATTATATTACTTATTATCTTTATTTCTCTTCACAGACTCTCGGGCCTTACGCCCGGTATTTTTAAGGCATCAGTGGGGCCGGAGCCTACACTGAGAGGCCTTTTACAATATTATACTTAAAATTAAGTACAAAATTACAGAAAGAGGATGTTAGGTATATAACATAACTATTAATAACTATTATTATTATTTAATAACTATTATTATTATTATTATATATTTACTTACTTCTTCTCTTTTATGTTATGTGAATGACATTTAGATGACCAATGCTATTGATGGTTAGTTATATTATAACTAGAAAGCTAGGAGTGAAATTGAAAGATTTAAAAACTTGCCTAGTCATTGAAGACACAAATCCCAAGACATGTAAAAGTTTATTATATCTCGATGCGTGGGAAGCTTTCAAAGATGTTCCAATATTTCACTTTCTCCTTTTCCTGTTAATAGCACAAATGCGAAAGTTAATACTAGGTTAAGCTACGTGAAAGTAAATCACATTGAAAGTATTACATACTAGTGCCTACACGTGGTTTTTCCCATGATTTTTTTTGTGGTATAAAGTTAATGTTACATTAAGGACCCTGTACACTTGCACCTTGCCAAAAGTCAAATCAAATCGCCGCTTCGTAAATCGCAAAAAAGTCGATTGTGATGTTATTTTGGATAATTTGTCACTGTAGCGAATTAAAACCACGGCTTTACATCAGTTTACCTTATTTACGGATTCCCCAAACATTACTTCACCTAATTGGTTTGATCCATTCCCCTGTATGTAGGCAGCAGTAAATTATTCAGATGTTATCACTCCATCACTGTGGATTAATTAACGCAAGTGTCAAACAGTTTTTGTGAAATTATGCAGCGTGGGTGGAAGCGAGTTAATTAAAAGATTATCGCGCAAAAACTGGGCTAAGTTAATGACTTGTGGTTACGCATCCGTTTTATAGAGGCTTTTAGGTTTTTTATGAGATTGATGAGGTGGATTATTATGCTGCTAAAAGATTGAAAATTACAAACTTATCGGCTACAAATTATAAAATACATATGTGGCTATCCTGAAAGTAGAAAAGTATTAGAAATAACGCCAATCAGAGAAGCTTGTAGATATAGATATTCTTTTTATCAGTGAAATGTTACCCACTAATCAGATAAAACCAAGGGATTCTTAATATGTTTTTCCTGTATGGTTTTCGGGTAAAAGTTATCTCCAGCAACGATAACGATCCATTATCTTAGGACAAGGCACCGTGATTACTTAAATCCTTCTTATGTATTAGATGAACTTTAGATAAATGAGATAAAGTAATTGTTTACCATTCTTAGAGATGAATGAAACAAACACTGATTTGTAGTACAAGCAAACATCTTATAAAGTAATGTTTCTCCGCCTACCCGCTACTTTCCCTGAGTATGATTTCGCTACAATCTGGTTGCGTGTAACACGAGCCCACTGAGGCGGTCCACGCTCAGATAAACAGTCGTTTGAGAAATACAGGATTGTGTGCTGCTATTCAATTACACATGATGTGTGTGAAGTAGTGTTGTAGTTATTTGTAAGTTGACATAGTGAAAGGTCTTTTGTTTTAATGACGTTTTACCTGCCATACTGGTATTTAAGGAATTTCAATAATCTAGTGCCAATTGGTTGTAATAGGAGGTGCCATGGCTAGCAGCGAATGATTGTCTGCCTCTCTATAGTCGTTAGAAAGCCCATCCGGAAGGGTGTTATGATAATCACAGCAAAGAAGGAATCAGACGTTGATGTAAACCAGTCATCTGTGTTGATTGGTCCTGCTGAAAGAATTAAGTTGACGTGATTCAGATAGAGATACTTGAATGGTTCATTTAGCAGTGATAGTAACATTAGGGACTTCATACCTTGCGTCACAGTGTCGCTGTGGATATCGCTTCACAGGTTCCAATTCTAATACCTCTCCTCCCCCAGGTACCTACGACGAAGACCTGCTGCTGGGGTCGCGCGTGCTGGTGTTCTCTCTGAGCGCGGAGGCGCCGTGCTTCGCGGCCATGGTGCTGGCGGCGCACTACATGGGGCTGCGCCCCGCCGCCACCGTGCTGCTCGTGCAGCCTATGGACCCCGCCGCCGCACACCATGTGAGCATATACTATACACTTACATTAGACTCAGTCGTATTCCTCAGTATTGATAGTCGTGACTTACCCGCAGATTTTGGAGTGTAGGGTTCTTTTAGGCAGATTCATTATATTCATTCATCGAGTCTTGTTAATGTCAGTTTGGTATTATGCACCACTGTAGTGTAAGGTCTTTTTTTTGTGCCAGGGAGAATCTTCTTAGATTTATTCTTTATTCCCCGACCATGGGAATATGGTCAGGGTATGTGAGATTCTTACTCACTAAAACCCCCTCTAACCCATCCCTTGTGCTTTGCTCTGGAGGCTCTGGGACTTCTGCAGGGAATACAACCAGAAAACCACCAGCACATCGTAATTGAAAACACTTCTCTGGGTTTCTCTTCCAGGCTTACAGTGTCTGGCACTGCTTTCACCTCTGGGCTCGCTTGCATCTTGGTGACCATATCCCTTTGGACCTAAGGACTTTGGCTTATCAGTCAACCAGCAAAGCCCTGGCTCCTCCTTTTAGTCGGCTCTTACGACAGGCAGGGGCTACCGGAACAGTATTCTATTCAACCCCGGTTCCAGGGTCAAGGGGGCAATCTCCTTCACCACCCTCTTGTCGTCTCATTGAAGCATTGTTAGCTCTATCTCTTTCTCGACCGGCAATTTCTTTTTTCGAAATCACTTCTTCACAGAACTCTACCACTGCTTTCCAGGCTAATTTATCTGCCAACATGTTCACTATTAGTGTGCTCGGAGTCAAGTCTTGTCCAGTAACACTTACCAGAGCTAGCCGTTCCATCCTAACGTAGAGTAAATCGTAGTGTAAGGTCTAGAACTACAATGCTAAAGAAGCTTCGCTACGCTTTGTGGTATTCCTGAGTTAGCTGATTTGTTGACTGCACTGCTACTGAGTTTATTTCTGCATGTAAACAAGCAAACCTTTACAAATTGTTCTTGAAATCACTATTCATACACGTCCCCGGCCCGTGACGCAGCAAATCATTAGGTGACAGAAAATATTACTATACATTTTCTTTCCATATAATTACCACAAACACACAATCTAAACGTGTCCCCTCTGGTTGCAGTACAGCGCTGCCGCGATAAAGGACTACAACCGCGGGCGGCACTACCTGTCGGACCTGGCGCGGCGCTCCGGCGTGCCCGTGTTCGACGCCGTGACGCCCACCATGGACTACGTGGTCGCCCGCCTGCGGACCACGCTGTGAGCCTGCCTACTAGACCATCACACGGACAGTCAGGTGCCAGCCAACATGCACAGGTTCAAAACCACGCTAGGAAAATAAAACTCATCTCGGAGCGTCAATAATTGAAAAGTGCTCTACGAAGGAATACACTACACAATAGACAACTTCGTAATTAGTAGAGGTTCCAATATAGGTTAAATACTCCGCAAAGAAAACTAGCTACAATTTATTTTAGAGTCAAACTAGCCAATAAAAAAGGACATTTCGAGGTTCGAGCCAAGAATAACCTCGCGTATAAAATATTAGAAGAATCGTGACCGATGATGATTCTTTGTGAAATCTTGTTTAGCAACTTTGTAACGCATTTTATGGATGAAAGTAAAATATGGATAGACAGTGAAATTGTAGAGCATATAATAGAAACGGCACTTGTAAAGATATCATACCAAAGGGTATGCGATGCTGGAAAAGGTCAATGTAAATTTCCTTGCCTTGCCTTTTTTTAGGTTACAAGTTAACCTACAAAAGAAGCGGGCCAAAAATTGGGGTCAAATATTTTACTCCAATTAAATTAAAACTAAATTTAAATAAAACTTTGGCCTTTTACCCAAATATTGAAGTAAGTTTGAGGCCGTTTGAAGAAAGCCGTAGAAGGAAGTAACGGGCGAATCTCATGCGTTATATGTCACACAATATGGATCGCAAACATATACGTAACTAGGAGAGGCGTTAGGTTGCGTATACGCTACCGAGAATGGAATCAAAAACAGACTGGAATGTTCACTTTGGAACTATTTTGTGGGTATATTTAATCATTAGAAACTATGAGTAGACCGGCAGAGATATGTATGTATATATCTGCGCGGTGAAAATGTATCATTCGGAAATTAACAGCCAATCAAAGACGCCCAAAAAAACGCTATTTTCTAAATGTCAATATTTTGGACGTCTCTGACTGACTCTTTGTTTCCTAATAATAACTTTCTGTCCATCAGAATGATACATAATAAACAGTTTTAGTGATAAAAAAACAACTCATTAGTTTATCCAAACTTAAGTTATTAATTACTTTCTTGCTAGCGTATGCGTAATCTGGTGCTAGTTGCGAGTGTCGACGATCACAAACTACGCAACAAAGACATCACAAACACTATCCAGCGTACAAATGAATAAGAATAACTTTACTTTATACAGGGTGCTTTTAAAAAAACAATTTAGTGAAAGAGATAATCACAGTGCAGTGCACAGACAAATGTGATGTTTTCAAGGTTTTCTCCGCAGATAGAATTTGCAAGGATCAAAATGCTGCACAAAATGTATGTTTGTGATTCTAAAAGCATCCTGTAAATATCTACACAGGGCTGCTGGTGACTTATGCAAACCGTAAATGAGATTTTTATGTTAATTACAACAATTGTTGCTCGCATGGTTCTTTACAGCCCTTTAATATACAAAAATACACAAATATCACAAATAGTGTCCCTTCATGCAACCAGTCAAAGACTTGACTTTAAGAGAAAAACTTTAACTAAAATAATGTCCATGAGTTGTCAGCGCCCTGCACAGATGCGAGCCGGAGTCTCATACCGCGTGTACTTATTATGTTAGTGAAGACTAGTTTAGTACAAAACATGTCTCTCTCGTATCACCACTCTCTAATGTATTATAACTAATTGTTAATTACATTCTAGACATTTTAATTAATTATATAATTAATATTCTGATAGGTGTGTGAGAGCGCGAATGGAAGGTGACGGTTCAATGTAACATTTCCTACCTATTTGTTTATTTTAGCACGGTCGCGGTGTTTGAAGAATTTACAGAAAAAAAAATATTTTGTGGAAAATTCTTCGTGCACCGAGACCGGACTTTACATACAAACTCTGTGATGAAAATGTCTTGTCTGCTAAAATGTCTAATTCTCGTAACCCATTTGTAAGCTCATTATGAAAATTTATCACGCGGAAAAGAATCTGCTAAAGAGTCAGCAGTAAGAGCAGCCTGAAATGTCATTTTAAGCTTTTGCCAATGGCGGGTTTTTCAGAGCGATAAATTTTCGCCGTGAGTTTCTAAAGCTAAGCGTACTCTATAATGTTTGTATTGTGTGACTCAACTTCTACTAAAATAACTTTTTAAATCAAATTTTATCTGTGTGATAACTTTGTGGACAGTTGGGTCGCACAGTAATAAATTACATAACATACATATATTATGTATAGTGTGTCTATGTATAACGCAGGCGGACCCGGGAGTACAAGCTAGGTTTGGGTGAGCCAACTACATATCACAGAAAGCCGCTTTTAAAATATAAACATATTTATTTAAGACAGTTTTAACATAGTTATTGTTGAAATAAAATATGCATCGACCTTAGCACGGTTATAATAACAATACTTAATGTGATTCACGCACTGATTTGGAGGTTTGATTCTAGCCTTATATGTATATGACGTGGAAGTAGGTCAGAAATATGTATTGCAATTGCAATCGTGCTAAAGCTTCCAATTTTAATTGATATCGATATTTTGATGTAAATATAAGGTGATTATTATGTTAAATCATGTTTTCGTTTGGCTCCACCCAATACACTATTAACATGACAAGCAGATTGTACATAAATAATAGTGCGAACTTTTATTATTTTTGTTATGATATGATAAAACAGTGTGTACGAGTATTTAATGCCACTTATGTAACTTTATAAATACAGACTAGTTGTTATAAATCTTAGCAAAAATATAAAAAACTTTTACTGGGCTATCCATGATGATTCACTGACGAATAAATAGGGTACATATTCGTGACGTACTTACGGTGGGTTGAAGACAAACTCTCAAACTAGATCTAAAATATCAGCGTAGTGCTTAAACGAATAAAATTATATTATATACTTACATCACTATTCGCGAATCAGCTTTTTAAAGTACAAAATATCTTGCTCATGTAGCAAATTTAAGAAATTTAGTAATTTTAATAACGACGTATATTATTGTAATGCAACGTAACTTTGTATTTAGCACACATGTAAGTGCAATATTGTATGTGATCTATAAGCCAATAACACAAATGTAAAGAAAAAGGCAGCCAATCACAGGCCAAGCTGTAATCTTCGCTGTGATTGGGTGGCGATGGGATTCAGATAGAGTATTGCAATTGTGTCTGTGCTAATACAATTGTTATAAATAACATCTTATACTCATTTTTATAGTTTTAATGGAATCATGTTTTAGTAAAATTGTATAAAACGAGCTTTGAAAGTGATATAAAGCCGATGTGGGGCCTCCGCCCGCATTCCATGCCTCAAGTAGGTATATAGTTACTTATATTAATATTGGGTGTATAATTAAGTTTTTATTAAAACCTTTGACCCGCTGTCACTAATACGTAACGCAATCATGTTCATTGAAGCAAATGTTATTTGCGAGTCACACTCTCATTGTCTGTCTAAGGTTAAGTACTTTATAATTGAGTGATAGTACAAATATCTAATTTATAGAAAAATATATCACATATTAATTTGTAATTTTATGTCATGTACGCTTATTTTAAACTAAAACACACATTCATGTAAATAAAGAAATTTGTAATTATAGATCTCGTTTCATTCTGTTAATATTACGTCGCATTTTGATAGAGATAAGTTTCTTCTAGAGGTAAAAATGTAGACCGGTATCTAAAATTAAAGGTATTTTCTTAGTTTTTGAGTCGCTTTGGAAATTTTACGTTAAAATATATATCAACCTATTTTCAACGTTTATAACTAGGAGAGTAAAATATACTACATATTTTCTCAATAAAAGCTTTATTAATTAAAATAACAATAGGGTTATTCCTAAATTCATTTAAAATCCTTACCTACATTGATCTACAATCAAAACACCGTCATTTTCGCTTTATCCTTCCTTTGTTTCTGTTCTTTACTAATCTGTCTTTCCCTACTTCTTAGTCCCTCTAATTCCTTATTCTTTTCTATAACTTGTGCTGTTATACTTCTGTGTACATTTGTTCCGGTCGCGTGTCTTGATAAAGAACTGTTTAGTTTCGATATTTCTCTTTCCAATTTTCTCGTGTCTTCGTTTATTTTGAAGTGCTCTATGTTGAGGTCCTTACTGCTCGACTGCTTCACATCGACTGAAGGTGTCACTGGTTGTGTGTCTTGTTCCTCTCCTATTGTACGGTTTAAGAAGTTGAACACGTTCCGTCGTTCTCTCTCTTTCTCTCGTTCGTACGCTCGCTTGTTGCGCTCCTCTTCTTTCTTCTGTAACCTCTTGAGACGTTGTTCAACCTGGAAATGTTAAAGTACTTAATCGTGTAGATTTATTTATAAAATGGTAGGTAGGATGTAAAAACGAAACGCCCGCTTCCCTCACGTTGAATCGGGATAAAAATAGTCTGTGTAGATGTTACTCTGAGGACTCTACACTAAAATTACGGTAAGATGTTGCTCCATTGCAGCACGTATGTATATACGCGTATAGGTAAGTGTGATATGAACAATGTCTTACATTAATTTTCAAAGTGGAAATACGAGTCAAATAGAGAGAGAGATTTCAATCATCATCATCTGCGTAATTCTTATAATTCCGTTTGTATGTACATAAAAGTTACCTTGATTTCTAACCAGTCACAGTTTTGACACAGGGATATTGGTTAGGAATGATGTTATACTTTGTAAGCCTATAAAATTCAAAGTTACCTTGGTTCCTAACCAGTCACACATCTTTTGTCACAGAGTTACTGGTTGGGAATAGTTTTATGATATTTCATAACTGGCAGCCTACCTTGTGCGGGTCCTGCCCGGCCGCCAGCTGCATGCAGTGGTCGAGCGAGTGGCCGCGCGGCACCGCACGCGCCTCCACGGGCTGCACGCGCCCGCTGCCGGCGCTGCCCAGCCCCGTGCCCGGTACGTAGCCCATCGCCAGCATCAACTTGGAACCCATGCCCTGCAATATTATATAAAGTAAAGTAAAAACATGAAATATGAAAATTATTTATTTTGTGACAAGAAATATGTTTATTTGCACTTTGAAAACTTAACCTGTACATTACAATTTTCATATTTTAGTTAATTTACATTACAATAGGATTATAGTAGACCCCAAACTAGGCATTAGCCTGTAACTTGGTGGTCCGATTATAAAAAATCCTGTTTATATTTTAAAGAAGTTGACGCTATTAAAAGTCAATGATTTCACTATTCTTTAGAGATGTATAAAACAATAATAATCACGGCTATGTACATACATAATATACTTACTAGATAAAATAAATATAAATTTAACAGACACCAGTGATTCTATTGAAAATCGAGTATGTGATACAAAGGTGGTACGTTCGTATGAAGACTATGTCCTGGAATAAATGTATTACTAGCGGACCCGGCGGACTTCGTCCTGTCTGTTTACTCTTTAGTTAGTTAGAAAACGTTTGTATGGGAAAAAGAAAAGGGCGGTTTTTAGGGATTTTCCAGCAGTTTTCGAATATTTCTTGCCGTGAAAACCATCCTTAAACTTCAACGAATATTAAAAATAAATAATTGGCCAAATCGGTCCAGGCGTTGTTGAGTTATGCGGTTACCAACACATTTTGCAATTCCTTTTTATAAGAAGAACATATAGCAGATAAATAAATAAAAATTGAAAATAATTTAAACAGACTCCAATAATTAAAAGCACATGATGCACATATTGTAAATTAGTTGTACAATACGCACTCATTACTATTGATTGATGCTAACTCTATACAGACTCTCGGGCCTTACGCCCGGTATTTTTAAGGCATCAGTGGGGACGTAGCCAACACTGAGAGGCCTTTTACAATACTTTACTTAAAATTAAGTACAAAATTACAGAAAGAGGATGTTAGGTATATAAAATAACTATTGCAGAAATGGTATTAATGTTACAGGCTATTGTGTTGAGTTGTTCATTGACTTAATTTCTTATGCTAACTCTTATTATTAATGTAATAAGTATGTTGTAATTATTTATATATTTATCTAACTATAATTCAATTGTACGATTAGATAATAACATAGATAACAACACTGCAGGCTGAATGGATAATCTGATTTTTAATGAAGTCTGATGTTCACATTATATTACATGTGTGTACAACATTGATGTACAAACAGTCTTCCGTCTTTTTAAAACATCGTATTATGTAGTAAGACATCCTTCTTTAAGTACAGAACCCATGTGCAGTTAAGAAGAAAATTACTAGTATTAATACTATATCAGTTTCATTAAAAAGGAAAATAACTTGGTACATACTTGCATAATTATGTATATTGTACCTATGTATGTATGTATATGTTGAGTCGCAATTTAATATGCTTTGTGTATAGCTACCTACCACTGCCAATAACTTAGCAGTTCCAACTTAGACAATTCATTCTCAGTTCAAGGTCAATAATTATGTCATCCGCTGCATTGCAGTATTTTTTGCAACTTGCATCATACTGACCAAGCAATTTGTTATTTATAAACAGCGTTTATGTTTTTGTTTACAAACTAATTTGCATCCATCATAAAAGTTTAAAAATTTTGCTTCTATTTTATTATAGAGTTTAAACTTCTAGGTTGTTCGGTCATAACTTAATTTAAATTCATTGTACAATATCAACAATCGATTTTATTACGCGCTGTGTTTAATCAATTAAGATCTTGAATATTTTCCTAACTTTTTAAACGTACAACCTTTTTTAAATTATATAATAAATTCTCCCCGTGAATACTGTATTGTAGAAACAAAAACTAGAGACCAACTCTGCGATCAAGCATTCGACTATTTCCGGCATCGTAACCAGTCACGAGCAAGCTTTGTGTGAGTGTAGTGTAAGAGAGAAGTCCAATGTGGAATTATGTATATTATTCGTAGTATACTCTCTAGTCCTTATCACTACAGGTATATTATAATCACCAGCTACCGCTGTCCTGTGCCGCTCCCTCTGGTATGTGTCTCCCACTCCCCCTGGTATGTGTCTCCCACTCCCCCTGGTATGTGTCTCCCACTCACCCTGGTATGTGTCTCCCATCTCCCCCTGGTATGTCTCTCCCACTCCCCCTGGTATGTGTCTCCCACTCAACCTGGTATGTGTCTCCCATCTCCCCCTGGTATGTGTCTCCCACTCCCCCTGGTATGTTTCTCCCACTCCCCCTGGTATGTGTCTCCCGCTCACCCTGGTATGTTTCTCCCACTCCCCCAGCGCCGGCCCCGCGCCCTGCGTGCTTCTCTCCACGATGAGGTCCGTGCTCGCCTCGCTCCTCACCACCTTCTCCGGCGGGTACTCCGTGTCACTGAGGCTGTCGTCTGACGACTCTGACTCACTGCCGTCTGGAATATATAGCACAAACAACTTGACCATAAAAACAGTCTTATTCAAACAAAACGTGGTTTAAAAATTAGTCCAGGACTTTGAAAATAAAAAGTCGGTTCTTGTTGTTCAAACTACCAAAATGTGAACTTCAAATTGGGGCGTTGATTTATCATTGGTAACATTTTGAGAGTTTGATTATTATGACAGTAGACAGACAAATTTCGAACAACAAAAACGGACTGCATATTTTGAAAGTTGGGCTGGACTACAAAAATATACAAAAATTCACTTTAATTCATAAGTAAGTGCATATGACAGTCGCCAACTATACCTACTTACGACAGTTTTCAAAACACCATACCAGCAATGGCTTCAAGAACTATGTACTTTGATAATATAATATTATATAATTCAACGCGTCTTCCAATTTTCGGAAGCGACCACTTTTTGGACACTCAACTAAAATTTAGTTAGCTTTGGTAATATCAATATTCCGAAACATTTCAAACAGCGCCATCTAGCCACAAACTAATCAAAACGCATGTCATGTGTAGTACATAATGAATGTATATAACACTTATCAATAAATCCGCTAGGTAACTAAGCGTTTAGTCTATTTATAGCTGGAAGCAACAACTCACCATCCAAAGGAAAGATCTCCTCGATCCTAACTTCGTATTCCTCCTGCGTGGCCTTGCGCTTGTCCCCTGCACTACCTGCCCGCTGTAAAGTGACAGAGCACATCTTGTTGTCGGTGTCGATGCTCCTGACGAGCGCGCGGTGCCACAGGTGGTACTTCTCTGTGCTCTTCTTGGTGAGGCTTATGTCCTGTAAGAAAGATTTTGAAATTGTGATTTATTTATTTATTTATGCAGTACACAATACAATATTACATTTTAGAACGTATTCTAAAAAAAGATTGTGTTGTGTGACCCTGTTGCTTGTTTGATTTTGTAGTGGTATCGAAAAGTAGATAGCAAAACTCTTTATTGTTGACACCAAATAAAAAAAACGGTACAGAGAAAAAAATGTTTAACTAAACTAGTGCCACAAGCGGCGGCCTTATCGCTCAAAGCGTTACGTAGCTCAAATCTCTTGCAAGTAAGTAAATACATATGTTTTCTTACCATAACTTTTTCATAAAACTAAAAATCCTACAATGGTTAGTATCTATATATATATATATATATATATATATATATATATATATATATATATATATATATATATATATATATATATATATATATATATATATATATATATATATATATATATATATATATATATATATATATATATATGTAATTTGTGGTATAATTAATAAATAATTTGTATTTGTATCTAACAGTAGTCAGAATGTTATCTCTATGTTTGAACTTATAAATGAAATATATTTCATGACTTTTTCTAAAACATAGTACATCGATTTAAAGCGAGCGCTTCCGTGATTCGGAGAGCACGTTAAATTGTAGGTTCCGGCTATTTGTCACAGTCATCATTATTCACCATCATCATCATCTACAAAAGATGATTTATGTAGCGTCCTCACTGCTTTCGCAGTTGCGCTCGTGGCTAAATAAATCGACACATAGATATTTGTCACAGTACAACAGTCACTAAGCCATGTCAAAATTCCTTACAGCAAATTGAAAACTCTCGACACCAGAGTAGGCCATCCTCATACAAACCAGCTTGCAGAATAAACAAGTAATGGTCACCTCATCATCAGGCGGCTTCAGTTTCATGAGCACGGTGGCGCCCTCCCGCAGGGACTCGAACCTGGGCTCGATGGCTTCCTTCAGGCTCGACAGCGGAGTGACCGCGCCGTGGGAGTATCTGCAAATATATAATACGAGCTGACCCGGCGAACTCTGTTCCGCCTTAGAGGCAATAAATAATCAATTTTGGATTTAATTCAATTTAATTAAAAAAAACGGGATAAAAAGTATCCTATGTCCGTCTCCTGGTTCTAAGCTACCTCCCCACTAATTTTCAGCTAAAATCCCGTAGGTGAATATGAATGTAATAGGCATATCATATTCGTATTGTTGTATAAACTGTGGAAACGTTTTATTTGGAAAATGAGCGAAATTAATCACGACCGGCGGGATTTGAACCTGCGTATTTCTGATTACCAGCCAGAACGCTCATTTCCAAACACTACTAAGCAACCAATGTGCTATGGTATAGTAGTTATAGTACTTACTTTTATTTTAAGACTCAAACATCTATTCCATATTAATTTTAGGTGAACCAGTCTATTAATCTTGCAAAAGACTCAAACAAAAGTTTGTATCCAAATATGGTGCTCTGCTTATGGCCATAAACATAGATTCTATGGTCTTACAAGTACTTACATAGTTTCATCAAAATATGTATGTACTTTCATATTAAAGGTATTCACAAAATTTCCAGGATCTCACACTAATAAAAAGCACTACAAACTAAACTAGGATAATAAGTAACGGTAACCAAGCGCCTTGGCCCTGACTCACCTACATTGTTCGTCGGGGAAGCGACACTCTCCTTCCAAGTAGAAGGGACAGGGGAGCATGTCCGAGTGAGTGGGGTGAGTGAACAACACGCGGACCTGCCGACAAATATATATTCTATACATATATATTTTTCGTACGAAGGTGGAAGACGTCGGGTCTCGTACGAAACTCAAGTGGCGATGGGCTGGACACTTGGCGAGACGTACTGACGGCAGATGGAGCAAAGCAATAACTTAATGTTACCCACGGCTAGGTAAGCGAAGTGTAGGAAGACCTGTGCAACGGCGGCTGGATGATATTAGAAAGTTAGAAGGAAACATCTGGGCAAGAACAGCGCAAGACAGGGAGTATTGGCGTGAGAGGGAGGACGCCTATACCCTGCAGTGGGTCCCATTAGGCTGATGAGGATGATGATGATGATGATATTATAAACTAAGCTAAAACACAGATAGAATAAGATATAACACTAATGACGAGCGCTTATTGGCATCTAGATGATTTAGTGCAGACCAAACTAAACAATCATAAACCACTATTCATCAGGTTTATGTCAAAATCTCACAAATAATCAAAGAATAAAATGTGAAACATATTATATGATTGGACTATGATTTATCTGATAATAAAATGGTAGTGCTTTGCCAGTTCACAATTATTATCACTTTTTCTAGCATAGAATATTGGAATTAAAAGATTGATTGTCTTTTTGTAAGTTTTTTAATCCAATAATTGGAGTCACATGAAGTCAATTGTCATAACAGACACACATAATCTCTCCTAGTACATAGGTATATTATATCTTTCTTTATAAGTATAGATAAACTAGCATACCTGTAAGTCCTGAAACTGGTCCTCCTCTGCTCGAGGCACGACAGCGCTGACCATAGCATTGTGCAGCGAGGGCTGACCTCCCCACTTGTGTGTGTGGTACACCGCACACTGCATACCCAGCAGGCTGGCTAGCTCGTCCTGGCAGGAAAATAAAATAACTACTCATTTGATGACTTGAAGCCAATTGGGTTTCTTCTAAGCAAGCTTGCAAGATCTGTCATTTACTATGGTATAGCCTAACATGCAAACCTATTAAGTTTAAAAATAACTAGCTAGATTATTAGTGATGTAAGTATAGTAGTTTTTGTAGTGTACTCAATTTCTATACTCAGTATATTTTGTAATTTTACAATAAAGACATCTTTACAGCAACTAGTCAAAAAAAAAGTGTGAAATAGACTTTCTTGTTTAAATTTTTTTCTTAATAAGTAATTACATGTTATCTTACAGGCACAGGCAAATTATTTTTAGCAATAATATATTGCAAGATTAAGTATTTGTAAAGTAGCATTCTTACCTCAATATCACTGTCATTGTTCTCTTGTTCTGTTGCATTGTTAGAGTCCGGTTTATTATCTTCATAAGCACCACTTTGAGCCATTTCTTGCTGGAATGACATATTTTTTTTTCATATTAAGTAAATGTAAGTAGGTATGTACAAGAAATACCTACTATTTGCTTTAGGTCAGTTCTTTTACTTGTCTTCTTTATATTTTGCAAACCTAGCTTTTAAACTTTTCTTTGACAATATATAGTTACAAAACGATGGCTTTCCTACATTGATTTAAGACACATACTTGGTCTTCTTTTTACTTTACCGATTGATTGATTGATACACATACTATTTGTGTTTTTAAAACATGACAAAACAACCTTCTATTTAAAAAATAATAATGTTGTTATGGTCAAAACTTTACACAATCTTAGTCTTAAGTGACTTTTAATTTATGTACCTGCCTTAGGTTACTCATGCTTAGCTTCCTCCAATATATTCAAAACAAAATTGAAATTTTTATTTTTGAGTAAAACAAACTACTCAGTAGTTAGATAAGTTTCTTAAATAAACATTCTAAATTATACAAATTTATATCACGTTTTGACCTGTAAATTGACATTTATTAATAAATTATTTGTATTTCTATGCAAAGGGAAATAGAGACATTAATTATTGCAATACATATAATAATAGATAAGCTTGCATCAAGCTTATTAGAAATAGAGATTCCACCTCACCATGAACAAGGCATATTCATCATCCAGCTCCACCGTCTCTGGCTGCCGAGGAGTCTCCGAGACACTCTGCCTGCTCACAGCATCTATACTCTCCTGTGTTAGCTGGATGAGCTGTGTTAAATCATTCTGCAACACCAATAGGGACTCTTTCTCAGTCTCACTTGCACTTTCAAGGGCTTGCTGGACCATTGACAGCTGGAATGGCAAAACACTTTAATAAGATACAAAAAAATAGATAAATCAAATTGGTACAAGAATGTGCAGTTTATGGTGTCTACCTCGGACAAGCAACACTATAAATGGTTTTGTTTATTGTGTTATATTTATCTTACAATACATAAGCATAGAGTCTACATATTTTTAACAGGTCATATGAAGTAGTTCTATTTTTTATTTATATTTGGTAGGTATAGAGCTCTCTATTCTATTCAAGGTGGCGTTGTTACTCTTAAACTTGAAAACATTTAGGAATCCTACATATTGGTATTTCTTAACAGCAAAATAACCTTTGGAAACTAACTTTAATATACTTACGTATTTAAAGCTAAACGCAATGTCTTACCTGATCTTTATATTGATTTATAGAAGTATTCAAGTCCTCCATAGTTGAGATTGGTCTGTTTCGAGACTTTCGAGGAAATAGTTATATTATTCCGAGCACTACATTGACCAGCCCAGCGGTATTAAGTTACACTACCTACTAATTATTATACTTCATTGCATTTAATTGTTTCTAAAGGAATTAATAGTGTTTTATATAAATAATAACCGCACTAAAACAAAACCCAATTTATTATTTATTTATTTTTCCAAAAAGATTGCCAGTTCCAAAAGAATTTTGCTACCGTAAAATAAAAAAAAAACAATATAATATTTTTATATCTTTTTGCCTCATTTTTTTCCTAATTTTATGCCGTACCTACACTCAGTCTAATATAAATTTAAGATATAAACTATTGCATGTATAATTTTAATGACTATTCTGATAATATTGGATAATTTATTAATAATGGAATAGCGTTAGTATCTAGATACTTGTTTAAATTAAATGCTCAAATAAGTCTTTCTTCCCAATGACTTCTTCCGAGCTATACACACATATAATACAGCCAAAAATAGACTAATAATTGAAAAAAAAATATGATCTAGGTACTTACTTAATTACTACTAGTAGGTACCTACCTATGCTTTTTTAAACTTTATTTTTTTCTAGTTATATTAGTGAATCATTATTCCAAGTCACTGTTTAGTGTTTTCATACTTGTTACAAGGTCTTTTAATTATTTCAGCGTCCTACCGTGGTAAGATGTATGGTAATAAAAACAATGCTAATTCATTATGACATGAGTTGAGTAAATAAAATCATGGTTGATGATAATTAATTTTTACTTACAATAATATGTTCTAAATGTGTAGATTAAAATAATATTTTAAGAAAATGTAAAAACAATATCAATATGTAACCTTCGATTCATATTTTACATTCATGTTTACAAATGTCCATAATTAGGTAGGTACATTATTTCAATTACTATGTTCAAAAAGAATTTAAATTATTCAAGTACATACCTACAGACAAATTAAAGTAAATTTTATGAGATCAGGGTAATTCATTACCTACATCATAAGTTTATAAAATAAATAATATTTAACGAAATACAAGTAATGTAGGTACACACACAATACACAGTAAATTAAAAACTCATCTTGGTCTAATGTACACATTGACTAATGAAAGCAAGACTTTAGTAGTATATTAATACATATGAGTAAACATTAGTACCTATCAATTGTTGTTATGACTAAAATGAATTATTTTGTGTGATCATTCATTACTTTCTTCCATTTTTTCTTCAATGTCTTCATCTGACACTTCATCACTATATTCATTTTCATCTTCTGAAGAATTGTTTGCTGAGCCATCAGCTAGCTTCAAATTGTTTTCCTCTTCAGAGGAATCAGTTGTTAAACTATCAGTTGGGTTAACTGCATCATCCTTTTCATCTTCAGAAGAATCAGTTGCAGACTCTTCAGGTGGATTCTTCTCTTCATCGCCTTTTTTCTCTCCAGAAGACTCTGGTGCAGGGAGTTTCACTTTTTTGTCTCCACTTTTGTCTTCAGAGAGAACAGCAGCAACAAATTCATGAGGATTAACTGTTGTGTGGGTTCTGATATGTCTCTTGTAATTACTGGAATCTGCTGATTTGTAATCACAGTTTGGGCAAACATAAGACAGCTCTGGTTTCTCTCCCCTGTGAAACATCATGTGCCGTTTAAGGGTATTAGAATGGGCTGACTTGTAATCACACTCAGTACATTTATATGACTTTTCTCCAGTGTGTCTAGTGAGGTGTCGTTTAAGACCACTTTTAAGTACCGATTTATAGTCACAGAGGTCACATTGAAATGGTTTTGCCCCTGTGTGTATTCTCAAGTGACGTTTTAAATTGCTTGCATGTGGAGACTTATAATCACAGAAGTTACAAAAATGTTTTGCATCCAATTTTTCTCCTGTATGTTTCCTCATGTGTACTTTAATGTGCCCAGGTGCTGCTCCTTTATAGGAACATAAATGACATGCATAAGGTTTTATACCAGTGTGAGTAGCCATATGGTATTTCAAGTTGGCCGATTGATTTGTTTCAAAAGTACAAAGATTACATTTGTATGGTTTTTCTCCAGTGTGAAATCTTATATGCCTTTTCAAATTAGCAGATGTAGGGGTTGTATATTCACAATATGGACAATTACGCTGCTTGGTTAACTTTCCTGCGGCATGTAATCTTTTATGCATGAGTAAACTTTTTGGGTTATCAGATTTGTAATCACAGGTATCACATTGCTGTACTTCGTTTTTAATGTGTGTTTTCATATGCCGTTGTAGATCTCTACCAAGAGTGGTTTTGAAGCCACACATCTCACAATCATAAAATTTCTTTCCTATGGTATGTGTAACCATATGTCTTCTCAAGTTACATGGCTTCGCAGATCTATATTCACACAGTAAACATTTATGAGGTCTGTGTATTGGTTTCTTTGTTTTGGTATTAGTTGTTGTATCAGTAGTTGCAGGATCAGCCTCCATGACAATTTAAAGTGAATTTACAGACAAACCTATTAACATTTATATTTTAAGGGTAACATGTTAAAGATGTAGCACTTTTTAGAGTTAAGCTGGATCAGCTTTTATGTTATTTGTTGACCGTTTACTAGATTACAAGCAACAATTTATTGCTAGAATAAGCAATAACAAAAAAGAAATATAGGACCGATCCGAGATACGATGACGTATAGTCACACTAACAGCACAGATATGAGATTTAAACATACAATACACCAACCAAACCAAAACGTCAATATAAAATCTCCTGTACTTGTGGTTGCTCCTCTATTTGCTTTCCCCATTGTGAATGATTATTAGCATTAAACTGCCAATATTACTAAGCTATTCGTAATTTTATTAGTATTAATTATTTTAATCAATATGAATTTATTCATGTGATACATAACATCTAATAAATCGATGGAAACAAATAGTAGAATAATTAGTAACATCAATAATTTTGCTTTAATTACAGGTACCTATATTAAAACCTGGCAAGTCAAGTTGATTTGACATTGATAACTTATGGTGTAATGACATCTACGTTTTTAATTGTGACCAGACCAAGTTACCCTTTTTTATTAAGCTCATATAGGTATAGCGAAGAAAATGGAATTTTAAATAGGTCTATTTTATCTTAAGACATTTCTTGGAAGAGATCGCTTTTAGTATTATGACTGCCTAGTTTCGGCACTAATTCGTCATTTTTATGTTTGTTTTATATCAACAAATAAGTTTTCTGAGTGTTTATCCATTCAACACCTACTATCACTTATCAAAAATCACGACAATCCGTTACTTCGCTAAGACGTGAAAAGGCGTGCAAGTAAGAGTTTACGAATACTCATTATAGTGGTACTGGTAGTCGATAGTATAAGTATAGTTTTTTGTAGATTAATAGACAGACTCCTTACAAGCACACTCTAGTTCTATAGGTGCATACAATGATATTCTATATAAACTGAGGTAGATGCGTTATACCCAATGAGGTTTTACAAATAGAGACGTTACACCCATTAAAAATCGCCCTAGCGCGTGGCGAAATTATGCAGTAGCTATTTAGGTAGTATATACGCAGCGTTGTTTACATCATTCAGGAAAGTAAAAGTGGTCAGAGATATAATAAAGCCCCGTTGTGAGAAAGAGATAAACGTATGTTTACAGCTACGTCAGCCGTCAATCGTGAATTCGAGTCGCTATTTGTCTCTTTCGTGGAGATGGCTAAGTGGCAACGCGTCACTGGTTGATTTATAGTAATATTAAATGTTTGTATTTTCATTTTAAAAGGATAAACAATAATTACAAATGAAACGACACATCCTTCTTGCTTTTGGCACTCGTCCCAGTGTAATTATTGCACTTTCTAAACACATACGATGGCATTATGAATATTTTTTACTGATAAAAAGTCGCGCCGTCAACGTGCGTCGCCGCGCGTTGCTTCGAGGCGACTGAGCCGAATCATGCTACGTAGCCTGATTTGAGTTCGCTACACAGAACGGGGTATAAACGCATCTACCTCAGTTTATATAGAATATCATTGGTTATACCCCGTTCTGTGTGGCGAACTCAAACTAAGTGAATTAGCCTGGACGGCTTAGTCGCCTCGAAGCTGTAAACATACGTTTATTCCTTTCTCACAACCGGGTTTTATATATCTCTGATCTCTTTTACTTTCCTATGCCACGTACCAGGGCCATTTTCAATGAGTATAACGTCTCTATAAGTATTTCATTTGTAGAATACTTCGAGCATCCATCGTAGAATATTATTAATGTCGTTGGTAGAATATCATCTTTTTGACAAATTATATTATAGTATTGTTTGGAAAATCTGGCAGCTGTTGAGTATACTTGGTAAAACTTAGAATTCTTTTGTTATGATAAATAGGTAAGTTTATTTAAACATAAAAATTATACTAATTTATGCTTAGTTGTAGGCTTATAATATTTGGAATGTAATATTATCAATATATAAATATAAAAGAAAGTGGTGTTAGTTAAGTACACCATTTATAACTCATGAACGGCAGAACATATTTAGCTGAAAATTGGTGGGGAGGTAGCATAGAACCAGGAAACAGACATGGGATACTTTTTAACTTGTTTTTTTTTAATTGGATTGAATAAAATCAATATTTCCTTATCTAATGCCTCTAAGGCGGAATAGAGTTCGCCGGGTATGCTTGTTGGTTATAGGTAAATATGATAATGTTCTTGTAATCCATACTATTTGGCTTTATTTAATGCTTCAATTGTGACTTTTTTGATAACTGTTGCTATTACATTTTTGATTTCACTACCGGAATAAGACTCATCTGCATCAAAATTAATTTCAATAGTATTGAATGTATCATTCATAATGCTTTTGATTTTTTGTTTCAATTCATCGTCGCTATTTCTTTGTAATTCTTCTTTTTCATGGGTTAGCTTTGTTATTGTTTCTTTATTTTTGTCTACTTCTTCTTTATATTTCGATATTTTTTCCTGAAGTTCTTCTGTAGAGCATTTATTTTCCTCATTTAATTTTACTATTTCATTGTTCAAAGCAGACTTTTCACTGTCTCTCTGTTCGATAAAGTTATTTAGATCTGCAATTTTACTATGTAACTCAGTCAAGTCATTATTATCAGCCACTTTCCTTGTGACCTCTTTATTACAATTACTCTCATTATTCTTTAGTAACAAATCTTCATATGTTTTAATTTTACTTTCATATTCTCTTATCAATTTTTGATAAATCTCTATATTTATGGCATTTCCTTCATTTTTGTTCTTCTCTAAATAATTAACTTTGTTTAGAATATCATCTACTTTATCAGTAACTCTAGTCATGTTTATCCTCAACTCACTGTTTGCTATTCTTTGTTCAGTGAAGAAATAATTTAAGTCTTGGTTTGATGGAGTTGCAAGAGATACTGTATTTTGTAAAGGGATTATTTGATTGTCAAAAGTTACTACAGTTTTAACATCTTGTGCAGTAGATGGACTGAACTTGTGTATATCAGGGTTGACTGGTAGATCTGGAGCTGTTTTATCTAGCACAAGTTTTTTACCAGTATTCTTTACTGGTTTATGTCTAACAGCAACCACTTGTTCATCATATTCATTTGGATCAGAGGAGTCACTGGACTGCTTACTTGTTATGGTTCTAGTAGGTAGTACAGACTGGCCCATATTTGCCATTCTGTTCAGAATGGAAGCTTTAGTCTTTCTATTTACTGATGAATCTGTATCACTTTCAGTATTTTTCTTGATTAAATTTGTTTTTATAAAAGATTCTTTACTCTCTTGCAGCATAGACTGATTTTCTGTTGGATTTGCATTAGCAAGTTTAATTCTTACATCACACTTACTCAGTATTTCCAGGATATCTTTAATATCATTATTAGAACCATTCAAGCACCAATATTTTTCATACCTATCATAGTAAGATAAAACATTCCCCTTGACAGTAACTTCTAAATCTTTACTTGCAATAGCACTAGATACTGTACATTTCTTGGAGTCATACAAAGTAATTGAATGAAAGCTGGTAGCTCCATCGGCAGTGTGGTGCTTCACAACAGCACATCCCAGTTTTCCCTTATTGGTGTAAACATTGTCAAGCCTAGAAAAAACATAACACAATGACTTCTAAATTATGTTCACATAATTATAATTAATCTTAATTTGCAAACACTAAGTACTTCTATAACATACTGTTAAAAAAAGTGCTATATCTGATACTTAAACTTTATATAAGCCAAACCTCAAAAATATTGTACTAAAACAATCTAAACTTACAGGATTTCAATTATAACATTATACATGTACCTAAGACATATTTACAAATACAAAGTAGGTTACACAACATAGATAATATGTATATGGACATTCTTTTGCAGAAGTAAGGTCTTATATGCTGAGTTGGGGCTGTGTTGTGGCAGATTTTATGTTTGTTTTTTTTATGTTTTTACTCCTGTGTGTTTTTAAAATCTGTCACAATATATGTTTTCTTTCTTTCTTTCTATAAGTCTGGTGCTTTAACAACATAATATTATTCTAACTCACCACAGAAAGGCGTCAAAGACACAAGAAAACACTGTTTTAAATGGTTTTTTGGCAGGTTCTTCTACATTTTGGACAGGTTTTAGTACCGGCGGAGTGTACTTTAAGGATTCATTCTCTACTTTTTCTCCGCTTTCAGGTTTTCTAAATATATTGGCCAGAGATGTTCTGAAAGTAATATGTTGAATTAGCTTACTGAACTATTAAGGAATATAAACATTATTTAGCTTTCAAATAACATTACTTGGCCATTGGAGTAAAATAGTCGTCGTCAACTTCTTCGCTTTCTAACATGTTTCAATACGGTTCTACACTATTGCTTGAATGTAAAAGTTAGAGCTTTTAAACTACGTAAAATAACTTGTTTAATAAATTCAGCGTGAATTTGGAAGAACAAGTTTTCAGAAATACTTTTGAGAAACAAAGTAGGAAGTGTATATTTTGATTGATCAGGTTTTGATCAAATTGAAAACATGAAATTGACACTTTAAACATGAAATGTCAATTTTATTGACAGTCAGCTGACTACGCTGACTATCTCGGAGGAAGGACAAGCCTGGAGTCATAGTAATAAATTGAACGTGTTCTGTATGTCTGCACTCTTTCGACTTATGTGCGCACCAACGCGGAAGAAAGAGATAACTAGTTACTATATAGATCACCTTCAAATGACAGTGTAGCCGTTTTTTAATACCTCAATTTAGTGATGTGCCTACGACGTACGAAATAAAAAACCGAAACCGAACCGAAACATACATTCTGTTCTGTCACGTTAACGATTATTCTAGTAGTTTCGCTAACTAAACCATATTAAAGTGACGTAATTGTAACATGTTTTCAAAATCCATCTTTTAGGCATAGTTAGAACTAGGTGAGAAAACCTGGAAAAGGATTGTGTAGTTCGAAATAAATAAAATAACTCAGATAACTTTTGTAGGTTTTTATTTACTGACCCTTAAACAATACAGTTTTATTTAAAAAATTACGTACTTTATCTTGTGGTTGTATAAGTTGCTTAGTCATATAATGAATTTTCGTTTTTAAGTATGTCTCGGCTATGGCTTTTATGAGTAGATTTCTATGATTATCAATATTCCACTGATCAATAGTATGTTGAAATAATTGTTCGAATAAATTACTATATTATGACGGACATAAACATGCTGGATTGACTGGTTTCGAAATATAATTTCGATTTTGAGACCCGATTTTAACCGAATTCAGAACAATTGTGCACAACACTATAAACCAAACTTTTGCGTATTTTTAACATATAATGGCAAAATTTAATTGTTTTCCTCCAAAATGAGGTTCTAAAAGAGTAGAAATTTGTTATATTTTAATATTTTGATTCAGTTTTGTATTGTTTTGTGGAAAATGATAAAAAACTCTAACCTGTGAAATGACAAGCTCTGGATTTCGTCAGTTTTCTTCGAAGCATGGCTCTTACAGCCATAGGCAACGCACGCCATTTGTTCTTCAGTATAAAACACTTCCCAAACAAACTCATTTAACCAAATATTCCAAAGATTCACGGTATATTCGCCAAAAATCCAAATCCACAGCTAGTATCCAAATTGGTTACTCGAGCTAGAAAAACCGGCTTCACTAACGTAAAGGGCCGAACAGATTGTATATAGTTGTCTCTTTTTAGCACACTAAAAACATTCATTAAAAAGAGAGGTTCCGATAGTGCGCCACACTTCAACTTATTACTATGACTCCAGGCTTGTCCTTCCTCCGAGCTGACTATAAACTATATGACAGTGACAATGCAGACGTCACCGACAAAATAACGATGTTGGCATTTAATTAAAATTAATCCCACATATAGTTATTTGGTACATAAAGCTTGAAAACTGGCATATCAACCATTTTTAAAACAGAACATGAAACTGTCAAAAAACACTTCACAAAATTAAATAAATTTCATTTAATGTGAACTATCATACTGGACTCAAAATATATCAAAAATCCAAGGCACTCACCGTTTACAAAAACTGACAGTCTGTATGTAGCTGAATGTAGTGTGTAGATTCAGGCAACATTTGCATTTTCGCCCTCTTGTAGATGTGATGTAGAGGTTGAGGTCGTCTCTCGTGCATTTAATGCGTTTTATTTTCAACATTTCCTTTCCGTTAGAAGAATAACTGGTTCTTATATTATACTCAAAATTCTAGTGATATATATTTGCGCACAAAGTTCCAAAATGCCCGATACGTATACGTGTATAACCTGCCAAGTGATGTTCAGGACTCCCGAGTTACAACGCGAGCATTATAAATTGGACTGGCACAGGTACAACCTGAAGAGGAAGGTGGCTGGGATACCTCCGGTTACTCTCGAAGAGTTCGAGCTCCGCGCCAAAGAGCACAGAGAACAGACCCAGAACGAGAACCGAGATGAATCAGAGTTCTGTAAATATTGCTCAAAGTTGTTCAATAGCAAAAACGCGTTCAACAACCACTTGAACAGCAAGAGACACAAGCACGCTGAACAGAACTATGTAGAAGAGGAACACAGCGGGGACTCTGACAGTTATGTGAAGGTGGAACCTGGCAGCACACAACCACCTCAACCTGGCAAGTTTGTCGTCCTGAACCCAGAGAATGAAAGTGACAACGATATTGAGACAGATTCTGAGATTGAGGAGGTAAGTGCTATTACATATTGTACAATAGCTGGTTTGCTACATAGTGCAATGTTTTATTTCTGTGACCACATTTACCTATATTTATAACCTAAATTCAAAGCAGCAAGCAAGAGTACATCTGTGAAGTACTTGTTCCAAAATAGACATTAAATAACTTGTAAATGAGAAATTTCATCTGTTATCATGTTAGGGTTTTATATCACAATTATTTTATTTACAACAATAATTAAAAAAACCAAAGAGAAAAAGTCTTAACATACTAAGTACTCTTAAAACCTACACATATAAAAAACTTACACTTTTATCATACATTTTGCAGCTTGACTCTGATGAATGGGAAGAGTGCCGTATTGCGGGCAGTGACTCCCTCATCAAGCCCAGAGACTGCCTGTTCTGCCCCCACCACAGCAAGAACATGGTGAAGAACCTCAAGCACATGTCTGAGGCACATTCCTTCTTCATACCCGATGTGGAGTACTGTACTGACATGAAGGGACTGCTGTTGTATTTGGGAGAAAAGGTAATAATTTGATATGGAAATTTGGAAATGATAACGGAATTTTACTAGGAGGGCATTGTAAATGATCTCTCTCTCTCTCTCTCTCTCTCTCTCTCTTTGATTATGTACATAAATAGAAATATTTGGATCCAATAAGTTATTTAAATGTTTCTTGAAGTAAGTATGATACAAATTGATCTGCTAATGAATTTCACAAGGATTGTTTATGTTATGCAATGTTTGTTGATGTCTTTCAAACATATAAGACATGCTTTTTTTTAATTCATGCAGACATAATAATAAGCATATCCAAACATACTGGTAACTTATAAATTACTTTTGGTAGTAATAAAAGTGTATTTGCAGTTCTTTTTGTTTTACTTTTGTGCCACAACTGAGCAATAAATCATCATGATTTTTAATATGATATAAGATAGGGTTCTCAGACTGACATAGTCTACTTTTTATTCTGACAACATGCTGGCAAACTAGGGGATGCCGCTAGAAGTTAAAGTGCCCATAATCAGCAAACCACACTAATTTAAAATGTCAAATTTAAATAATACGGTAGCTCTCACCGTAAATAAAATAAAAGCTCTCATTGTAAGCAGACATTTCTTTTTTACATTCCACACATACTACTCCTCCTGCCTAAGCAAGGGACATTACCAAGTCTTATATATATACTGATTTCAAACTATATAACTGCTATTTACAAAGCTAGCAGACATTAATTTCCAACTAATATGTGATGTAAAACTGATGAATTGCAGATATCGCAAGGCTACATGTGCCTGTGGTGCAATGAGACGGGCAAGACGTTCTACTCGCTGGAGGCGGCGCGGGGGCACATGCTGGACAAGGGGCACTGCAAGATGCTGCACGAGGGGCTGGCCCTCGCTGAGTACGCTGACTTCTATGATTATAGGTATGGAGTTTTTTAGTTAGAGCTTTATCACATCTATGATCTTCAAACGAGAATAAACCTGTTCTTATTGGTTAACCACAAACCATCTATGGCCATAGCCTCGCTGAGTATACCTTCTTCTTATTGAATGAGAGTGGCCAACTCTGGTGTCGAGAGTTTATCAAGCCACCCTACGGGCCTCAGACATGGCTTAGTCTTAGAGTATTATAGTGAGTAATAGAAGCTTATTTTCAAATCAGAGTATCATGGAATTTTGCGTGTTCATTATGAATGTAAATGTTGTGCGGAGATACAAGCTACATAGTATAAGGAGAACAGTTTCTGGCATATCACCATGCCTTATCTGCTATAACAAACAACATTAACTTCATCTACCAGCTTATTATCAATCCATTATGGCTGCTATTTACCTACGTATATGTATATATATTTTGTTTTTATAGCCACCAAATAAGTTTACAATACAAAAATACTATGTGAAATATTGTTCTTTGTTTCTGTTTGTTGTTTGTTAATTTCCAAATTCTTTTTTTTCCTGTATGCTTATTTCTTTCCAGCCAATGGTTGCCTGGAAGAGATTGCTTCCAGCGATGTGGCACTAGTTTACTTATAATTTGGTTTATGTACTTTTTTATTTTGTGTCAACAATAAAGAGTTTATCTATCTACTTATCACCCAGTATAAATCGTATTTTTTCTATGACAAATTTTGCTCTATTCCAAGGTATACAATATATGAAGTGTATTTATTTAATTTAATAATAATCAAAATGGTTGAAGCCTATTACATTAATTATAACAGTTACACGAACAATACTTATTTTACAAACACTTAATCAAATATAGCATAATAATAATCATCATAATATAGTCAAATTTATATAATTATCTACACTAAAACATTCACACATTCGTTGATTTCTTCTTTTGCTCGCAAAATCTCAAATGTAATGTAATAAATATTATTCCAACTATATATGTATCACCAATATACTATATATACAGCTGAACAAATAAACGTATTTCAATTTATACATGCACCTGCCCTTGTATTGGTATTGCTTCAGTCAAGGCTGAAATAGAAATCTTGACAGGTCTATACTTTGCTTGCATTCAATGCCACGGCCTTCGTCACTGCACCAAATTATGCAGCTATCCAATATTTCTCCATGAAAATCTACACAAACAAGTATGATTGGACAAGAAAAGTGGCAGCTAAATGTTGGGAAGACATTTAGCATATTTGTTACATTTAATTTGATTCGGATATATTTGTTTGTACGAATTTGATTTGATTAACATTAGCATTTTTGTACGAATCCTATTTTCAATTCAATTCAATTTTTTTATTAGCAAAAATGACTATTGGAGAATGAATACAATTTACATCTAACTTGTTTATGAGGGAATTTGAGCAAAGCTAAAACTTAAAACAAATCTTTATAATCTTAAAACGTTTCATAATATTATGGTTTACTATTATACTAGCTTATGCTTATGTTATAAGACATATAAACCTTCCTCATGAATCACTGCATCTATTAAAAAACACTGAATCATCAAAATCCGTAATGTACCTACATAGTGATTATTTATTTTAAAATATGTATCTAAGATGTATGTACATTCCATCTGTTTCCAGCACCTCCTACCCCGAAGGCAAGGAAGGCGAGGGCATGGACGTGGACGCAGAGGTGGAGGGTCCCGTGGCGCTGGACGGAGACGACTTCCAGCTGGTGCTGCCATCTGGCATCACCGTCGGACACCGCTCGCTTATGAAGTGAGTTTGAGAGTTATTTGATGTGAGAAGTCGGTAGATGGCACTATTATTATTATGGCGAAATGGATCCGATGGATGAAGTCTCGTTTATTTTTAATATTACAAGCCATACATGTCGTATACCAGACTTACTTCTTGTCAAAAGGGATCACCAACATTTTTGTGAAATGCGTTATGTATCTAAAGTATCATTTACGCCTAGTGTGATACATACAAGTTGTAAGTTTCAATTAGTGTGACAAACCCGCTGACATGGTTTAACTACTGCAGAAGGTACTATGACGGACACTATAAAGTAAAAGTAAAGTAAAAGACGTAAAAGTTGTTTTCATTACTCATACTCTGAAAGTAGGTCTGAAGTTGCCTGGAGAGCGGGTTGAAAGTAGTACTTTTCATCCATAGGGAGAATCGCTTTCAACTGACAGCTGTCAAATTATAAAAAAAATAGTTCATTTTCACATATCTCTTGAACCATGTTCCGACTTTCTATACAGCCACGATGTAAAATTGAAATAACTTAAAGTTTAGTATTGAGTGCAGAATATATATATTTTAAATATCTTTATTATAATTTAGTTTCAACAATTTCTTTAAAATACGAGTAACTTAGATTTCGGTAAAATATTTACCATTTTTTCAATGATGTAAATAAAAAATAATGGCTAAAAAAATTAATAGCTGGCCGGCCACATAAAAAAAAAAACAAAATAGGCGGGATAGCGGTAGTTCGTTTTTTTTTCTTTGGCCTTAACTTTGCATTGTGCCATTATTTTTTCGATTTGAAGACTTTTGTTTATACGTATAGCAGATATTTGTACCTAAAAAATGAGTTCATCTGATTCTGATATGAATTTAACGCCTGATTTTATAAAAGAAGAGGCTAAGGCAGTGGTCCGACCGGCGACGAAGAACGAGAAACGAGTAGAACTAGAAACTATAAACGAGTTGGCGATCAGCGGGAAGCGAGTGTAGTTTCGATAGTTTTGTCGCCGGGCTATAAGCGAGTGTGTAAGTGCGACGAGCGATTACTCGCGCCACTCGCTCAGTTCTGTACCGCACTGTATAGAAATGATGAAGCGGGCGAGTGTCGCTGAACGCTTATTGCTGAGTGTTTATTTTTGAAAGGTCGTCGCTTAGCGATAAAACTAGTAAAGCGAGTCGTCGCCGGCAGTGTGAACAGTCAGCGATCAACTATTTGTATACGCACCTCTTTTATTTACACGGAATGTTATATCTATTGTACGTTTCTTGAGCGAGAAAATAGTCGATAGTTAATCGTTTACTCGCCATTGGTGGGACCACTGCCTAAAGCGGTAATTCAAAATCATCATACGATTTGAGGTATCTTTGTTTTGATTTGGGTGGTAAAATAAAATTTACTCATATTTTCTTTAGCTAATTTATGTTTTTATTTTTACTTTACTCGTATTTGTAATGAAAAGCACAGTGTTTACCTCGGGTTAAAGACTTATTTAGTCCCTCGAACTATTGGTCCCCCCGTAAACCCCGTCTCGGGACTAAATAAGTTACTTTCACCCCTAGGGTAACAATGTACTATTATTTCATAAATAGTTTTATACTATTTTGTATTATTAATGAATACTCATGTATCTTCCAGATACTACAAGCAGAACGTGTCTGTGAGCAGCCAGGCGCTGGTGCGCAAGGGAGACCGCAAGCTGCACAGGTTGCTGGGCGAGTACCGCGCGCTGGGCTGGGCGCCGCGCGACCAGGCGCAGGCTGCCAAGTGAGTCGATAGGTGGCGCTGTTAGCAAGGAATTACAATAAAAAACATCCGTGGCATAGGCTCACGTTCGACTACAGTCTGTCTGATGTTAAAGCATTGCTGCAGCCTAGGGTGTGACACGCTTACCTAGAAGATACATATTTACTCTAGGTTTGAAGAACCCTAGATTGTAGTATTCATTTATTTGACGTTATTTCAAATACACCACCAGTGATTATAGTCCTACAACTTCGCGCGCGACCCGCCTGCGGAGTGAGAGACGAAGGCAGGGACGAGGTACTTAAGATATCTGCGGGTAGCGGGTTGGTTAGGGGGGAAGGGCAACGCGTGTAACTGCACGCCATTATATGACAGTCGTAGCCGCGTAGTCGAGGCCGCAACACGTGTTGTCAAATCTATATTTCTTTGGGGTCGATACACGCGATATAACAATCTTAGGATGAGTCGGGCGATTTCTCGACAGACAAAGAACGTCGTTTTTAAAGTGTACAATTTTTTTTAATGTCGAAAAAATGACCGGTCTTCGTACGAATATGCAAAAGATATTAATTTGGCGAAAACTGTTTCTGAAGCAACCGGATTTTCGGAAACCAGCATAAAAAAAATCCTAAAAGAAGCTAGATCCATGGAAACACAGAACAACATAGTAACTTTCAAATCACCAAGAAAATATCATTGTCCTTAAAAAGAAATGAAATAGATAGTTTCACAGAACGTGTCATAAGAAGAAAAATCACACAATGGCTTCATGTTAAAAAGTGTATGCCGTCGTTAAAAAAGATAAATGCGGAATTGAAACAAGAAAATATTATTAATTGCTCAAGTGAGTACTTGAGTCAGACAATACTGAGGCTTGGTTTTAAATATTTTACATGCCATTCAAAGAGAAAACTTTTGATTGAACGTCACGACATAATGCGCCTACGGTGGTACTACATTAAAGGCGAGCTTGCAAGGACTTCCATTGATTCCAACTTGGACAAAAAAATAAAAGACTTAGAGTTGCTTTTCTCTAATTATTCAGCTGAAAAGTGGCGGAATTGTGACGACCATGTCATAAAGATTGAATTATTGTATTGTATTATATTGGTATTTTGACTGCAATGTGACGTTACAACAGCGACGCTATCTGCGCGGTCTATTCACATTGAATTTATATTAACTAAGCATACACACTGTAAAGATTTGTTGTACACAGTTGATGTCTTTTTTTTAGATTTATAATTCAACTTCATGAAAACGATGAAGGCGATGATGACGACGATGACGATGATAAAGAAAATTAACGAGAGAGTGAATATAAAAATGACATGGAAATTGATTTATAATATTATACTTATTATAAAACAAATAAATATTTTCTCTTATTACTTTGTCTGCTATTACTAACAGTTTAAATTATAAATAATGCAACTAGGTTTAATTACCTTTTTATTTATTCTTATATTTGGTATGATTATATTGGTATATATGGTAATCTTATTCACAAATATAGGTTGTTACGATTTATCGCGAGATTTTTCCGTATCTCGCGTGTAGCCGTCAGCTTGAATGACGCGCTACCTTGTCCCTCCCTTCATCTGTCACCCCGCAGGCGGGTCGGGCACGAAGTTGTAGAGGTATAGTGCATCAGTAGACTTTAGTGATGTGGACTATTTAAAACAATTTTGACACAGTGTGATGTAGGCATACCAGTATGTTGGCGCGCTGCCCTCTGACAGTATTTTTTTTATTCGAATAATTTCAATACTATTCATTTTCGTGATCACAACTGAGGTCAGGAAAAGGTATACTAAACAAGTACTACAAGTGGCGCCCCATTATTTTTTACACTTTTAGAACAGAGTGCATTATATGTAACTTTTTTCTTATCGAATGAGAGTGGCTAACTCTGGTGTCGAGAGTATCAAGCTGCCCTAAAGGCCTCTGACATGGCTTAACGACTGCTGTACTAGAAAAATAGCCGGGCTTACAATTTAACGATTCATCCAACCCATGTAAAAGTCCAAAATGGAATGCCACTTTTTGGTCACCCATCCAAGGACTGCCCGCGTCGACCTTTGCTTAACATTGGTAATCGCTAGCGATAGCTGAGCTACGGGCGCTTCTAACTTTTGTTTATCTCCTCCCCAGGAAAGCCCGCGACATCCACTTCATGAAGCGAGTGCAGGCCAAGTGGCAGATGAAAATGTCTCTGAAGGCAAATAAGTTCCAGAAGCATTACCGCGAGCAAGTCAACTTCTAACCTTACGTAGAGGCAATAAAGATCACTTTACAACAACGTGTCTTGTTCATTCTATACGTAGTTAATACGATTAGTTACAAGATTTCCTCAAAATCAAAATTATTTATTGCAGTTTTCCTTGTCAGTTATCAGTGATTTGGTATGAAACTGGCTGTAGTAAAGTTTTTTGGCTGTAAAGTAGCATAAGAATAATGATTGTTCCCTATTTTTACAAGAATTTATTTGTTAGTGTAGTTGATTTTGTAACAGATCTACATTTATAATAAAATTGTCTCCAAAAAATTAGGTATAAATATAAAATTAATATTTAATTAAATTCGTCAACGGAATCTTTACTGTTCATAATATAAGTAAGGTAAGAATATATTTTCGTCCAGAACCAAACTACCTACGTTATGTTTTATTGACACGTAGTTTATAAAAGGCAATATTAACATGACCTGAAATTTGAAATAAATAGTAAAACAAGCTTAAGATAGTTGAGGAATAAACTCAATAATAAGTTATTTTGTAGTATTTATTGAGGGTTCAGTTCCAACAGGGGGCGCAGTTGTGGACACAACATCTTGACGAGATATTGTAGTTTCTATCTGCATTGTTGTAGACTCTATTTTACTAACTGCTCTTTCAGTAATATTATCTTTTTGGTCTATTTTCTCTGATACGTTTTCGCCTATCCTTGCAGATTTTTTCAATTCATTTTCAACTAAAGATTCATTGTTTTGAACAAGTTTGTCGAGGTCTTCACTGTCGATAGCTAAGTTGTAAGCTTTCTGAACTGGTTTTTCTGGTTTATTAGTTCTGGTCAAGTTAGAAGCTGTTTTATCGATTGATTTCGAAATAATACTTGACCTCAACTTTTTTTTAGCCGCAGCAGTTTTGTTGCCACTTTTAAGAAACTTGTAACGTTTTTTGATTGGTTTAGTTTTGTTTTGGCTGCGTTTCATCTTTTCTTTTTTTAGGTTGGCAACTCCGTCGGTGACTCCAGGTATCCAGGGTATTTTCACTGGATTCCTGTCTATTTTCACGCTGACTTTGAAAAGTGGGAAAACGCTGATTTTTCCATCGTAATAATGTGATATGACTCGAGATAGTCGTTCGTCTGCGACGTACTGCTCGCTTATATCTGGTATTTTGTCTCGGTACTTGCTGAAAGTGGCTTTTACGTTTTCGTCGCCCAGTTCAATCTTCTTAGCTGGCTCTAGCGCGCTTGTTAAGGCTGCTGTTGATAACAATAACTGAAACATTCGATCAAAATGAACATCTTTTTTTATAAAGTCTGTTAAAAATAGTAACAAAGCGTATACTATAGCCTTCTCTCTCTCTTGAGTCGTATTTCCTCATGACTGAGTGAGGGTCGTGACTCCCCCGCACAATTAATTCGTTAGGAGAGTTCTCTTGGGTAGATACATCGTGGTGGGCGCCCAGGTCCTTCCACGGAAGACACATGTCCTCAGATAATATTATGGTCCTCAGACATGTTGGTTTCCTCACGATGTTTTCCTTCACCGTTAAGCGAGTGCTAATTCACACTTAACTTGAAAATACTACTAAGTTATTGGTGTAGGGGCGGCTTCGAACCAGGGTACGTCTGGATGAAAAGCAGACACTGGAACCTCAGAGCCACACGAGCTTAAGTATCTTTAACAATCCTTATGCTAAAATACTTCATGATAGTATATTTCCAACTTACCAAAATGAAAATCATTGCTTATATTTTATCCCTTCGTACCTCTAACTCAATTTTAGTATTCTATGCGAAATCATATCTTAAAACTCATTTTGAAAAACTATATAAATAGATATTACATAACAGATACAGACATAAAGTAAGTTGTAAGATTCGGTTATTAAAGCAACGACCAGTAAACAGAAACAAATAATACTTAGTTACTGGAACCGATTTACGATTGGTTTTATGTTGTTTTTATGGTGATAGCCAAGAAACAAAGTGAATACGATCTACGAGCTGATTTGATTCGCGATGGTAAACGTAGAAAGTCGTAAAACGAGACAAGGTACGATTATGTTTTTATTTCAGTTATTTTGATTATTTCGTCAAGAGAAAATAGTAAGGGCTTAAATTACTTAATGATATTTCTTTATTATTCTTCTGACAACAAGGTTAGGAATTATGGCAGTATATTTACCTATCAGAGTATAACTGCACCTTTAGCTCAGCTAGCAGAGGCAATCTCATGCGATTACTAATGTTAAGCAAAGGTAAACGCGGTCAGTCCTTGCATGGGTGACCGAAAAGTGGCTTTCCATTTTGGGCACTTCCGTGGGTTGGATAATACGTTAAACTGCAGGTCCCGGCTGTTTGTCTAGTACGGCAGTCGTTATGCCATGTCAGAGGCCCTTAGGGCGGTTTGAAAACTCTCGACACCTGAGTTGGCCACTCTCATTCGATAAGAAGAAAAAAATATACCTAACTTTTTTTTAATAGTAGACAATTAGGCATTTGATTACGTGGTATCCTGAAAGTCCTGAAAAGATAAGCAACTCTGTGGCCCAAGATGAAAATGACTGCACTGGAATGAAAATGGCTCTCAAATTAGGTTGCCGGAGCACACAGTTAGGTGCTTGGAGAAATAATTTTACTTTTGAGGGTGGTTTTTATGTTATTTTGCAAATGTGTGTTACAAAAGTTAGGCTTAAATCTGTTAATCTATTTATCTATATGTGGATTTTTATAACATGTTTATTTATTAACAAAAGCAGATTTGCACTTGACCATAGTTTGCCCGATGGCAAGCAATAGGTTTAAGATGGATCGTGCTTCCCAGTTAGAAACCGGTTATTAATATACTTATTAATCAGATTTATATGATGTATATGGATTGGTTTACATTTGAACTATGTTGAAGACACATAAAATATGATTTAAGCCCGGGTTAGTTCATTGTATGACAGCTTATCTCCGAGATAGCTGGTCGTTAAACCATGTCTGCGCTCGTAACGTCTTAGTTAAGTTCGTTTTAGTAATAACTTAAAATTTATAAAGCCCGTACCATAAACATTGATGGTAAGTATATAGTAGGTATTTGTTAGACATCATTTATTAAAGTAGATTCAATGGCAGTGAAAAAAAATAGAAGACGTGTTAACCTCCTTTTTTCGAAGTCAGTTAAGTATAACCATATTTACTTGTAATAAATCATTTGCTCACTTACATAGGTACATCCATATTATATATGTATAATATATGTAGCATGCATACACAACACATTATAGAAACATAACAAGTTTCTCTTTTTTAAGCGACACTATTGCTAAAGTGTCGTCGCAGGCACGCATGAAGATACCTCTGAACTCTCTTGAGTCGTATTCCCCCATGACTGAGGCTCATGACTCCCCTGCAGGTTTGAATTTGAATATGAAATCCACACAGATGTGTAAAACAATCAAGTTATTGATTTAGGGCCGGATTCGAACCACCGCGGACCTCTGACCTAGTTTTTTAAAAAGAGGTTTTAGTACAGCCATAGCACTTTTTGTGTCATAATATCCTTGTAAATGGAGCAACATGAACTATTAAAGTCAAACTGTGTACATTAAAACGTACGACCAGCTTTATGTTTACTTAACGACTCAAGTTGTTCACTTTGAACGTTGTTTTACATACATATCAACTTACATAAAGTTATGGTAACGTAAGTTTTGAAATTTGAATCTTGGAGGTGTTACAGCTGTTGGAATATAATAGGGTATTTTTTTAACACATAATATGCTTATGTTTGACTACAGCCTGCCTGATGTTAAGTACCACTGTAGTCTAATATGTTGCACGCTTGCCAGATAAACCTATTTACTTTAGATTTGTAGACTCCTGGGTTATAATTTTCTGGAAACAGGGCGATGCTTACCACACACAACACAGAGACATGGACAGGGGGTGATGCTTACCATTAAACCTGCTCGTTTATGAGTCTGATATTGTAAAAGCTCCTTCCTTGAGCTCAAGTTCCATGAGCCTTATTAATCGTTAATGACGTTTGTGAATCCTTTGTTAGTATAATAATTCATTCGTTTGGAGAAAAAAAAAAGAAATGTTAATTAATCTTATAATATTAAGGTCCATAGAAGATAACATACAAACAAGGTTTAGGTACATATATTCCTAAAATAGTATTAAATGTATAAGTTTTAATATACAATATACAGAGTAATCGATACTAACGAATTTTCAGGGTAAAAGTCGTAGAATATAAGTTATAGTTTTTGTTGTACCTACCAAAAGCACCCGTAGGAGGTTATGCTATATAAATAAAAATATCAATATTTCGGGACATATCTCACAGCGCCACCTATCTCATACTAATACAACCAGTCACTAGCACTTCTTATGATACGTCTGTATCGGCAGATCCTTGACGCCTCTCGGTGCAGTTCCCCTCCTGGAGAAGCCCAGCCCCGCTCTGAGCACGGCCAGGCCCGCTTCCAAGGTCCTCTTCCTGTCCTCCTCGTTGCCCAGCGCTGGATTGATCTCCACCAGGTCGATGGCGCGGAGTCTGCCGGTCGAGTGGAGGAGTTCCATCAAGTTAATCGCTTCTCGAAGAGTTAGGCCGCCGCGGACTGGTGGGAACAGAGAAGAAAATAACTTTGTTGGGTTACAAATTGATTTTGAATGATTATACAAATATATGGACTGAATATATACTGATATATAACAACTAAACAACGAGTGATTAGTTGATGAGTGTATGTTTGAGTGTTTCAGGTTTTGCACTTTTATTCATAACTGTGAATTTTGAAAAGTAGGTAGACCCATATACTAAAGTTTAAATTAATTTGACCGGTAATAAGCAGATCATCGCACAGATCAATAAAATTTGATGATTTATTTACTATTTTTAAACCTTATTCGCAATGATTTTCATAGAGCCAAAATAAATTGAGATTACAAACCTACCCTAGAATTGAGTCGTAATTTCTATCCTAACCTTCAGATAAGGTAGATATACAGCTACCTAGCCACAGCCCGTGTGATGGAGTACGGCCGCTAAAAAGCACCTAAGTTCTCATTGGTAAAACGATTTCCATGCAAATGCACGCTCGGATCCAGAATTTAAGTAACAATATATACCCAAGTTCGTATTTTACGAGTCTTTTTCTTTATTAAAGAAGTCTGTGCTTTCCAATCACGAAAACCAGAGGAGTTGGCCGGGTTGTGTTGGGATTTGCATATTTATTGAAAGACTTGGATTTAAGTTACGAGTACAATTTATCAGATATTATGAGCTCTTGCAGGCGTATAGAAGTTTTTGCGCGCTCATATTGGAAAAGTTGGGTTTAAAAGCGTTCGCGAGGGATAAATTTATATGCAGAGCTTTACAAATATTTCATATCCTCAAACGAGAATGCATTGTAATCAGTATTTTGTTTCAGAAGCTGTGTTTGGCTACCTTCAAAGTCAAGGACAGCAAAACTTTGTCAGAAAAAAACAGGAGGGCTGTAGCTAACCATATCCTATGGTAAATCATGATGGTAAACAAAATGTAAACCTAGGATATTTCAGATCAACACTCAGCACCTAACCATCAACTTCTAGGGTTTAGACAACTTTTCCATGTGTCCATGGGTTTTCCATGTGGTTTGCTTATTCTCTCTCAAAGCTGAAGAGTGTCGAACGTCTGAACATTGAAAATATATAAAAAAAAGTTTGGAGATACTTCGAATTGATAGCAGAACATATTCCAACAATTTCTAGAAATGTTGCCTGTTTATCTATTGCTCTGTTTATTTAAACGCCCATCACGCAAAAACGGCTGAAAGTCTCATCATGGTTTTTGGTATGTAGGTAGTATGAGGTCATACGAGTATTATGGGCTACTTTTTATCCCGCAATAATGCGATCGAAGCCGCGGGCGTCCACTAGTAATGAAACAAGCCTCACCGGGAGTGCCTGTGCTGGGTGCCTCGAGCGCGTCGAGCGAGTCGATGTCGAAGCTCACGTGGATGGGCTTGTTCTCACACGGGTCCAGCTTGTGCAGGATGTGCTCGATTGTGCTCTTAATGCCGTGTCTGGAACAAAATGTTTATTTAGTGTTTAATTTTTGCATAACGGTGTTGGAAAGATCTTGGGAGCCACGGAGGCCACGATGGTTAGGAAGAGATGTGTAGCGGTGGTATATGGAGGAACACACCTAAAAGCAACCAATTTTGTTGTTGTTTGAAGTCGGTTAAGAAAAACACTATGTATTTCTCCAGAGTTTCATTTACAATGAATTTCCGCAAAGTAACGCCTGATTCAATATGTAATGGTGAACTTGTTTGTCAGCGAGTTCTATTGCGGTACAGGCATCGACCTTTACCACAGAATCACTTCAGGTGTGAATGGTGCTTCAAGTGATCTGATGCTAATGAATGATGAATCTCTGTCGCTGGTCACAAATCATCGTGACGCTAATATATTAAGGGAAAATTGTACGTGCACAGTGTACCCACATAATATGGTACTTATTAGTTTTATGTTTATCTATGGTAATCTTTACCCAAAAACTAAGACACGAACCCAAACTCTAGCTGGATTTAAACGTAGCGTTCATATATTTTTTCTGATTTAACGCTAGTAGTTGTGCGAGGCGCATCGCTAACTTTATAATTACCTAAGTTAGTTTGAGTATGTACTTAGTTTAATAAAAAAGTACAACAAGCTCCCTGCGACCATCAAAGAAATCAAGTCTGAAGCTATTACAAAAACGACTTAGAGTGTTTTTATTGGAAAAGTGTTCAACTTCAACTTCAACTTTTTAATATGGCTTCAGCAGCGTAACCGCAATAGTGTTATTATTCCATAAAATTATTTTTGAATGATGAAACTACTTGACATTTATGATATACCTAATTTTAATTGATTTTTTTGGCATTTAAATTTATATTTAACTTCATACTTTGTGATACTAATTTGCCCGCCCTATGGGTGAGAATGTAGAGGTCAATATCTTATTTTTGAACAACTCTATAAAACCTATACTCTGCAAGTAAATGATTATGATTATGAAAATAATGTTGAAACTTACTCCTCCACGTCTTCCATAGCGAAGGCAGGCACGTGATACTTTTCAATGACCAATCTTTCGTACTTATCAACAGAACGTAATCCCACGTAACCGAGGTTCTTGATTGAAAATCTGAAAAACAAAATAATAAACAAATAAATGATCCGGGACATTGCACACAGCGTCATCTAGCCCTATCACACTAAGCAAACGCTTGTGTCATGGGTACTAGATAACGGATATAATACTTATATACTTTTCTTTTGTAAATACATACTTATTATAGATAGAAACGACCAGACTCAACACAAGTCAACTGGCAACCTTATCGCTAAGAGTGATCTCTTCCAGGTAACCAATCTGGCAAGGATAAGACACAAGTATAATGGTAGACGAGGTGTTTTAAATGTATATAATAAATGTAATTTTTATTAGTCAATAAATTATTATCTTTTATTATCTTATCTTATAAGCCATGGCCCCAACTTCAATGGCTATCTTCTGGCATCTGCCTGATTTGGCAGAACACAGGTCAACACAGAGTACCTAGCATCAGTACAGCTACCAAATTTAGCAAGGCTAGTAAGGTTCAATAAGTCATTCAGTCAATCTACTATATAAAAATAAGTCGGGTTTTCCTTCCTGATGCTATAACTCCAGAACAGATAAAATCTGCCAGTAGGTTCAGTCAGTAGTCAGTCAGTTCCTTGACAAGCAGCGCCACCAACATTCCGTGGGCAAAGCCTGAATCCATCACCCAGGTTTGTAGATGTTTATGTATATTATGTAGCTATAGTAACAAACAAAGATATTACTTAGGAACCTGCCAGTCCATAGTAGGCAGATACGGCCAGTAGTCAGCCAGCTCCTTGACAAGCAGCGCCACCGGCATGCCGTGGACGGAGCCGGAGTCCGAGGTCTTGTTGGTGTTGATGTCTGCGTGCGCGTCCACCCAGATCAGGACCATGTCCTCGTGCACGTTGTAGTGCCCGTCTACTGTGCCTGGAAGGAAGATAGAGGTTGCTATTGGTCAGCTAGTGACACCCTGTAGTTACTAGTTACTTCCTCTTATCAGGTAACTGGCGGTAATAAAACGGCCGTGGCCACCATATTAGGTAATATGTTTTCTGGTCTATGTGAGCAAACGTTATGCTATATTTTGTCATAGCTGGTAAAGTGGCCATCTCTAGTGGCCCCCGCAGAATAACCAGCATTAATCTATAGTTTATCATGGTTGGTCAATAGATCATCACTAGTGGCCTCCACAATATTACCCTTATTCACTCAGAATACAAAAACATCTCTGAGATTATTAATTTAAAAAAAATGGAGCTTTTCCGGCCTGGTCTACTATATACATACAGAATTTTATCATAATAGTGCTGAGTTGCGGTTCCAGTTTTGGTGACTCAGAAAATGCATCATCAGAAGTTGCAACCATAGACTTACCGACGCCAATAGAGTGGTCCCCGCCTATAGTGACCACCACCCTGTTGTCTCGCAGCACACTCGACACTCGCTCCGACACCTTCTTGTTGCAAGCTGACACTAGAGGCAGGTGGCTCATGTTGGCCACGCCCACTTTCTCTTCGCTGCATGTCGTCTCTATGTCTCCGTAGTCTTTGATGTCCAGACCGTCTGTTGGGGAAATGAAGTTTATTAGTAAACTGCCTTTAATTTGAAAAAAAAATCAACATTTATTTTGATCAAACAGCTACTTATGCGGTCTACCATTGATAGGTTTGAGAACGTGTAAAGCGAAAGTGTAAAAAACAAAACACTTTGCAACTGATGCAACTGTTTCACAATGATATTAATAAATAAATAAGTGATTACCTAGTTAATATGTAATGATTTAGTTCCTATCTTAGATTGATCGTTTTGAAAATGACTAAAAGGACAAAACAACAATCGTTTAACACCCATTGATTTAGAGTTAGGTATTTAGTTATCATGTGAAATTTTTTTATGCTTAATTCGAGACAGGTTATGTACTAATGGAAGTCACTACACAAAATTGTAATCAGTCAATTAACATTTTGCTCCACATGCAAATAAATAAATGTTCTATCATTCCAAATTTTAATAAAAAGTAAATACTAAATCCTAAAATCCAACAGAGAGAAAACCAAAGAAAAAAGGAATCCTTCTAAACTTCTTAGTGCCATCAGCTTCAAAGCAAAAAACTTTTCATTAGTCGAAACGTTTTTGCCCAACATTAGCATTTCGTCTGAGAAGTAGAAACAAAAAGTGTAATTTGTATAAATTGTGGCACAATCTCGTAATCTACAAACCTAAGCCTCGTGACAAACCCTAATTTAATCCTATAGATAGGCTCTTCAAAGCCAGATATTCTGAAAACTCTAATTTATTCTAAATCTGTCGTTTCAATTCTATGAATAAATTAGTTGTTGGGAGAAGGGATATTGTTTGGTTTATTATATTATGGTTTTAAATTTGCCCCTGTGATTTTACAACAGTGAATAATAGGGTTTATTTTAGTAGGAGTGGCTTTATACTTTCTTTAGAAGTAGACATGTGTGTATAGTCACAGCGTGTGAGTGTATCATCGTATGACCATTAAAATACAAAAATTTTAAAGATTGCGATCTGTAGTAGGTAACCTATATTCTTTGCCAATAATAAAATTCCTTGTATGAAAGCAATATACAATACAGGTAAATTACATCCTAGTGTGGAGTGTACGGAACAAAGTTGTATAAGTACCAAAATGTTTGCTAAATAAAGTTAACTTTATCATATAGTCTTAATATTCAATTTTGTATATTTGAATTATTTCAGCTAAGTACGTAATCACAATCGCCATAATATTTTTTGCACTTAAAAAAAAGTTTGTAATTTTGTACATACAAATAACGCATTTAGTATAATAAACTAACATAAACAAAATGTGCCTCTATCTAAACTCACAGAAATCTAACAGAAAAATCAGGTTTTTGCGTCTTAACCATACAACAGGGCCAATAAAGACAAATATCCAAACCGATCTCCTGGAGCTGTTCAATGAGTCCCGCAGACCTCATGGCGGCTGGCGCGATGCTCACTCCATACTTCTTCTGTCCCTTTTCGAACGGAACCCCGATGATTCCCACTCGCTTCAACGGCTCCCACACCTTCCCCTCACTCATCCTCCTCACAAACGTCCTGACAACATTCATTTTTATATATATAAAATCTACACTATGATAAAATAAACGTTATGTTCTCCAGAGAGATCCGTACGACAGACCGCAGTCGACTTTACGAGATAACTTGGCCAAAATACTACTATTATGTTATCAGTGATGGGGGTCAGAGTTTACAGAGTGTTTGTCCAAATCAAATTTAGAAATTACGTCATAAGCTTATCGGAGTCCCCATGTGGGTAAGTATAAGTAAGCAAGATAAGAGAGTTAATAAGATCTTTTATCCTAAAGAGACTGTGCCGAGCGAATATAAACTTATCAGTTCATTCAATGCGGTCACTTGAGAGATAAAATTTCTCCGCAACCGCAAAACAGAATACATACGTAAATGTATGCTAACAGAAATATATTTATAAGCAGAAGTGTCTACGTACTCCATAGTAAGAAGTTAACAAACAGTATAAAAGTTATTTATTTGTACACGAAAAAATCTTGATGCACCTTTGCAATTCGCATTAGCAAAAAATGCAATGCTGCTGCAATATTAATTTCCAAGATTTCCCTGCATACTATTCGACTCGAATAAAATATGAAATGCTGGAGCGGGCGAAATGCAAATTAGGGCACTTACCTCGCCTGTATGCCTCTAACAAGCTGGGGCCAAGTTTTTGCAACACCAGTCCAACTCTGTACGATAAAACGACTGGCAGCTCACTTCAACAACTCCAAGTGCAATGCTTTCACACGCGAGCACAAATACTTGAATAAATAAACTGAGAGTGTAAAACTGAACGCTATTCACTACAGAATGGGACTTATAAGAGCGTCACTCGCACACATTTGTTGTGTTTGGAAAAATGGTGGCCTCTTGGTGATTGGAAAGTATTTATACTGTATGTACAGGGTGGTTTATTGATTGTTCTTAGTTTTTCAATACATTATTAAATAATAGTTGTGTTATGGATTTTGGTAGTAATTTTACATTTACGCGTATTTATGGGTAAGAACAAGATGATATAGCAAAAATAAATAATTGAAGATGTATCGCAAACGCTATATTTAAGTTTTCAGATATATGAATGTCAAAATTTTATTTAGTATTTTAGTTACAGCGTGATTGATATCATACAGACAGAGTTAATTATTTTACTAATTATATTTAGAACTAATATACTGTTATACCATTTACGAAGAGTGGCTGGGTGCGTACTAACTCGTGAATCAACAAGTCACCTTGTATTTATTGATGTGATCAGTAATTGTGCGATCATGGTAGCTATGCCAATTTCCGATACCATATTGGCGATCTGTGCTCAGGAAATTAGTTGCAAATTGATTTCTCGTACCTACATACTTACATATCTACATGTTTACTACCACTATCTAATTGTTTTCTTGTTCGTTTACCTTGAAAAACAATAAATGGTTCGTCAAAACATAGTTATATTATTTGTAAACATTTGACAAGTAACATTATTATGCAAAATGAGTAGACCCAGGTTTGGTCGTGGCTTTGTTCAGCTCTACTTGTTTTCGTGACTGTTTGAAATCTTTCCGGCGTATATTTCATGGACTCTATTTTCTCCATCCACGGTATGTAGGCGCCGATGACTGTGAATATGTTGTGTTTGATGTGAGTGAAGTTGAGTATGTTATTCCCGGTGGAGATGCAGACGACATTGCTCGCGAAGAGGACCGGGGCTCCCTCTCCGTAGTCGGTTCCGTGGAATGGCTCCGTGTTGACGTATGTGCCGCACACGCAGTAATACCAGCGCGGGTTAGCGCACGGAGTCTGGTCGTAGCACTGGTGCTGAAGAAACACATTGTCTCCCTTCTCGTGGTATCTCCTCCCGTAGCCGACGCTCGTCAGTTCCACGTCATTCAACTCCGAGGCAAAGTAGCTGCCGAGAGTCGCCGGCGGTAAGAACAGGTCCAGCGCCGGTCGAGTCACGAATATCAGGCCGATGTTGCTGTGCATTTGCGTCATTTTTGGCTCGGAATTGTTCATGACATAGGTATAGTCTTCGTGAACTTTCATATACGCGACGTCGAATAAATTGGCGGTGAGATCTTTGCTCAGTACTGCCATAGCTGCCGCCACGTATACCGGTTTAGTGGCCACACAGGACCCCGATGTTAGGACGCTCCTCTTGCTTATAGTTGTCCCTGAACATAGATATTCTCGAGTTTCATTGAGTAAGGCGACCACGAAGGGGTATTCTTCTGCCAACGCCTCCACTATGTGCCAGTCATCGGTGTAGTCTGCCCTTACATTTATAAACACTAGGATACACATACATTGGACAAAGAGAATATGCAGGAGCATAGCAACTTCAATTTAGGCATTACATTTATATGTGTAGAGTAGAATTAGAAAAGAAGTAACAAAGCAAAATATATTTAGGTCTTGAAGAAAAGCAAAGAATTCTGTCAAAAATACATTTGTCTCAAGTTTATGAAATTGGCAGATATTGAATATTTGATAGTAGCCGTAGGTAGAGTAATTGCACCTATTTGACTACTAAGAAGATTTCCTTATTTGGATTACTATAAAAAAGCGGTTTCACAGCTACGAATGTTACCTATCTGTTAAAAGATTTCCCAGAATGAATACCCCGGTGCTGTGGAAGTGGAGTAGAAGGATGCTTCTCGGCCGCGTGTCTTATCTTCACCATCTGCTGTTGAAAACGTCTTACATTGCGCTCCGTAGCCTTCACGAGGGACGTTTATCTATAGGATTTTATCTTTAATTATATATATGTATAAGTACTATGCAAATACAGGGTTAAATATTATACACATGTATAGTATAGCGTACGTCCAGGTAAACTTCTTTTTACCAGATTCATAAGGAAATGTGAAGAAGTTTGAAGAAGGCTTTTACAACTACAGACGGATTTACTAACAAAGTAACAAAAAACTATTTTTACAATAATTGTAGATTTAAAAATGCTTTGAAAATGTCTTGGAAAATATTTCTCTGAACAATTTTACTCGATGCTTTTATACGAGTCGTTCATTTGAGATCGATGTGATAGCACACAAGCTTAGATCGGGTTTTGAATTGAGTATTTACGACAGAAACTCTTATTCTGCTGATCAGTCGGACGATTCAAGACGCTTTCTTTGCTTCATCACCGATTTTTATCATATCATAAAAGTAAAAGTGTTTGTTGGCTTGTTTGTACCTCTTTCATGCCCTATCAGAGTGACGGATCATCGCGATTTTTAATATGTTACCATACCTACAAACATAGTTATGGGGTGGTAATTTAGGTAAATATTTATTCCACAATAATTCTACTAATTTAATGAATGCGAAAGTTTGTGTCGATATCTATGAGTACTTATTTAATAATAAGCTATTTGTTTTACAATATAAAAATGCACATTTTTAAGCTAGTCTATCTCCATATCGCCACTTTTATAAATTACTAGTGCCTGCGACTTCGTCCGCGTGGAATAAGTTATTTTGGGCATTAATTCTTTCATACATATTTTTTTGATATATTGAACCGTTTGCTAATTCTAAGATTACTAATTTTTACCTGAGATTAACGCGTTCAAACAAACAAACAAACATACAAACTCTTCAGCTTTATGATATTAGTATAGATGTGTAGGTATTCAATATTGCGGACACGGCGTAATATTTCCTGTTGCTTGAACAGATTTTTAGGTATATTTTGCTAAATTGTAAGGCTGAACCTCAGTACTAGGCTAGGTTTTACCCCAGATTGACACGGGTAACACCGGTGAGCGCCACTAGTCATCCATAAACGCTTCGTCAGCGCAGATTTAGCTGGCTTTCTCTTTATTGCGATTTCTTATCTATTTGTATTGGATATTGGTTCTCATTTGTTTCGATAGGCTGGATGAGTGGGGAAGTTTGCGAAAACAATATTATGGCGACTCATTGTTTTGCAGGCTTTGAGGTGATGAATACAATGGAAGAGAATTGGGGCTTTCTATGCCATGTAAAAAGATAGAGTACCTGCATTAAAAAGTTTTTGAATAATTGTATGTTGTAATTAAAATAGGATTTAAAATATTGTAATATGGTATAAAAAGTAGTAGATAAGTTACTCCAGGCTCGAATATAATACTATCAGTATGATATGAGGTGTTTATTAAATACTATATTACCTAATCAAACAGTAATTTCACATTATGTACTATACTCGTAACATACTTTGTGAGTGACTCAGTGTAGAGCGGTGTAAAAACATGGAGTGTTCTAGAAGGTTCTCTTTGCACAAAAATGCCATCGTTCGAGCAGAGTAGATGACAGATGACATGTAAGTAAAGCTGCGTATTCATGATTTATTTAACATATCAATGATAAAGTTCAGTTAATAATAATACTCATTTATTTGTAGATACTTAATAACTATATGCATGGGTCAGGAAGTTAACTACATTGGGTACTTATTTTTTTATCAGACTTTAAATAAGTCTGTTAAAGAAATTACCAACTATGATCTCTGATATTAAATTTATGATAGACTTGTGGACGCCCGCGCCTTCGCTCGCATTATTTTGAGATGAAAAAGTTTAACATGAACATACCTACCTTTTTTATTTACGAACCGATTGAAAAGAGACAAATGTTAAGTTGAAAATGCACCAACATGTTAGTGAAAACCGTAGACTTACTTATTTAGGTATAATATCAATTTATCAATGACAAAACTCTAACTGAACAGCTGTTTTGTCTTTATTAAGTACTAGCAAACCCGGCAAACTCCGTTTCGCCACATGTAGTACACGCTATGTATCAGAGATGGCGCTGTATGTGAAAAATTATTTTCCGCTTTTCTGTTGAAATTTTTCCTGAATTTTCTTTGCTTCAAACCTCACGGAGCTTGAGACCATTCCAACGAATGCAAAACCGTGGAAATCGGTTAGTGCTTTCTGGAGTTATAGCGTCAGGAAAGAAAACCCGACTTATTTTTATAGTAGACTAGTTAAAACTATCCATGGAATATACAAAGCTATACTCTCTTCTATGAAACTATCAATGAGAGAAATACCAAAAAATATTTAACTAAGAAACTATTTAGTCACTAATCGTACATAACTGAACTGAAACTGTTTCCAGCCCACAGAAGCGTAAAAAAAGTCATAGTCAAATCACTTATTGTATTATTGTGTTTTCAATAAAATGTTGTAGATTTTATGCATAAATTGGTACATGAAGAACACAATATACCCTAAAAAAACACCAGTCAGTCCATGCTCTGCTTTAGTTCAAGTGAGTGTGTATGTGTGTAGATGGCGCCTCAATCCCTCTCGACAGCACTCGCGAGGTGTGAAGCTTCAAACTTCACGATGCCTTTTTGCACTCTTAGACAGCCTTGTGCGAATACGACGTGTAATCGATCATAAAAAAATGTTTTGTCGAAACGTGTATTTTTTTGTCAATAGATTTCATAAAAATATTTAAAACGCAAAAGTGACTGACGTATAAATCTATCAACGCACAGCCCAAACTACTGGACGGATCGGGCTGAAATTTGGCATGCAGGTAGATGTTATGACGTAGGCAATAGGCTTCCACTAAGAAAGGATTTTGATAATGCCACTTTCAAAGGTTGCAAGTTTTACTTCTGAATGCGAGCGAAGTCGCGAGTTCCCTGTAGTAAACAAAAAATAAATTAGTGAAATAATATTGTAATTAAGTGGTAAAATAGCGTAACTCTGAAGTTAGTTTTACCCTAGAGATATTTGCAAAAGATTAAAAAAAATACTAGATATGTTTTTAATTATTTACTTATTGTAGGTATACTTATGTATATCTACATATACCGATACGATGCATCGTATTTCGGCCTGATTCATCTTGATGGATATTTTTTAACCATCGCGATGACACTGAATACATAATACAAGCGATAGTTAAAATGTATCTATCAAGAAGCATTGGGCCGAAATCCTTATTTACGTGTAAATATAGAAGCGGATTAATAAATTATTCTGGCAAAGTAAATAAACATCTTAAGCAGTGCTCAGACCACTTTACTTAAAATTATAAAAGTACTCAAAGCTTTTTTAGGGAACGGATCTCGAATTAAGCAAACTCTTAACGACGGCAGAAGGAAGTTTACCATAATTAGATCCTGCTGTTTTCTTTCTACATTATATTATACAGGGATATTAAATACTAAAAGTTTAACTTTTAAGGTATATTGAAAGTAGCAATGCAAATAAACTTATATTATTAAGACCATTATCTAGTACCAATGACATAACACATGCGTTTGCTGAGTGTATGGCTAGATGGCACTGTTATACTACCCGGAATATTTACTTATTTTATTGATATAGGTACCTGTATTATTTAATAAATTGAATTAATTTTCTTTTTCATACTTCACAGCTTATTTGTGCGGGATAACAAGCCCCCGAGAAAAGCAGGTACTTGATAATATTGCTTGTAAAAAAACCTTATATGAAATAAAATAAAATGCCTTTCTTTACTTATCTTTAGGAAACACCATGAAACACTTTAGATATAAGTTTAACTAGGCACCCAAATGCTAGTAAAGGTCTTATATAACAACCTTATGTATTTAAAAATGTATCATACAATCGCATATTTGTGGACTGATCTTTAAAATATAGAGAACAATTCATTTCAGTTTGTGAAAGCGTACTTGTATGAAACAAGCAGTTGAATCCCAATCGCTGCACGCCTCCGCGAAAAATCACGCTTTCATTCTTTGAACTTTCATTTTATATGCACAAGTGTAAACCTTTTTTCCCATTCTGCACTTGGTTGTTTACTATGAAAATATTTCTGTTTAAAATATAACCGGGGAATCGTTTAGCCCCCGGCTGCCACACAGACCCCGCTTCCGCCGGAGCGGAGACGAGAATATAATCTTTATTGACTTCACATTGAGTGAGCATGACAAGTAAACTATGTCACTTTCAAGTTTCTGTATTATAACCATACAAAAGAAACACGATAGTATATCTGTCGATCCGTTGCGGTATGCAAGAAAAATTAACCGACTAACAAACATTTTCACTTTTATATATGAGTATAATAATCACACTTATCAGGCGGGCTATAGTCAAATGTGAACTTGTGCTTCGTAAAACCTATTACTATTGCGTACTATCTTGAATACAAAAATCACGCTAAATAATAGTCGTAACTTTCAACAAAGTATTAGTTCGGCGGCGTAAAGCCTAGCGCGTTTAAAAAGTGCAGGCATTTTATTTCCGTTTATTTTTATTCAAACGCCGCGTCGAGAGAGCTTTCATGCTAACTTCCAGCGATTGGAAACAACACGTTCTGCCTGTATTCTACTCTGTACCGGGTGGATTTTTCAACTATAGCTTAGTATTTATATTAACTAATAGTATAAGATAGACCCAAATATACAAAGAGAGCCCTATAACCGGCAGTGGGATCCCAAAGGGTGTGGACGATGATCTGGTCTATGTGAGTTTATAGACATTGTATTTTATATATAAATCAAAGCTATTTTGAAGACAACAAGATACAATTTATTAAAGACTTCGCAAAATACACCTAAACACACACACCGACACATTGATCAATAACAGGAAAACTACTAATAATCAATCTGATGGTGTTGGAGTAACATTCCTGGTAAACATCATTCATTTTTATTCTACTGATTGTTTACAAAAGCCACAAGTTTTAAACTCATCGCTTTTTATCAACGCAAGGCATCGCTAGCTGTAATTGAAAGAAAGAAAACATTTATTATTAGACACAACAATATAAACATAAAACAGTTGAATTGTGGCCCGTGAGTCCACAAAGGACATACCTCAGAATTAATGCTGTATAATGAATTGCAGACAGCCTTTAATACCAAAACAAATCCATAAACATCACCCTGTAAAACTTTCCAAATAAAATATTCGTGCCAAAATATAACAAAGCGCGATCCCGTCAATATGAATCAGTTTTTTTCCGTATGAAAGCCTTTCAAGTTTTGGGGTCGCGGTGCACAAAGAGAACCTTTTTATTCGGGATACAATGAGGCCTAAATCACACATGCTATCTCTGAGGGCGGCGCGATCGTTCTCGGGGGCCACAAATATTTACAGCTTTTAACTTGCGCCGATAAAAACGAAGGGTTATGTTATGTAGGTTAGTAAACTAAATCATATAATTGTTAGTTGGATTTTGTGATGAAATTTCAAACAGGGAAAGTATTTTGGAACTCTTTGGAGAGAATCGTGCTGTAGTGAAGCTTCATCTTTGAGATGAACAACTAACAAATACTTTGACAAGTTTATTTAAAGTAGCAACCCAGCTTTGAAACAAGGGATTTCACAAACAGTTCGTCCCATGGAATTAATATATAGTACCTAAAGAGAGGGATGAAATGAAAATCCTTGGTTTGTCCCTAGCAAGGATTTTCATCCCTCTCTATGGTCCATGTTTCATTTGTTTATTTATTTAAATGCAAATTTGTGTAATATTTGTTGGTTTGCATCGACCACTGGTGCCCGCGGGACACCACTCGTACGCGCGGCCGACAGAAGAAGAGGTGGAGAGACGACATCGTGGAGGTGGCTGGAGTCACGTGGACCAGACTAGCCCAAGACCGCAATGCCTGGGCCAGCAAGGAAGAGGCCTTTACCCGCTTTTGGGTGCCCTGATACAAGAAAATATTATTATAAGTAATCAAGAACTCAACTTAATTTTTTTTTTGTAAATAAACTAAGTAACTATAATATGTAAATGAAATAATTGAATTCAGGAAATAAAGGCTATTTTATTTTTATTTTATTATTGCATCGACCAACTCGGGACCCCGTGGTTGCCTTTTTCACAGATTGCCTGTTTCCTCGGATACATTTGGTGTAGATAATTTATACGAGGAGAGGGCTTCAAACACAAATTATTTCATTGAGAATTTTTTTGACATATATGTATGTGTAAAAAAATCTAAATCCTTTTAAAATAATTTGTTTTATCACCAATCAGCAACTAAAACCTTAAAGGTGCATTTTAAAGTATAATTGACCCAAACTTCAAACTAAGACCTAGGTATCTATCCTAGTTTTTGAGTCTGCACACGAAAAAAATATAAAGCATGTCCTTACTTAACCAAAACAAAGTCGAATGTTAGATAAAGGAAGTGTAAAATAAACTAATGTATGTATGTAGGTAAATGTACAATTAACACGCGTAGCATTTATTGAAAGGACTCAAATGTTCGGTCTACTTGTAACTCTGTTGGATGATATTTGGCAAGGCGGTATAGGGATGTTCGAGCCACTCTTCAAAGCATGTATGAATCCACGTCGTGTACAGGTTTGTAAGGTGAAAGCCCTAGTGCGAGCTCTCCGCGGCTCCCTTGAAGTATCATTACGCCGAGATTGTTTGCCACGCGGCAATAACCCAGGGCGTACCAAACAACGATCATATTGTGTTGAATGATCATGATACACTGCTGATATATAGCATGTATGTCTAGCTCGCTACATGAGCTGAAATGTGCCAGCATAGGCTAGGCTATAGCAATCCTTAACATCAGGCAGGCTGTAGTCAAACGCAAACCTATCCCACGTCAAAATAAACAGTTCTTTTAATCAATCAGTACAAAATATCTTTATTCTACGTTACTACTCGGTTTGGTACGATGCCCGAAAGGGGAAAATTGTTGTCGTCTCTCCTAAATAACACCCACCATAATATCAGTTTATCCAACATATTATTATGGGTGTTTATTTTTTCTCATATTTTGATTTTTTACATAATATAGTTATGTAGGTGTGAGTATAAGTTAAATAAAATTGAAAAATTGGTGAGCTTTGGTTTCCTAGGAAAGCGGTGCCATCGTATAGCGGCCGTGATATTACGGACGCAAAAATAATTAAAGTAAATTACGGTGCAAGTTACCGCTCTCCAGGAAACCGCGCCATTTCGTTTACATAGACAACGTTTTAGTGACGTCATTCACCGCTGTATTACGGCCGCTATATGAAGGCACCGCTTTCCTAGGAAATCAAAGCTTTATGTTTCTTTAAAACAAATACACTGAGTGTCATCTATGAGTAAATGTATCTATGCTTACGACGGAGGCTCGCAGTGACGTAGCCTTTATGTTAAGTGGCTTTTAGAACTCGAGTGCAAATGATGGACTTTACTTACCGCCGGGACTTCATCACAGATTATACTTACCTGCCTAATGTCAAGTATGTGCAGGTAGGTACTTATCAGTAGTGATTAGTGTACAATATACTCTATATATGTTGAAATTTCAACTTAGGAACCAAACATTTACGAATTTGTTATTACATAATATCGTAATTACGTTTGTACCTACATTTCCTTTCATGCGACATTAAGATGTATCTTAAAGTAATATGTAAAATAATTAATTATTGTTTAAAACCTAAAATATTAGGGACGGCACCTAAAATATAACGACATACCTATATAACATAATCCAAAACACTTAGTCAAACTAAGTATATCGTTATATTTTAGGTGACATCGTAAAATATCTCATCATCATCATCATACCAAGTTAGTGTATCACCATTATTTGTCATTGTTATAGCATTAATTTATGTAGTTTACTTATAAAATAGTAGCTTTTTTCGTAAATGTTTTGTAGCTTTTTTCGTAAATGTTTTGTAATATGTATGATATATGTATGTATTTATTTATGTATATTTTGAGTATTTTTTGTTCTTTTAACTAATGTATGTATCTAATTATATTTTTAGTAAGTACACCGCCTGTTTATAATTCTTAGTAATGTCCATCCAAAAGGTTGCCTGGAAGAAATCGCCTAAGGCGATAAGGCCGCCCAATGTACAGCACTCTAATATATTTAAGCTTATTTCATCAAAAGATTAAGCTTATTTCATGTTTTGTTATTTATGTTTTACATTGGTGTACATTAAAGATATATTCTATTCTATCATCGTATCTCGGTGCATATATATGTATATATGTAAGCTTTGACAGCTTTGATGTATTATTGGATAGACATTGACAGCTACGATAACCTATAAAAATACTGTACTGAAATGTGAAACTGAAATATTGTATAAATTATTTAAAGTAACTAAAGTAACAACTAAAGCATGAACATTATTTGTTGATTTTGTTTTTAGGTAAGTAATTCAACTAATTAGGTAATGTAGTAAATAACAATAGTTTTAATCAAAATTGTTACCCTTATTAATTAATAAAATCTTGTTTTTAGCAACAAAATCACAGTTTTGTTTGATTGCTGAGGAAGACCTGACCTTATAAATCAACAAATTGGATGTCTACATGTGAAGTGAATAAACATGGAGAAGTTACGCTTTGAATTCATCATAAAAGCCAAACCTGATGACGCAAAAACGAACATGATAGCCATAACCTCAATTATGGACTCAAATAGCCAAACTTATATTGTACCCAAAGAGTATCAACCAATACATTTCCACAAAGAGATATTGAAACATGAAATCTTTATCAAGATAAAAAAATCTCTACAAAAAAGGCATGATAAGAGACAGGTTTGGATCACTTTAACGAAGGAAATGAAATCAACATATTTGGATGATGACAACATACAAATTGATGGGTTTTTTCTTGAAAAATTGGAACAAGGTCAGGAGTTATCATCGGCTGAACCAACATTGTTAAAGAAGACTGAAAATAAGACAAGATTAGTGGCTGAATTTTCAATAGAGAAGTTTTCTAGACATACAACAAATGTTAGACAGTGGTTAGAAACTTTTGAAAGTGAATGTGTGCGCTTACAAATAGAAACAGATTTACAAAAAGTAGAAATTTTAAGGTTACTATTGGAAGATACTTGTATAGATTGGTACACCTCAATGATTATCAAACATACTATTGATTCGGATTGGTCTGTATGGAAAAAAAGTTTATGTGAAACATTTGCTGATAAAGGCTGGTCACCGATCAGGTATGCTATGAATTTTAAATATATCCAAGGATCTGTGTTGGACTATGCTCTTAAAAAAGAGAGATTGTTACTAGAGATAAACAAATCAATTGATACACAAACCTTAATTTATATGATTGCCACCGGTCTACCAAACTTTATAATGGATAGGATAGACAGAGAAAGTCTTAAAGAAGTAAATGACTTGTTTAATTTCATAAGAGGACTAGAAAGTTTAACAAGGAAATATGATACAAAGAAATACTCAAACACAGTAAATAAATTCACTAAACAAGAAATAAAACTGACTGAAAAAAAATCATGTAAGATTTGTGAGAATAAAGGAAAATTAAATAGATTTCATCCGGAGAATGTTTGCTGGTACAACTATGATAGGAATACAATTAGACCTCTAAAAGACAATTTGATTTCAATAAAAGAATTCCCTACTCCTCAGAACAGAAAGCAGATACGTCAGTTTTTGGGGAAAATTAATTTCTATGGAAAATACATTCCAAATGTCTCTATAGTTCTTGATCCTTTGCATAATTTGTTGAGAAAAGACCAGATATTTAATTGGACAGAACAGTGTGAAGGGGCATTTAAAAAAATCAAGAACTATCTCTGTTCCAAACCAATACTAGCTATATATGATCCACAAGCACCAATATTAATTTATACAGACGCCAGTGCCATAGGAATAGGCGCAGTTTTAAAACAAATTCAAAGCAATGGCGAAGAAAAACCGATTGCATATTTTTCTAAAAAAATAAATGAATCTCAAAAGAAAAAAAAAGCTATATTTTTAGAATGTTTAGCCATAAAAGAGAGCATAAAGTTTTGGCAACATTGGTTAATTGGAAACCATTTCACTATATATACAGATCATAAACCCCTGGAGAAGTTAAATGTTAGAAACCGACCTGATGATGAATTAGGGGACATGTTACATTATCTGTCACAATACAATTGTGAAATAAAATATAACCCTGGGAAGAATAATACTGAAGCAGACTGCCTCAGCAGAAACCCGGTATTGGACGTTGATGTTAATGATGAAGATAATTTAAGAACAGTAAATATTATTGATATTCAAGATATAAGATACGACCAAGAGAAAAATTTGGGATTGAAAAATTTGGATAAGAAAATTGTTTTTGAAGATGGGGTATACTACAGAAAATGTGGAAAAAATAAGAAGAAGATTGTTCTGAGTGAAGCTTACAGCAAAACTTTAATAAAAAAGACACATGAAGAATATTGTCATACAGGAATTAATCAGACAGAATCAAAGATAAAGCCTTTTTATACTGCCCCAAATTTATCAGGGAATATTAAAAATATATGTAAAAACTGTGAGATATGCATAAAGAATAAAACAAGGTTAAATAGAAAATATGGATTTATGTCACAATTGGGCCCAGCTACTAGACCTTTCCAAATAATGTCGCTGGACACAATAGGAGGATTTGGTGGACAAAGATCAACAAAACGATATTTACATCTACTAGTGGACCATTTCACCAGGTACTCATATATCTTATGTTCCAAGAATCAAAATGCCCGAGATTTCATCAAACTTTTAGAGAAAATTCCTAAAGAAGAAACAATAAGCATCTTACTTTGTGATCAGTATCCAGCTTTGAATTCCATTGAATTTAAAAATTACCTTCGAAACAAGAGTATCCAATTAATACTTACAGCAGTAGATGCACCATTCTCGAATGGTTTAAACGAGAGGCTAAACCAAACTATTGTAAATAAAATAAGGTGCAAAATGAATGAATCAAAAGGAAAAACAAATTGGTCAAAAATAGCAGAGGAATGCAGATGTAAATACAATGAAACAAACCATTCTGTAACAGGTTTTTCTCCCAAATATTTGCTATCTGGTGAGTCTACTGATTTGTTACCCATGGAATTGAAAGAAAAACAGCCATTAACAAAGAATTTGGAAGAAAATAGAAAAATAGCGCTACAAAGGTCAATAAAATCACATGAATACAATAAAACTTTATTTTCCAAGAATAGAATACAACATGAATTTAAGGAAGGGGACAAGGTATATGTTGACTATGCAAATAAATTAAACAAAAGGAAAATGGATGAAATTAGAATTGGTCCCTTTGAAATTGAAGAGAAACTATCAGATACAGTTTTTAAAATAAACACCGGTCGTGGAACGAAATCTATTGGATTATATCATGTTACAAAACTTATACCAATGCTTAATAATATTTAGATTTCATGAAAATTTTTACCTATCATAATAATGTGGGAAAAATTGTTTTTTCAAGGGGGGGAGATGTAAGCTTTGACAGCTTTGATGTATTATTGGATAGACATTGACAGCTACGATAACCTATAAAAATACTGTACTGAAATGTGAAACTGAAATATTGTATAAATTATTTAAAGTAACTAAAGTAACAACTAAAGCATGAACATTATTTGTTGATTTTGTTTTTAGGTAAGTAATTCAACTAATTAGGTAATGTAGTAAATAACAATAGTTTTAATCAAAATTGTTACCCTTATTAATTAATAAAATCTTGTTTTTAGCAACAAAATCACAGTTTTGTTTGATTGCTGAGGAAGACCTGACCTTATATATATTACGATGTGATGCCAGGATCGTTTGTAACTTTCGAAACCACACGGACAGTTATGTGCTTTACTTATTACCATTTTTCCATGATCAAAATCACCGGGCTCTGAAAGCATGTACTAGTATAATATATCCAATTCCTTGAATCCAGTGAATATGAATAGAGTCCAGCCCTTCCAGATATAAAGGCCCTGGTTACATCGGGTGTGCCACCTGCCACCAGGATAATATGAAAGGTGTGTCATTCACAGCACATACCCAATTTTCTCATTGTTAAGATAGATCCTTCGATCACATAAGGTTTTTTACCTTACAAGTTATATAAGGAAATAGAATGCAGCACTATTTAAATAAAAACCTGTGTTGCGGGGCAATATAAAACAATAAGTGAGTAAGAAGTAGGTACAAGAATTGTATCTGATACAATGCTAACTTGCAAATTTATTTACAATAATAAAATATAAAAACAAGGGAAGAAAAACTAAACATACTACTTTTTTGTAGTACTTAGAAGTCTAAGTACTACAAAAAAGGGGCACTTAGAATATCTATGCTTGTAGGCATTTTCCTTAAAAGGTTAGTCTAGCTATTCAGCGGGGTAATACAGCCAGCACTTTGGGTACGCTGCCTTTTGAAAAAGTAGATTAGGTTGTTTATATTACGTGTTCATAATAATTATTGTTTTATCTATTTTTTATGATTTTTGTTATATTCGGCAGTGTATTTGTATTTTTTTTGTTGTTTATTCAAAATAATATAGGTACACGAACTTTATACAAGGCTGTCCGAAAAATACGAAATTGTATCATAACATGAATGATAGCGGAAGAGTATGTTGATGTTTGTGGCTCATCATCATATGACACAAACTTATTCAAATTTAAATTCAAATTCAAAATCATTTATTGTAGACATTGGTCCATATTCACAATAATATAATTCACTTTAAAATATTAAATTTACATAAAGTCACAGCACAGGTCACAATCAATAAAAATAACAACAATATTAAAATTAAAATGTCAAAAATTTCCAAATTTAAATATAGTGTAATAAAATTTATGCAGCTAACTAATTAAATAATCTAATAAATAAAAAAAAATATACCTGTATCGTAAAAGTCCGCACTCCAGTAGTTCCCAAAACTTACATTTACATCTCAAGAATGCTGTAAATTTTAATATTGACTCTAAAACCTATTTTAATTTCACCTAAGCCGGCTTCTTCTAGGTAAGCGCGTAATATCGTAGAATACAACGTTGCTTAACATCAGGCAAGTTGTAGTCAAGCGTGAGCCTTTCTAATATAAAAAGATAAAAAACGTGGGTTTAGGTTTGTCTATTGTTGGAGGGTCAATTTTAGAATGACTATCTTAATTACTGTTGTACTTAGGTACATATACATATACGCAGGAATGTTGTAAAGCTTCATAAAAATCCTCTTCATTTTCATTTCAGTAATAAGATTGCAAAAAGTCGGCTTCTCTTGAAAGCTTGCAAATTAAATCAACACTTGAAATGTGAAATGTGTCTGACTTGTAACTATGGAGTTATAAATAAATAATTTGTATTTGTATTTGTGTGTGCTTTATTAGTACCCTTGACTCGAACTGAAACGCGCTTGAAAACAGAAGTAGAGCTTTTTAAATTTCTTATAAAATGAGTGAATTCTCAAATTCTACATAACTTTTTTTTAAATATGTCACTAAAACGGTTTTCACACACGTGTAATTTGCGTACGTTGTTTACGCGTGTCGGGTGTAATGACACCCATCGTCAGAACGTGCGTTATAGGACCGCGGAAACGCAAAATTAAAAAATAAAATGTTTTAATAGTAAAAAAATGTTTTTTGTATGTCTTAAGTGGCATATATTTAATTTTATAGGATTTAATAATAATCAATAATTGAATATTCATTCGTATTTCAGAAATACTAACATTAAACACGTCTAGATCAATTTTAAATACCTACAGACGAGTATCTATCGCCGCGGGCGGGACGGACACTTTTTATACGCTATCTCTAGGACAAGCGTTTGCTTAGTATGTGACTAGATGGCGCTATGTACCATATCCCAGAATATTGATTTAAAAAAATCATTTTTGTAACTGATTATCGCGTACATGAAAAATAGAGTGGCGGCGGCATCTCGGCCGCTTGACGGGCACTCACTCGTGCCTTAATTGAGTACCTACACAGTACAACGGGAAATTCAACTCTAATTCCTCGTAAATAAGGCTAAATATTGTAAATAGATATATTTGAGATACATTTAGTAAATTGAAAATACAAACCTATATGTATCAATTTCTTAGTATCGTGTGAAAGTGGTCAATTCTAGAGTCTATAGTTTTCAGGCCGCCTCTAGACATCACAGGTATGTTTTAGTAAATATTCTTAATTTGTTACATGCCAAAAATAACAAGTAACAATTTTGCGGCAGTAGAGTGTTATAGGCGATAGTTAGTTGAAGGCTGAAGCCCAGCGAAATGAATACAATAAAATTAATCGATATTTTTTTTCCACTTGCATTAATCTCCAGTGCTGTGGGACGAACAGGAATTTCGATTTCCGTTCGTCCCACCAGTAGGTTCAGCCACGACTCATAATAAATGAGCTTATATGTTGTTGTATTTAATATTATTATCATAGCTTCCTTGCGACGTTCTTGGTGTTTCCGATTTACCCTGCATGAGTTACATTAGAAAAAAAGCACGTTTGCAAAAGCCATTGCAACAGTAAGTACGAGGAAAATAAAAACAAAAAGTCGCAACGTTTAATTTAAAAATCTTTCGATAAATCCCTGCCAATGTTAGTCCGATATTTATTGACGTTAAAAGAATTGCTTCACGTTTTCCCCTTGTTCTTGTTCAGTGTTTTTCCAGATTCTGCAATTTATTTTATGGCAGGCTATTGTATTTACAGAATCAATATAAGAGGGAAAATATCCTGAGAAAATAAAAGAAGCTGGGAAATTAATTTATTGATTTTGCATTGAGGGTTACTTCGCGGGAATATACATATAAGTATCAGATTTATTAGCAGCTGGTCTGCTCCACAATTGTAAATGAAATACAATACTGTTTGATATTTTAGAGACAACAAAAATAATACAAAAATTAATTGAATTGAAAGTTACGCAAATTTTTTTTTGTAACTTTAACGGGTTTGCTCTTGGCCATAGTTTACCTGATAGCAAGTAAGGCTATGACCTAAGATGGAGCGTGCTTACCCGATAAGAACCGATTCACTCTCGCTTTGAAGATCGCTGGATTATAGTGCGTGGGGAGAGAGAGATGAGAGATTTGATTTGGTACTGAAATGGCTGTGAATGATGGGCATTCCATCGAATGCCTTTTATTTCAAGAGTTACTATTATGTTGATGTTGAAAGAAATGTTAGTAAGTATATGTTACAGAAAACTAAAATCAAAATATTTTTGGAAATGAGATATCTAAGACAAATTTTACACTCACATAATATGCATTTGTGTGATGTATTCATACATTACTATTATTATGTTTGACATGATTTTAATTTTCATTATGTTATTAATAAAACTAGACATTGTAACTTCTAAAATATGATTAAAACTAAATGTTATAAATTCAATTTGACGAGATATTGTAATTTGTGTAGCATATTCTGTGATATAAGTACTTATACCTATATTACTACTTTACATTGGTTATCAATAAAGATTCTTTATCTTTTATCTTTACATTAAGAGGCGGAAAAATCACGAAGATAATAAACACGGTGTTAAGCTATGAAATGAATTAATTAGGATAATATCCTTGAGCTCTGCAAATTAAAAAGCGCAAGCTTAACAAAGAGTTTGAATTAATCAGTTAACTAAATATTAATGATACTTTTTGGTAGATAACTGTTTGGTAAGCTATTTTGTACATTTAGTCGTTCCTCATTACTGGGAGTCTCCTTCGCTGGGTTAATTAGTTAGCCAACTCAGATTTAAAAAAATAAAATCCCTTTCAGATAGGTATCAAGGTTTGATTTCTTATTCTCTTTCGGGTATCCATGATGGCAAAATTTATCGATTATTAATTTAAGTTTTATTTTAAATATTCTTGATAGCTACCTAAAACATAATATCCATAAGTATGTAGAAGTATTTTTATAGATAGTAATTAAAATTCATTTTTTGCTAGTCACCAATTTTTTCACTATTTTGTATTCAGATTGACATTCATTAGTATTCTTTAAGTCAGATAATAAAGAAACACATTCATTACTTTCTAATTTTAATTCAACCTTTATTTTATTTACGGTTAAGCTTTGATTTCTTAGGAAAGCGGTGCCTTCATTTAGCGGCCGTAATACAGCGGTGAAAGACGTCACTAAAACGTTGTCTATGTAAACGAAATGGCGCGGTTTCCTGGAGAGCGGTAGCTTGCACCGTAATTTACTTTAATTATTTTTGCGTCCGTAATATCACGGCCGCTATACGATGGCACCGCTTTCCTAGGAAACCAAAGCTTCTACCGTGATTTTCATGACCGATAGATACGTGTCTATTGAAAAAAAATTACTTGTTCTTTATTAATTTTTTTACAGTTTACTTACCTTTTTTCTCGCTTATAAACTGAATAATTCAGTTGCGCGCCGTTCACCGCGCTGAACAGACGTGTGCGCATAATTACACCTGTGTAGTTTTCTCTCTAAGCCGTCCGACCGTTCGGTCGTGTTAGAACATGTTGGAACCTGAGTCGTCGCGCCCGGGCTCGTCGGCCTCAGCGAAGCGATTAAGGAACGATGAAAGAGTGAGTGACGATGATGGTTTCACGCTCGTTACCGGCAAAAGGAAACTTCCAAGGAGGAAATCAAACGAACAAATTAATTTAACTGACAATATGAGTGTAGCAGAAACAATTGAAGTGTGCATTACGGCGACCGAGGCGCTGCCAAAACAAATTGCCTTTGCAAAATTTTTAAGAGAGGAGAAGATTGGTAATGTAGTGAAGATAAAATATAAAAGTAGCTTCAAAGTAGTTATATCTTTTGAGAAGCAAGAGGACGCAGAGAAACTAATAAAATGTGATACAATTACAGAAAAAGGCTACCGCTGCCAACGAACGGACGAGATTAATGTTGTTTACGGAATAGTGCGTCAAGTCGACATGGAGTTACAGGAGGCGGAACTTTGCAAGATATTTCAATGTGAGAGTAATATTGTGGGTGCGAGACGTCTCAAGAGGCAGACTAGTGAGGGGACCTGGGTAGACAGCGAGACAGTTCGCCTCTGCTTCAGGACATCCACCGTGCCTCCGTATGTAGTAGCATACGGCTGCAGGTTCACGGTGGAACCATACACCTTCCCTGTCTCGCAGTGCGCCGGATGTTGGATGTATGGACACATCAAGAAATACTGCCCTACTAAGAAGATAGTTTGTCCAAAATGTGGAGGAAAACATGAGAACTGTGAAGTAACTAGTTACAGATGTGTTAATTGCAAGGGTCATCATATGGCGGTCGAGAAGAGCAAGTGCCCCATTTTCCAAAAAGAAAAAACAATTAGGAAACTTATGTGCCAGAAACAATGTACATACAGAGTTGCTTTATCATTATACATTCAGCAACAAAAAGAGGAAGATCAAGAAAGTCGCGAAACTGTTATACCAATGCCGCGTCCACGCCAGCTTGATAGTATCCAGTCTGAGAGACGTACCTACAGCGATGCGGTAAATAATACAAAAAGGCAGCATGATGATAGTGACGCCTCTATACGGAGCGAACCTCAATATATTAGTGACAATTCCGTCACACTGGAAAACCGTCTGAAGAATAAGAAGAAAAAGAGATCGACTACCCGCAAAGGAGAATCTAGCCAGACATATAAGGAAGTGACAAGTGAAAATGTGCCTAAAGGAGAGAAGAAATTTAATTTTAGTGGTTTTTGTGGTAAAGTAAAGAACATAGTATTGTCAAGTAAGTCGCTCGACGAGAAATTAACTGATATTTTAAATTTAATTATAGAAGAATGCTACTCATTGGTAGCCAATTTGCTCCGCAGCGGAGACTGTGTTTCAAAACTGTTGTCCATGCTTGGCAATGGATAGTGCCCACGGCATGCAACGTTTTATTAACATAGTCCAATGGAACGCGCAGAGCATTAAGCCAAAGTTAGCTGATTTTGAAAATGTATTGTATCAATATAAGGTACATATAGCCGTCTTAAGTGAAACCTGGTTGACTGATGAGGTTTATTTGAATGTAAGTAATTATAATTTGTTTAGAAAAGATAGATCTGAACCATGGGGCGGTGTCGCTATACTTGTACACAGGTCCATACAGTGTGAATTGTGCGAAATAGATTTCATCAATCCAGATATAGAAATAGTGGCCGTAAAATTATTAAATTATAAGCTGATTCGGAATGTTATTTCTGTTTACTGTGCCAGGCCAGCTGGTACTAGCCAATCAGATTGGGATGCATTATTTTCTCTGTTCCCTCGAAAAACATTTATCGGTGGAGATTTTAACGCTCACCATACAAACTGGTCTTATAAAACTAACCAAGTGGGTTGTTTAGTATTACATGCGGCTATAAATCAAGGTTTTATCTCTCTAAATACAGGTTGCGTCACTCGAATGAAACTTGTAAATAATTTTTTACAAAAAACATCACCTGATATATCTTTTGCGTCCTCAGATATTGCGGTTGATTTATCTTGGAATGTACTTAATGAAAGTTTAGGCAGTGATCACATGATTATTAAAACATCAGTGATTTATAATGATATTTCACACTATACTCAAAAACGTAACTTTAAAAAAGCCAACTGGACTGGCTATAGACAGTTAGTAGAAAATACAATAAAAACCTTACAAATATCCCCTAATAGCAGTGCAGACGATATACAATTCCATTATGACAACTTGATTGGAATCATCAATGACGCAGCGGACGTTAATATTCCATTGGTTAGAATAAGCAATGATCCTAGTAGTACATTTGTACCGAAGCCTTACTGGAACCCTGCTTTATCTCAACTAGTGGCTCAACGTAGACTGGCTTTAACTAGTTTTAGGAAAAATCCTACCCCTTCTAACTTAAATATTCTAGAAGAGAAAACAATTTTAGCTAGAACAGAAATATCAAAGGCTAGAACTTCTTCGTATCGTAGTTTTTGTGATTCTATAGATGAGAATACGACTCTGTCTGATATGTGGAGGAAAATGCGTTAGATAAAAGGCTATCGAAAACAAAACTTTATGGCACCAGAAGCTAAGAAACAAAAATTGTTATGTGACTTAGCTCCGGTAGAAGTTACTATAGCTAAACCTGTTTTTACATCCCACAATGATCAATTAGAAATAGATTTCAGTGTTCAAGAACTAGAAACATGTTTCCGGAAAAAAGATACCGCCCCAGGGGATGACGGTATTACATATTCTCTGATATATAATTTACCAAACTCAGCTAAATTATACCTTCTCAATATATATAACAAAATTTACAATTACGGTAAGATTCCATACCAATGGCGTGATATTAAAATAGTACCTATACCTAAAGCAAGTGCCAATTCAAATGAAAATGTTAAATTGCGACCCATTTCATTAATTTCTTGTTTATGTAAGATATTGCACAATATGATTTTAAAAAGATTAGAGTGGTTTGTTGAACATAATAACATACTATCTAAAAGTACTACAGGTTTTCGAAAATCACAATCTTGTTTAGATTCTGTTACTCGTCTAGTGACAACAGTGCAATTAGGCCTTACCCATAACATACCTACACTAGCCTGCTTTCTTGATATAGAAAACGCATATAACAATGTCCAAATTGATGCATTAGTAAAAAAACTAGATAATTTAAAAACTGGTACAAAAGTTTGTAACTATTTCTGGAATTTTTTAAGTGAAAGACACTTAGTGATGAATAGCAATGACTCAAAGGCTGAAAAATCAGTTAGATGGACTTCAAAAGGGCTGTCTCAAGGAGATCCAATCTCGCCTCTTTTATTTAATATTTTAACACACGAGATTTGTAATAGTGTCAGCACAGAGATAGGTCAATATGCTGATGATTTTGTAATATATATATCTGGCAAAAATATTGAGGAATGTAGGTTTGAACTTCAGTATTCATTAGATACTATTGTACAAGGCCTTGATAAAATAGGTTTACAAATATCTCCAACAAAAACGAACTTTTGTCTGTTTAGTAGAGGGCGAAGAAGACACAATATACAGCTTTTTATTAATGATATGCCTTTGGTATGTGAGGAGAATATTAAATACTTAGGCATTTGGCTAGATCGCTCACTTCTTTGGAATAGGCACATCAAGGAGGTGCGCGAAAAATCTGAAAAATGCTTGAATGTCTTAAAAATTTTATCTGGAAGTAACTGGGGTGTTCACCCTAAACACTTAAGACGGTTATATATCAACCTCATAAGAAGTAGAATAGATTTTGGTTCATTTTTATATGGTAATAGTGCACATTGTCATACATCTAAGTTAGATACTGTTCAAAACCAAGCCCTTAGAATAATTGGTGGATTTATTAAATCTTCTCCAACTCATGTAATGGAGAGTGAGCTCGCTATTCCTCCTCTGTTTGTACGAAGAAGCTATCTGGCCTATAAATATGCATTAAAATGTAAAAGTCGAAACAATAATCCAACTGTGAATCTTTTAGAGGCTCTCTCTGCTCTATGTACCCATCGTTATTGGTTGAATAAAAAGAAACCATTACTTATGATTACATACAGCCAAATCAAAGAAGAGCGATATGTATCATCTGACCAGTTAGAAATGTTCCTCCTAAAAGAGTGGATCAGTAATGTGAATATAAAACAATATGTCGACATTCATTTAGAGTGCATACTAACGGCCAAGAAAGATTATAACTGTGATGTTTTAAGAAACAATGTGTTGGAAGAGCTAAATAATAAATATAAAAGCTGGCATAGAATTTTTACAGATGGTTCAATGAGTAAGGGTTCGCCATCATCAGGGTTTGCATTATTTGATGCAACCCGCAAACAAGTGGAGTGCTATAGGAACACATCGCCGGTATGTATAATGACCTTAGAGTTGTTCGCCTTATCGGCGGCGTTGCCCTACGTAGAGTCCCATGCTATACAAAATGTTGTTATACTATCTGATAGTAAGAGTGCACTACAACATATTTCAAAATGTACAACAGGTAGTCGAGGTTCTCATATAGCATACAGTATTCTACGCCAACTTGAAACACTTCGTTTGAGTGGAATCAATGTAAAGCTACAATGGCTGCCATCCCATATTGGAGTAGCGGGCAACGAAACGGCTGATCGTTTCGCGAAGTTAGGTGCAACTGCAGGAACTGAAGTTTATTTACTGCCTTCACATTTTGAATACTTATCCAAATACAAGGATCTATGTTTCCAAAATTGGCAAGAATATTTTGATGAGCGTTCTAAAACTAAAGGTATTTGGTATAAAATAATGCAGAGTCAGCCGCATCGCTCGCCCTGGTTTGTAGATAAACTGAGCAGAAAAAGAGTTGTAATCGCGTTCAGATTGCGTTCCGGACACATACCATTGAATGCCTTTGCTTTTATGATGGGTAAAGTTCCGTCACCCAACTGCGATCAGTGTGGTAAGATAGAAGACGCGTACCATGTATTAATGGAGTGTGTGAGGAACCAATCTGAGCGACGAGAAGTGTTTACTACACTTAAAATACTCGATGTGGGATCAATATTTGTTATATTATCTGAACCCAACTCTGTGGAGGCTGGGATGGTCTTCGGCCTGGTAGAAGCTTATCTGCGGGCCGCAGATCGTCCGAGAACCTTGCCACGGATTTTAGTTGGATCGGATTAGCTAAGTAGTTAATCTTATTCTAGCATTACTCTAGTTTTATAAGTATTTTTTTTTAAGTAAATGTAATTGTTATTAGGCTACGATGGGGCTGGCATAAATGTGTAGTTTAAAGCCCCTAAATTTCAATTGAATAAAAAAAAAAAAAAAAAAAAAAAAACTGAATAATTGCCTATTGCTCTTTCTCACAAAGAAATGCTAACTCACCTTCAATGTTCAATGAAAAATAAATAATTAACGTTATTAGATTATAAAAATAGCTGACCAAACAATTCCCAGTTCAACAAGTTTGCTGAAATTCGGTTTAGGAAGTGTTTAATCACTGTGATTCCGAACAAGCTTTCACCGAGAACGTGATTTGCATATTCGCAAATTACCTCCGCTGAGGATGTGGGGAAATGTCCACGATGGAATAAATTATAGGAATATTAGTAATCTAGTTCGTCGAAGGATCTGGGCAGCTATAGGAAACCAAAAAGTGACCTAATTACGCAATTCTCTCTCTCTCTTGAGTCGTATTTCCTCATGACTGAGGGTCGTGACTCCCCCGCAGAATTAATTCGTTAGGGGAGTTCTGTTAGGATACATCGTGGTGGGCGCACAGGTCCACGGAAGACACATATTATATATTGTGGTCCTCAAACATGTTGGTTTCCTCACGATGTTTTCCTTTACCGTAAAGCATGTGCAAATCCACACATAACTTAATAATACAAATCATTGGTGTAGGTCCGTAGCAATATTAAGAAGAAACACTTCAGCTTGTGATTGCCAATGTACTGTAGTATTAAACTGTTTTTTTTTTGCAAGACTAGCTCGTATGTGCAAACATCAGTTCCCATTGTTCCGCGGCGTCGTGTGATATATGGCGCCAGGAATAAATCACGCAGTGTTTTGCATTTCCATATAAAGTGTTAAAAGGCAGCGCTGGGATTGTACTGTGAACGAATTTTACGTTACAGTCCGTTTCGAAAAGGTTCCTTAGTTATTGGTTAAGGGGCGATTACCGCGTAACAATGACCTGAATACATACAATTAAATACAGCTTTACATTAATTTGATAGGTGAAGTAAATTCTTATTTTGTAACATTTATCATTATCACATTTCAAACACGCAAAATATGTCGACCGGGACACGTGGAGGGAGTTGGGGCAGACAGACGTTTCTCCAGGAGTGGGACACAATAGGTTAACAAAAAAGACGCATAAATTCAATGCGCTTTTTTCATTTATTTCACGTATGTTGTTTACGCGTTTTGGATGTAATGACACCCATCTTCAGAACATGCGTTTTGGGACCGCGGCAGCACGCAGACTGCGCGCCGCCGCGCGAGCGGCCTGCCGGGACACGGGCGTGGGCGCCTGGGATGGCGGGGGTGGAGGCGAGGCGATGTTAAAAATGTATTGCTAGGTGTACACATGTCAAAGTGAGGTGGTGGTAGGTGTGAGAACGCGCGAGGCCGCGAGCCCGTCATCCGCGGGAATTTATTACGCATCGAGTGCTGGGATTACACCGCGCCTATACATACGTAGATTGTATACAGCAGCCATTGTAGGTCCCGCCTGTTCGTCATAGTAAGCCATGTCAGAGATCCTTAAGGCGGGCGGTTTGAAAACTCTGACAACAGAGTCAAACACTCTCATGAATTTACAATGAATGAATTTACTTACCCAGCCTAAATGTCCAATGGCTAAATAAGTCATTATATTATGGTTACTTAGCCAATGTTTAGTAATCAAAATGCCAAAGTACAATAAAGGCAATGATCAGAATGTCGCCAATGACCTACAAAGCTAGAAACGGCTACAAAATCTAAATAAAAGTATCTACTACGATTGTGTCCAACAAACACTGGAACACTCGACATCTGCAATAAAGTATTCACCAAACTGTTTTTAATGGGAACTTCCATCGAACGTAAATCGTTGGAATAAGATAAAAATGAAGCACCTAAAACTAACGAAGGTTTCAAAACACGCGTGGGCTATATTTCAAGTGTAAGTATGTTTAAGAGATAACTAGTTAGCGGCCCGCGGGGCTACTCGCGTTATTCGGGAATAAAAAGGGCCTATTTGTTAACCTAGGGTCTAATGTACTACTAAACATATAATATATCATATCATCCAATCGGATCAGCCGTGAAGAATTAACAAATACACACAAACACACGCACAAAATTTTTCCTTTAACATTAGTATGAAGTAGATAACATCGATTTGATCCTAAAATTGATTTTGTCGTTTTTAATATACCTATCCATGTACTTCTGGAGAGTAGGTTTGGGTGTGTTCAAACTCTATTTATTAAATTACAAACAGGAAATTCGTAGTAACCTCTCCGTATCCAATGAAGTTGCTGTCTAAAGAAAAGCCAGCATAGTAGATAGTAGGAAGTGAGGAATGTTTATTCATGTATCGGTAATTGAATTCCGGACCGAACAAATTGAAGTGAGACGTCCGACCAATGCAAATTGCGATCTTTTTAAAGCGAGAGTGAATCGGTTCTTACTGGGTAAGCATGCTACAGTACTAAATAGTTATTTATAAAAAAACCCTAAAACTTAGATATTTGGGAACAATTATTTGTATTTCAAGTTCAGTTCTTTAAGTCACAAGTTATAACATTTCAATACTTGAAATTTAGCTATGTACCTACTATAGTAATACAAATGAGTTAGTTTTCTTGTACTGTCTTCCAATACAATTATTTTATGTACACACCAATTTCTGGAGTAATAAGGCGGTGCATCCCTACCTACGTTACAGAGGCCTAAGCCTAGTGAGGGTATCTCCGACCCAAGGATAAGTAAGTTAGTTTAATATTATACTGAAGTTTGTAATACAATTTAAAAATGAATAAAGATACTTTTTATTTAATCAAATAAGTTCGATTTTTATGCTAGTTTTGGTTCTAATAGATTTCCTTGTCAATATGTATGGGCACATGGAACTTGTCTCGGAAGTCCGCGGGGTCGCAGCAGTAGAGGCCACGGTCGGGCGGCACGAACGCGTCGCAGGGCGCGCTGCAGCGCACGTCGCTCGCGTGCGGCGCGCGCGTGTTTACGTACACCAGCACGGCCGCGTGCCCGTCCAGCGCCGCCACCTGCACGCACACCACATACATACACACCTCGCTGGCATGCCTCCAGTTTCATTTCATACTACCATGAGGAGGAAGTTAATGGAGATTCCAGTAAAAAATCTAAGTCAAAGGCAACTCATTCCTCATTCTGGTTAAAAGAGATTTTCCGCGATATTGAATTATTTTACGAAATACTTACCTTTGTAAAGGTATTTCTAATGAAATTGACAACTTACCTTCCACAGATAGCGTGGCACCAGCCCCCCATCTATATACGTATATTCACTAGCGCCTGTCCAAGTAGAGACCTTCTCATATAACTGAGATATCTCTCTCAGTTCCTTGTTGACGCTCTGCCAAGACATCTGTGACAAGAAGTTTTAATGAACTCTGAGTTGATGCTTGTATAAGCATGTGAAGCAACACTACAAGCTACCACCTCTACTTACCCTGGAGTTGTCACCTCCGTCGCACGTTGGATTCCACACAGCAACTGAGTTCAAATTATTTTTGAAAGTGGCGGCTTGTGCGGGCCCAAATGGTAGTTCATTTGTATCTAAGAGAGCCTCCTTCGTATAGCAACATTGGCAAGCTCCCGCCGGCTTCCAGTCTCCACTTGTATGCTCGCCCAACTCTGGTGTCGAGCTCCATTCTAGCTGTGCTGTATCGGCTCCACTGCCCATCGTCAGTGCTGGCGCCGATGTATTCACATAGATCGGCACGTTGTTTTGTTTGTTGTAACATACATCGTATACCTCCAAGTACCCGTTGACTGGGAACCCTACTCGTACCATCTCTGACCTGTCTCCGGCGCACTGCTCGCCCGTGGCTTCAACAGATGCCTCCACTCTGTGCTCACATTGCAGCTCCGAATATTGGTACGTCTTGCCAGCGACTGAGAACTTGTCTTGAGTTATACATTTTGCAATAATTTCCTGTTTATTTGGTGCTATTTTGAAGCTGTTTGTAGTCTTGGTATTTCTTGGACAAGAAAACTTGATTTCTTCGTTCTCTTTTAACTTTATGCCGCTGTTGCTCATTAAGTATTTCCATGCTGGTAAATTTTCATCGGTGGCTAACGGCTGATTGGTGTAACCAAGAGTATTTGTTACAAAACAACCTGAAATATAATAATATACAGCATTAATGATCCGTTACTATTAGAAAAAGATTTTATACCTCAAATCTTAAAATCTCATAATTTACCGTCAGTAACCACTTTAAACTTTTTCTGAATACTTCCGATTTCGTTGAAAACATTGCATGTATAGTCTCCCCAGTCAATTATACGCTTTTGAATCATATTATATCCAGCCGTCATTAACTTTCCATTGTGGAACCATGCGTACTGAAAAATAACACATTGTACATGTCAATTGTCAATAATTAATATTATACCTATCATATTTTAAATGATTGTAAACAAGTTACTTAAAAATAAAATAAATAAATAATTATTTCGGGACATTGACAGAGCGCCATCTAGCCCCACACTAAGCAAACGCTTGTGTCGTGGGTAACTAACGGATATAATACTTAAATACTTTTTTTTGTAAACACATACTTATTATACATAGAAACAACCAGACTCAACAATTCATAATTACTTGTGTCATGCGGGAATCGAATCCACAACCTTAGATTAGAAAGCAAAGCTACTACCAACTTTACTAAGCCAATAGGCCAGTCAAATTAAAGTCAGCTAAATAATAATTGCAGTATACATACTTTAGCCGGAGGTTGTGCGTCAGCTGTGCAGTCCAGTATTTGCTGGCTGTCTTCCCAAGTGATGGTGACTGGAGAAGTATCATCGTCGAATATAGGGGGGTATCCAATGTACACCACGTATGTGGCAGATGTAGAACCTTCCGCGGTATTCGCGCGGCAAGTGTAGTTCCCTTCCTCCGATGCAGATACCTTATCGATTGTGTACATGTTTCCTCGTTGTTTTGTAAGATAACCGTCCTTGGAACAAAAAAAGGAAATCAAATCCCGTAAAGTGCTGTAAGATATCGTACGTTACAAAGTTTATCTAAAAGAGATGGTCTCTTTATGATGCTCAAACAACTAACTTATGCAAGCAACCTTCAAAATTTGGTCTAATATATCAAATTGTAAAAAATAATGTTGAGAGTAAAATGTGTTTTAACTGACTTTGTACCACCGGATTGATTCTATTTTCGAATCCTTCAGATCGCATTCTACGTATAACGACTGTCCTTGTTCACCAATAATGTCACGAGTCTTGCCAATGTAATGATCATCATCACCGGAAAAATTGCCTGCAATAAAAAAAACTACAGATAATTTTCCATTTTTTGGCTTTGGCACCCGATCTTACATATATAAGCTAGAACTTTGGTAGTAATGCATATCTATGGTATCGCAATAACAGTAGTATTGTTGGTATTAAATACTTACTTTCGACAACAACGGCAAACGTGGCGGTGTCAGATCCTAACTTGTTGGTTGCTTCACATCCATAGTCTCCAGTGTCAGAAATAACAGGATTTTTAATATAAAGTGTGCCGCCTTTGATAACGTTTTTCATATCTGTAAAAACAGCAGGTTTAAGAATTTCACATGTCCCGTTAAATAAATTGATGAATATTCTTAGATATTATGTTATGATGTTGTGCTCCAAGCCATCAATTTGATGGCATCATCATGTTATTGGTTTCAAGGTTTCTTTAGAATATATTTCTTTTAATATTTGTACCTGAAGTCAGAACTGCGTTTTTTTTTCTCCAGGTTATGGTGGGTTCTGGGTATCCAGTTACATTACACGTGACCTTTAACACCAAGTCTCCTTCTAGAGCGAAGTACTCATGAACGGTATTTGTCATTATTGGTTCCTCTGTGGAAGTAAAGTTAGGTTAGTCTTTAAGTGCTTTAGTGATATATGATTTTAAAAGTTTGTATTTATCTTAATACAGACACATTAAGCATACACAGCGGTATGTTATATTAAATCTAAGATTTTTATAGGCTTAAGGGCAGGTTAAAAAACTTTCCTACTTCTTAAAATTATAACTTAGAAGTTTTATAAAAAAACAAAAAAAATATAATTGAAAAAGAACTTACAAAAACCATTTAGTAGGTGTTTGTTTACAACTGCTACCGAGTGGCCGGAGAACTTACCTTCAACATTCACATTGAAATTGTTGTGTACTTCACCCAAGCTGTTTTTAGCGGTACACTTGTAGACGCCGCTGTCAGACAGCTTCATGTCAGGCATGTTCAACTTTTGTCCAGATTCGAGTAAGGTCCTGAACACGTCAGTTCCCTTTGGTTTGTACTGCCACGATACGGTCGGAGGAGGGACGCCCGTCGCCCTGATAAATAAGGAATTATTATTCATATCACGCCCAGATTGAATTATGTCTTTAAACCTATATCTGCACATTCTAAACTACGAAGGTTGGTTTTGGTATTAAATAATTGCAAAGAAAATAAACATCAACTTGCACATGGCGCTGCCATTGCACGCTCGCTTCGCTTGCTCGAATCGTGAGTTGTTTTCAATAATATAACCAAACCGAGACTCGGGTGGTTTCGGTAGTTTTAAACTATGTTTAACGAATATAATTCCCATTCTTAACTTTGCTAACTTTTTGCTAATTGTGTCATACAAGAACAAGTCACACAAAAATGATATGTATATATTTGTTAGAATATGTCCATGTTTCCAAGTCACTAAGCAGTCTGCTGTGTAAGTTGCATTGTTCCGGTCAACCATTAAAGGACAGACCTCGTTGACAGTTGCGGGCATTCCATTATATTAGGTCTTTACCTATGAAATTGCCGATCTGTATGACGAAATTGAGAAAAAAAATATTTTTAATGTTTGTATGGAAATGTCTGAACAGATTTAGATGCAATTGATAACTATATTTAGATGGGAAAAAAGCTATGCACTGCGTATATCAATTTCTCAAAAACAGAGTATATGATAAAATATACCTAGTTAAAGTAGTGGAAAAAATATAGCTGTACGTAAAAGTTACAAACAGATTAAAATGTAAGAAAAAAACGGCAATTTCATAGGTAAGGTATAACATATCTTGATACCTGACTTGCTTACCTGCAGATAGCCGTAAAGTTTTTGCGGTCCACAATACTAATTGGGGTTATTTCTGGTGCACCTGTAATGAAAAAAGAGATACTAAGTTACGATATTGTATCAGGCATTACTTTGCAAAAAAACGTAAGAAATGATCACTTTGGAAGTCATTTAGGGTTGTTACACTTGTTACGCTGCTTCTTCCTTTAGAACTTGATTTTAGTACCTTTTCCTTTTTTGAAGACGATAAAAAGGACCATGAATGCAACTATGTCTTAAGGGCTATTATAATATACCTAATTATACATTTTACTTACTGATTCCAACCACATTAATATTTGTACTGTAAGTTACTTTCTTATTTGTATCCGCCTTCAGAGACGCCTCACAAGTATACTGCCCATCCATGTTCAAGTCCATGGATTTAATAGTTAGTGCGCTCCCATCTCTGGATACGTCATATTTATCGGAAGACATTATAATATGTTTTGCAGATTTGGTGCCTGTTCTCTGCATGTACCACGTGATACTCATGGGTTCTTTAGATTTGATATCACACTTCAGAGTGTGTGAAGCTCCGTATTCGATCGCAGTGGTACCTGAAAACCAGATTCGGAGAATTGAATAAAATCCCTCATAAATAAGGAAGATGTACATTACATTGTGTTCACCAATTGTCATTTTAACTAATATTTTTTTTATTACATTTAGCTTTTTTCTAGGATGTGGTTGCCTATGTTCATGTTACCTTTAACGTAATTATCAATCTTGAACGGTGACAGTACTGTGACGCTGACTTTGTGACTCACAGCTCCCTCTGTGTTACTAACCACACAAGTATATACCGCATTCTTTCTTAGGTGTTCCAATTGTAATATGCTCGTAAACTGATATTCAGAAATTGTTTTTTTCTGGAAATCATAATAGTACACATTATAAAATATCATTTGCAAACGATTTATGTAAAAACTGATATTCTGCCATATTCGATCGTAATGGTATCGTCATAAATTGGGAAGATGACTTATAGACAATAATACATCTCGAAAGCTTAGCAATTTGACACGAGCTCAATAAGAATACTTAAATTTAACACAGAGTATGCAATTAATATATTAGCAAGATTGGGAATGTTTGGAATATGTATATTCGATACTACTTAAGCCTGTTACAGCTTTCTACACGGAGCAGGCTAACGTTTCACTACAGCCTGCCTGATGTTACATTTACTAACTTGTTGAGGTAGTGTTTGGCCTTTTTCATCTGTCCATTGTATGGTGGGTGCGGGATATCCTTCTCCCTTGCAAGTCAAATCAGTACCGCTATTGTATACTACGGACTTGCTATTTTCATCCACTGATATTTTTGGAGGACCGGTCACCAATACATCTGAAAGTTGCGCCACATTAAAAAACTGCTTTCTATAATTTTCTAAGGTCTGCGATTGGCCTGGAGGATTTTAAAGGTTTTATGTTTGTATATACCTATAATAAAATCCAAACTTACCAAACGTAGCTGAAGTAGTGCCCATTGGATTTGTTACTATACATTTGTACTGTCCTGCATCCTGGAACGTACTTCTGTCTACAGTGAGTACTTCAGAGTCTGCTGGAATCTGATTACCACCAGGACGCACCTTCACCCATTGTACCTTCGGTTTAGGATAGCCTGCACTTATTCCACAATCCAACGAAAACTTTTCTCCTTCTTTGGAATTTATGTTTCTGTTTGTGGGTTTTATTTTTGGAGAAGCTAGAACAAAAAAGCTTAGTGTGCTTATTACAGTTATTTTTTGTATAAATCAATAAAAAAATACTAACAATAACATACGTACCTAGTCCTGGTATAACAACTTTAGTAGTTTGAGAATTCTGCACAGTCAAGTCTGAGTTTAACGTAGCTATACACATATATTTTCCTTGCATGTCCACACTCACGGACTTGAGAGTCAGCTCTGATCCATCATGTGAAATGGAATAATGTTCAGATTGTGTGATTTCTTTACCAGCTTTGTACCATTTTATCGTAATCGGCCAGCTCGAAGAAATGTCGCAAACAATTTTAGCATTTTCACCGAATCCAGGGCTGATTTCTGTTGTAAAGAACGGCAAATATAATAAACTTAATATAATTATGTATACATATAATCTTACTAAGAGAGGACAGTGAAAAAATATATCTGAAGTTAGTAGAATATTTAAGCTTAATACGCGCTAAATTCCATTTGAGACCTACATACCATTTGAGTGAGGTTTTTCCCGCAATGGTGACAGTATCGTGATGTGAACTCTTTCATTGACGGCTCCATCTTTATTAGTAACCACACATGTATAAATGGCACTCCATCTTAGGTTTTCCAGTTTTAATATATTCACAAACTGATACTGAGAAAACTCCTTTATCTGAAAATAATAATACTTTTCAAGAGCTTACAGTTCAATGTAGATATTACAAAACGAAATTTAAGAGATTCAGATAGTAGATTTAGTTACTTAGTACAGATTTATTTTTGTATCGTCATCGTAGTCTATACATACATATAATAAAACTAGAAGGTCAAAAATCTTAACATAGAAAATATAAAATAAATATTCGGGTATAAATTGATAAGCGAACTGAGACGTGTTATGTTTTTAAAATATTTTGTCTGTTTATTTGGTTGCACCTCACACAAAAACGGCTCAACGGATCTTCATGATTTTTGGTATGTAGCTAGTATGATGACTTGGGAGTGACATATTATGTAGATTACTTTTTACGCGAAGCCGTAGGCGTCCACTAGTAATAAACATAATTCATGGTAAATGAAACTCTAGAGATGTATATATATTTTTAAACTAGATAGGCTCATGCTTGACTACTACTCGCCTGATGTTAAGCAACGTTATAACAAAAAACTTGGTATGTTTAGGTGTTTTACATCTAATAACATAAACAGCGGCAGAACATTTCCTCTATATGTACCTACAGGGTTTCGTTTGCAATGGATTCCGGCAATGTAACGCCTAATTCAATATCTTATAGTTCATGGTATCGTCAAGTATTTGAAACTAACCTCTTGCTGAGCGACTGTTTGTCCATGTTCATCTTTCCATTCGACAGTAGGTGGAGGGTATGCCTCCCCTTTACAAACCAATATCTTACCACTATTGTATGGTAGGACTTCTTTTGTTTTCTCCACTGCAACTTTGGGTGGAACGGCTACTGTTACATCTAAAAATAAGCTTTGTTTAGTTTTCTATAGGTATGTATTACTACATGCTTATTTTTAGAAGGTTATCAAAAACTAGCATGGTTATAATAACTTTCACCGATGCGGAGATTACAAAAAACATTAAACATTTAAGAATAATTTACAGTAAACCTCGTCTTATTTTTGTTCTTATATCCTATTTCTAATATTTTAATACTCATATGCTGATGTAAAAAGCGTTGTGGTATATTGTGAACTCAACAATTTGAGATTCATGTTATGATTATTTAGGTATAGCATTTATATAAAAAAATATTGTTAAGCTTACCAAACGTAGCTGAAGTAGTGCCCATTGGATTTGTTACTATACATTTGTACTGTCCTGCATGCTGGAACGTACTTCTGTCTACAGTGAGTACTTCAGAGTCTGCTGGAACCTGACTACCACCAGGACGCACCTTCACCCATTGTACCTTCGGTTTAGGATAGCCTGCACTTATTTCACAATCCAACGCAAACTTCTCCCCTTCTTTGACGTTTATGTTTCTGTTCGTAGGTTTAATTTTTGGAGAAACTAAAATTTAAAATCATTGGTTATTTAATTTTCCTTATGAAGAGAAAATAAATTAACTAAAACATTAACAAAAATGTACGTACCCAGACCAGGTATAACGACTTCTGTAGTTTGACTGTCGCTTACATTCGGGTCAGTATTTAATGCAGCTTTACATGTGTACGATCCTTGCATGTCCACACTCATGGACTTGAGAGTCAGCTCTGATCCATCATGTGAAATGGAATAATGATCAGATTGTGTGATTTCTTTACCAGACTTGAACCATTTTATTTTAATCGGCCAGTCCGAAGAAATGTCGCACGCAATTTTAGCATCATCACCAAATTCTGGGCTGATATTCGCTAAAAAAAAAGAAAATTAATGGTAAGTATGCCAACAAAACAAAACAAGCTATGTCGAAAATTTGTGATTCAGAAGCCACGTACCATTTGTATGAGTATTTTTCCGCAACGGTGAAAGTACCGTGATGCTAACTTTACCAGTGACAGCTCCATCTGAGTTACTAACTACACAAGTATATATTCCGTTCCTTCGTAAGTTTTCCAATTTCAATGTGTTCTCAAATTGATAGTCTGAAGAGGGGCGTTTCTGAAAACCCAAAAAAATATTAGAGCTTACAACCACTGCTTGTGGCTTTGCATTATATTAAAAGCTTGTATCTGTTTATTTAAAATGCTCCAACAGAGCGTTGGTTTTTGGATGACCGAAAAGTTCATCGTTTTCTAAGCTCCTTTGTTCACAAGTCAAATCAGAAGCCTAAAACTCACTGCTAGAAAGAGGATACAGCGTGATCAAAACATAATCTAATAAATGTTTGATTTGTGTAGGGGAACTTGATCTCGTCCGTTTACTTAAAAACACTCACATCAACTTATTAAATAAGAACTACGCGTTCAAAATGCGAAACCTTGTTGACACTCAAGATATCATAACGAAATCTTGTTTACAATGTGTTGGTGTAATCTTCACGTTGAGGTCGGAATCTTTTCACTTACATACTTATATTACCCAGACTATGAAAAACTTAGCTCTTTCTATAAAGAGCAAAGTTTTTCTGTATATTCTTATGTTGTGTTGTATGTCAAGTATTTTCAAAATCTTACCTGTTGTTGAGCGACTCTGTTTCCATGTTCATCTCTCCACTCGACAGTGGGTGGGGGATACGCTTCACCTTCACAGACGAATGTCTTGGCACTATTGTATGGCACGGTCACTGCTGTTTCTTTCACGACTACTTTTGGCGGAATAGTGACAGTGACATCTGTAAATAATTGAATAAAAATGTTGAAATATTGACCGACTTTAAGAGAGGAAGTTCTCAATTCAGCCGAAGCGCTCGTAGCTCAGCTAGCGGAGGCAGTCGCATGCGTTTACCAAAGTTAAGCAAAAGCCGAAGCGGTCAGTCTTTGGATGGGTGACCGAAAAGTGGCATTACATTTTGGGCGCTTCCGTAGGTCGGATGACACGTTAAATTATAGGTCCCGACTGTTAGGCTGGTACGGCAGTCGTTAAGCCATGTCAGATGCCCTCCGGGCGGTTTGAAAACTCTCGACACCATGTTATGATTATTTAGGTATAGCATTTATATAAAAAATATTGTTAAGCTTACCAAACGTAGCTGAAGTAGTGCCCATTGGATTTGTTACTATACATTTGTACTGTCCTGCATGCTGGAACGTACTTCTGTCTACAGTGAGTACTTCAGAGTCTGCTGGAACCTGACTACCACCAGGACGCACCTTCACCCATTGTACCTTCGGCTTAGGATAGCCTGCACTTATTCCACAATCCAACGCAAACTTCTCCCCTTCTTTGACGTTTATGTTTCTGTTCGTAGGTTTAGTTTTTGGAGAAACTAAAATTTAAAATCATTGGTTATTTAATTTTCCTTATGAAGAGAAAATAAATTAACTAAAACATTAACAAAAATGTACGTACCCAGACCAGGTATAACAACTTCTGTAGTTTGACTGTCGCTTACATTCGGGTCAGTATTTAATGCAGCTTTACATGTGTACGATCCTTGCATGTCCACACTCACGGACTTGAGAGTCAGCTCTGATCCATCATGTGAAATGGAATAAAGATCAGATTGTGTGATTTCTTTACCAGACTTGAACCATTTTATTTTAATCGGCCAGTCCGACGAAATGTCGCACGCAATTTTAGCATCATCACCAAATTCTGGGCTGATATTCGCTAAAAAAAAGGAAATTAATGGTAAGTATGCCAACAAAACAAAACAAGCGATGTCGAAAATTTGTGATCCAGAAGCCACATAAGTACCATTTGTATGAGTATTTTTCCGCAACGGTGAAAGTACGGTGATGCTAACTTTATCATTGACAGCTCCATCTGTGTTACTAACTACACAAGTATATATTCCGTTCCTTCGTAGGTTTTCCAATGTCAATGTGTTCTCAAGTTGATAGTCTGAAGAGGGGCGTATCTGAAAATCCAAGAAAGATTTTAGAGCTTTCAACCCGCAAAATCTGTTTTTATACAATACCTGGGTGTTCAGATTAATTTTCGACCTAACAATCATAAAATAATGTTTTATCTTTTTTTAACAGTCTACTTGTCACTGTGCAATCTTTGTGAAGCTTGTATCTATACTAATATTATAAAGCTGAAGAGTTTGTTTGTTTGTATGTTTGTTTGAACGCGCTAGTCTCTGGAACTACTGGACCGAATTGAAAAATTATTTTTGTGTTGAATAGACCATTTATCGAGGAAGGCTTTAGGCTATATAACATCACGCTGCAAGTAATAGGAGCGAAGAAACAATAGAAAATGTGGAAAAAACGGGCAAAAAAACCGGAAAAAATCATCTTTGAGGGCTTCCGTTGCGTGCGCTGCAAAAACGGTTCAAGTCATGGGTAACAGCTATAATTTATATAGCTGAACAGGTTGTTTGCAAAAATAAATATGATGCCTAAAATAACTATTCCACGCGGACGAAGTCGCGAGCACAGCTAGGCTGTTTATATAAACTGCTCCAACAGAGCGTTGGTTTTTGGATGATCCAAAAGTTCTTCGTCTTCTTAGCTCCTTTGGCCACAAGTCAAATCAGAAGCCTAAAACTCACTGCTAGAAAGAGGATACAGCGTGATCAAAACATAATCTAATAAATGTTTGATTTGTGTACCTAGGGGAACTTGATCTCGTCCGTTTACTTAAAAACACTCACATCAACTTATTAAATAAGAACTACGCGTTCAAAATGCGAAACCTTGTTGACACTCAAGATATCATAACGAAATCTTGTTTACAATGTGTTGGTGTAATCTTCACGTTGAGGTCGGAATCTTTTCACTTACATACTTATATTACCCAGACTATGGAAAACTTAGCTCTTTCTATAAAGAGCAAAGTTTTTCTGTATATTCTTATGTTGTGTTGTATGTCAAGTATTTTCAAAATCCTACCTGTTGTTGAGCGACTCTGTTTCCATGTTCATCTCTCCACTCGACAGTGGGTGGGGGATACGCTTCACCTTCACAGACTAATGTCTTGGCACTATTGTATGGCACGGTCACTGCTGTTTCTTTCACGACTACTTTTGGCGGAATAGTTATAGTCACATCTGAAAATAATTGAATAAAAATGTTGAAATATTCACCGACTTTAAGAGAGGAAGTTCTCAATTTAGCCGAAGGGTTTTTAATTGTCATTTAAAAGTAACATAACTTACCAAACGTAGCTGAAGTAGTGCCCATTGGATTTGTTACTATACATTTGTACTGTCCTGCATGCTGGAACGTACTCCTGTCTACAGTGAGTACTTCAGAGTCTGCTGGAACCTGACTACCACCAGGACGCACCTTCACCCATTGTACCTTCGGTTTAGGATAGCCTGCACTTATTCCACAATCCAACGAAAGCCTTTCCCCTTCTTTGACTTGAACGTTTCTGTTTGTTGGTTTAATTTTTGGTGCAGCTAGAAACAGAAGCATCAAATTTAATTTAAATTTGTATATTTTAAGAAGAAAAATTGATACTTTTCAATTAGCATACATACCTAGTCCAGGTATCACAACTTCAATAGTCCGAGATTCTCGCACAGTCGGGTCTGAGTTTAATGTAGCCACACAAGTGTATGTTCCTTGCAAGTCTACACTTACGGACTTGAGAGTCAGCTCAGATCCATCACTTGAAATGGAATAATGTCCAGATTGTGTGATTTCCTCATCAGCTTTATACCATTTTCTTGTAATAGGGAGGTGTGAGGTTATACCACAGATAAGTTTTTGATCACTACCTAAACTGGTAGATTCAGACCCTAAAATTAAAAATAAGTAAATGTGGTTTATAGATATATTCATAAGATCGATATCTTTACTTTGAAACTATTTAACAATTACCTTTGGGATTGGGTTTAAGAGCTGGCTGTACTTTAATTTGAATCGATTTTTCACCATAACCTAGACGGTTTCCGGCTCTGCAAATATACTTTTCGCCTGTTTTTAGTTGACTTAGTTTTAAGTAACTTATATATTCGGGTTTCGATTTCTCTGAGCTCTGAAATGCATAAAATCACAAATTAAACCTTACTGTATCAGTGGATATATTAATTATTTTAGAAGAAGAATGACATCACTGCTGCTCACACACCGTGTTAATGACATTCGTGTAATAAAAGTAAAAAAAAACCATTCAGATTAAAAAAGAGAGGAAAAGAGGATAAAAAAGGAAATCATTAATACAACTAATAAATATTATACTAAGTGGTGGACAATTAATACAAACCTGAGTAGGTATCAGGGCTCCGGCGGCTGTGTACCACGAGATATCAGGCCTCGGATGTGCGCGGACATTGCACGTCAGTGTGACTTCTGCTCCATACATGGCATCCACGCTCGATCCCTCCGAGATATCTACCACGGGGGCAGACTCGGGAGTCAAATCTGAAAATGTTATGAGACGATACGAAATCATACTTATTTATTCATATTCATATTCAAAGCATTTATTTGGACACACAGGACACAACAATATATACATACAAAAGTTACAAAAGTTATTTAATACATTAGGAACTATATCAGTTATACCAGTGCTGATGTAAAAGATTTATGCTCACCAACAAACATAGGATTAATGTTAGTCCTAGAATTTCTGATGATGGGCTGGTTGGTTCTTTTGATTTTGCCCTTGACCTGAAATAAAGTTACTACGAGTATTAACAACTGAAAAAAGGTGCACCACCCATAAAGCTGAAAAGAGGTAAAAATCTGTACAGGTTGTACTATATCGATTATAAAACACGATTCAGTTTTTATTAAATTTGTCTGTTTATCCTGTGCCTCTGTTTATCTCTTTGTCTGTTTATTTAAACGCTCTTCACGCAAAAACGGCTGAACAGATCATCTTGATTTTTGATATTTGGGTAGTATGAGCACGGTAATAGAATCATACAGTATTCTAACTCGGCCGTGTCCTTGAAATAAGTGCCTACGCGCGGTACGTAAACATGAGATAGGGCTGTCGCTGTCGCTCACCTACAGCGTATTAATTGCATCTGGCTTTTTTGAGTTTCTATCTAGTTTTGAGATTGTAAATTTATTACTTTTTATTTATTTATTAGCACAGATACTTAGTAACAATATAAAATATTAATATTACCTACATACAATACTTTGTGAATTGAATAGAATGGCTGGCTGTGCCGTGCGGGGTGGTGCGCACCGCCACGGCGCGGTACGCTCCCACAACACATGCTGTCAGTCTGCTTAACGACATGCTTGCAAAGATGCCAGATCTTGATATATTCCATTCGAAATTTAAATTTATATTACAATGTTGTAGTATATTTATTTGTAATAATAGGGAAATTTACTATAAGTCTAGATATATGGATTAATTTTAATATAAGTATATATTTTTTAAGGTTGGCCTACAGCACGCTTTGGGAAACTGTAAGTGCTGTGGGCAAGTGAACAATAAATAAATAAATAATAAATAAATAGAAAGTGTTCATGATTGATAGATTTAATTAAAAAACCATGATTATGTATGTAACTATAAGAAATCAATCTTATAAATTTGCGAACGAAAAATATTTGAATATATTTAAATGAAGTTCGGAATAGTTTTCTCCATTTTTCTATATATTCCACAAAATCATCGCCGGGTACAATTAAAAAAGTTAACGAAAAAAAAGTGTAGGAGCTTTTTGTTAATCTTGAATCTCGTTCTGACCCTCTAAATCTCGTAACGGTACGAGATTTCTCGTACGTCTGGCAGCCCTAACCTGCCGCGCGCATGCCACGACCCGAGCGCGTAGGTATAGCTCGCGCGTCGTCCGTTTATATGAAGTTGGAATACTGTATGATTCTATTACCGTGGTATGAGGCCTTAGGAGTGGCATAGGATGATCGAGAAATAACACGAGTGAAGCCGCGGGTGTACCGTGCACTAGTAATGTAATAATTGTCATTTTTATTGTTGGCTTGTCATTGTGGATTTGTGCATACCAAGCGTTTTGCTTCGACTTTCATCGTGCGAACAGCCCAACTGTGGAACTCCTTGCCCGAATCTCTATCCCCTTGAACTATAATTTGTCGGTCTTCAAGTCGAGAGTAAACCGGTTTCTTCTAGGCAAGCGCGCTAGATCGTAGATTATAACGTTGCTTAACACCAGGCAAGTTGTAGTCAAGCGTAAGCCTATATCATATAAATAAAAACATAAAATTAAACATAAAACAGGTGATGATACGTATCACTTACCGCTATCCTAAACGTCGATGTAGGGGAAACAAAGGGATCCGTGATATAAAAGCCATTTCCATTGTCCCGCAGAGGTAGCTCGGTGACAACAGCGTCTCTTCTATTAATATCCAAAATTTGCAGAGTTTGGATTTCAACCGAATGGTCAGGATCATTTACTGTGATAGATACATGTTGTTTGGCTCCTGAAAATAATTTGATATAAACGGGGTAATTGATAAACACGGGTGTTTATAATATATAATAGAATAGTATAGAATAAATTCGTTTTGTAAATTAACGTACCTGCTATAGGTTGCTTGGTTGCGTCGTTTAAAGATTTGGGTTCAAGGATGGAGAAGCCGTAGTCGAATGTGAAATCAGTTCTCCCGTACACCACTACAGAGACAGCGCTGTCTCCTCTCACCCACGCGTAGTAAGTACCGGGCCTCGGGTTCACCAGCTCGATTGTCTAGAAAATGAGAAGTCATTCTAGTCACACGAAAATAAAAGTATCTCATAAGGACCTTACAATACCACCAAAGTAGTAAAGGGATATGTAATTGGAATAATCAATGTTCATACCTTGCTGTTCTTTATCGACAAGATGACTTTATGCTCAGGCTCCGGACTATGATATCTAGGTTCAGTGGTGACTTTAAGTTGTACATTTTTGCCTGATGTAGAAACTAAAGCGTATTCAGCTTTCTCATCCAGTTGAAACTGCAAACGGCAGAATTTTGTTAACATTTGTTTAAAAAACTCCTTTATAATGACTCACAAGCATTGAGCTAGGATTAGGTATACAGAGACACAATCTCAAACTAAAAAGCGCAGGAAAGTGTCCGAACGCTTACATCGTCAGCGAGCGCAAACAAAAGACTGCTTATCTCTTTCGCTCTTACATATTTTAAGAATGTGCAAAGGAGATAGGTAATCCAAAAGTCTGCTCAACGAGTAGCGTGGGCAGAGTTCTAGCTCGGACATTTTTTTGAGCGTTTGGACCCTGTGTAGGCCTAGCTCAATGCTCACAAGTATAATAATTTAAATGGTAGGAATTTTAACTTTATCTAAGACTCAAAAGTTCCCAAGTCGCGAATGTTTTGAAGTAATACACAATTTAAATCGTCGCTTAAAATTGAAGTTTTTTTATTGATAACTTTCAAGAAACAACACACTCATAATCATTATTACATCTAGACATTTATCAAAAATAACACTGAAACTTACCGGAACTTTAACGTAAGTGTATGACGGTGGCACATTTACCCATTTGAAAACTGAAGTTGTCGCTCGGACTAGAACCTTGAGCACATCTAATATCTGAAATTATTAATTTATTAAATTAAGTTTCGAGTGTACCTATGTATGTGTTAAACAGAAATAAAGAGAAAGGTTTTATAAACTTACAGAACCGACGTCGTCCTTATTGACTCGGAACACCTGCCCGGAGCATGCCTCTGCGACTTCGAAGTAGACGCGGTACCTCACGCTGTTAGTGTTATAGCAGTCACCAGTCAGGACGAAGATCACCTTTAATGTTCAAAAGATGAAACATAGTGTTTATTATATTGTTTCATTATCAAAGATAAAGAATCTTTATTGATACTGTAAAGTTGCAATATTAATGTAAGTGCTTATAAATTATTTGTTATATCCATGTAAAGGATGGATCTAAATCAGATCCTAAATAACTTGACATGCTTTGCATATACACATTCATTTCCCTTCTCTAATATTAATGGAGGTTCTTTCAAGTTTGGTGAAACAGCATTGAAGATCATTACATTAGTTACCTATATCAGTGCTCAATTTAACCTATTCAACGTAAAACAGTTTTCTCTTATGTTTATTTCTCTTAATGCTTTATATATACAATACATACATCTCCAAAATTCTTCATAAGTCAGCTATTATTATCACTGACGTATCACCAGCATACTGGATGACTTCTCCTATAATTCCACTCAGGCATAAATCATTGAGAAATACTAAAAACAAGGTATTTCCCAATGAACCCTGTGGAATTCCTATACCTACTTTCTTGAATGATGATTTATGTCCTATCTTCAAGGATTGATTGTGTAAGTCGGAGAGGTTATCATAAAACGTCTACTTCTGGATATATAGCTACTTCTCCCCAGGCACGCCATTTAACTCGATTTTGCGTGTTTCGTTTCCACCTATTCGTTGCTCATTTTCGCTCCACATACTAGCAGGACACTGGCGAGAACCGGCTGGTAGGTACACGATATCTATTGTAACTATACGAGAACTATAGATGTGAAAAGTGGATCTAACATTTTTATACCAATGTGTTTAGTGATAGCCCGGGTCAATTTGTTTTAATCCCAGCATATGACAAATTATAGCTCTTGGAATTTGGTTTTTATATTAAAATACCAAATATGAATATAATTACCTGACTTTGTTTCTTCTGACACAGGTTTTTGATTTTATCAACTTTATGGTAATCTTTAGCGGAGGCATCAGTGAACACGTATATATAAGAGCCCTGCCTGCTGGCTTGCAGTGCTTTCTCCACTCCGCCTAGCGCCATCTCGGGACAGTCAGGGTTGTAAATATTGTGCTCTTTGATTTTGTTCAATTCCGATATGAATAAATCGGGTGACTTGGTTTTTGCTCGTAATATTACATCTGAAAATGAATTCATATACTTGAAAATACAAAACCAACACTAGTCGCATTCCGAAGTAATCCCTGTCATCCAGCGTACTTGTCTACAAAAATGTCTATTTCGCGTAACTCATTCCGACAAAAAATCTACTGGACCGATGATTATAAAGCAGAGAGGTGAAAATGTATATCTATTTTCGATAACAATATTTTAGCTTCATAGTTAACAAGTTAAGGCCTCGATATTTCACCCGAAAACGCTTTGCGCTCGGAAAAATGTCTAAAGTTGCTTTTTCGCATGCAATTCCACGCCGTATTAACATAAAAGTAAGGGCGAGCATCGCGCGCATAGCTCCGGCCGACGAGTCTTGTCCACACGCAAACAATTTTGCACAATTTGAGCAGTTTTGCAGACGTTTTTGACGAAATAATAAATTCATATAAAATCAGCAATTCAGAATATTCTACTTATGGTTTTCTACTCCTCTAAATAATAATATTACCTTTTAGATATAATTAAATTGGTTTAAATTTCTGTAATACTTTTGAAAAAAAATGTGAACAATATTTCAAAACAACTATTTTTCAAAAAATAAAACTGTCGAGCGAAGTATGTGTACGTAATCGTGTTTTGGCGTTATTTTATTGTCTTAACACCGAATAATATTTATATAAACTGAAAAAAATGTAGTTCTATCTTATATACTTCTATTTTATTTGATTTTTATGAAATGTCGATTTCACATAGCACCCCGCCTTAAAAGTGGCATGTAAAATTCGTCTAATATAAATATAAATAACGGCGCGTGTGGCCACAAAAGTACGATCTCGCTTACAAACTGAAAGTGTTAATAAATAGTTATATGTATATTGTTAACAAGTATAATGAGCGCCCATAGCTCAGCTAGCGGAGGCAATTATTGCATGAGATCACTAATTGTTAAGCATGGGTCGACGTGGTCAGTCCTTGGATGGGTAACCGAAAAGTGGCATTCTATTTTGGGCGCTACCGTGGGTCGGCTGACACGCAGCAGTCGTTAAGCTATGTCAGAGGCCCTTCAGGCGGCTTGATAAACTCTCGACACCAGAGTTGGCCACTTTCATTCGATAAAAAGAAGAACAAGTTACCCCAACATAGTAGTGCACGAGTTGTTAGTATTTTTTACACGTTATATAAAAAACACGAAGTTATGAACAATGAGATTCTGGTTCGCGTTTGCACCACGGATGATGATATGGAACCAGCTAAGTCATTGTTGTTTCCATCGGCGCGGTTCCTGATATTAAACGTACTTATTACACGTAACAATAAGGAAGGGAAAGAAAACAAGGATCCATTTGAAACTATTGAAGTGTTTAAAACCACTGAACTCTTATATAGGTATATACCGATCTTTTTGTATGCAACAACTGCTTTCCTTCGCGAATTTCCAAAAGTCGTAGAATAATAGTTACTGTTTACGCACTGAACTCAACCTTAAATAAGTGGGCTTTAGTTATAATTTACCCTGTATAGATCTGAAGAAAGTTTCTAAATTAGCCCGAGATAAAATACAGCAAGCAATAATAATCTTCATTGTGCTAACTTACCTGGATCGTTGATCGTGACGAGGACCATATCTTTTATGTTCGTAGCATTAGAACTTGTTACGATTTTCATTATTTCTTTAGCTTGCTTCTTCACTTGGTCTATATCGTCATACATGGATCTCGTGTCATCTATGGCAAACGCGAGGGAACTTCCTTCATCACATGATGTTAAATTCACCATTTGTATAATAATGTAGAGAACTAAACACAAGTATTTGTGCCGCGACATCTTTCACGAATGTCGCACAAATGTTCGCAAATATTGACCACAAGCTTTTATATACCAGTCCAGCGGGAATACCGCACAGATAATATGTTTATAAACAAAAGCATATAATTCGATGAGGTAATTTTTTATTATGTTTTATTTACATCGCTTAAATGTAGATGTGTCATAAAACAAAAACAAATCTTATTATTTTATTTTAATCCTGATGCACAACTACGCACTCAATGTCTGTAAGAATGTTGTGCACTTGAATCTTAACTCGGGTTATCATTTTAATATTGTTAGGTGATTAAATTTTGATATTATCTCTATCAATTTCATACACAAAAGAACTAAAAACTAAAATTTTGATAAACTCTCGACACCAGAGTAAGTTGGCCACTCTCATTCGATGAGAAGAAGATTGCATACTCTTTATATATTTTTTCTGTACCTACTTATATGTAATTTGCTGCTTTGATACTATATAGTGCTAAATTTTGGCGGCACATTTTAAATTTTGAAATACACCTAAATTTTTGAGATTTACAAAAATGCATTAAGTAATTATAAAATAAAGTCTTTATTTTCTACTTAGTACATATAATATATCTAAATATATAAAACCCAAAGGTGACTGATGACTGACTGACTGATATAGTGATCTATCAACGCACAGCCCAAACCACTGGACGGATCGGGCTGAAATTTGGCATGCAGGTAGATGTTATAATGTAGGCATCCGCTAAGAAGGATTTTTGGAAATGCCACTTTTAAAGGGGTGAACTAAGAGATGCAAGTTTTACTTCTTAATGCGAGCGAAGCCGCGAGCACCCACTAGTAATCCTATAATATTACAATGATGATACAACATGTTGCAAATGTATTAATTAGGTGAACGATAAATATAGTTGTTATTTGTGTAACAGGATAATTATGGTCGAGTACAACTTGTTTGCTTAAGAAGTATTTCAGTGTTATAATAGTACATTACTCAACAAGAGATAACTCTGTCATTTAGTAGAGACGGTTTGTTAAAGTTAAACAAGCACAAGAGTCGTATGTAAGACGTTTAGTTAGTTTAGTTTGACGCAGAGATGTGAAGTATCTTAGATAAAAGTATTTGAAATACAGATACAAGATACAAAATACGTATTTATATCTTGTATTTGAAATACTTTTTATATATTTTATCTTGTATCTTATATCTAGATACATTTTCCTGGTATCTTAGTATTTTGAAGATACTTTTTTCCCCAAGATACTTTTGCTAAAATAAATTTCATTTTTTCTTTCCGAACGCAACTAACCAAACCACCACCAACGCAACTAACCAAAACAGCCACCAACCAAACGTCGCGCGTCGTCTAAACATTTTGACAATATTGCCGAAAACCAAATGACAGATGGCAACACTATCTTTCTCAAAATGTCCCCGCCTAAGGTGGAAATACGCACACTATAGGAAAAAGTTTCCAAAATGTCCGCCCACTTTGTAAACGATCAGACTAAGACTTGTAGCTTGTAGGTATGTTCATAGAAAACTACTATTTAAAGCTATGTTTTACAGTTAACGACATATAATTCGCACATCATTCTCATCATCAAATTTCTGAACTCTCGCTCGCAAATGCTAAAATAATGAGATATACTTACATTAAGATTTTATGATGATTATAAATGGCGGTTGTGATGTTTTTCACTACTCTGATTAGGGCATTATGTACCTAATACATTTTAATTTAGATTCATCGCTCAATAATATTGTCTCAAATAATGGACCAAAACAATATTTACTTTATTGTGCTAAAAACTTTTTAAATGTTTCACCATGGTAATAATTATAGCATTCCTTTCTTAATATGTGAATTAATCTATATTGCATTGTACATTATAGCAATTTATTGATGTTCAGAGAGCTAAGTTGTGTTTGGTGTCATGTTGAAATAAAACAATATAATATAATATAGGTATATAAAAAAATATAAAAAAAATCAATTTATAACATTTTCGAAGATTTGTAAACTCTTCCTTCATTATTCTTTGAATAATTAAAGTTGGCAGTTAAAATAAATGTTGTTTTCTTACAAAAGTATTTTATCTTTAAAAAGTATTTGAAAGATAGGTATTTTGTATCTTGTATTTCAAATACCTTTTTAGAAAAGTATTTGTATTTGGATCTGAAATACTTTTTTTTAAGTATTTTGCATCTTGTATTTCAGATACTTTGTATAGGGTATCTTATACATCTCTGGTTTGACGACTAGTACGCATGCATGTACATTTGGCGTGGCTAAGTTTTAACCATCGATGAACACTAATACAAAATGTTTTTTAAATAATTACATAGGTATTTACGATGTAGGAGTTTCGTAGTGTGAATTTATAAATCATTTAGTAAGTAGTAGTATAATCGTAGTATAATCAGAAAGTTACATAAATGTTATTCCTTGTAACTTTCTAAAACTCAAATGATGTATGTTGTACTTAGAAAAAAGTATCATTTTCATTAAAATCGGTTTAGTTCATTTTAAAATATGAAATTCACGCATTCCGTTTCTGGTGTGGAATTCCAAGATTTAAGTTACTACCTACTTATTATATTGAACTATAATTTGTCGGTCTTCAAGTCGAGGGTAAATCGGTTTCTTCTAGATCGTAGATTATAACGTTGCTTAACTTCATGCAAGTTGTAGTCAAGAGTGCCTATTTCATGTAAAAAAAACTTAGGTACATAAAAAAACTGATACCCTTCTTTCTATTAATATGTAATAACATGTTTATACTCACACACTCTTGCGAAGCTAATTAATTAAAGGTTAAAAAAACTATCATCATAGGTAAAGGTACCTACCTACATTTGTTAATGTAGGTAGGTAGATTATCTTTAGGCTTTTCTAAAGATTTTCTAAGTGCCCCTTTTTGTAGTAGTTAGAAGTAGTATGTTTAGTTTTCCATCACTTGTTTTTATAATTTATTATTGTAAATTAAAGATTTTTGTTAAATTTAATTGTTATTTTACCTACTACTAACTAAATGTCCATAAATGAATTCATGCCCCATATAATTGACGATCCACCAGTTCTGTGCTGAAAATTATGGCTTCAGGGCTAACAGAGAGAACAGATATACAATAAACAAATAAAAAATATTTGCATCCGGGATTAAGACATAACAAGTCATCTGATTTACCGAAAATTTAAATTGATGACCACTCATCAAATCAAATCGTCCATCGATACTTGCTTAACTTTGAGAAACACTTACCTTCGCTAAGAGCTTTTATTGAAGCTTCTTTCTATCCATGAATATATGCATTATATAACAAATACAATAAGTATACATACCTAAGTGTACATATCTGCGGTCAATATATCTATGTATTGTACATGTACAACCCTGTATTTGTACGCGAGTCAGAACATAACCTTATGTAATCCGCACCGGCGGTGATACGACGGCAGTAAACTTTAAAGGCATCATCACTCGCAATAAAAGCGAATACAATAACACCGGAGTTACTCACAGACGCGGGTTAATTGGTCAGCTTCATAACATCTTGAGATGACAGCTAAAAAGGAAATAAAATTACAGAAAATTTACTTCCGCTCCTTCTTTGTAGATAAAGCCATAGGGTTATATAGTCTAAGCAATAACACAAAATTGTCTTGTAATTACTCAATTTGTATTAATTAAAGATGATAACACATCAGTTATATTTATATATCATATACATAAATTTTTGGTTATCCATAAGTAGGATACGGTAAGTTAAAGTAAAAGTAAAAATAGGTTTATTTGCCATTTGAAAACTTAACCTACACAAAACAATTTTCATATTTTAGTTTATTTACAAAACAATAGGATTATAGTACTTACAGTAGACCCCAAACTAGGCGTTAGCCTGTATCTTGGTGGTCCAATTAAGGGATCCTGTTTTTCTGAACGAGGTTTGTTAAACATAATTCAAATCGCATAAACAACTAGTAGTTCCCTATTATTTTAATTTACTTTGTCAATCTGGTTATACATAGGCAACACAGCAATTTGTTACGATACATTTATTTGCTAACCAAATCTCAAATTGGCTGACCAGACCACGTTTCCTCGTTATTTAGAGCGCTCCATTCGTACAAATCCCCAAATAAGTGCGCTCGTCGTGTTACAAGAATGAGATTAGCCTAAGCTCTGGGAACTGTTTTTCTCTCAGCGATTCATTCCGTGGGAGTGTGCAGGAAATAAATAAAACGAGGGGTCGTACTACCCTTCTACAAGCGGCCGTGGCTCGGCGAGCGGGCTCCGGGCGGTACTTCCAAGCAACTACCGTTTGTTAACCCAGACAAAATACCAGTATTAGTTGAATAAACAAAGTTATCCTACAAGCTCCTTAAGTTACCTTCCACGTGTCATAATCAGAGGGTGCTACAGCGACACTCAGGGCATTGTATACAGTGGTAACGACTGTGAGTCGAGTGACCTTACATATCACATGGTTATAAAACTACGCCACTCAAATTGCCTAACAAACTTAACGTTCTGTGTCAAATAAGAAGCCACCGTTGGCGAAATTCAATACACTAATATTCAAGATGACAATTTTGAGTACCTACTTAAATGATTAGACACTGGTACAGGCCCTGGAAACGAGACAAGAATAGAGCCTTAGTGGAAGCGAAATAATTTGGGGATATACGCTTGAAACGGCACTAAGCTGTCATAACGAGATAGCAGCGCCACCCGGTGGAAGTTTTTAGCAACTCGATGTTTGATGAACGATTAAAAACTTTGAGTACCATAGATAGCTAGCATGCATGTAATTAAAAAGCTAAAAATTTAACAGTTGAATGGGAAAAGACAATGTAACTTACGTGCACAATCATGAATTAACTAACTTATAGATTATTGCAGAGCTCGATGTTGTTGGCATCACATGCAAGTGATAGATGGAATCGTTTGACAAGGGTTACTATTAACTAAACACGTCTTGGAATTCCAAAAACCCAACAGTCATCTTCGACCTACCATCGAACCAAGACATTTTGTAAAGAAGTATTTATTTAGATAATAACTGCCTTTCGGCCTGCTTGGGGTTTAAATATATTTCACTCTTTCCAAAGTATAGCTGATAAAGGCATCAATTAAAACTGTTTGTCTGATTTATTCATTTGCTTTTTCAGGTAAGTGTTCATATTTTGAATAAGTGTTGGTGTATGTACTCATGTACTTATATATAGTTGAATCTGAATGAAATTGAAGCTGAATTGTTCTTATAAGGTAATGTAAGATAATAAATTTATTTATTTACATAGTTATCTAAATTATAATTGAATGAATGATTAGAATGATTTATTTCATTTCCTACATTTCAAAGGCGCCCTTAGGGTGGCTTGATTAACTCTCGACACCAGAGTTGGCCACTTTCATTGGATAAGAAGAATACTATCTACATTCGCACGTATAGCAGTAGTATGAAACTACCCTAAATTTCACAATAAAACTCAAAGTAAAACGTATACAAAAAATATCACCCTGTAATAAAAGCTCATTCCTTTCCACGCTGATAAATGTAAATCTCTCAAAGCAAATTATTCCAAATATCTGCTTAAGTAGAACAAAAATTAATGAATACGCCTTTTGCTTCGGTCGCTCCTTTATTCCGGTATTACGTAAATTGAAGCCAAACAAAGAATCATGATAAAAGAGCAAGGGAAATGATAAAGTTTAGGTTCGTTTTCCTTTGTGTTTGTTCTGCGCTCGCTTTACTGCGGCAGCTTCGAGTCATCTCGATTACATCGCTCTGTGCTTAACAAAATATGCGGAACTAAGATTTTTGGGAATTTACAAGTCATTTTAGCCAGTTTTGTATATACTTATGTCTAATTTTAATTTCTTACTATAAAGTGTTACAATGAATACTAGGTTGGTTATTTCTAATAGAGTTTCTAAATCTGGGCATACCTAATGATTGCATCGTCACCCTGCACTGCAGTAGTAGCACAGAATACAGTAGTAGTAGACGTTTGTTAACTCGGACAAACTGGTCGACACATTTTTAGATGAGTTGGCAGTAAGTAACATGCGCGTCTCAAAGAGGTTGATGTTGAAAATCAGCGCCAATAAGTTTCTTGTTAATAAAACTTTTGCCTTTATCGTATTAGTGTGATATGACGTGTGATGCTTATAGATTTGACTATTGTACAACCCAACAAGGCTTGTAGGAATATAGATATACAGGGTTTACTGGTAACTAAGTAAATAAAGTTAATAAATATTCCGGGACATTGCACATAGCACCATCTAGCCTCACACTAACGCATAACTTTTCTGGGCGGCTTTAATACGTTAAATCCAAGGACACATCTCATCCGTCGAATGACCTGGGCACCCACCACGATGTACTCGCCAGAAGAGAACTCCCCCAACGAATTGATTATGAGGGGGAGTCAAGCACCTCAGTATTGATGAATACTACTAAGGAGTATTTATGTCTAAAGCAACAAGTTTTGTTTTACGACTATGAAGAATTTAAAAAATGACGGTTACTCATACATTTGGTCACGGGCCGATGTACATACTTTTTGAATGGAAAAGCTGTTTTATTCACGAAATTTGAAAATTCCTATGAGACTATTTACTTTTGACTTACTGAAACCACTCTAAAAGGTTTTGCGTTAGTTATAGTTAACCCTGTATAGAGTTACGTTGGTATCAGCTATTTCAGTTCACCGCACAGAATGGCCGGTACAATCTGTGAGCAGAGCGCGGGACACTTCCGGCCTCTGTTTCTATTGTACTATAGTCTTGTATCGCATCGTAAATGTTCAAAATTATTCGAGAATATTATCGCAACTCAAAAGTCTTCAAAGTCAAAGTACTGATAACATAAATGTAAATAACATATACATACATAGGTATCAAGTCACAAATCGTTTAGCATTATTGTGAAATGTATCTGCAATTCACTTTCTTATCAGCTTTATTGATAACCACTAAAATTATAAAAGTCCATTCACTTAGTGACTAATAATAATTATGAAATTGTGATTATGAAAAATTATAATATTTTGGTAACACAGTTAGAAAAATAATTAACCACCCTTACAGTGATTTTTTTTTACGTGGGATATGCTTACGTTTGACTACAGCCTGCCTGATGAAAATAACCTAAAATAACAAATACATGACGACAGACTCGCCTCCAAGGAGTTGCAAATTGGCATCCATTTCGGAGCGCCCGCCGAACATCGCAAACGATGATAAATAGGCCTATATCGTTATATACGATTTGACTTTATTGATGACTAGCGGCGCCTCGATGTGTTACCCGTTTTAATCTGGAAGAAAATTATGTTAAAATTGTTACTAAAACTTCATATGCGTTGGAAGGGAAACGAATTATACACAGACTCATTCACAAACTTTGTTTTGTAAGCGTGTTTATTTGTATAATGCTTCCAAAATAAAGTTATGTTGTATATGGGGCTAGATGGTGCGATATGTAAAGCATCTAGGAATATTTATTTATTAAAAATAGCTGGGTATGTTAAGTTTTAAGTCATCAAGATGTAAAGAAGTTGTAATTTGTTGTTAATGTTTGCGATTCCTGTTTTGACGCTACACTATTAACTCATAACTCATAACTCATTTATTGGTAAAAAATTAAAATAAAGTTTACACGTCAATTATTCACAGTATACAAAATACGATTAGCGTACTTATTTTATCCATATAAAAAATAATAAGTTAAATAAAAACTTCATAATTAATGATATTAAATTTAAATTATAGTTCATAAAATTCTTTATAGCTGTAAAACGATTGCTCGATCAACCAGCGCTTGAGGCGAGACTTAAAGCTGCCTAGTGACGGAGCAGTGGTGACCTGCTCGGGAAGCTTGTTGTAAACACTCGGTCCCATCACGTGCGTGGACTTGCTACTCCGCGCCAGGCTGCGGGACTCCTCCGCGAGCTTGCCCCTCCTGCTCGTGTTGTACGAGTGGTTGCCGCCCACAACTCGGTACGAGGCTAGGTTTAATCGAACGTATACTGCGACCTGGTATATCACCAGCGATGGTAACGTCAAAATCCCTAGCCTCACAAAGTGTGGACGAGCAGACTCATCCTGTGATATTTTTGCGATAGATCGAACGGCTCTTTTTTGCAGTCTAAACGCTCGCTCCCACTCCGCAGCCCTGCCGTATAGTTCCGCGCCGTACTGCAGCACGGAGTGCACGGTGGCAAAGTAGCACGTCCTCACTGCTTCGGCGGACACTACTTTGGCGACTCTGCTAAGAGCAAAGCAAGCGCTGCTCAACTTACCACACACCTTGTCTATATGGTTTTCCCAGGTTAGGGTTCGGTCTATTTCAAACCCGAGGAAGGTTGTAGCGACCACTTGTTCCAATCTTCTTCCCTCAACCGTCACAGATAAAGGCCTGGTGCTGTGTCCTGCTAAGTTAAAATGAACAAAGTGTGTTTTTGATAGGTTGAGAGCAAGACCGTTCATTCTGAACCATACCGCCAGTTGAGAGGTGGTGGTGTTCAGTCTTTCTTCTAGAAGATCGGAACTGGGTGCTGACACGATTCCGGCGACATCATCAGCGTATAAGAAGATGTCTGCAGCTTCCACAGACTCTGGTAGATCATTCAAGAGTAAGGAGAATAGAATGTTGGAGACGGAAGATCCCTGGGCTACTCCCATCACGGACTCCAGAGGATCGGATCTTTCCGTTCCGCCACACGCAACAACAGTTTGCGTTCTGTTCTGCATGAGATCTGTCAACAGCGCAAGAGGCGCGCCTCTCACACCGTAATGCTGCAATTTTGCAGCAAGTACCATGTGATCAGCTACGTCGAACGCTTTTGAGAGATCACAGCAGATAATCGCCACCTGCTGCTTCTTCTCCCGAGCTTGCAGCACTCTCCTGATAACCTCCCGGGTCAAGGATGTGGTCGAGCGCCCCTCGCGATACGCGTGTTGGCGCTCGGATAACGCATCCGTTGACACCAGGAACTCAGTGAGGCGCTTGCTGAGCCCGTTCTCTAACACCTTCGCCACCGCAGGTATTATCGAGACAGGCCGATAGCTGTCAATACTGTCACGTTTGCCCTTGCCCTTGTACAATGGTGACACTTTGCTTATTTTAAATGCTTTGGGGTATAAGCCTTCCCTAATGCACCTATTAAAACATTCACAAAGGACAGGGGCTAGCGTGAGTACAGCGCTTCTGACAAGGCCCATTGATATACCGTATATATCTTTTGATGTTTTCGGCGGAATATGTGTGGTGATGATGCGCAACACTTCGTCAGGAGTAAACAGCCGCAAGCGCAGCGAACGGTCAGCGCGCGGGCGCGCCGCACACAGTGTCTCGCTAACGCGAGTGACGTCAGCGCGCGGCGCGCCGCACGCCGCCGCAGCGTTCAGGAATCGGGCATTGACGGCGTCCACAGCATCCTTCCTCGTGAGAAACGGGACACCGTTGGAGTCCTTCACGACATCCGTAATGTCAAGGAATGGAACGTTAGCTTTTCCACGTTCTTTATTTACAATAGTCCATATTGTTTTAGTCGCGTTACTGCTGTATTTAACAGAATTTGTGTAGTAATTAATTTTACTATATCTAATTAATTCATTAAAATGTTCTCTCATGTCATTAATTAACACCTTTAAATTGTCAACCGAAGGATGTGATTTAGATAATTTAATCATGTCAAGTAATAATGTATTGTAATTTGTGACATCGGGAGTTACCCACGATGAGTCAATGTTTCTATTATTATTAATTTTTCTTAAGGGAAAACAGCTATTAAAATTGTTCTGAACAATATTGACAGTCGCCTGAACTATTTCAGGTGCAGACCTATCTATAGCTAGTGTCTCATTCCAGTCAACACTATCTAGTGCCCTGACAAAGTTCGCCTGATTGGCTTGAGAGTAACTTCTCCCTACAGTAGGCCCCGACCTCTGCCCCCGCGCCGGCAGCTCGCAGCGCACGGCGCAGTGGTCGCTAACGTCACCGTCAACAATGCTGACACGCAGCGAGCCCGCCGGCAGGTTGGTGTACAGGTGGTCTAGGCTGGTGGCTGTAGTGGAGGTGACGCGCGTAGGTACACGGACCTCGTTAGTCATGTGGTGGTCTACCAGCAGCTTCCCGAGCCGACGCACATAGCAGTCAGAGTCGCCCTCGGTATTAATGTTCATATCACCGCCAATGATACAATCTAAGCTAAGATCGCTTATCTTATCGAGCAATCGTTCCAAGCAGTCAAGAAATATTCCGTGACCTACGAGGTTCGTCCTGTATATACACACAATCGTAATATTGTGTTCTATTATATCTATAGCAGATATTTCGCAGTTTTGTTCACTCGCCAACCTGATGAGTTCCAAATTCTCAATACATTTAATATTACCTCGTGTGTATATACAAGACCCACCATGCTGTATAGTCTTTCTACAATAGCTCGATGCGAGCTTAAATCCGTCTATATGTACACATTTGAGCTTATCAATTGTAAGCCAGTGCTCTGACATAGCTATGACGTTACATTTCAATACGTTATTGACGAGCACTTCTAATTTACGTGTCCGGCCGTCGGCAGAAATACATCTAACATTTTGGTAACAAATCACTATCGACTTCTGCGTACGAGCTGAGCATTTTGCTGGCGCACTGTTATTTTTTTCCGGGCGGAGCTGAAAACATTCGCGATTTAACTTCATCTGTAGCTTGTTGTGTACACGTTCGGTCACTAGCGTTGCGTGGAGACAATGGCGGCGCTCGGCCGCGCTCGTGCATTGTCCTATTACCTATATATACCTACACAATAATTGACGTTACGATATTTGATTCTGACGTGTTTGAACATATACATGCAACTTATTTTTTTAATTTCTCGAGGCAAATTCGATTCGGTCTCTATGACACCCTAATAAATCCCCATTTAGCATCATAGGCTCTCCTACTATAGACGACTTCTGACGGTAGAATAAGATGGTTTTCATTATACATATTGTTTCTTTTGTGTGTTACAATATAAATTATTTATCTTTTTAAAAACTACCTTCTATTTCCTAAGGTTTTCGTATTAGTGCCGGCAATGTCGCAGTTGTTTCTGGCTCTCCGCCAGATTCTATCTCGCCTGCTTCAGATTTATGCTTGTTTTCAAACTAAACGTTACAACAGTTTTATCAGTGCTACTGACGAAGGTTTATTTTATAGATCCTAATGGAAAAGTCGCTTTGGCTTTTATCATTGTATTACTTTGAACGTGTAACATTTTTTAAGAGTAAAAAAATACTGTGTCGAAATTGGTCCATTCGCACAAACACGTGAAAAATAAATAGCTATATTCGAGTTAAAAAATAATATGCTATGTAACAAAACATGTAACTTTCCTTAATTCCTGTAGGTATATTGCGTGCGTTACTATACAAAACACACATATGTATTTATAACCGCTTAGAAATATTAAGTGAGGAAATCAATAGTCTAGAGGAAAATAGATTTTTTATTAACACGGATATTTATATGTTACCATATTGTTATTGTAATAAAAGATGCCTAGTGCTCATATAACTAATTATAGGTACCTAATTTTATTTATGCTAGGCACAACATAGGCACTAGATATAAACAAAAATTAAAGCCATTTATTTCCCAACTTATGTAACTTTCAGGAGTTATTGGTTCTAGGTTAGTAGATAATTATTATTAAATATTAAATTTCACTTTTTCTTAATGTTTTATTGGGCACCCAAATTTGAGCATAGGCCTTCTCCATGCGCTGCCAGTGTCTTCGGTCGTGTGCTTGTCTTGTCCAGGTACTGCCCGCTGCCTCAGCAACATCATCTCGCCACTGTCTGCGTGGTCTACCTCTGGATCTTTGGTCTTCTGCGCTGATATCCACCAGTGAAGTATTCTTTCACTCCATCGACCATCACTGGACTGTGCGACGTGGCCCGCCCAATTGCACTTCAGCCGAAAAAGTGACTCTATCGCGTCGGTTATTTATTTTTATGTCTTCGTTTCGTAGCAGCTGATGTTTACCTGGCTTCTCTCGAGGATTTATTTACTGCTCGCGACACCTAGTGAGCTTTTTTGTCCTTTTTTTAAATCAAAGTTCTGAGAATTGCTCAGTCAGTGTTATTTACTGTTACTACAAATAGATATAAAAACTCTTAGTAGTAGTCCATAGAGTAATTAATATAACACACCAGGAAAATAGTCCAAATTGTCCAAGCATGGTTTTAGACAAATTTCCCATTCTGTGTATTGGTTGTTACTGGAGATATATTACTCTAATTCTAGGACCAACGACATCATACCTGATGGATCCCTCAATAGTTTTAATGATGTCGACGTAGAAACTGGTCGTCATTTTCTTATGAGTGATTTTTAGATGTTAAAAAAGAAAGGTACCAAAACACTTCCTAGATATCGCTAGACTTACAAAAATAACAAATAAAATTAAACTGCCTGGCTACAATATATTTTGATATAGAAAATATTACCTACAAAACAGTTTTCTGTCCATTTGAGTTTTCCCTTTTAATAGTTCTAGCTTCAGGATAAAGGATGTTACACAATTATACCCAACGAAGAAAAAACAGTTTATTTTGTGCATGGTAATATGTTGTCCTCTTTCCATATGAATGGTGCCATCTATAAACTATATTTGTTACTACACTGAACTTGCTACTGGAAAATCGCTTATTGTTCGAGAAAGTCCAACTCTAGCGTCAAGAGCTTTCACATGTACTATGATAACAGTTGAGACCCGCAGTGAAACGTGGCTTACGACCCGCTGAAGCGCCCTACGCTTATTTTAAATTAATATTTAAATATTTTTTTAATTATTGCCTAATACGAGTAATAGAGGTTTCTTACTATTGCACTAGAGTTGTGATAAGATTAATATAATAATAGGCATTAGCTTTACGTGAGCCTCTAGCTTTCTTAGCCTATGAAAGATGTATTACACTAATTCGAGTTCGAACTGTGGGATTACCTAGTGATGTTAAACATTATGGAATAGGCATTGTTTTTTCCTCCGTTCCGTTCTATTCCTAGCAAACAGAGCGGGATATAAGATGGTAACCATACTAGTTCTGTAATGTATTATAATATATTACAAGTGTAGTTCCCACGTTTACCCAAACATCAATCCTGTGGAATTAGGTACCTAAGGTTGGAATATCTACTAGGTATCTATAACAAGCTATTTACAGACGAAGTATCCGTAGGTTAGGTAGAGTAAAACTCCAGGTTTTTAGTGGGTATGCCGCTTCCCCCCCCCCCCCTTTAGGGCTTAGAAACCCTCATAACCACCCACCCTTTCCTAGTAGTAGGTCTGGTCTGTATTTTTGTGTTTTATAGTTTACTAGTGGATGCTCGCGGCGTCGCTCGCATTAAGAAGTAAAACTTGCATCCCCTATTTCACCCCTTTAAAAGCGGCTTTTCCAAAAATCCTTTCTTAGCGGATGCCTACGTCATAACACCTTTCTGCATGACAAATTTCAGCCCAATCCGTCCAGTGGTTTGGGCTGTGCGTTGATAGATCACTATATCAGTCAGTCAGTCAATCAGTCAGTCAGTCACCTTTGAGTATTATATATTTAGATATAAAAAATGCATTTTGTATGAAAACGTATTTATTGATAAAGTTACAAGACCTACATTTACAGGCTTACTGATAAGTAACACATTACTTTTAAAGGTTTTAACTAAGTACATATGTATGTATGTCAAAAGCAACACATTTTGAGTTAGTGACATACACCCAGTGCGACTAGGCCGTAGAAAAAAGATGCTGGTTAGGCTTTTTACAAAAAATTTGTATATATATGACGTTATAGAGATTACTTTTCATTTAGAGATTATTAAATCTATTAGTTAATATAGACACAAACACCATTCACCCTCACTCTTCCTATTTCACACATATTGTTTCTGTTCGCTTGTTCTCCTGGGTAATATTTCTGTATATCTTCTACATCCACTTTGGCTATGGGGGCAACTACCGTCTGCATCAAGAACCACATGGCGTCTCCCATCTCTATGTCTTCGGGGGTTACCACTGGAGTGTCGGGGTCAGATTGCTCCGTAGCAGGGCTTGCATCCTCAGCGGTGGCCAGAGCAGCCGACAGAAGCAGGATGGCAATGATGGTCTTCATTGTTACTGAAATTAAATAAATAAACATTTCAGGACATATCACATAGCGCCATCTAGCTTACGCTTGTATCATGGGTACTAGATAATCAAATAAAATATTTAGTAACGTTTAAAAGTACATTCAAAGATTCACTTATAGATAGCATTCACTTTTAATCCGAATAATAATAAGTTAATCAAAATCTAATTAATCATTACCAAAAATACACATGCTTACTAATCCAAATTTATTTATTTAATAAAATATACTACTATACTTATATAGTTTTATAAATTAAGAACATTGTCATTCGGAAAGAAACAAACGAAAATTATTGTATTTGTCCACGAATCCTTATTTCAAGAAATCTTTTTAGGTATACATATTGACTGTTTGGACGAGATATAAAGTACTTCGAACCCAACAAATACTATATGTAAGTACCTAATAATAATCGTTTCGTTTATTTTGCACTTAAGAATAAATATCAGCTCACGAATGATAAGTGCTATATTTCCCCCACCAGGTCACCCTGTGTCGGGGGAAACTTGCTCGTCCATCAGTATTTACAGAAACTTTGTAATATACTATAGGACTACAGAAGATACCATAAGTACCTGTTTCCAATACATGTGGTAAATTGGTGAAGATAAGTGATTTCGTGGTTGGTCAGTAATACACAAGTAATTCACAAGTATGGGGAAACTCATCAGAAATAATAAAAGTACTTAGAGCTCAGAAAAGAGTAGTTAGGACAATGCTTGGCCTGAGGAAACGCGCTCCGGTCAAGCAGCACTTTAAAGAACAAAGACTTATGACTGTTATATCTCTGTATATTTACACATGTTTACTGGAGATCTATAATGAAAAGTACCTGCTGAAAAAAGATAACCAATACAGCCTAAGGAATATAGTCGCATTGAGGTTACCAAAAACCAGATTAAAGAAAGTACAAAAACAAGGGATCTATAATAAAGTCTGTATGTTTAATAAACTGCCACATAGATTAATTAACTTGCCTCCAAACGCTTTTAAGAACATTATTAAAAACTTCTTTAGTATCAACCCATTTTATACACTAAACGAATACATGAGATTGCCTTTGACAGAATCATCATTTGTGTATGACCAAATTGTTTGATAAGTTTACTAATTTAATTTAAGTATGTACCATATAATTAAGAAAAATGTAAATTGACTTGCCCAATGTAACGAGATGTTATAAGGTGAATACATTTCTATTATTCTATTATTCTACATGAAAGATAAGAGATAAATATAACGGAACATTTCTAGGAGAATTATATAATATATACTATGTGTATATGTAATAATGAAGCTAATAGCTTAAACATGAGATCAATCTATGTGATGTTTATTTCAATAAATTAGAGAATTAAAAGTTTTGATTAAACGCTGTCTCTTAAACCTATAGATAAAATTGAACCAAAATACATAAAACTTGAACTCTGATACAGCGGGAATTCTTTGTTTTTATCTTATTTCATTATAAAGCGAAAGTTATTTTGTGGGTTTGTTAGTTTTTTTTCAATCAAGCAACAAAGGAGCAACGTATCGTTGTTATTTTTGGTAAAGTTGTAGTATAGGTAAGTTTCCGAAATTGACAAAGGATTTTTTTCTTATACATCATAAGCGTAGCTGCAGGAATGCACTAGTGAAATACCAAACTTTTTGTTTTTTCGTTTATGAGAGATAGGAAAATAATAACAAATATAGCGTATGGGTTTCCCGTCTAGTTTAGGTACCTACTCACAGAATGAATAGTAGTACTTTTATGTGTGTTATTTCCTCAAAGCTAAAATTGTAAGTAGTATTATGACTAATATAAAGCATAGGTAAGTCAAATTTACTAACCAACATAAGATTTTATTATTATCTATACTAATATTATAAAGCTGAAGAGTTTATTTGTTTGTTTATTTGAACGCGCTAATCTCAGGTAATAGTGGTCCGATTGGAAAAAACAATTATTAATATTACATCACGCTGCAACTAATAGGAGCAAAGTCACAATGGAAAATGTGGAAAAACCGGGGAAAATTATTCATCTTTGAGGGCTTCCGTTGCGTGCGCTGCGAAAACGGTTCAAGTCGTGGGTAACAGCTATAATTTTATAAAGCTGAGAGGTTGTTTGCAAAATTATACATGATGCCCAAAATAACTATTTCACGCGGATGAAGTCGCGAGCTCAGCTAGTGTGAAATATCGGCTTTGTATTTTATGTACGCGTATAGGTTTGGTAAATTTTAATTACCGCTTGTCCTCCTCATGACTGAGGGTCGTGACTCCCCCGCTTAATTAATTTGTTAGGGGAGTTTTCTTGGGCAGATACATACATCGTGGGGGGCGCTCAGCTCCTTCCACGGAAGACACATGTCCTCGGATATTGTGGTCCACAAACATGTCGGTTTCCTTACGATGGTTTCAAGAGTGCAAAATACAAATAAAACAACTTGAAAATACAAATCATTAGCGTGGGGTCGGATTCGAGTTGGGGTGCGTCTGGATGAGAAGCAGACACTGGCACCGCTGAGCCACACTCGCTTTTTACGATACTTAACATGTATGTGTGATTATTTATTTAATTCTTATGACAATATATCACAACTATGTATTCGCTTTGAGGAAATATCTTACATTACTAAACTAGCATAACTTGTTAATATATTATGAAGGGGCATGTCTGTGCGTGATTGTGTATGTTTGTTACTTATTGACGCTGAAACGCCTTGACCAATTTTGATGAAATTTAAAATAAAGTTTTATTGGTCTTCCAAATTCTTAAAAAAGAATAAGTATATAACAAAAGGTTAATATTTTATGGTTCTTAGGAAGACAAATGCACTTTAAGAAATTATTTATATTTGTCTTTCAAGCATATCATCTGAAACAATTTTGTGTAATTTATTAAAATAATAAGAAACAATATTTACACATATTAACACAAATAGAACTAAAAAAGAGTATTTACATCTAAACTAAATTTAAACAATCTACATGTGGTATGGAGCCAAGAACGCTGGCTGCATTCCCACGCTGGATTGCTATAGAAATCCTTTGCGCAAGGAACCAGCCAGCGTTCTTGTCTCTAGTGATGTCAATCAACATTGAAAAGTGATTAAAAGTAGTTAAAGTGATAATAATATTAATAATAATAATAAATAATAATATCAACACTTTAAGTGATTCTGAGAGCCGGTAATGACTTAATTGCGTATGTTTTTGTTAGTTCCTCCTTCTCACCATAACATAGCAATCTAGCACCGCGATGTTTTGCATGAAAGTAATTATAGGATCCGAAAATGATATTGGTAGCCGCGTATTGTTTATCTCAAATTTCTAAAAAGCATCATTATAAAATATAGCTACGCGTCCTACAAGTAGGTAGTTAAAACACTTCTTCTTCTCATTACAAGCTGACAACGACTATATATCATTTAATGTAAGCAACAAGTAGCTTTCAAAACAACATACGAGTAGGTACATTATAAATACAGTACTTAAAAAAGCCAATAGTTACCTGTGTGTAGGCTGCAACAGTTTAAACAAAATTTCCTTGACTATTTCACAAGATACACGTTGAAGTCGAAAGAAGCTGCCAATTTAAGTACCTACCTACTGGTTATTGAACAGGAAAACTTGTGTGTTTATTTCAAGTTTATTCTAAAACAGCGCATTCCTTATTTTGACAGCTCGCCAGAAAGAGACAGACGTACATGGTCCTTGACATTGACAGCGCACAGATAATGACGTTCATGTGTTCTTCTTTCGTAGTAAGGCTTCGCATGGTACGATTAATGATTTGCCCAAAATATTAACGTAGGCTGTGTAAATTACCACTAAACGTTTATTTCCTTTCTTTTAATTATTAACTTTAATTGCACTACGTTTTAGTACCTAATGTATTTACGGTGTTATGAAAAAACAAAATTAATTATAAATTAAGCTAAGGTTAACCAAAATACAGACTTAACCAGATAACGCAGTTGAGATTTTTAGTCTGAATCATTTTTGCGTGGATTATTATGTAGACACATACTAAGTACCTACTAGGTGGATGTCCGCGCCTTCGCTCGCATAGTGTATTACTTAGTGTTAACTAGTGTGAGTTTAAGTGTTATTAGTATCCCCCTTTTGAGTCGTATTTCCTCATGATTGAGGGTCATGACTTCCCCGCAGAATTAATTCGTTAGGGGAGGTCTTTTGGGCACATACAGTGTGGTGGGCGCCCAGGCCCTTCCACCAAGGTCCTGAAACATGTCGTTTTCCTCACAGTGTTTTCCGTCACCGTTATGCACAAAACTTGAAAATACAAGTCATTGGTGTAAGGCCGGATTCGAACCGGGGTGCGTCTGGTTATTAGTATAAGTATATGAATTCTAGCGTATAGTAAGAAAATTATAGTTAATCTGTCAAACGTATTCTATCAACGTCGTCGGGCGGAACGGAATGTAAGTGACATTAGCTGTTCGATACGGTGCTATCTCCGGCGGCGGCATTTAACGGCCGAAAGGGACGTTAATCTGGCCGATCATTGCCACCGTTTCCTTAAAAACTGTCATCAGGACCCTCTAGGGGGTTACTTGTGGATGGCGAGGGCACTGCTATGCCCCCAGATATTATAGTATCAATTTGGTGGTTGTGTGTGTTTGTATCTCGTGATTGATAAGGGAATTAATCTAGAGAGTATCTAATATGTAGGTACCCTTTATTTGGAATAATACGCTTGTGACTCTTATATGGCTGAAATGCCCGTGATTTTTTTATCACGAAATAGGCTTACGTTTGACTACAGCCTGCTGTATGGACCTGGTTTAAATGTTTCTGTTTCTTTCTGTTTAAAAAAAAAACAAGTATTTAACAATGATTTAATAGCAACTGATAGAGATAACACTTCGAAACGTTTATTTCCTGTCGTGACCCCCCTAAAAGTGAGGAAGGACCCTCAGGGCGATTAAATCAAACTTTTTCATCAGCTGCTCCTTCTGGGAATCGATTACTGAGAGAAGCGGAGGGGGACTCGATAACGTCCTGCCCCTAATAAATATCGAAATCTGATACCTAATGTTGCTAGGTGATATTTACTGGAGGAATTTTCAATACTCTTTCGATTTTATTACCAATGTAATAATAAAATCAAGACATTAGGAACATTTAAGAATAGGATAACTTACAAGTAGCTATTTAAAAAATTAATTGAACCAACTTCTTTCAGTGCTCAATCCCACTTCCCGCCACATAGATGACCAAATCATTTTTTTTCTCAAGAAAAATAGTTTTGGGAACTTGCAGCTACAGAATTTAGTAAACGTGTTAGGAACCTCTAACAGGTAAAATAAAATACTAATAAAATAAAATATCACACACATAATCTAATAAACGTTATTGAAGAGTTTCTTTAAATGAAGAGTAGAAACGTATGATTTCTACAATCACGTTACAAGCCACATCCTGGAAAAAAATCTTTATTCTCGCGCTACTTCCTCTGATATCCCGGATAAAACTCTCGATGATGAGTTGTCGATGACGTAGATTTATGCGTTGGCAACAGCGTCAATTATTTCGTGCGATCGCCCTATCTAGTGATTAATGTGCCATCGATACTGCCATTATTTTCATTTTGTCTTGTTTACGTGGCTTATTCCTGTATGGCGAGATCCATTTTGAATTTGGCGCGCCTTGAGCATGCGCCCCCAGCCACGCCACGGCCACAGCGTAAACTAAGAGAGCGGTCATGGCGAGGAATTAGATCGCGAGGATTTTTCTGGTTGTGTAATTGTATAAAAATGTCTGGTACATAATGAGTGTTTTAATTAAACTGCGCACCCAGTAATGTGACTTACATTGGTGACTAACGACGCTGCAGTGAGCGGGGCCCCATGCCCTCGCTTAGCGACACGCATTTCTGCGAACCGCTGCCCAGTAATGTGACTTACACCTGTAACCTTGGTTAGAGAGCTTGCCACTTTGTAATACAATATAGAGGTCTTCAAATCTAGCGTTAATACTGTTAATAGGTATCTTCTAGGTATGCGTATTACACCCTAGGCTGCAACAATGCTTAACATGAGGCAGGCTGTAATCAACAGCAAACCTATGTCACATAAAAATACTATAATATTATTTTGTCGACTAAATTAAGATTAATGTTGAGACTGTAACACCCAATTTAATATTAATCTTATCGATCAGCAAGCTTTGTTCTGTGATTTTAATTACTGTGTAAATTTTATGCTATATAGCTTGGATCAAATCAGGTCGACGGTACCAAATTATTGTCATCTGAACTACATATACTTGCAAAATTTTAAATCAATACGATACGATTTTATTTGCTGTAGGTAAAATAACGATTCTTAGATTTTATAACACAGATACATATATTACAAGCGTAAGCTGAGTATGGGGCTACATGGCGTTGTGTGATATGTCCTGAATTATTTATTTATTTATTTTTATTATATACAGGCTAACCTTATAAAAGCGTATTAAAAGCAGTCTTGTATACAATTTGAGCTCTTTGATTTCCAATTTATGATCAAAGTATGCCATAGCGACGGACATTACAATTTTAATTTCCTCAAATTGAGTAGGATATCGCGACATCAGGATTTTATTGCTTTCGCCGTAAAATAGCTATCTGAGCATCATGGTCGTATAAATAAATATGGAGTTTGTTCGTTTGAATGTACGTCAATGAAGGACATACTTATAAGTGTTTCATAAATCAATACGAACCCAGAAATCCTTTTTACTTTTAGAAGTCAATCCTCAAGACCTTAGCTATGAAAAAACCTTTGACATCATAGTTCGCCACTACTATAATAAACATATAAGAAATAAGGATTAAGTAAGTGTTTATTAGCACACGTTTTTAACAAATTACAACAATATTACATACGTATAAGTCGACAAAAAAGCGAGTGTGGCTCAGCGGTTCAGCGTCTGGTTTTCATCCAGACTTACCCTGGTTTGAATCCGGCCCTACACCAATGACTTGTATTTGCAATTGAGGGCCATAATATCCAAGGACATGTCTTCCGTGGAAGGACCTGGACGCCCACCCCGATTTATCTGCCCAAGAGAACTCCCCTCAGTCATGAGAAAATACGATTCAAGAGAGAAATCGAATGAATTACCTTTTTTTTTGAAGAAGTCGGTAAAAAAATGTCGCAGGCGCCTCCTAGTATGACATTACGTTGTTGTCATTATAGGTGATTTATATTAGAGACACGTTCGTCTCCCAATTAATATTTCGCGAATGTCCCCCGCCCCGCTGGGTGCCATCAACGAATTGTTGTGCTTTAGGTAGTACCTACGCATATTATATCTGGATTACTTCCTTTTTTATTATTGCTGTCGAAACAGCTTTCTAATGTACTTTGTCACCAAATGTCTTAATCTAGAGGTTCGATTCCCGCATAAAACAAGTAAATGTGAATTTTCAATTTGTAAATACTTGTGTTGATTCTGGTCATTTCAATGTATATTAAGTATGTATTTACAAAAAAAGTACATAAGTAATGCATCTGTTATCTAGTAACCATGACACAAGCGTTTGCTTAGCATGGGGCTAGATGGCGCTGTGTGATATGTCCGAATTAAATAAACTCCGGGTAGTAACAGGTCAGTGTGATATGAAAGCCTCAAAGCGTCCGTTTGTCTGTCTCGCAGTGACACGGTGATCCCCGGGCTTGCGGTGTCACGTACAAATGTCACGGTTCAACCGGACAGCGCCGGGAGCCGAGACTAGGTCAAATGTATATGTTAGTAGGATAGTGAACAGATACAATAGGTGATAACTTTGGAAATATATTGTTCCACACCTTTCATATTTATCATCTATGGTTTCTTAAGGTATAATGTATTGTTTGTAGTTCGATATTTACATTCCACAAGTATATACAAAAAATACTGAAACATACAAAAAACTTACAGAAACAGATATTTACAAAAAATTCAGCACACCGTCCATAAGCTTTCCATAGTTCGATATTAATAATCTAGAGATCAAAGTCAGAATTAAAACAAATAACACACCACACAGTTTAAAAGCTTGGCCGTAAAAATCTTAATAGAAATGATAAGGAACGTTATTTAATTTAATGTTTGGTCTCGTTATTTTGACAACAAGCGCACTGTGACGAATAAATTATAAAATATAATATGAATCGACATGAAACCATAAATATTTTATGTATAATTTCACTCTTGAAATACTAGTTAGCATAATTAACTTACCGAGCAACCAACTCTTTAGTTAAAAGTTTAAACTTGTTCTGGAAAGTTCCGGTGTGATACTTGACTCGAATAACTAGACCCGTGTTGCAGTCAAAAACTACTTTTTAATTTAAAACTTGAAAGTTTCTGAAAAAGTTAAAAAACTGAAGTTTCAGGTTCAGTAGTGAAATAAAAAATCGGGAAAGAAACTTCTCAGTTTGATCGCACTATATTTTATTAATTTAAAACAAAAGATCATAAGCAAACTTGGTATTCGGATAGTCTAAAACAACAGCTAACTTATAAATACAAAAAAAAATATTAAAATCGTTCGCTGATTTCACAATATATCTATTCCAGCAAAACGAAATACATATAATGTTTATTAAATTTACTTCAAATTTAATAAAATAATAATTTCCATAACAATACTAATTCTTGTAGCGTACTATTGAGTATGTGCTCGGCGTAATTGGCACAATAAATTTAAAATTTAATTTCATCAGGCAGTTTAAATGCAAGTCGGGTAGAGGACTATATCTCCGGCCCGGAATGGTGTACAGAGCTAGCAAGAAAGGAATACTGGAAATCTATTGTAAGGGCTATTCATATCAGTATTGCCATCCAACGTGGTAATGCGGCCAGTATGCTGGGCACGCTGCCCTATGGCAGTAGGCGGGAGCACTTAGGCTATCTTTAGGCTTTTCTAAATATTATCTGAGTGTATTATTCTTATTTTTACGAGAGCAAGTAATTCTAAATATATGATACCTGTATATTAACCCTCGAGCGCCCGTAGCTCAGCGTGGCTCAGCTAGCGGAGGCAATCGCATGCGCTTACCAATGTCAAGTAAATGTCTACGCGGTCAGACTTTTGATGGGTGACCGAAAAGTGGCATTGCATTTTGGGCGCTTCCGTGGGTCGGATGTTCCGGCAGTTTGTCTAGTATGGCAGTTGTTGTCATTGAAGTCATGTCAGAGGCCCTTAGGGCGGCTTGATAAACTCTCGACAGCATAGTTGGCCATCCTCATTTGATAAGAGGAAGAACCCTGTATGTATGGCATTGCACGGGCGGGCCGTTAAAATGCAAATTCACATTAGCTGCGATGAAGTGGAGCCTGCTCCCGGGACTCGCTGCAGCCATTACGGAGGCCGGGATTTGTCGCTTGGACAGGACACTCTGATGTGACAGCCAATTATACATGTGTTTTATTTATATTGACAAATTCTTCTAATTCTAAAAAAATTGACAGTGGCAATTTTGAAATGTATTTACACAATCCTACAATTACTTTAGGGGGCTATATTCATTGTAGGGTTGTTAATGTATCATATCATAATTGATAATGAATAATTTCATTTCATTTCAAAGGTAATGTGTTTATTGCGATTTATTCTTTGTCATGTTGCGATATCTATAGGTACTCGTGACTCTCTGACCTCTCTGACCAGGTGCCTTGTCATCTGAAAAGTATAACCCAGCGATCTACAAGTGTAGTGTTAATAGGTTCCTTCATGGGCAAGCGCGCTACATCATAGACTATAAGCAGACAGGCTGCAGTTACAAATTATTAATTCTGTGTAAATTATTAATTATTAATTCTTATTCCGTGTTTAAAAAGGTAATAAAAGATAAAAAGATAAAGATAAAGAATCTTTATTGATAATGTAAAGTTGTAACATACATAGGTATAAGTACTTACTAATATCACAGAATATGCTACACAAATTACAATATCTCGTCAAATTGAATTTATAACATTTAGCTTTTATAAAATTTTAGAAGTTACATTATGTCTAGTTTTATTAATAAATAATTAAAATTTTTGTTATTAAAATCATGTCAAACATAATAATAGGTATGTAATCATACAATATGTCAATGCAATAATATCTCATATACCACTGTGGGCCTAAACAATCTTCCTCAAACGCCTTGAAGAAGTGATGATATGTTTATTTGGTTTACTTAACTCAAGATTAATTTTGTGTCTTCTTAAGTTTGTGAAATAATGGCAATGGATTTTTTTTTATGAAATAGCAAAAGTAGCTTGGAAACTTAAATCGTCAACGCAATTATTACTGCAAATACAATGCTAACCGTACTGTGCTCGAAACTAACTTATAATACAAACACGGTGAGTACACACTACATACAAACATAAACTCAAACCTGCAGCCCGGATGTTATACAGAATTAGTTAATTAGTTAAAACAACTCGGTAACGAGTGAGCAAGTTAAATGCATGTTTGAGATATCTATATTAGTGTTACGATTTATTTTATTTTTATGTGTTTTGATGAACACCAGCTCATCTGAAGCGACACTAGAACATGCAAATACTGTTGTCAAAGGTGGAGTAATGAAATGACACTGGCTCTCAATTGAGGCTACAAAAAGAGGTGAAGATATAGGCACCAAAACTACAGTGTCTTTCAATCTCCTTTGAAGAGTAACGACTTCTATTTTTAAACGACTTCAAAAAAGGAGGTTATCAAGTCGTCTGAAAGATTATATTTTTCGGTTTTTTCTTCTGCTTAGTATATGTCTAGATGGCGCTTTGTGTAATCCTGGCATATTTAGTAATCTTAAGAGCAATTTTTGTACGGAAAATTTTATCCAAATATAGCTTCTACAGACAATCTATACCTTCAACCCGCATCTACAGCCATAGAGCTAAGTTTGCGTAAAACTTTGAACAGTTCGTACCAGTAAGATGTAGATAAAAGCTCAGTTTACGACGTGCCGGCTGATAACAAAGTTGTCGACTTGCGATGGAAGCTTTGTAAGCAAGTGGTAAGCGTTTGTTTCACTAAAAATATTTAGGTAAGTTGGTATAGGATCGGTGGCCTATGGTGGTGACAGCTTACGAACCACTCGAAGAGCCTTTGAAAATTTCAAAGGTTCTTCGAGTTTTAATAGAGTTTCTTAAGCATCGTGGTCGTTCTTTGCAAGTGTACTCATGAAAAAGTAAAAAAAATACATTTGGGTGTTTCAGTGCATCGGATAGCACGTTTACTTTTCGTAGTTCCACTGAATACATGTAGTACTTAGTCATTAAACAATTTGGACAGATTGAAAACGCTCGACGCCAAAGTTTGCCACTCTTTAATGAATTCCATTTCAGGTCCATCCATTCAAAAGGTGATCAACCATCATATTGCCTTTAGCTTTCTACATTTTAAAGTGTATCGCAGCTATCCTTCCCTTTCATATATCACATTCTTGCCATAAAATCACCTTTTCGCCTTCAAATTCAGAAATTCCTAACTTTCACCCTTACTTCTCGATAAATAGCTGTTTCCTTTCAAACCTCCACAAAGGCCGGCTTGGTATTCTATTGTGAAAAAATCCTATTTTACCTATTGACCATACTTCGACCTCGTGAAAAAGATTTTTCTTTTGGATAAGGCATAAATAAATTTTATGAATGACTTCTTCTTATCATATTAGAGTATTTAAAACTAGTGTTGAATTTTAGTAATTAAATAATTTTTTACTTAATTTTTAAACTCAAAAACTGTTTAAGAACATGTTTATAAAACTAACTCAAAATCTGATAGGTTTTATCTTGCGAAGAAGCATTTTTAGTTGTTACAATAATGATTTAATTTCCTCAGTAACTGTAGTTAGGACCAACCACATTAATAATGTTAGGACTACGACTCAAGAACGACTATATAAATTGATATATGCGTTTGAAAAAACACATATCAAAAAAGTTCAATATAAAAAAAATATTCCCTAGACTGACACCTACTTCTGATTTCAATTAACTTTTCTATTAACTTAGAAACAGATTAATTAAGTGGAAAAGTATGAAAAGAGTAAAAACAAGCTTTTGTAATGGAAATATTGTTTCAAGTCTACAAAGAATCGTGTTATTTATAGTTCAAACAAAATTAGAATCAGTTCTTTTGATTCAAAAAATAATTTTAATTAAGCTTACTCGAAACTTTACGGTCTTACTAAGATATAGTAATGAATAAAGCCTACTTATAACCAACCTAAAAAAAGGGGTTATAAAGTTTTCTGAAAGTTTTTTCTTTAACAAAAAGTAATGCAGGTATTATAGTGATGTAAACTCGACTACTTGCTGAGCTGAGAAGATAATATTTCACAGACGAATCAATCAACGATCTTGTTCTATGACCTGACTATAATAATGGTGATATATGTACCTAAATCGGAGTAAGTATGAGTTTTCATATAACCCTGTTAATTCCACTGGTAGTTTATTTAAAGAAAATGTTGTCTAAACTGAAAAGTTGATGGTAATTTCATAATTGAGTTGGCCCCAGTAATAGCTGCGAGCCAATTGTGAGTTTTAATTAAATTTCCTTCCGTCTAACATTATTTATTTTAGAAGAAAAGTTGCGGCTTTCGATGTTGCCGCTTTAATATAGATAGGAAGGGTAATAGCGTTTATTTACGGTTACTAATAGTTAAACGAAATATGTAACCGATAAAGTTTGTCGCTAATCAACCGTAGATAAGAGAGCACCTTAGCGTCGAAATTTCTCAAGGACACTCAGATTTAGATTTTTGCTCTGAAGAGAATCGATAGATCACGTCCATTGATAAAGCAAACAAATATGTATATATAAATATATATATATATATATATATATATATATATATATAAATGTATGTCTGGTGCCCATCATGATGTATCTGTCCAAGAGAAATCACTAAAGAATTTACTCTGCGGGGGAGTCAGGACCCTCAGTCATGAGGTAATACGACTCGAAAAGAGATAAATATAATAAATAAATATTTAAGGACATAATATCACACAGCGCCAACTAACCCCATACCAAGCTTACGCTTGTATTATGGGTACTAGATAACGGATATAATACAAAATATAATACAATATAAATTTCCATACATTTGAATTATTACTGTACTAAAAGGAAAAGCTAGCAATATTTTTTTTGCTACATCGAAATTATCGATATCCCGGTCCGTAAAGTGCATGAAACGCTGCCTTGCATCGTCGCGCTATCTATTATGATCAACTTCATGAATTTACAGGGTGGCGTTCGAGAACGGATTTCATATAAAATTTTAACAATTTAATGTATTTCATTAAGTAATGGAATAAAACTGTTAGGTATCATATCACTGTTCCGCACGGATCCCCGATGCGCGTAGTCGCGTCCTGCGTACAGTTGTGAGTCGCTATTGTTTTACAATGTCCGAGCCACCTCCACCGGCGCCGCCGCCGCCTATCATTATTGACGAGTTTTTAACTTTCGTCCAAAATAAAATAGACGTGCTGGATGAAATTAGTATTACACAAATATGTTGTACTACTTTTTCTGATGCCGAGATAGAAGCCGGAAAGTCTACGCTGGTCAAAGCGCTGCCCGAAAGAAGCTCCAGGAATGTGATTAGAAAAGGAGAGGATAAAAGTAAGAAAAATGTGAAGGATATCATAAAGCTGATGAAAGAAAATGACCCGTCTATTCAGCCTGTTTTTGTTGCGAGGAACCTTAACCGGTTACCAGCGGTCGGTTTCGACCACGTCGACGTCTCCCGGCTCCTTAAGGATATGGCTGGGATGAAGGCGGAGCTGCGGGACATACGGAGTGAAGCGTCAACAAAGGCCGAGATAAATAATATGCAGAAAAAAATATGCACGGAAATAAATGGCCTTCGCGCCTCAATACTTTTGACTAGAAAAAACTGTTGCATGTGCTCTGCGCCTGCTGCTAATAAAAATGAACAGCGATCTATAAATGACGAAGCGAGTAAAATTACTACTACGCCGGTAAGACAGCTGACTAAGGAATGCACTGATAAGAAGCGGGCCGGTGCGTCGATGCCTATTGTTCAGGCTCGGCCGGGTACAAAGTCCAGCGAGCCGGCGAGCGAGCAGGTACACACGCCTTCCTACCGCGACATCGTGATGCCTACTAGTCAGCTGCAAGCGAATGTGAGCTTTGTGTCGGCCGCTAATAAGTCTGATGATAGCTTTATACTAGTTACGAAAAAGAAACGTAAATCTAAGTTAAATATGTGCGGAACTGCGACGGGACCTTCTAAAATTAGAGTAGCGGAACAAATGTCTTCAGTATATATTTCAAGACTGACGAAATCGACTACGATTGAAGATATTAGGGAGCATATTATCGACAGAGGACAGGAATGCCGTAGCATCGAACTTTTAAAACAACAAAATGAGACGGACTTTAATTCATTTAAGGTGACAATATTAAGAAGTAAGTTGGACTTGTTCCTTAGTAACGACTTCTGGCCCGTGGGCGTTAAATATAGATTGTACCGCGATTATTCGCGCCCGCACTATGGCCGTAGCAATCAAAATTAATATGGATAGGCACAACAATACAACTTTTTCTATAGTTTCTTTTAACTGTAAACATTATACGCGTAGCATACAAGCCATTCGGACTCTTTGTAAAAGTAACGATATAGTATGTTTGCAAGAGACATGGGCGTTGCCGCACGAATTAGATTCATTTTGTGATATTGATGTTGGTTTTGATTGTTTTGCCAAATCATCAGTAGATACCTCCGCGGGGGTGCTGCGCGGGCGGCCTTACGGCGGTTTGACGATATTATGGAACAAGTCCAAGTTTAGTCAAGTTAATGTAGTGGATTGTGTCAGCAATAGGCTGGCTGCCATACATGTTACTGTCGGTATGAAGTCTTTTTTGGTATTTTCAGTGTACATGCCTCAAAATGATATTGAAAATATCGTAGAATTTACCGATATACTCGCTAATGTAAGTACAATTATAGAGGAGCATCAGATACAAGTAGCCTATATTGTAGGTGACTTTAATTCTCACCCGAGTTCTATTTTTGGAGTTGAATTACAAAATTTTTGTGACGAGGAATGTTGGACATGGGCGGACCGGGCCAGGCTCAGCCAGGACAGCTACACGTACGTGAGCGAGGCACACGGCTGCTGCCGATGGCTCGACCACTGCGTGGCCACCCGGGCTGCGCTTGACTCGATCCGCTCTATAAGTATAATGTACGACGTGCTGTGGTCGGACCACTTTCCGTTAATTGTTACTTGTGATATTGGCGAGTTATGTAATAAAACAAGTCTATGTGCGGACACAAATCCTTTGCGGGGTATTTTGTGGGGTGCGCGAACGTCTAGTCAGGTAGAAATGTACTCTCTAGAATGTAATAAATATTTATGTGATATATATACGAAAATTGACTGTATTGACTGTGATAATAATAATAAGTGCCTAGATTTTAATGATCATTTACATTTTATTAATAGTAGTTATTTAAGTATTGTAGATGTGTTACAAAATGCGGCTAGAAAAAGCGCGGTTCTGCCCTCTGGTGTACGGAGAAAGAAACAGATAACTGGATGGAATTACCATATAAAATCATATCATGCGAATGCTCGCATCTATTTTAATAACTGGATTCTTGCCGGAAAGCCGTCATCTGGCGAAATATATACAAATATGGTAAAATCTCGTCGAGAATTTAAAAATAAACTAAAATGGTGCCAAGTAAATGAAGAGAAGATACAGTTAGATATATTAGCAAAACATAGGCGTGATAAAAACTTTATAAAATTTTGGAACGGAACTAAAACTAAAAATCATAAGAATACTCTGCCAGTGACGGTTGACGGCGTCCAGGACCCTAGGGATATAGCGGAGTTATTTGCGCATAAATTTAAAGTACAGCCCGAGTTGCAGGCGGAGGCGATTGATGTGACACCGAACGGCGACATCTGTGGAATAAATTGTGTTCGATTTAGTGCCAAAGATGTGGCTAAAGCTGCTTGCAACATGAAACGCGGTAAATCGCCCGGCCACGACGGCTTAAGCCTTGAACATATTTTATGCGCGGGAGAAAGAATATTTGAAACACTGGCCAACTTGTATAACCAGTGTATCAAATATTCTTACTTGCCGAAAAGTCTGATGCAAACTGTCGTGGTGCCGATAGTTAAAAACAAAACGGGCAAAGTAAGTAGTGCTACTAACTACCGACCAATATCCTTGGGGACTATTATAGGCAAGATATTTGAGCGATTGTTGCAGCCTTTACTGGTGAATAACTTACATATAGATGATGCGCAGTTTGGCTTTCGTCCAGGTTTGTCTACTGATTTGGCCATCTTCAGTTTAAAACACACGGTGCGTTACTATACCACTCGAGATACATCTGTTTATGCCTGTTTTCTCGATCTCAGTCGCGCATTCGAATTAGTGAACTACAATATACTCTGGAATAAACTATCAGCGACTCAGGTCCCAGAAGAGGTAGTCAGGATATTCAAATACTGGTACGGAAGCCAAACAAATGTAGTGCGATGGGGCGACACGACCTCCAGCGAGTACAAGCTGGAATGCGGGGTCCGCCAAGGTGGGTTAACGTCTCCGGACCTTTTCAATATCTATGTCAACAACCTGATAGAGGAATTGAGAAGCACCCAGGTCGGGTGCCATATTGGTGACATATGTGTTAATAACTTGAGTTACGCCGATGATATGGTGCTTCTGAGTCCCTCTATCGGCGGATTACGAAAACTACTAACTGTTTGTGAAAGATTTGCTACCCAACATGGGTTGAAGTACAACGTAGCAAAAACAGAAATGTTAGTGTTTCGAGCAGGAAAAGGTCCGGACGTTGTTCCCAATGTGTATTTGGCAGGATCACCAGTGAAGGTTGTAAAGTCGTTCAGGTACCTGGGACACATATTGACCGATGCAATGAAAGATGATTTGGACATGGAACGAGAGAGAAGGAACCTGTCCATCAGATGTAACATGCTCGCGCGCCGATTCGCAAAATGTTCTGACGAAGTGAAGGTTACTCTGTTCAAAGCTTATTGTATGTGCTTATACACGTGCCAGCTCTGGACGGAATATACCAGAAGTACGTACCATACCATAAGGGTGCAATATAATGACGCATTTCGCATCCTTATGAGAAAGCCCAGATATTGCAGCGCGTCGGGCATGTTTACTGATGCACGGGTTCCTGACTTCTTTGCGGTTATTCGATCCCGTATTGCTTCCTTCTGGGGAGCAATACGGCGATCGAATAATAGTATACTGCAGTGCCTGTCCGAAGATTTTTACAGTCCCATTTATCGATCCTGGATCTCTGTACACCAGAGTAAAAACCGCAAATGATGTGATATACTATTTTATTTATTGTATCTAGTTCTAGTTTAAGTTTTATCAGCATTTTGTAATATTTTAGTTTTATATGGGTTTATTGCCTGAAATAAAAACATTATTATTATTATTATTATTATTATTATTATTATTATTTGATAATATTTTAACAGACGTTGTTTGTGAGTGTGTAAATGATATTTGCGGTTTGTTCACGCCCAAATGACTGGATTAATTTAGAAGAAATTTTGTATAAAAGGTAACAGTAAAATAAAATAAATTCGTAATATTTTTATCTGTCATTTGGTAATTAATTATGACTGAAATACAACTAAACCAAATAAACTTATTGTATCTTGTTCATTCCCGCTAAAGACATCGCAGCTCAATACAGCTACTCGGTAAATAATACCTGCACATATATTTACATCAAAATCTATCCATCTAAAATCAGTTTCCGCACAGGCCGTAAGCTATCGGTAAATTTGGTAGAATTACGAGGCAGCGGTGGCTAATTCTGGCCCGAACTAGGCCGTATATCGAACCCGAGCGGGCATTCATCACGCCAGGAATTAGACCCTGGCGCAGGCAGGGGTACTCATGACGGATTTCAGGTGTCTATTGCATGTTAATATGGTTTAATATCAGTTATTAGTGTAAGTCTTGCAAATAAAGAGAAAGGAGTAGAAATATGAGTCTGCGGATAAAAAACAATATGTCTCTGATCTTCAACCTGCCTTCATCAAAATATGAAGCATCCAGAAGAGGTTTATAATAAGTCATCGTTGTATATATGATATGTAAATGTATAAGAACATTTTAATTCAAGATCGTAGATCGAACCCGGCCAGGCATTCATCACGCCAGGAGTTACCCTGGCGCAGGCAGAATTTCATGACAGATTTCAGGTGTTAAATGCGTATAATACTCACCGATCTGTATTTAATTGAGAATGTCCGAATATTGAAATTCTTTTAATAATTCAATCTAAATATTGAAAGCCTAGACTTTTTCTTGACATACGCCCATTTTACATTGTCAAGATTGCTTTTGACAATGAGCTTGGATTTCCTAGGAAAGCGGTTCCGACATATAGCGGCCGTAATACAGCGGTGAATGAATGTTGTAAACGTAATGGCGCGGTTTCCTAGAGAGCGGTAACTTGCACCGTAATTTACTTTAATTATTTTTGCGTCCGTAATATTACAGCCGCTATATGAAGGCACCGCTGTCCTAGGAAACCAAAGCTACTCATATCGTCGTTGTTGCCGTATACAAATCTAATGCTATTTAGAATAATTCTTTTCGTGACGTTGCGTGTGTGTTATTTCTATTGTTATATTTTAAGTCTGAAATCCAATGTTTTGAATTATTGTGTTTTTTGTAAGCTCTCTTTGAGGAGCCCGCGATTTCAAGTTCTTGGAAAATTGTGTATAGGGGTTTTGTAATTATTTTTCAGTTTTTTAATAATTAGTAGGTACAATAATACATAGTATTTTTCTCTGCTCGAAATGTGTGCTCAAATGTTGTATTGTTTGCAATTAGATCAGCTAATATAGTAAAATCCCCAGGTCGTAGATCGAACCCGACCGGTCATTAATCATGCCGTGCATTAGACCCTGACGCCACCAACCAGGAGAATTTAATGACGGATTTAATGCGGAACCTTTTTTGTGTGTTAGTAAAGTGTAAAACTTTACCTGTTAATATGGTTTAATGTCAGTTACTTAGTGACAATGTTAATTTATTTTTAAGTTTATCTTGAGAAGACAGAGGAGAGAGTACCTACGTGCTTATAAAAAAATAATACATTTCTGATTTTCAATCTGCCTTCATAAAATAACACAACCAGAAAATAATTATAACAAACTACAGATGAATTCGATTTCAGTTTATGTAAATTTATAAGTACCTACACAATTTAAGGTAGTAGATCGAACCCGAGCGGGCATTAATCATGGCTGTATTAGACCCTGGCCGCAACCAACGAGGAGTATTTCACGACGGATTTCACCTATCTAATGCGGAATGATTTGTTTTGTAGGTACCTACATATTTGAATTATATACATACTCGTGTTGTGGCAGATTTTATATTGCATTGTGTGATTATTCTGTTTTGGTGTGTGTTCTGAATATCTGTCACAATAAATGTTTTTATTCTTGCTTGCTTTCAAACCATATAACACTTATTTAGGTTTAGCTTATTATTATTTGAAATGACTGGTAAGGCTCAATACATGGGAAAATCATATATTCTAAATTTTTACTTAATACAACGGGTAAATAAAATGTGCAAACAAATATTTATTACCTCATATATCATAAATAAAAAATTACCTCAGTAATAAATTGAGCGGTTTAAACCAAACAAAACCTAAAAGGCTAAATAAGTTGGGCACAAACTAGCGGTCTGACGACGCGCAACGCCAAGAATAGACGACATAACACGTAACAGACACCCCTTCGGTCTCACCACGACACTTACTACACCTACACTCCGTCGTAGGTGTATGATGAAAAAATTATATTATGAAAATGATTCATTTTCTAACACGAAATTAGGTATGAACACAATAAAAAAAAATACACAATTTACACAATTAATTTGCCTTGTGTATCCAAATAAATTATACATGAACGTTAATTTGTAATTCCTGTTTGTCATAGTACGGCAGTCCATATGCCCCGTCAGGAGCCTTTAGGGCGTTTTGAAAACTCTCGTTACTAGAGTTGGGCACTCTCATACCAACTTACTCTTATGATTGCTCATGAGCAAAAATTGTGTCTAAAAATTATTTCTAGCAAGCGACTGTACTATATAGCTAGAAGCCTCAGACTTATGTCTTTGCCAAAAACAAACGGCGCAACTTTGGTTCCGTTATTGTTTTTCTTTCAGTTTACTTTCCACGTACTTCCTTTGGTGTCGGGATACACGTCACAAATATACTGGTACTTTGTAAAGGGGGTATTGACACGGTTCATTCATGTATAGCACAATATGTATGTAAGTATACCTATAACTGTAGGCAGATGGTATGTTTTTTTTTTTTACATTAGATAGACTCACGCTTGACTACAACTTGCCTGATGTTAAGCAACGTTGTAATCTACGATCTAGCGCGCTTGCCTAGAAGAAACCGGTTTACTCTCGACTTGATTTCTACTTCTTCTACTGTATCAATAAAGATTCCTCATAATGGGTTTATACGACTATACTGTACATTTTTATGCAGGTATGTGTTAACAAATCTTGGCAATTAATCCCTAAAACTGCTTGTTTGATTTAGGTTTTAGTATTAAGGTTTAGTAACCTCAAACAAACAAAAAATGATGGTGGTATAAAAAAAACCACCATCACTTTTAAATGAAAAAAATATTACCATATCTATTAAATGAATAAAATTTGCGGCTGTTTAACGAACCTATACTATCTACTAATTATATAAAAACGGCAACACCAAGCAAATGTATATTAACTTATTTTTTTTTGTTAGGGAACCCTCTTTTACGGAGTGAATTAAAAATAAATTTTGTGGCTGCACCTTAAAATAAAGTACGTAATATAGTGGCAGGTAGTTTTCGCCCGCGGTTCCGGCTGTCTGTCAGGAAATCCGGTGCAGGGAGTAAAATAAAACGTAAAGGAAACGCGGCGGGAGTAAACATGGACATTGTGTGTTAGGAAATGGAAAAATGTGTTCCGAGGATATTACATGTAGGGTTAATATATACAATGTGCCATTTTGAAAAAAAAAAAAATTGCGAGAAATTTTGATGTAGGTACAACCTTTTCTTACCATATAAACGTACGTTATAATACGTTATAATATTACGACATTATGTAAGGTGCATTTTTGACTAAACTCGATAATTGTTTTGATCTCATCTAAGTATGAACAAAGAAAGAAATCTGAAGAATCGTGACTGTGTTGTAGCTTAAATGTAATTGCAGTTTATGTTACAAACAACAATCATGCTATGCCAATTATAATACTCGAAAACAGATAAGAATCCTACTGGTCCAGTGTTTTAAACATTAAAAATAACACTATTAAACACCATGTCACCTAGGGAAGGAAGCCTATACCCAGCAATGGGCCGAAAAGGGCTGATGATGATGATGGTTATTAAACAAAATCTACAATTAAATTTTATTTCAACGCCTCGTCATTTTCTTCATCAGTGAATTAAGCATAGTTCTCAGAAAACCGTTCATGATAGTTTCTTGCGTTTCTCTCCCCCTGGTTCCGCTGTGTTCAGTCAGTCCCTCTGGCATCTCATAGATATCTGAGACAGAACTCCTCCTGCGACCCTCGTTGAGGAACCCGAGGGTCTTCATTGCGGCCATGGATGACATGAACTGCAGACCCTGGGCGTTCTCGAAGCATTTGTTCATGGGAGTTATTGTGACATCTGAGAAAAAATGTAAATAAGTAGGTTTCAACGATATTTATTAGTGCAAGTCTCGCTTATCTATAGAAAGCTTGTTGATAGCCAAGAAATTTAGTGGCATGGCGGTAGCCTCTTTCAAATGTTAGAATTAAAAAAAGCAAAGAAATTGCTTTAGTTAATAAGACCTCCATAATATTGTACTAACTTTTTTATAATGTATTTGTTTAGTTTAATAGTGATAGAAACTTATAGGAGTAATAGGGCAATTCTGTGCATCGCACTGCATGTAAGTAAATCTTGTCTGTAGGGTCAATTGAAGAATAGTCTAGTCAACAAATTATTTGAGTAATTGGTTTGAAAACTCTAAGCACTAGAAATAACACTATACTTTATTTTTGTAAAGTAAAAATGTAAGTGTTTCTCATTTAAAATGTCAATACTCACTAACACCAACCGAACAAGAGAACAGATCAACATGACAATGGTTGACCATAGTCCGTCTTTCTTGCTTCTTCAGGTATTTTTCTTCTATCTTGATCCAGTAGTATATGATGGCACACACAGGTTGGTATGTGTCTATACAGTAGGTAGGACATGTGTGGTTGCACGCCTGGTGAGCTCCCGTGATGGAGAAGTCGAAGATACGCCGGGTTTCTAAAATCATAATCAATTTACTGGTAAAGCAGATGAAACTACCGGTTTATGGTGGAAGTTCTTAAGACCCGCACGAAACGGTACGCTTCTACCTTTATTGTTCGTACCGCAAGGTTGTGGAACTTCCTGCCTGACTCTCTATTCCCCACGCACTATAATCCAGCGTTCTTCAATGCTAGAGCGAATTGGTTCTTATCGGGTAAGCACGCCCCATCTTAGGCCATACCTTTGTTTGCTATCAGGTAAGCTGGCCAAGTACAAACCAGTTAAAGTTAAAAAAAAACTCTGGAGAAATACGTAGTGTTGTTCCGTGGTGACTAGAGGAAAGGTGTGGCGGTGGTATATGGAGGGACACACCTAAAAAGAAAAACAGATTGTTGTTTTAAGCCGGTGATGAGCAGTCGCAGCAGAACAACACTTCATTTTTCTCCAGAGTTTCATCTGCAATGGATTTCCGCAATGTAACGGCTAATACAATATGGTAAAGCAGATTTTTGCGTCACGTTAGTACACATTAATATGCAATGAACACATTAAAAAACTTGCCATTAGTGTCAAGAGTATTGTTGTCCATATTATTGTTAAAATCTATGGATTCGTCCATTTCGGCGCTCTCGTCAGGGACGCCGCAGTCTTTGCTTTGAAGCTCTTCGACAGCTGAAAAATTTAAGTATTTACAATTCTTTTGAGGATGCTACAGAAGAAGATTTGTAGATTTTTATAGATTTGAACCTTTACTAAGTATATGGTTGCTTTACATCAGGAAAGTTGTGTATTTGCGTTGGTTCTCATGTATAAAGGAAAGGTACGATTACGCTGGGTATTGGTGTCATTTGCGAAATAGGCAAAACAATTTTAAAACTGAAATCACAGACGCTATAATTGAGGTTATTTAACATTAAACGTAAAATAGTCTTATTCCACCTTCATTATGCTTAAGCTTATTTCCAGATGGCACAGAATCCGGCTTTGAGCCAAACCTCATTTGAGACATGGCGCCAAATTACTGCTAACACTAGCACATTGTAGTGTAAGGTAAGTATGTACTTACGTAACGGACTTAATAGAGGCAGGAAATTACTAATTCAATGCAGATAATAATCTATACTAATATTATAAAGCTGAAGAGTTTGTTTTAACGCGCTAATCTCAGCAACTACTGGTGCGAATTTAAAAAATCTTTTTGTGTTGAATAGACCATTTATCGAGGAAGGCTTTAGGCTATAACATCATGCTGCAACTAATAGGAGCGAAGAAACATTGGAAAATGTAGAAAAAACGGGGAAAATTATTCATCTTTGAGGGCTTCCGTTGCGTGAGCTGCGGAAACGGTTCAAGTCGTGGGTACCTAACAGCTATAATTTATAAAGCTGAAAAGGTAGTTTGCGAATATAAATACGATGCCCAAAATAACTATTCCACGCGGACGGAGTCGCGCGCACACCTAGTCTTCTAAATCTAAGTAGATTCAGTACATGTAACCCAACCGCTTTTGTTTATACCGTTAAAAGTGCATTAGTTCAAAATAGCCCTGAATCAAGTCAACTCTACAATTTTTAGCTATATTTAAACTTATCTCTATTAATTTTAAATGCTATTCATATGAGTGTAAATCTATGAAAGTCTTTCATTGATGCTTATCAGTTATTCGAATAAAATTACTAAATAATATGGTAAGTGTGTGAATTTCAAAATGACTTCTAACCTTAGCGTGGCACAATATCAAGATAAATATTAGCATTTAGATTAAGATTCTACGTAATCTTTGAAAAAGTGTGGAAAATATATTGTGAAGCTATTCAATTACCGCAATCTCGTTTTCTCGAGATTTACGCGCATTTTTAGATTATTTTTAGTGCTTGGGGCAGATAATATTAATACAGAGTGAGTACTTATATAGAATTTTACTCTATATACTATTTTACAAAAAAGTAATCGATTTGAACAATATGGACTACTAAGTCTTCCTTCATAATAGACACATACAATATTCAGATAAACCAATAATTACGATAAAATTTATTTATTAATTTTATTCCCTAGTATTTAAAAAATGATTATGTACTCTATTAGCCACTACTTACAATCATACATAACATTAAGTAATTTAATAATCGTTTATGTGTATAGACAATAGTAACCTTTAAAAATGACTTTAAAAAAGGTGTCTAACATTAATATGTACTAATAATACTTAATATCCTGAGCAGTATAAATCTTATTTTATTAATCTTATTTTATTCCAATGTATGTATAGTATATCTATCTAGTATAACTAAAATTGTTTTTAATTAATATTATGTACTTAGTGTTTATTATCATTTAACTAAGCTGTGTATAGTCGTTATTGGACTTTTAGTTAAATATTATTTTTAAAAGTGTTTAGTATATATTCTTGTAGCTAATTGTCTGTGACTGTACCTAAATAAATAAAAAAAAATAACTGATAAACATTACTATAGCAGTTAGATCCAACTAAAAAATGTAATTTCACATACATTCAAAACACCTCGTCTACCATCATACTTGCGTCTTATCCCTGCCAGATTGGTTGCCTGGAAGAAATCACTTTTAGCGATAAGGTCGCCAGCTAAAACACTAGGCTTAACTTTTAATATTTTTTTGTAAATTTCTGTAGGTATTGTGCTGGTGTTTTTAATAAAGTGTATATCTATGTATAAAACTAACTTACAAGCATCACCCTTCAAGTCACACTTCATTTTAAGCAAGAAGCAGACATTGTGGTACCATTCCAGGGACTCCGTTCCATCTGATTGTGTGATCTTGCCACAAACTGGCGCGTTGAGGTGGGAACATTCTATGTCGCAATCATTTGCGAGCACTGAAGAAAATGTGAGAACTGAAAAGTAAAACTGTTTAATCTAATAATATTTTACGTCACAAAGCTCTATTAGGTAACTAATAATTTAATCCCCTTGAACTATAATTTGTCGGTCTTCAAGTCGAGAGTAAGCCGGGTTTCTTCTAGGCAAGCGCGTTAGATCGTGGACTATAACGTTGCTTAACATCAGGCAAGTTGTAGTCAAGCGTAAGCCTATTTCATGTAAAACAAAAACTTATCTATTGGAAAATAGTATAACATTGGTTGCTAGTACAAAACAATGCTACTCACACATAAAGGCATACATTTACTATCGTTTTTCTTTGCGGGTAAAAAGGGGAAAAATAAACAATATTACCTCTTTACCTCGTCGTATCTTTACAACATATAACGAGGATAATTGGGTGCAATCTACCCTATAAAATAGACTATTTATATAGCCAAGAAACCTTCTGCTGACGTACATAAAAGGTAAATTGTATGTTATTTATCTTGTCGTTGTATTAGGGCGGCTGTAATAAGCTATCAGGCGCAGGAAATATTGGTTTGCTGAACGAACACAAATATTTGTGACCACAGGCGCAGCCCTACGGCTCGTATCATTATCTAACTTTACGATTTTATTGACGTATTGAAAAAGAGTTATAAATAATTTCATTGCATTGGTAGACTAATTGCATACACATTGTGAAGAATAATAGTTAATTCGTTATGAGTAGACTTTTAAATATGAAATTAATACACTTTGTCTAGACTTTAGAGATTAGTTATATGCTGAGCTGAGATAGAAAACGATTGTTTTATCATGGGTTATAATAAGCTGTAATGTACAAGTTAACATTTCTTTCTTGAATGTTATTTTAGTCAGCTATTTATGGCAATGTCAGCTACTTTTCTTACTCTATCAGTAGCGTATGTGTCATAGTCTAATCAATTTGATAATTAGTGCTTTGGCATAAAACATGGAAGAAAGAAACATAAATATCCGTATTAAATGACAATCAAATCGATTCAGTACTTTGAACGTGAAGACAACACTCACATACATACATACTAATTCACAAATATTACGTCTATACATATACGAGATCTGATATAAATTTGAGAGACAGTAGTACGGCCCCTGATTTATTATTGGCTTATTTTTATCTCTACTCCCCTTTAGTATTACGAAATGGGATATTGCATGAACTTTATTAATTTTGTTGGTTTCATACGAACTAAACTTTCATATTATATTCAGAGGGCTTTTTGCGTTGGACTGAAAATAAGTGGCTTTGATATAGTCTTATTATAACGATTTTATAAAGTTTCTTTTTGAATTTAAATTTTTACTTTTCTAACCGATGTGCGGTGTATCCACTTATATTATGTTTAATAAGATAATAAAAATGTTTTTAATAAAAATCAACAAAACTTAGTTTTACAATTTCATAATATGTTATACAATTATAACAACTTTTAACAACTAAGTCTTTTAGTTACGAAAATGTTAAAACTGAGTCTGTGAGAGTGTCGCACAAAACATTGCAAGAGAAATTAACTTACCAACAAATAAATAGGTACTAACATTTCATCAACAAGATTAAAATCATTTCGCTAAATATCAACAAGCAATCAAACAACACGACGCCCAAACTTCCTGACTAATAACATAATAACGTTTGTAAATTTGTCTGTTTGTAATCACACTTTACCAATCACTTTTTCAATTGATATTGATGAAACTTCATATTTTATTTTCGCCTTGATCACGATTGACAAAAACTTGCCCGATATTGACCTGTCTTGCAGTTTACATACTCATGTATCCGTGGAAAGAGCTGGGCGCCCACCGTGATGTATCTGCCCAAGAGAACTCCCCTAACGAATTAATTCTGCGGGGGAGTCCCGGCCCTCAGTCATGAGGAAATACGGCACGTGAGAAGAGAGAGTATCTAGGAGAAGCCGGCTAGATATCATAATAGTACCTAAGTACATACAGCTTACAAACCACTCTAGTCATCTCTGAAATGGCTTAGCTATTTTTACTATAGATACAAGACTATTGCAGTTTAATACAACTAACAACTACCGCGCCATGTTGAAACAACCCTACATAAATAAAATAGCCAATGTGTATCACATCCACGAATTTATAGATAAAGCTACAAAAATGTTGATTATCAAAAAATATTTGAACTATAAAATTTAAGTGTAACCGCAGGGCACAACTATCTGCGAGTACAAAATGATTGTGGCCATCCAACTGTGACAGCCAAATTACATTTTGATGTTTTCAACTCGAGATTTACGGTTAAAAATTTAATTAAATCACCGATTGGGAGAGTATTTTCATCGGATTTTTGAGGGGATCGTGGCTCGTTAGTGCCAAGCATTTATCCGGGGAAAATGCTGATTCAATCTATAGCTTCATTTAATCACTGTGCGCTATTTGATTACAAACTAATAATTATTTTAGGCTTGTGTAACTTGTAAACTTTGCATCTACTAAAGATATTTCAAATGTTTTTTTTTATTTTGTGGTACTTTGGTTGAGATTGTTAATACCAGTACACATGTTTAGTATATAGTAACATTTCCATACCCTTCAGACTGAGCGGCTGATGGCGCCACTTGTGCTGTCAGAATATGTCTAACAAGCACTCATATCGATATACTATGTAACATTAAGTATGTTTAGTTTTTCTTGCTATTTGTCAACAAAAATAACGTTCCAGAGATTCATTAGAACACATATGTATAAATATAATAGTTTATTACCTCTACCTTACACTAATTTCAAACGGTTAGATTTACAGCTTGTTTACGTCATGTACTTGTAAATGACCTAGATTTTACGCAAACTATCATACTAACTAAATGCGATGGAGTTTCACAACTTCACGAGTATTGTCAAAACTGATGAGGGTATCCATGTAAGTTTAGGCTATTTATAGAGTCCTGTATCATCCCGCAAGTTTTGGCCACAAAATGTGTGTCCACATCCTAATTACTGAGTGCAGGGTCCGCCGGCTGAGTTATGGCGGACGTTAGTTCGCAGTAGGACATTAACCACGAGTGATTGCTGCAATGTGACCAATATACAGGACTGGACTTAGGAAAGGGCGTAAATAATATTGTAATAAAAAATAAAACCCATTTATTCCCATTTCCTAAATTCATAAAAAAACATTATTTGGTTGTTAATTGAACTATTTTAGTAAATTACTAAATTATTGCAAATGAATATAACTTCTTAAATCTACTTTATATGGGCACCCAATTTTGGGTGTAGGCCTCTTCCATGCGTTGCCAGTAACAACGGTCCTGCGCTAGTCTGGTCTAGCCTCCACTACACGTAGGCCCTGGATTTTAGCTGACTGGCCTGTTAGCTTAGTTGGTAGTGGCTCTGCCTTCTAATCTAGAGGTCGCGGGTTCGATTCCCGCATGACACAAGTATTTATGCACTTTAAAAATTTATAATTACTTGTGTTGAGTCTGGTCGTTTGTATGTATAATAAGTATGTATTTACAAAAGAAAAGTATATAAGTATTATATCCGTTATCTAGTACCCACGACACAAGCGTTTGCTTAGTGTGGGGCTAGATGGCGCTGTGTGCAATGTCCCAGGATATTTATTTTATTTAATTTTAATTTTTAATTTAATTTTGAGCGTTATAAAGTGCACACACTCTGCTCTGAGCTGAACGCATCAAAAACCATACTAAAAGTAGTTTCTCGTTCGACGTGACCGATCGCAGAATTTCTGATAGACCGAACTTATCAGTCTATCAAAGATTCTGCTTTTCAATCTTCAAATTATTCTAAAATTGCGCTTGTTTTAGGTGTATACTATGCTACATGTAAGGTTCTAATTTTACTATTGAATAACATGTCCATATTGCACTGTCATATAGTGATCAAGATAAGACAAGGGATTACTATATTTATTATATTTTTTTGTAATAAGTTTCCCAGATTTTCTCTCCCTCAAACCAGAGCAACTGTACTGGAGCAATACTATTATTCTCGCTTCTTGATATATCACCTATCATTAGTAGCCCCAACCACGACCTGCCTCCGCCCCTGCTTCGTGTTGGTGTGTGAAAGATCGCAAGGCGCCGGACAGTCATACAGATTACATCTAATGGGCGTTTTTCTCAAGTTATGGACGTCAGCACTCGTGAGTTACGATTATAGGGACCCAACTGATATGAAGTGAACCAGGGTTGATTGTATGGGGATATTTTACCAGTGGAAATGTGATGGCCGTGTAATACTGGAACAGAAATAATGGGTGCATATTATTTTCTTTTCAATGTTGTAGTTCGTAGTTAGAAGTCCGTCCGCCCTATAGTACTCTAGTCCGCAGGTAAAAATTATCTTGTGTCAAATCTTCCATCTAGTACAGCGGTTTGAAAATTCTGACACCGGAGTTTATCGATCTCATGTGAACTCATTTTTTATCAAACTATGACTCCCGAAAATACAGAATGTTAATCTACTCAGCTAGTTTTAATTTGTATTATAGTTCCCGTAAGGCATGATTTAATTTAGTTGTAATAACCGGCTAGCACTAATAGTAGTTTTAATTTATTGACACAGATATATTGTTATCAATGATGTACAAATTTTAACGTACTTGTGAAATTTGTGTATAAAAAATTTATTTACTTTACTTTTACCATTCCTATTTTTTATTTACTTTGAATGTATTTCTATGTTTCAAGCATCAAGCTTAATTTAGTTTTGCGTTGGATTACGGCGCGTCACAAACGGTCATTCTAATTTGGAGTGACAGAGCAAAATTGCAGCTTTATATTACTATGTCATAGAGTAAATACATATAAAATAGTGACGAACAGAAATTTATTCATCTACTCCACTCCGCATGTCTAACATTCAAATAATTTGGATATACTTAACATTATTTACCAAAAGAGCAATGACTTGAAGTCTACAATAAAATAATATTAAAGCACTCACGTTCCTTCTATACCCAAGGTCACATTTGCAAAAAACCTGCGAAGAATTTCTTCGCAAATATCTGAGGATCCGTGGATAATCTTTATTATTACACTTGTAATTTTTGGCGGCACTTTATGGAATCCCATTTCAGTGAAATGAAGCTGTCCATAATTTACGATGTCTGAAATGAAAATGTCTTTGGGCTTCGGAGGAAAGTTTAAGGGCTCGCCATCTGCACAAACTTTTGTCTCGGTCGCACAGTAATTAATAATTACTTCCTACTTAGCGCTAAGTTTCGATAACTTGAAGAATTGTTGTAGAAGATTTTGAGAAATAGAAATGCTATGCGGTTTTTCGTATGAATCATAAATTACCAACATTTTTGGTTATTTTCCAACTAGTCACACCGTTTCTGTCACGCTGTTACCGATGGAGATAGATTTTATCATGGAATTATTATAGAGAGGGAAGAAATGAAATCCTTTAAGTTTAAAAAAAAAATATATACATTTGTGGCAACGCGTCATATCGTTTTTATTGCAAAATCTATTTTTAGAGGATGCTTTTAACACTTCATGTTGTCAAATACGACCTTAGTTTTCAATATAAAGCATGCCAATATAAAAAATAGCCATAAAATTAACATAAAGACCTTGTTATTGAAATGAAATCAAAGCTCACTATTTAAATAAAATATGAAAGTTCTCTGGGTGAAAAATAATAAAAAATATGGGTATTACTACTACGTAAACCTTTCAATAAAACCTCCTTTATTTACAGTTGTCCCATCATTAAAGAACAAGTCATTTTATTAAATGTTTTTATAAGTAAAAACCAGTAACTCTGATTAGGTAATCAATCGTTGATTTGAGCTTCTAAGTATAACTGATAATGTATGTGTAACCATCAGGCGTCACGGTCACGTGCAAACGCATTCCTAGATTGGTGGATTTTAGGTTGAAACAAACAAAATGTATTTGTCATTCCAAAAAATATATAACTAGTGCCCGCGGCTTCGCTTGCATTGTTTCTATAACAAGTAACATTATATCAGTCTTTGGATCCTTATAATAATAGAAACAATACCAAAAACATAATGGTCTCACTCCGTGATGGCGTCTAAGATGAGTTAATCGACTGGCAAACGGAAAAAAACGTTTCCTTAAATATTGACATTGTAATTTGGTAACAGAGCCTTAAATGTGTTCCTTTAATACACCTTGCAATTAGGGCTGTTTCAGCTAAAACAAATCATAAAACGCAGGTGCCGGCAGTATTGGATATCGAAGATAATTTGCCATGTCAGCTTCGTCGGTATTTTGATTTTATGCCAGCTTTTATTAATGGGAGATGGCAACCTACTAGGTACAATTTTTTTTTGTATAACAATATTAACTAATGTGCAAAACAATGTAACCATATAAAATAGCAATTATTTTGAATTTATAACTAGAATATGGTAGGTTTATAAAAATATACACAAGATTTTTTTAAAGGAAGTTTTACTAACAGTTCACGTTATATATCTAACAACGTCTAACTCTAATCGTTTAAATAATTCGATCTTCAACATGTGAAAAAATAACGTTAGTTAATTTACATTTAATTAGATAGTGCAGCAAACTCGTAAAAACATATTTTGTATACTAAGCTAAAATTTAATTACCTTGTTCAAGATACTTCAATACAGCTACATTTTCGAAATAAATATTTAGTTTTATCGTAAGAAACGCAGTGAAAAACACTTCATTCACTTAAATACATAAATTCTATAAATTTTCAAGAATCGTATCTACAAAGTACTTATTCCCTAATACAACGCTAGCAAACGGCAATTTCACTCGAATCTTTGAATAAGTAAAGCGGTAAAAGGCACAAAGGCAGCCATATTTCAATATCGGAATTATGCGCTTATATTTGCTCATACATCAAAGGGTCAAGGGCCAGGTACCGCACGAATTAATTGCTGACCCTCTTCAATGACAAATCGTGAAAATCTTCAAAGGGCCAAGTGGAATAAGGAAATAAGCCGGGGTCAAACGTTTACCTTTGTTTAAAAATGCCTTTGCGAAGTCACGAGGGCCGCATTTTATGTGGAGCGGGAACATTGGTGCCGGCTGGTGGCTGTGCGCCGTTTTGATGTTGTTACTTTTTACACCCCACTGCGAAACTATTTCTATGGACTGAACGAGGCTTTTACGTGGATTATTAACGGCTGTACTTTTTACTGGTGTTCGTTATATACAAACATGTTGCAGTGATAGTTTTCACTGGCTTCGTGACTAGAAATGTTGATGTCGCTGTTTGTAACTGAACGGTTATGTTTGACCACAACTCGCCTGGCCTCGGTATTAAACCCTGTCATCGTTTTTGGTATAATACAATTCAGAAGTTGATGTAATTGCTTATGCAATATGATAATAAAAAGTATATAAGTTACCATGCGAGAAATTTACATCAATAACCTTTATATTTAGTTCTTCAATACATGGGTTTCTGATTAGTGGATAAATCTATTACGTATATTCTTGTGATTAAATAACAATAAAACTCAAACCAAATTACAACACTACTTATAACTAAATTTATGTAACCAATTTTGTAACAATGATTTATCTAGAATCTAAATTGAACACATAATGACGTAACTTAGTGACATTTGCTATATGCCTACAACCTTATTGTGCAGAATTTCATGCAAGATTAATTGCATAAAAATGTTTTTAGGAAATAGTCTACTACAGTTTTTTTATAGTTGTATTATATTCGCACAAAATTGGGCGGAGTGGCGAGCCTTGGGAGAGGTCTATGTCCAGAAGTGGACGACTGTAGGCTGATGATAATGATGATTCCTCGCTAGGTATAGAGTATCTCTAGTCCTCATTATAAGACGTGTAAAGCAGAGTGAAATATGAGTAGGCCGTCGTTAAAATCTGAAACGAGACATGTGTTGAATTGAATGAATAAACAGTTCTAAGAAAAATATTTTCTGGTAAATATATGGATAACGAAAGTATTGAAATAACAAGAGTATTGTATGTGCTCAATATACGAAGAAATAACAAGGTCATTATGTTGTGTATTATAAATATTTATGAAGAAGGAATACACAATTTGTAACTTTTGTGAAGTGTATGGAAATGAGTGTGGATTTTCGCGCCTGGCAGTTAGTAGACCGTAGCCTAGTGGTTAAGGCGTTCTGACAGAAATACGCAGGTTCGAATCCTGCCGGTCGTGATTATTTTCGCTCATTTTCCAATAAAAGTTTAATTTACTATATACAGGTTTAAATTTTGAGTAGAGTATCTAAATGGTGTAAGTAAGTGTTATCCCATTGTAATTAAAATGAACTAAGTATGTCTATTTCTTAATTATACACTGCATCACGGACACATCTAAAAGACAACGACATATCTAAAAGACAAGGTTCAATTTACTTCTTGAAATTTGCTACGTATTTTTTAAAGCTTAAAAAACAATCTGCTTTGTTTTTGAAAATGTTGTCCTGATACCTTTTCAGTACTAGAAGTAGCGCCCGTCTACATTGTGCGTTGGTTTTATACCATCCACTTTCATAAACTGCATCTGCTACGCCTGTACTCTGGAATTATATGATAAACAAATCTGACCAACAATCAAATTCTAGGAACCAAATCTCGGATTAATTATAAATTTCTTTTTGTTATTTTTAAAAGAGCACGCGTTAAATAAAAAGTGCAAGCGATTAAACAATTTGTAAGTGTAAATTTTTGTTATTCACTATTGTCGAACATATTAATTGTAAAATACTTAATATACATACATAAGATTGTAATAGATTGCACTCACCGCTCGATAGATGTCGTCAGCGTACCAGCACACTATCCCCATCTGCGTGAGCGCAGCGCCCAGGAAGAACTTGTTGCTCATCTCTATCCAAGGCTCTAGAAACTGCAAACATCATATAAATCTATTGTTAAATGAAACTTTAGAGTTGTATATAGTGTTCTTCCGCTGCGACCGCTCCTTAGCCGGCTTCAAACAACAAACTTAGTAGTTTTTAGGTGTGCTCCTCCATAAACCACAGCCACACATCTCTTCATCAAACTAGCCTTCGTGACTTTTATGATCTAACTAACACTGTACGCTATGCAGCGGAAGAACACTATATACATCTTCAGAGTTTCATTTACAGTGGATTTTCGCAAAGTTACGCCTAATTCAATATCTTATCTGTTGTTAAAAGTACTATAAGTCTTTTATGTTACAGTTAAGAATATAAAAGTGAAAATAGGTTCTAGATCCATTTGATTTCACACCACAAATCTAGTCACAAATGAATGAGCTAATTTAAATAAATGTATTGAAATTGAATAAGTTATCGTCTCATTTAAGATCTACTATAAAACTCATTTAAAACAAAAGTTGAGAAGAAAAAGGAGTTGAGTTTTTTTGTAAAGGCCGAGTCATATATTCAACTCTTTTATTCATTTATACATTATCTAGGTCAAGTTTTGGAAACCACCGAGGATGTTGACAGGGAAACCAAAAATTTTACGGAAGTCTTATGCGAAGAAGGGAAGAAGTTCTGCCAATTAAGGCGTCCAGGTAGGAAGTCCAAACTCTCAGAAGAGACTCTTCGGCTAATGAATGTAAGACGAGATACTTCACATGCCACGTTATCAGAGCAGCGTGAACTCAACCGGAGAATATCGAAGTCTGTGCGACGTGACCTTCGATCTTCTAATACCGAAGCCATCAAAGAGGCAATAGAAAAGAATCGAGGATCGAAGGTGTTCGCACAGTCTTTAGGGAAGAGTCACCTTACTAGACTTACAACTACGAGTGGCTCTACCGCAATCTCTAAGCCGGAGATTCTCGCTGAGATAGAGGATTTTTATGGCCGATTATACGCCTCACGAGCTTCTCCTCCTTCATCGAGTGAACGAGACTCTCGTGCCACACTGACGCGCCATTTCACAGAAGACCTGCCGGAAATCAGTCTAGGCGAAATTGAGATTGCCCTCGGACAGTTGAAAAACGGAAAAGCCCCAGGAGAAGACGGAATTACGTCGGAATTGCTGAAAGCAGGAGGACGTCCTGTTCTTCGGGAACTCCAGAAAATATTCAACGTCGTAATAAATAATGGGAGAACTCCGCGAGCATGGCATAAGAGCGTAGTAGTTTTGTTTTATAAGAAAGGAGATAAGACTCTCCTAAAAAACTACCGCCCCATTTCGCTCTTAAGCCATGTATATAAACTGTTTTCGAGGGTAATAACAAATCGCCTCGCGAGGAGATTCGACGAATTTCAGCCACCGGAGCAGGCCGGGTTTCGTGGAGGATTTAGTACCGTAGACCACATTCACACAATAAGGCAGGTTATACAGAAGACCGAAGAGTATAACCGCCCTTTGTGTTTAGCATTCGTGGACTACGAGAAAGCGTTTGATTCTATCGAGACCTGGGCTGTTCTGGAGTCCTTGCAGCGATGCCAAATAGACTATCGGTATATCGAAGTGTTGAGAGGCCTCTACAATGACGCTACGATGGCCGTTCAAGTACAAGATCAGCAGACTAAACATATCCATCTTCGCAGAGGAGTGAGACAGGGGGATGTTATTTCCCCGAAACTGTTCACTAATGCCCTCGAAGATATGTTTAAAACGCTGGACTGGAAAGGGAAAGGCTTGAACATCAACGGCGAGCAGCTCTCTCACCTACGGTTCGCCGACGACATAGTTTTGATGGCGGAGTCGCTGCAAGAACTGGAAGAGATGCTGACCACCTTAGCTGATGCTTCACGGCGGATAGGTCTCGGAATGAACATTGAAAAAACTAAAGTTATGGTTAACCGAATAGCTTCTCCGGGACCTGTTGTAGTCAACGGTGTACCTCTCGAAGTTGTTGACGAATATATATACCTCGGGCAATTACTGCAGTTAGGTAGAAACAACTTCGAGGGTGAGATTGACAGAAGAATCAGGCTGGGCTGGGCAGCATTTGGCAAACTTCGCCATATCTTCTCCTCGTCTATCCCACAGAGCCTGAAGACGAAAGTCTTTGATCAGTGCGTCCTCCCAGTGCTGACCTACGGAGCCGAAACATGGACTCTGACAGTGAAGCGAATCCACCGATTCAAAGTCACTCAGCGAGCTATGGAACGAGCTATGCTCGGGATTTCTTTGAGGGATAAAATCAGGAATGATGTTATCCGAAAAAGAACCAAGGTTACCGACATAGTCAGCAAAATCAGCAAACTGAAGTGGCAATAGGCTGGCCATGTTTGCAGAAGGACCGATAATCGGTGGAGTAAGCGGATCCTAGAGTGGAGACCGCGTGTCGGTACACGTAGTGTGGGAGGCCAATTGGCCAGATGGAGCGACGACCTGAGGAAGGTGGCTGGGAAGCACTGGATGCGTAAAGCAGGAGACCGTGCAGTGTGGCGATCATTGGGAGAGGCCTATGTCCAACAGTGGACGGATATAAGATAGGCTGATGATGAGGTCAAGTTTATATAAAAATAAAAAATGCCTGTTTCGGTCATCCATCCAAGGGCCGACCGCGTTGACAGTTGCATAACATTGGTAATCGTATGCGTTTGCTTAACTAGCTACGAGTAGGTTACAAGCGCTAGTGAAGTTTTGACTTCGTTACGAACAATGGACAAACGCTTGCACGTATGTTTTCCTAGTTTCAGTTTGAAACGTGTTCAATAACAAAGGATCACAAATGCTGTGTTTGCTTAGTGTTGAGGGGGAACCAAGTTAGACCATAGCTTGCTTTTGTGTTACTTAGGTACTGTATATCTACAAGTTCAAAAGCAAATACTTAAAGTAGACCACTGTTTTAGCTGCAAAAAGTTTTAGGGTTTAAGCATCATTTGAGGAGGTCTGATATCAATCATTTAGTGTAAAAACCAGTATATTAGGTAATTTGGTAGCTGACTTCATACATTGAGATAGATAGATATACACTTTATTAAAAACACCAGCACAATACAGAAATTTACATAAAATATTAAAACTTAAGCCTAGTGTCTTAACTGGCGACCTAATCGCCAAGAGCGATTGAAATCATGTCTTGGAGAGAGATCACATGAGGGGGAGTCACTGCGACCCTCAGTCATGAAGAATACGGCTCAAGAGATAGAGAGAGAGAGAGAAAGATGACAATCACACACGCGTGCAGATATACTTACTCGCTATATAAACATATATTAATAATTGTTTATATTCTACCAATAGCCAAATGCTATAAGCCAGATTGGGAAATTACAAGAAAAAGAAAATCTTTTGTAACTTACCACAATAGTAAACACAACGCAGCAGATATTAACGGAGCTGAGTAGAACATTAATAAGGTTCACTAACGAGAATGCGTCTTCTAAGTCGTTTATGTAACTGAAACAATACAATCATTGTTGACCTGAAGAAATACTTGATAATTGTTTGAGTAAAAGTTAATGATGTTTATTAACCGACGAATTATGCTTTAGCTAGTACTATTTTAATTTATTTAGTACAGATAGTCTTATGTTAAGTACAGATAGTCTTATAATATGTACAGATAGTCTTATAATATGTACCTACAAGTACATATCTATTTTGTGTTACTACTTAAGTGTGAGTAGTGGCTAAGAAAACTTTTTATTTAGTTATTTATGTGTTAATTAAAATTTGATTTAAATTATTTCATATTGTATAAAAATAACACACTTTCTACCATATCATCAATATGTATACGTTACTTTCACAATTATCAACTTGAAAAAACGATTTCAAAAATAGCTAAGTGTCAGTATCTTTGCAATAGAACAATACAATGCTATATAATTTCCTACATCGCGCTAAAGATTTTGCTGACAAAGTAGCCCGTAGCACCTTAACAAACATGAAAGCGTAGCGCATAAATAATCGTAGAGTATCAATGTCGTAGCAAGCTCTACACCGTCGCTACGAAAAGCTCTACGGCTCTACGAACTGTCAAAGTTTCATACTCACTGAATCAGCCGCTGATGTATCTTTACAATAGATACAATCTTGTCATAACAGTCATAATTCCCTCCTTCATTTCGACCTCCTTCCCCATAATCATCATCATTATCATCAGTGGAGAGGATATTCCGTATTTGGACTTGCAAGATCCGGAGCAGCATGCTGATGTGGCTGGCCATCGTCATGAAGAGGAGGTCGGAGCCAAGCATGTTGCAGACTGAAAGTACTCCTTGAACAACGTTACCAACAGGCTGATCTCATAAATTAAAAAAGCAAAAAATTAAAAACAAAAAAGATATAAAGATTTTAACAGGTAAATGTGATACAATTTAGTGTTGCTCGGCCTTCTACTGTAGTGTTGACTGTGTTGTAGAAGGCAAAATCTTCCAGGGAAAAAACAATCAGTTTCTATTGAGTCATCAGGCTAACTTCGGGAATATCGCGCTAAATTAGGAATTCTAATGACGGTTCATATAAGACAGTTTTCATCACGTGAGTTTGTGCATCGATTTTTGTTCCATTCCACCAATGGTTTTACTAACTAAAGTGTCAATCGTGAATTTGTAGCAGAAATTACTACGCCATAACATCGATTTTTTCTTCAACATTCACAAGAAAAAAAAACAAATGTATGTATTCTCTATATCTATCTGCTATACTGTAAAAAAAAAACACAAAATAAAATAAATCCTTATAGCAAATCTATATCACATAGGTAATTCTATCTTACCAGCGCAGGTTTCAAACACATACACGAGCTCATGATACACTGGCTTGGTCTTATCAAACGGGTACGCGAGTTGCCACACATAGCCGAGCTGCGCCGGCGCACCGCGTGCCCGGTGGTACACGAGGATCACTATCGGAGTCAGGTTGTATAAGATCACGCCCATTACGTTCCAGAATGTGTATACTAGAACAATATGTGTGGATATTATGGTAAAAAAATAAATTACATATAACCTGCCTTGGTTAGTTGTTGTTGCTAACTTTTTCTGACAGGAGTTACGGCGTGATTTTTAACGCGGGTCAAAATATTAAACCCAATGCCATATTACGATTACATTGATATGCCATGATACAGTTTTACTATCTAAATCTTTGATCAGTAATGAACGTTGCTTTAAAAAAAAACAACTAAGGTCATAAGGTAATTCCACGTAGGTATCATCTATTTTTCATTTTAATCGTATCTGTGCTTTCCCTCCAAGCTTAACCATTCGTTTTTGATATCAATTTACGAAGATTATTGTTTCAAACAATACGTAATAACAAACATAATTCGATTTTAGTCGTACCTACTCTTTGATTTTGTTGTTGATGGAAGTTATAGTATGTTTAGTTTTTCTTCACTTGTAATTTTTCTTTTTATTATTACTTTCATTCGATAAAAAGAAGATGTATTATTATTGTTTTTTATCACGAAATAGGCTAACGTTTGACTACAGCCTGCCTGATGTTAAACACCACTGTAGTTTTCTTCTTATAGAATGAGAGTGGCCATCTCTGGTGTCTAGAGTTTATCAAGCCGCCCTAAAGGCCTCTGCCATATGCCACATCTCTTTATAAATAAATAAATGGTCTTACTCACGTATCTGCCTCAGCTTCAGCGCCGAGAGGCTGTTCCGCTTGATGGCAGCGGCCTCCTGGTCTTTGATGTGGACAGGCCAGATGTCCGCCAGCTCTCCCACCAGCTGCTGGAATGTACTCCGCTTGTACCAGATGGTCATCAACTTGCCGAAACCTTGGAAATAAATTTAATGGAGGTAATGTCTATATAGTATTATCTTTTCAAATATTTATCCTACTTTAAGTACATTTACAAGCACCGTAGCATTAACATAAGTTACTAGTTATTGAATGCAAATGAACGATTTATATTATTATTAATGACGTGGTCTACCAAAGATTGATGCTTGAAAATTGAAAATACTGTATTTTTTAATTAAAAATTTGAAAATTTTCAAATCTTTGCTTACTTGTAAATTAGTAATCTTGATTATAAGCTAAAGATAAGCAAAGTATCATAGCAATATAAAGATTTGCACAGTCATCTAACTAAGTATGTTGTCATAAAAATCTAAACACTTACTCATAAATCCATATCCAGCTATGTGCAAGTTGCTTCCGATAAGATCTTCAATCAATTCCGACTTCATCATTTGTCCAATAATATATGCATACTCTCCAACCACTATCAGAATCAAAAACGTAGTAGTAACAACAAGAAATGTATAAGTCTTCAATTTGCCTCTGAAAGTTGTTGGTACATCGTCTACAAGAGATATACCGATGCTACCGATACAGAAATTGCATATCTGCAATGTGTTTGTGATCTCTTTGGTTGCGATCTTCTTTTCTTCGTCCGCCATTTTGAATTTATTTTTCTCAAACCATGAATCTTTTTTTGCGAAATATCTAAATTAAATAGAACTAAAATTTGTTGGATTTTTTCTATGTGGTCAAGGTCTCACACCACAAATATGCTTCTGACGTAAATAACTTTACAAAATAGTATAAAGAACAAAATTTATTATTAACTATGAAATAGATAAGTTCCTTAGTAAAACCACTTTCTTAATTCCATATTACAATAAAATACGGGAAAAAGAATATTAGGTAACCTTCTAAACAAGTTTTGAATAAAAGTGTGTTGTTTTTTTTTCTTTGAATAAATAATATTATAATTATGTATGGGTTAAGTTAGTTAGTTTTGATAAAGAGTTGAAGTTTTATGTCAGACTTAAAACTTTCGATGTAATTACCTACGCCCGTATTTAAATAATTACATATAATAATATGTGTTATTATGTGATCTTTTCGTTATATTCTAATCTAGCATTGAAACTTTGAGGTTTAAATGTTAATATAATAATCTTATAGTTACCAAATTGTCTTTCTAATATTTTTACCCAGAAACACATTTATAATAGGTCTTTACCTATGAAATTGCCGTTTTTATCTTACATTTTAACCTGTTTCTAACTTTTACGTACAGCTATATTTTTCCCAAATACAATTTTTATTGTATCAATTGTTGAATTATGTACCTTTTAGATAAAAAAAATGTATTACTAGTGCATATTACTTATAGGGAAGTCATTGAAAACACCTCTTTCAATATGTCGTCGGTTTCACTACTTTAACTAGGTATATTTTTATCATATTATACTCTGTTTTTGAGAAATTGATATACGCAGTGCATAGCTTTTTTTCCATCTAACTATAGTTATCAATTGCATCTAAATCTGTTCAGACATTTCATATCATTTTTCTCAATTTCGTCATACAAATCGGTAATTTCATAGGTAAAGACCATAATGTGCTATCGAATAATTAATTGATAACTAAATTATGGCTAGTACCTAATAATTATTTGTTTGTAGGAAAAAAATATAATCCTAATTTCCAAATAAACGCTAGTGATTTTGCTAAAATTAACTGTAACTTTTGTTTGAAATACTATTTCGTTGGCCATAATGTAGTAGTGAATTCCGATTCCAAATATTACGGATTTCAATAAGACTTGTGAGTTTCAATAATTTGATAGATTCTTTACTCCCAACTCTGAATTTTGGAGTCACAAAAATGAAAATATATATATCTTCAAGTCGAGAGTAAACCGGTTTCTTCTAGGCAAGCGCGCTAGATCGTAGATTACAACGTTGCTTAACATCAGGCAAGTTGTAGTCAAGCGTGAGTCTATCTAATGTAAAAAAAAAAAAAAAATATTAACTTTTTAGTGACAGCAGGTTTGAAGTCAGTTTTTGATTTTTTATTAAATAATTTTTATTATCTAAAGCAGTTTTAACAATCTTTTAGTTATGATTCATTGATTGTTATAAAACATTATGTGAAATAAACAATCCCAAGAGTATGGAGGTCTAACCACACACTTTTAAAATGTTACGTAGTATAATGAAACCTCCTTTTAGAATTCTATATGAAGTTTTGTACATATCAAGGGACAGAACTCAAAACTCTTTAGAATGCGTAAAAAAATATTGTGATAGGTAGTCATTTGTTTTTTGTAAGCGTCGGCATCTCGGAGGAAGAACAAGCCTGGAGTCATAGTAATAAATTGAACGTGTTCTGTATGTCTGCACTCTTTCGACTTATGTGCGCACCAACGCGGAAGAAAGAGATAACTAGTTACTATATAGATCACCTTCAAATGACAGTGTAGCCGTTTTTTAATACCTCAATTTAGTGATGTGCCTACGACGTACGAAATAAAAATCCGAAACCGAACCGAAACATACATTCTGTTCTGTCACGTTAACGATTATTCTAGTAGTTTCGCTAACTAAACCATATTAAAGTGACGTAATTGTAACATGTTTTCAAAATCGATCTTTTAGGCATAGTTAGAACTAGGTGAGAAAACCTGGAAAAGGATTGTGTAGTTCGAAATAAATAAAATAACTCAGATAACTTTTGTAGGTTTTTATTTACTGACCCTTAAACAATACAGTTTTATTTAAAAAATTACGTACTTTATCTTGTGGTTGTATAAGTTGCTTAGTCATATAATGAATTTTCGTTTTTAAGTATGTCTCGGCTATGGCTTTTATGAGTAGATTTCTATGATTATCAATATTCCACTGATCAATACTATGTTGAAATAATTGTTCGAATAAATTACTACTATTGGCAAAACCGAGACCCGATTTTAACCGAATTTAGAACAATTGTGCACAACACTATAAACCAAACTTTTGCGTATTTTTAACATATAATGGCAAAATTTAATTGTTTTCCTCCAAAATGAGGTTCTAAAAGAGTAGAAATTTGTTATATTTTAATATTTTGATTCAGTTTTGTATTGTTTTGTGGAAAATGATAAAAAACTCTAACCTGTGAAATGACAAGCTCTGGATTTCGTCACTTTTCTTCGAAGCATGGCTCTTACAGCCATAGGCAACGCACGCCATTTGTTCTTCAGTAGAAAACACTTCTCAAACAAACTCATTTAACCAATTATTCCAAAGATTCACGGTATATTCGCCAAAAATCCAAATCCACAGCTAGTATCCAAATTGGTTACTCGAGCTAGAAAAACCGGCTTCACTAACGTAAAGGGCCGAACAGATTGTATATAGTTGTCTCTTTTTAGCACACTAAAAACATTAATTAAAAAGAGAGGTTCCGATAGTGCGCCACACTTCAACTTATTACTATGTCTCCAGGCTTGTCCTTCCTCCGAGGTCGGCATCATGAATTGAGAAAGAATATTCAATAATTCTATTAACGCGTTATTATTGTAGAAGTAATTGTTACATTGTACTGTGTATATTGTATTATTTTAATGATTCTTTATTAGTTAATTAAATAAGTGAAAGTATAATAGGACTGGGAAATTCTAATATAAGACCATGTTTGTATAATGGTATCACAAAAAGGGTAAGGATAAACTGTTTTGACTCTTTTGTAGTATTAACTAATTTTATTGGGAATACTTATTTTTTAATTAACTACCTATAATGTGCAACTATTAAGTGTGTGGTCAGTTTGCAATTGAGAGGTAATTATATTTATTTCAAAACAACAAAAATTAATAGTAACACTTCCAAATAATAATAAAAAAATAAACATTATATATACATATTAAAAAAAAAACTAATCTACATTTTCAAAAGGTAGCGTACCCAAAATGCTGGCTGCATTTCCCCGTTGAATAGCTAGACTAATCTTTTGGGCAAAGTACAAGCCAGCATTTTGGTCACGCGAAGCCTGTTTCAAACGCCCCGACAGATCTTGGTATAGGTCAAGTGCGCTCTGACCCCACGGCCCAAGAGTTTCTACCCCAAACGGTACAAATAAATAGCCCTTGTCTAACTTAGACTATTTGCGCTGTTTGAGAAGCTCTGCAGATGAAGCAGCACCGCCAGCCTGTTTGGAAGATTTTTCAAGATGGGAGGGCGCCAATGTGTCGACACAAGTTTCATCCCACACCAGCGAACGACCCAACTTCCAGGGAATAAGCGTCATCCCATCGGGTCTTTTGCCGTCGTCGCGAAACAAACCATTCGGCTCTAAAATTGCTGCGACGTTTGCAGTGACAAATGCCCGACGAATGACGTCATTCAGCGTACTATGGCGAGCAATGCGTCCTGCGCTCTTTGCACAGGAGAGACCGTGGTGACCTAGGCTATCAACCCTCTCTCCGCAGTTGCATCTATGGGGCACGACACATATCACACATCTATTGAGAGGTCATATTTAACATAATGCCAATTTTCGTGGGACAACATTTTTATTCGCATCGACTCGTTATGATTATATTGTTACCTGCATTGTAAGTAGCTTCTTTGCTTTGATTTCTTTTTGCTTGTTATTTACTTAAATCAAACTGACCATACGCACGTTAATGCCGAATAAGTTATGAAAACAAATAAACGTTTACGATAAGAGTGTTTTTTTTTTAATTCTTGTAATTGTTAGGCCATATCAGAAGAAAAAGGGTTGTTTGATATCACTCTTATTACTTACAATAAAAAGAAAAATAATAGTATAAAACCACAATGACGTTTGGTTTCTATTTTATTTGATTCTCTATTCTAATCTCTAACTGATACATTTTATTAGACTAATCTACGTGAATACGTACGTACATAGTTGTCATGGGGTCTACTAAGTCTGAGAGTGTTTAGAAACCGAACCCGGAACGTTTCGAGGCATTTATTCAAACCAAACTTAAAAATGTTACTGATATGGTTAACATTCTACTTTGCGTGATTTAAAACGAACAAGTGGCGCCATCTAGTTTCGATAGGCCTAACTACACTCACTTACAATTTAAACATAGTAGTATGTATTTAATTACTTCGATATGACGTGTACAGAAGAGTAAAGTAGGAGTAAGAAGTAGTTAAAATCTGTAACAAATAACATAATTACATCATTATATACATAGTAAGGTTGTTATAACACAAGATTTATATGTGAATAAGTTTCATTTACTTAATATACTTACCGAACTGTAAGTAGCCATAGTGATATTGCGAAATTTGAGAGCCGTGAAATATAGAGGTTTTTGTGACCTGTCAACAAAACACAATATACTCGTATGTTACAACAAAGTAGGTACAACAGGCTAAATTGTAATTTGCAAAATTATTTGTTTTGCGTGGGAATCGAACCCACGATCCTTTGAACACAGATAATATAGTTTATATGTATATAGTTTCACTTCTAGATTTAAATATATTAGTGTTACAAATTAATAAGTATAAATGAGATAGGAACAAACAGACCATCATAAAAATATATATCGTCTCGTTTTTATCTGAAGACATTAAAATATAATGTAATGCTTAACATCAGGCAGGCTGAAGTCAAACGTAAACCTATCCCACGTAAACAAAAAGTGTGTTGAATTTCATGTGTATTTCTGTATTTATTTATTATTATATTTATGTTATGGTAATCAGGCCAATCCTGATGTACGGATGCGAAGCTTGGACGTTAACCCAAAAAGAAGAGACTAAACTTCTAGTCACTGAAAGAAAAGTACTCCGAAAAATTCTAGGGCCAGTTCGAAGGGACGATGGAAGCTTCAGAGTAAGGAAGAATGCCGAGGTCGAGGAGCTCGTGGCCGAACCCAATATTATGGGCGAAATAAAATCATACAGACTTCGCTGGCTCGGTCACGTGGAAAGGATGGGATCAGATCGTGCTGCGAAAAGAGCGTATCTGGGACGACCAAACGGTCGACGGCCAGTTGGCCGTCCCAGATACCGCTGGAAAGATCAGGTGGAAAAAGATCTGTCCCAGCTCGAAGCCGCTGAGTGGCAGGAAGTGGCACAGGACAGAGATGAATGGCGTCTTTTGGTGTCGGAGGCCAAGATCCGATTTGGGTCGTTGAGCCAACCTAGTTGGTTAGTTAGTTATATTTATGTACGGGTAACGTTTTACATACCTCTGCAACACTATGAGCAGCGCCCGGCGACACCTCACGTTGCACCTGTACCAGCTGCTCTCGTACACCGCGTCAGCCACGCCAACACTCTGCACACAATACATAACTATATAAGTACCTAAGTAAATAAAATCGTATGAGAGTGGCCAACTCTGGTGTCACAGTTTACAAACCACCCTAAACCCACTGACATAGATTAATCATTAGTGTAAATCGGGTACGGTGCTAATTGGAATAAATGAATTTGAATTTAATGCAAACAGCCGGGATATAAAATTTCTTATCTAAGAAACAAAAGCGTCCAAAGTGGCTGCCACTAAAATTAACATTGACATTGAGATATGCTTATAACAAACCATAGTGTAATACCATTGTAAAAATAACAGAGCTGTAACAATAAAATAATGCTTTTACAATTATATTATCCGCGCTTTTTCTCCAGCTTCTACAAGTTTCTTTGTAATTCTAAAAAAGTCTTCGCTCTTTCTCTGAAGTAGACATTGAGAGATGAAAACTAACCGCCCGGCAGATGTCGTCTGCGTACCAACACACTATCCCCATCTGAGTGAGTGCGGCGCCCAGGAAAAACTTATTACTCATTGCGAACAGTGGCTCCAGGAACTGAAACAGATTTATTTACATTTTACTGACGAGGACGGAAATGTGTAGGAAGACATAAATTAGAAGAAAGATTATAAATTGTGGCCCGTGGTGTGTGTTAATCCGAGACAGAAATAACTTACGTAATTTACCATAATGGTAGGCGGCATATTTATATTGACTTCTCGCGTCAATATCGGCACTTTTCGGAATAAAATAGATCTTTTATGAATTAAAAATATTATCTCTGTTCCAAATTGCATTAGAATTGGTTCAACCATTTAAGCATAATGATGAAATAAACTTCACACACTCACGTACTTACTTACAAACTCATCAATTTATTTAGTATGGTTAACTATGCTTCATGAGACTTTATTGTTATTTGTTCACTTACTACGATTGCAAACACTACGCAGCATATATTGACGGAGCTCAGAAGCACGTTGATTAGATTAACAACGCAGAATGCATCCTCCAAGTCACTTATGTATCTGAAAAGAAATATTAAAATTCGTTAAAATGTATTTCATAATTAGTTTTTTTATTATAAAAATATCCGACGAGAAATTAAATTGGTCAGATTATTTTCGCGGCTAGTCTGACCACACCTTACCACCGTGGAAGGACTTACTTGATAAGTCTTTGATGAACTTTGACGACCGACACAATCTCCTGGTAGCAGTCGTGAGATCTCACGTTATCTAGCGCCTGTTCCTCTTCCATTATTAGATGACGTATCTTCACTTGTAGTAGACGGAGCAGCATGCTGATGTGGCTCGCCATTGTCATGAAAAACAGGTCGGAGCCAAGCATGCAGCATACTGAAATTATGCCTGAAATTAATTGAAAAAACAAGTGTTTTATTACATGACTCTTGTGATAAAAAACAGGTTGCAAGCTTCATGCTTGCTTATTTCAGTTGCGACATTACGGGTGTTTTTGATTAATAAATAGTTACATCATACATACAGTTAATAATGACGTGAAATTTGTATGAGGTAACCATTTATTAAATGAATTCATATGTTTACTACATTTCAACAGCGTAATACAGAATTCAAATTGTCTACTCGATGGAAAATGTGAGCAATCCTTAATTTATTGCTTGATATACATATATATGTACATCTTAACCAATATTAGAGACTCGTTTTCACTAGTCTTCTTCGAATATTAGGCTTACGTCGACCACTCAGACCACTAGACTAAGTAACATTTGTTAGACGAACGTAGAAGTGTGTCGATTATTAAATTAGTTAGTCATGATCTCACCTGAACAAGTTTCAAATGCATAAACAAGCTCATGGTAGCCAGGGCGTGTCTTGTCGAAGGGGTATGCCATCTGCCACACATAGCCCAGCGCCGCCGGCGTGCCCGCCACCTTGTGGTGGATCAGCACAGCGATGGGAGTCAGGTTGTACAGCCACACGCCGAGCACATTCCAGAATGCATACACTGGAATCAATCAACCACGGATCTAGGGATCTAGGTCACTTGCCAAATATAATTTTACTAACCACATGCCGTTGAGTATTTTGTAAATTTCGATGCAAAATAGAACTAAATCATAAAAAAAACTTTCAGAAGACTTGATAACCTCATTTTTTTGAAGTCGTTTAGTAAGTTATTAAATCCAGAAACTGGGTAAAATTTTGGAAGGTAGTTCCTACTACTTTAGCCAAACAAAAAAAACATGAAAACTCGATAAGACAGACATAAGTAATCTGGATTAAAAACATGTAATATTCTATTGCCGTAGTTTATAATTACCCAACAATTATATCATTATTTACAATGCGATATAATGTTTGTTGGTATCCTGTGTAGTATTTTTCCATTTGCGTGCTGTACTTTTCGTTCAAAAACAACGCGGATCAATTTGCTTTTGAACGAAAAGAAATAAAAAAAACAGAATTAATTATTACCTCTGGATCTTTCTGGATTCATGTTACGAAAAAGTCCAAAAGTCTACGTCTTCACTTTCGTTTCCATATTATTGGTTTTATTACATATTTCATGTCATTAAGTAACCATGTTGTTTCTTCCTGTTTCTATCAATTAATATTACTTCTCCCCGAAAATAATTACTATAAGAAACAAAAGCCGAGTTACTAGGTGTACCTATAAATGGCTATATATAAAAGTGTTCGCATTGGTCGCACGGAAAATAACGAGTTTTTTTGCGTTCTAATCAGAGAAGGCTTTTCATGGCTCGACCGGATTTACGCCTCTGACCGATAAGTTTTTGCGGCTTTTTTACTCGAAGCCTGTTTCTTGTAAGATATTCGATATAATGTTACGAAAATAAACGGGAATTATGAAAAAAGGAACGCATTATTTCTGTTAACAAAAAAAAAAAAGTGCCTGATTTTTTAAGTAACTATTGGTAATTGTGATATCGAAAGAAAAAATCGACTTGTTTCAATAAATTATTTAAAAACTATATGTTCGAATGTTTTTTGTATGTTTTGATTTTAATCATCGTTGGACCAATAAATTTACAGGTTGCCAAACAATGGTATATATTTGCTTATACATGTATGTACATTTCCAATAACAACTCAAATCAGCAAATATCCCACGCTATAACTTGTAACAACAAATTTGTTTAACATTTTCTTTACATTTCAGACGCACCAATAAGTCCAAGAGACTCACAAATCTGCCTGTGCTTGAGAGCGGATAGGCTTCCCCGCTTGATGCCGGCGGCTGCTTCGTCAGCCAGCACCACGGGCCAGATGTCAGCCAACTCGCGCACCAGCTGACGGAAGATGTGCCGCTTGTACCAGATCGTGATCAGCTTGCCGAAACCTGCACAGTGAAGTATACAAGACAAACGTTTGTATGATTTGGAGCTAGATGGCGTTGTGTGAAATGTCCCGTAATTATTTCATTTATTAGTTATTGATTGCAACTCAGTAGTCAATGCATTTGCCTTACATTCTGGCGCACACCGATCGATTCCGTCTCTACATAAATGACGTACTTTCAGTCGTCGTCATAAGGGAATTGACATATTTGAGGAATACATTATACAATGATACGTGTTTTTCGTGGAAGGACCTGGGGCAGGCAATTCCATTAATTCTGCGGGAGAGTTATATTATTCTTAGTAATGAGGACTCATCGAGGCATACATAAGTAAAAAGTCGAAGTGAAAATAGACAAACAACGTCATAAATCATCGCCAGGGAAAGTAGATATAGGAATTCCGCAGGGATCGTCATTGGGAAATACCTTGTTTCTGGTATTTTCAATGATTTATGCCTTAGTGGAATTAAAGGAGAAGTCATCCAGTATGCAGATGATACGACAGTGATTATAACCGCTGACTCACATGAAGAACTTCAGAAATGTATAAATAAAACTCTAAGAGAGTTAGAAAACTGGTTTACGGTGAATGGTCTGAAACTGAATACTGATAAAACGAATATAATGTCCTTCAATGCTGTATCACCAAACTTTAAAGAAGCTCCATTAATATTAGAGAATGGAACTGAATGTATATACGCAAAGCATGTTAAGCTATTAGGATTCGATTTAGATCCCTCCTTAACATGGAAAGAACATATTAATAATACTTGTAAAAAAATGGCAAAAGGGGTTTATGCATTAAAACAGTTAAAACCAATAACAAGCCCAGAGCACCTAAAGGAAACTTATTATTCATACATACACTCTATACTTTCATACGGCATAAGTATATGGGGCAATGCGACAGACTTTGAAAGAGTGTTAATAATGCAGAAACGAGCAATAAGAGTACTTGTGGGAGGTAGATATAGAGAGTCTTGTAGAAACCATTTCAAAGAGTTGAAGATTTTGACGTCAGTGTCATAATATATATTAGAGATTATAAAGTTTGTAAGAAGAAATCCACATTTGTTTAAACTTAAGACTTATAACTCAAATAGAACCAAGATAAACAGAGTATTGTTGAAACCAACTGTGCCTAGGCTGTGTATGACTAAGAAACTACCCACTATAATGGGAGAGAAACTGTTCAATAAACTCCCCGCACACATTCAGTCTTTGAATAACGATCAGCAATTTTGCAATAATAAAATAAATAAAATAAATAAAATAGCCATTTATTCATCCACTTTCGATAAAAATTTCATTACAATGTCCATAACTACTCTTATATAAATTTTATGTCAAATGAAAATAAAAATGTTAATGTTTTTGTAGGTATGCTTATGCTTAATGTCAAATAAAATAAATATTAATGTCAAACATTGTTTTAGGTCCCTGTGTTACAGCTTAATTTAAGTAGACGTCGCCTCTTTGGCGTAGGCCTCCCCCAGTTGCGACCATAGCTTTCTGTCCTTCGCCATCCGCCTCCACTCCTGTCCATATTTGTGAGTAAAAACATCGTCCCATCTCCTTTTTGGTCTGCCTTTCTGTCTTCTCTCCTCGCGCGGAAGCCATTCTAGGACTTTCTTCGTCCATCTATTAGTGTCCATTCGGCATATATGCCCTGCCCAATTCCACTTCAACAATCTCACTGCTGTGATGATGTCTCTAATCTTGGTCTTCTTTCTTATTTTTTTGTTGCTAATTTTGTCTGAGAGTTTTATTCTGAGCATGCTCCTTTCCATTTTCCTCTGGCATATTGCTAGCTTGTTCTCATCAGCTTTCCGAAGAGCCCATGTCTGGCATCCGTAGATTAGGCAGGGTAGTATAGCGACGTTGTATACTTTGCTTTTGATGTCTATGTGTATGTCTTTGCTCTTCATTATTTCTTTAAGGCTCCAATATTTCTTCCAAGCCAATCCTATCCGTCTGTTAATCTCTTTTTCAGTCAAATCTTCGAAAGAAATAGATTGTCCTAAATATATGTATTTGTCCACGTATTCTATAATGTCATTTTCTACAATCACATCCTGTTTTAGACCATTCGTCATAATTTTTGTTTTTGAGGCGTTTATTCTCAGTGCGATCTTTCCGCTTTCTCTCGCAATTTTGCAATAGCGTCAAACAATTATTGTTAGATCAGACACTATACAGTTTTAAAGAATACTTTGAAAATGACTACAGTCAACTACCAATTGATTCTAAACTTGCTTAGAAATTATGTAATTAACTACTGAGTAAGGAGTGTGATGCCAAATTGTCATTTTAGCCCCTATACAGCTAAAGTGACAGTACCAAGATTTATTTAAGTTGACATATTGTATGATTACATATCTACCTATTATTATGTTTGACATGATTTTAATAACAAAAATTTTCATTGTTTTATTAATAAAACTAGACATATGTAACTTCTAAAATTTTATAAAAGCCTAATGTTATAAATTCAATTTGACGAGATATTGTAATTTGTGTAGCATATTCTGTGATATTAGTACTTATACCTATGTATGTTACAATTTTACATTATCAATAAAGATTCTTTAACTTTATCTTTATCATACCCGCTCACTTGCCACACCGCGCGCGCGCGAACGTGCCTTTGCTCCTGGCCCCAGCGCGTGCCTATCTAAAACGCCCCATGAAAAAACCGCGGCCGTCTACTTTGTCCCGCCATTTTTTACGTCCGCCCGCGATTGTCAGTGTTGTAATGTAAGTGAAACTCGTAAGTGCAGACAACAACTGATTTATTATTATTTTATTATTATTTTACTTGTTGTGGGAGGTACTTGATATGACACATTTTTGCTTACATTGCCATCATATAGATCGGGCAGAGGCGCGCGAGACAGCATATCAGGTATGTACATGTATTTGCCTGGAACATAGTTCACTACCAAGTCGTAACCTTGTATTCTGAGCATCATGCGCTGCAAGCGCGCCGGGACGGACATCAAGGGTTTTTTGAAAATATTCTGAAGTGGTTGAGGATCTGAATCTACAGTCACACGCGGTTGGCCATAAATGTATTGATGAAACCTCTCACATGCAAATACTATTGCCAGCAACTCTTTTTCAATCTGTGCGTATCTTTTTTGTGTGTCGGTGAGAGTCCGCGAGGCGTACTCGACGGGCGGTTGTCCTGCAGCAGCACGGCGCCCAGCGCGTGCGAGGACGCGTCCACGGCGAGGCGTACGGGCCGCGCCAGCCCGCGTCACACTATCTTTCAACTTTTCAAACGCTTTTATTTTACTCTCTTCCCATCGCCATTCATTATCTTTTTTTTAATAAATTCGTGAGAGGGACGACAATTTCTGAATAATTGGGTATAAACTTTGACAAATAGTTTACAGCCCCCAAAAACCTCTCGAGGGCTTTTCTATCACCCGGTGCCTCTATCTCTTTTATAGCTTTAATTTTGTTATAATCTGGTCGCATTCCGTTCGCATCAAATACGTGTCCTAAATAGGTCACTTCCTTCACGCCTATTTTGCATTTCTTCTTATTAAATTTTAAAGTTATATCTCTCGCTCTATCTAGAAGCTTCTTGAGCCTCGCATTGTGAATTTCTTTAGTATCTTCCCACACTATTATATCATCTATGTAATACTCTACGCCATCCAGGTCTTCCAGCAGCTGGTTCACCTTCGCATGAAACACCTCCGAAGCGCAATTAATCCCAAAAGGAAGTCTCATAAATTGGTACCTTCCAAAAGGTATCGCGAAAGTGCAGAGGTCAGCGCTGGCCTCGTCCAGCTGCACGGCCCAGAAGCCCGAGTTGGCGTCGAGCACGGAGAAGTACCTGGCGCCGTGCATGTGCGCCGCCACCTCCTCCAGCGTGGGCAGCTGGAAGTGCGCGCGCTGCACCGCGCGGTTCAGCTCGCGCGGGTCGAGGCACACTCGGATGCTGTCGTCTTTTTTCGCCACCAGCACGAGCGGATGAACCCAGGGCGTCGGATGACTCACTTTCCTGATGATGCCCATCTCCTCCATAGCTTTGAGCTCATCCGCGAGCTGATCTCTCTGTCCGTGGGGAACCTTCTTAGACGCACATACGACCGGCGACACGGATTCATCGACCACTATGTGGTACTTGCCCGGCAAGCACCCTACACCTTTGAATACATCTTTATAATTATCGATTTCAATGCTTCTAATACGTTTTATCAATCCTAGCCTCACGCATGACTCCCGTCCCAGCACACTGCAACCGCGCATATCAGCGATTGCAAATTTTAAATCATATTCGACTCGGTATGTATATCCACGGCAATATACATGTACCCTTCACAGGTATAACATCATGGGTGGAAGATTGTAAACGCACCTTTTCATTCTTAATTAAATCATCACTAAACCCTATTTTTTAAGTCTATAATGAGACATTACATTATGTTCAGCACCGGAATCTAATTTAAATTTCTCAGCTCCGTTTTTACAAGTTAAAACTTGGTGCCAATCCTCTGAACTATCACTCTTATTATGCTCAACCGTTGATACATAATAATATCCGTCCGAGTCCGAATCATCATCATTATCGACCTGATACACACGACGCACTTTCTCGTGAGCACCATTTTTATAAAATGTTTTGAATGACTTACATGCACGGGCAAAATGACCTTTTGACCCACATACGAAGCAATCCGCGTGCTGCGCCGGGCAGCGGCCCTCAGCGCAGCGCGTCCCGTCGCATGCGCCGCACCGCAGCCGCAGCGGCGGCGGGCCGCGGCGCGGTGTCTCCACCGCTTCCAAGCCTCAGCTCGGCCCACCGGCCCGCCGGCGGCGTCCATGTTCAGCTCGCCCGCCGGCGGCGTCCAGGTTCAGCTCTCCCGGCGGCCGCGGGTGTTCCATGTTTTTCGTTTATATTGCACTGTATTTCACCCAAATCACATTGAAAAAACACTTTGTGGGTATACCTTAATACTTTAACCACACATTTAACACTATTTCACGGGTTTATCACGACTAATACAATTTAAAACGCTGTCACCATGTTGTAATGTAAGTGAAACTCGTAAGTGCAGACAACAACTGATTTATTAACTACCTTCAATACTTATACACTATTTATTATATTCAAGTACCTCCCACAACAGTCAGGTTTCACAAAATCGATCATAGTGACTGATTTTTTTTAAAGAGTCAAGTAGGTATTATAATTATATTATGACTAGCTAAACAATCTGAGTGAAATGCAATGTTAACTACATATTGATATGGTCGATGCTGACATACAGGTCATGTAAATGACTACTTGGCATCAACGACATTAATAATACCTAAATATTAATGTCGTTGCTTGGCATGGACTATTCAAAATTATCGATTTGTGAACTATTTCTTTACATGGGCAAGCCAGCGGTTACATATGATATACATATGCATGATATTGTAACATTTATTTAATTACAAGTTAACTGCAAGAAGGAAAGGTAAAAGCGTTTAGGTATTTGAAGGGCGAAGATTTTTTTATAATAAAATTATTGAGATATTCGTTATTGTTATTTTTTATTTATCACCAGGAAATTTCTGTACAATGCTGAACTTTTCCATTTATAGACGATTCACGATTCATCCAATTATAAATATTTTGTAATTCTTTTCTAACACGATTAATAATATCTAGTTCACTAGTCGACACTAACGCAGATATTACGAGAATCACGCAAACGATTACATCATTTAACTCCTACGGGATAATTTGTGGTATAATCTCTCGCGAAGCAGACTAAGAAATTCCAAAACACGTTTAAAGGTCACGCCGTTGGATATAAACTTCAAAAGCCTCCCAAGATCAAAAGTACTCGCGCGAAAACTTGGTTTGCAACTATTATAGCTAAACACATGTCATTTCAAAGTTGGAGATATAATGGTTATACGTGAATGTGTTAGCTTAGATTTTAGAGTTGGCCATCAATAATAGAGATACTTCAAGAGAGTATTGGGCATATTGTTGTATTTTAAACCGACGGTGATCACTTCTATTTATCTATACAAACATACATTAATTGCATTTTAATTTCACGAGGCATATGGAATGTTAAAATATTTAATAATAATTTTGTAAAAATAAATGAATCGCCATAACTTACTCATGGTATCGTAACCAGCTATATGCAAGAAGCTCCCCAGTAACTCTTCAATCGAAGGAGAATTCAGCATCTTCACAACTATATACGCGTACTCTCCCACCAACATCCAGAACAGAAGAGAAGACGACAACACCAACGAAAATAGTTTGCAAAACTTTCTATAAAAACTATTTGGAATATTGTCAATGAAAGATAAGCCAGTGCGTCGAATACAGAAGTTACAGAGCCGCAAAGTTTCGTGTATTTCTTTGCGAGCGATCGATTTCTCCTCTTTGGCCATTTTTCTCTCTAGACCTTGTAAGTTCGGATTTTTTCCTTGACTGATTATGTTTCGAGAAAAGTCTTATACAGTCTGGTATTTATTGGATGTTATTGAATAGTTTATTACTAAAGATTCCCAAACTTAGTTGTGCTATAGAATTTATTAGAGAAAAGTTTTATTTACATAAAAAGAGGCTGACAATTTGTCCGTTGGTTTGGACTTCATAATTGTTTTATTTTTTACGAAACTTCATCAAATCAAAATAAAATAAATCAAATCTAATTTATAATACACCGCTTGTGATTCCTGTTAGTAATTTTATCTCAATTATTATTTGGAGACTTTTTACAAGTGAAGCTACGATGATTTGTATGTATTTAGGCTAGATATAAGAAATGCTAGACAATAATTAGGTACATACATACATAGATAAACTTTGATTAGAATAAATTATGGTAAAATGCCGTGAAACTTTTTCCATATCAGTTTGTGACCGCCTATGCCGTAGAATCCCGCCCACCTATAATAATAATTTTACATAAGCCACAACTAAAGTTAGTAGGTACGTGCTTGGAACTTGGTAAATGTTATCATAATATCAAACTACTTACGTATGTTTTTATATACCCATTAAGATACATAATGTATTAAACGTTTCTGATTGTATCAGTTAGACAGTGTACCTATTATACCCTAGTGATGGGTAAAATGTTTTAAGCTTCAGGCGCCATAAGCTATACTAGGTTGCGTAAGAACATGTACTTACCGGGAAGCGCTCTGCGCTATATAAAACACATTTACTAAGTTCTTCATAGTTTTTTTAATAATTCTACCGATTATTTATTGCCGCCATTAAAATCTATCATTCAGCGCTTCCCGGTACATGTTCTTACGCAACCCGGTATAGCTTATGGCGCCTGACGGGTTGCGTAAGAACATGTACATGTTTCATTTGCAGTAAGAGTTAAATATAGAAGTACCTACATAGGAATATTGCGAAAGTGAAATTTTCGTTGTAAAAATTATCTGCTAGACGAGCTCTAAATATCAACATTTTCAATTGAAATCGAGCTAGAAACATAACTCCAGGTCTCCTAAAGAATATCATTCCAAAAAATGAAATTGGCTCGGCGCTGAATTTCTCGCAATCATAACAAGCCCCTTGTTCATTTGGAGTCACACAAAGAAGGTTCGTAACTCGCACGGTTTGGATATCATCCGTCAAATAAACCGACGAATACCGAGAATGAATAACCGCGTTTCACCCAAATTGGCTCATTTGAATAATTTCGCCTCAGCTCCGCCGTCTTTCCCCTTGAAAAATTGTAAAAAATTGCGAGAAACTGGAATCGCTCCGTCGGATTTGCACCGGATTTGAATGCTACATAATTTCCTGGCGCTTTAGATCAAACGGGGGTCAAATATCGACATGATTGACTGAACATCTGAGTTTTGAGTCGATTTTTTTTTTATTAGTTAGAGCCGTGACCTGACGTTAATTTACCAATTTACGGTCCCCAGGCACGCTCTGTTTGATTCCTGACTTAATTATTCCCGTTTCGCCACAAACCATGTCAACTGCAATCATTGAATCCATCATGTGAGCGTTGACCAGCATACATAGGCCTGCGGCGAGTCTCGCGTTACAATGTAATGGCAATCAGCCGGCGGGGCTCCTTATGCTGGCTCGGTGGCATCCAATTTAACTTTGCCACGTAACAATTGTGGAAAATATGTAAAGAGGTTTACAGCATAGCTCTATTGCAGGAACTTGCACTGACTCACCGCTATCTAGATTACCCACTAACTAAATACCTAGTCAAATACTGACTTACAAATGAATTTAAACAAGCTACCGTGTGACAGCGAGGGACATGTTGATAACTGTTTCGATTACAGGTTGTGACAAACACTAGGGATGGTAGACTCATGCAAATCTGTTTTTAATATCGATTGTTTCATAATTTAATAAAAACTACGTTTGGTAAATGAAATCATAATAATTCTTAGTAACACAGCTAAGAATCCTAATTTGTTTTAGTTTTCACTTTGCCATTTTTAATGCTAAGCCTTGTTTTAATGCAAAAATAATTTTAATGCAAAAATAAATAGTATTTGAACCCAAAGCTATTAATGCTCTCAAAATCAGATATCAAACAAAAACAACTTTATAGAACAGTTGAATGTTTGGAAGGGGTCAGTTTATATAGAATATCATTGTTGGAAGGCATGTTAGTTTTCACCGTAAATACATAGTGTAGAGTTTGTGTGAGGAATATAGCAGTAACCTTCGTAACACAGGCCCACTGAGGGACCTAGTACGTGGCACGGTCACAAACTCATGTACAAAATGTATTAGTAAGTAAACACTAGGATTATAAGAAACATTTTGAACGCTCCATCTTTCATCTGTAATATAAGATTTTGATCAATTAAGGAATTTATTGCGACACTAACTTATATATAGTTCCCTCAAACACAACAAACAAACGATTACTTTTAAACCTCTAGATAAAGTAACTCCAAAAATCTCGTGCAGAGGTGTTCATAAAGGCGTCAGAGCCTCATAAAATGTTACAAGATCGACAAAAACCGACAATGGCTGACATTGTGTACAAACTATCCGGAGCTCGAATACCGGGGTAGCAATGGTCTCACCTGCTCCAGCTTCCGGCGCTCACGCAGACCTTGTTACTTGTTGATGGATGTGAGATGGACAATATAATTAAATTTCCTATACCAATTTTACACTAAACATCAGTTATGGTTGGATACTGTTTTAGATCCTTTTACCTCACAACTTCCTAATTAACTTATTTGAATAACATACAATTATATGTGTTTTAATAAAAATAATATGATTTTAATCACACAAAAAGAGCGGCTTTCTTGTTTAGAAGCAGATTTAATAGAACTACGATTCAATTTCTGTGATTTTTATGTTAGGAATCACTTCTTATAAGAATAAGAAATAGAGCGAGACTAAGAAGTAGAGCGAGACTAAGAAGTCTCGCTCTACACCCATCGTAATATTCCTGTGACTAGTCAATAGGCTACGTAGTCTGTGGCACAGAAACCCTGGATTAGGCAGGGCCGCGTTTAGCCACCTCCATCCCGCTTACAGGATTATGTGCAGGGACTCCGGACTCAGGAGCCACACTAAACAACCGTTTGGTTGCTCTTTATCTGCAGAATTAGGGCTCATTATGTAGTAAGTAATACAATGTGATGAAACGCTTTTTAACTGTTCGTTGGATCTCTGATATGGTTTAATGACTGCAGTATTATGATGTACCACAGACGTATAAAATAACACTTTCGTGTAACGGAACGGACAACCGGGACTTACTATTGTGAATTTAATACAAATAAAAATTCTTTATTTCAGACATGAACCTATATTTCAGACAACAAGATTATTTTTTTAAGAATTATTTACTTTTAAAATTGTGTACTGATAAGGATAAAAATTGTAGGAAGTTAATATTTTATTTTAAAATAAAATTTTGTAATCACTAATGATCTTATCGATGTTTGTTTAGTCCTATACTACCTATGTATCGAGTAAGTAACATTTGCTCGGAAGGTATAATTATGCACTTTTATCAATCTAAGCAAACTGATGTAGGCAAATACCGTCAGTTCCTTATCGTACTACCATCCAATAATTAAGTTTGAACTTTATAATTAAAGGAAAAGGATAAAACCTATAATTATGTTCCCCACTCACATTTAATTTAATCGGCTGGCTTAAGTATAAAAAGCTTTTTCATATATATATAGGCTGGTAGTAATTCTTCATAACCACCCTAATAAATAAATATGTTTATCTACACTAATGTTGTAACATTCTACTTATGTTTCCAATACTTGACTTATAATTACTACCGTTATAGCGCAGACAACAAAACACTCAATTTAAGCAATTTCATATTATGTTATAATATCCACATCGATATCGTAATAGCTCATTATAACATCGAAAAAGCGTGACCAACCTGATTGCAGGGCCAATCAGGTTGGTCGCGCTGCACTCTCGTTGGTTAGATTTTAATGGCGGCAAAATCACTGTGACAATACACGTAGGCGTGAATTTAATTTAATAAATTATCAATGCATTAGTGAAGATAAAGTAGTGTATGCAACTCCATATAACACGGGTATTAAAACACGAGTGTGAGTTTATGAAACGAGCGCAGCGAGTTTCATAATAGTAACGAGTGACTGAACTTAATTATATGACAGTTGCATAAACTACTATTAAAATACACTAATTTGAAAACTGAATTCTTTCCAATCTAGATTGGTGGTCAAATGCCTGACTGTCTCGTGTAAAAGAAAACAGAAAGAACACTGACATAGTTGTATCTATTTGTCAACTAAGTTACATAGAGTTGTCTAAACGACTACAGTCAACTTTGATAGGTTTTGTCTATTTTATACTATAGGTTCGGGTAGTTTTAGAGTAGCGTAGATAGGTAGATAGATAATTCTTTATTGTCACACACATATAAAACAAAATTAATAAAAAATACTTACATAAATTTTCTAGTGCCACAAGTGGCGGCCTTATTGCTAAAAGCAATATCTTCCAGGCAACCATTGGGACATAAAATATAGCGTATGTTTTGGAGTAGTTGATAGTCATACAAAGATATTTTAGCGGAAACTATATCACCATAAAGTCCATATGCGTGGTTCTCTTGAGACAAGATCGTTGCTTACAAACTATAAATCTTCAGGTTTTTATCACTTAATCTCTCTTAGTTTTTGCGATTTTCCAATACAAAAATTTGCTTGAAAATATGTTATATTTATTTTTCTGTCGGGAATGTGTGAGTGGAGATACATCATAGCACTCGTTTTGTAATTCACTGAAACTAGAAGACAAAGTAAATAATTCTTCGAGGCTTAGAGGAATACTGGTTGGCTCGACACCGGCGCTGTAAGTACGATGCACGCAGACTAGCTTACTACAGAGTCTCACCCCTTGCACGTCAGTACACTCTTATGTGTTTTTTTAAGTCTATTGCCCAGTAGACTCCTATGTGTACACGCTCAAAAAAATTTTGAAGTTGACTATAAACGCTTGTTATGTCAAATTGGCGCCCGGGTAGCTTTGCCCGCCTGATGTTAAGCTTTGCTTTCTATACTATAACGGTAATAGGGCTTACTAGAAAATACTAACTCTAGATTGGATCTAGTATGTGGTCTGATGGACAATTTTAATATTCAGATCTCAGTATCTGTGACGTATTATTACAAACATTTTTGGTTTTAAATTGTAAAATCACATTACTGTTAATAAACCTACTTCAGTTTACTTTAGTCTTGGCAGCCTCTGACTTTAACTGTAGCTGTAAACTTATAATTACAAATTAAAAACCTATACTTGTAAAGGTGGATTTTGGGATATTTGGCATAAAAAGTCAATTGTCTCTAAATCCACCTGTACTGTAAATTTTTTTTATTGCAATAAATAGCATAATTAATTATAATCACCTTAAATGTATGTCTAATTTGTAAAAAACCTTACAGCAACCACCCCACTACGTAGTTATGAATCTGGTCTTTCGTAATCCGCCCAGGAGCTCTGCGCGGCTTATCTCTTTACAAGAGGGACGCCCCTCTGCACATTTTAAACCGGACTTTTCTCCGATTCTCGTGAATTTCATAGAAAATCGCCTGAGTTATATGTCTATAGGTACTTTCTAGCTATGTAGGTGATCTTTGCAATATCCGCTATGTAGGTTTGTGAATCACTTATTTTTCAGAGGAAAAACCATCCTAACTAAGTAATTCAAAGTTGCAATCTTGAACTGGATGGTAAAATGACTAAATGAAAACTATAAATGGCCACTAATTAAAAATTGGAATTGTAAGAAAAAACATTTCAATTTCGCAGTAAATTAAAAGTAAATAACAGTCGGGAAAAGCTTAATCAATATTCGAGACTGTTGAGGGTAGTCTTAGACTTAACTTTAATAAACCAGTTGTCATTGTGATGCATAACCGAATGGTTTAATTTATCGATACTCCCTGCTACAACAGAGACAAACAACAATCATCATACACAAACAAAGGGTTATTCGTTCCATCTATAGGCCTCAATTACTTACCAACTAGTAAATTTATACAATACAATACAAAATATCTTAATTGCACACCATAATAAATTACAAAATCAAAGAAAGAAAGAAAATTATTTATTTATAGAATTACAGATTTGATATTGATATTAAATAACAAAGGGTGGATCTCGAAAATGATTGTTCTACTTTCATGTTACATATTTATGCATGAGTCGTTATTAATGACATAGCAGCACACAGGACACGGTGCCAGACATCGCAGCGCCAGTCTCTGCCGCAAACACACGTGTCATCTACACTGCATAATATATTAGTCTGAGAAAATTGTTCTTGTTTCTCTAGTCTCTCTCTCTCTCTCTTTCTTTCTTGAATCGTATTTCCTTATAACTGAGGGTTGTGACTCCCCCGTAGAATTAATTCGATCGGGGAGTTTGTTATCTTGGACAGTTACACCGTGGTGGGTGCCCAGGTCATTTCACGGAAGACACATGTCCTCGGATATTGTTGTCCTCAAACATGTCGGTTTCCTCACGCTGTTTTCCTTCACCGTAAAGCGAGTGCAAATCCACACATAACTTGAAAATACAAGTCATTGGTGTCGGATTGAATCAGGGTGCGTCAGGATGAAAAGCAGACACTGGAACTGCTGAGCCACACTCGCTCTCTAGTCTATGTCTAGTTGTGTCTGGTCGCTTGTATGTATAATAAGTATGTATTTACAAAAGAAAAGTACCTATATAAGTATTATATCCGTTATCTAGTACCCACGATACAAGCGTTTGCTTAGTGTGGGGTTAGATGGCGCTGTGTGCAATGTCCCGGAATATTTATTTATTATTTATTTATTTTTTATGCATTTAACGATTTTAAATCTGAGATTGCTCGTGAAGGTTGTCAATTAGTTCACTACCACCAGCAAAGAAAACCTACACGCAAAATTCAAATTTGAATTAATTGTACTTAATGATTTTACTGCAGCGGTGGCTCTGTCCGACCCTACAAGGCACGCCGAGGGTTCATTCTTATTATATCTACCTTTTTAAGAAGCCAGTTTAACGACTCGATTCAAATATGTGATGTAGTTCACCAACTGCTAGCTTTACAATGACAAGTAATGATACACATCACTTGACAGCCATAAAACAATTTTTTTTTTTTTTTTTTTTTTTACATGATTTATGCTTACGCTTGACTACAACTATATGTGCGCCTTTCGGCAAAAAAAATTATTCAATCTTATGTAACATCTACTATGTATGACTATACTCGTGCAAATAAAATAATTCGATTTAAAACATATGATGTAGGTAGGTATCTGTGGCACTAGGTACTTACTTTTATTTATACTCTTTAGCGTGGTTTTGTATAAACCATCTAATCGACTCACTTAAAATACATTTGTGGTTTTCCTAATACATAATATTATGTAAATACTCTTATCGTTTTCCGTGAAATAATATAGGAACAATGCGACTTTAAACTTATGTTAGGTTCAAAAACAATGACAATTTAGACATATTACCAATGCTTTATAGTTATCTAATTAAAAGAAGAATAATTAAAATCAGTTCATTAATAGCGGAGTAATCGTGCAACATACACACAAAAACATTCATACAAATAGCGAACCTTCTTTTTGATGTCAGTTAAAAGCAAATTAAGCTTGCGCATTTTTTAAGAGTAATGTAGGTACTGAACTCGAAATAAATGAATACCTACTTATAAATAAACCTATTAAAATGAACTTTCATACAAAGGTCCAAGTGCAACTACATTTATTATTTTATTGTACTAACTACGTTTTGTAATTTATATAAAAATCGGCTCTTATGTTCTATACAAAATATCATAAGTCCATGAAAAATATATGGAGAACTTACATTGTTTTTCATAAATATCTTAATTTTTAAAACAATAGTTGCTACAACAAACTAGTTACACTTAAGGGTGCGCTAGTCGGCCTTTTAGCCAAACAGCTGTTGTCAAATGATGGCTCGCTTCGCTTAAAGTTGAGCATAATTTCGATTTGATTTGGTGATATAGGTATATGTCTGTAGATACTATAATTGAAAAATAATAAGGTATTTAAAAGGTGATGAGGCCCAAAATATATTACGTAATTTTAACACAACTTTCGTCGCAATTAGATACTAGATAGAGTATGAAGTTTCTAAAACAATATAGCCAGAAACAAAATTGCATTTCTCACTTTGAATTTATAATTCATGAAAATAGTGGGTAGTCGATCAGTTACATACACAGTCATACTCGCATATACTTTAAATAATTTAAAAAAAGCTACCTACTCTGACGAGTTTGACTCGGCGACTAGCGGAATCTTAAGAGGTTAAGCGTTAGTTATCCCTATACCTACTTTGTAGGAATATCTAAAAACCGAGAGTAAAATATATGACAAATTGCTATTTACGTGACAATAATTAAGTACATACAATTTATAACGTCGTATAAAATTCCATCTGCTAGCGTCATTGGTTCAGCACTACTTTAGAATGAGAGGAAAATGGTATGTGTACCTACTTCATTGTTAATATGTAACAATGAAGTAGGTAAGTACACATAATATTTACACAATGTACATAATTAGTTTATAAGTTAGTTTTTAGTACTAAGTTTATATGTTTTGTAAGTTGTTCTGAATATACATAAGTAGGTATAACTTGTATTCTGTATACTGTGGTTTAACACAGTGCTGCTGCTACGATATTAAGCACAGTAGCTTAAGCGTTATATTCAAGCAAAATTTTGTTTAGATAAAAAAAACTGTAAAAAAAGAGTGAATAGGTAATTAAAATAATTATTGGTCAAATCTATAAAACATAACGTCACGTACTTCGTTCACTAACACTATAATATAAATAGCTAACACGATCCCTGAGGGATCTAAACAAAAAGCTTACTCTGTAAAACAAACACAGAAGTCTGAAGATTTTGTAGTATTCGTGAAAACATGGTGAAAACTTGCTAAATGTATATGGTTGGGTTTCAATTCTAGAGCTCTTTGTACCTTCAATTATGATTAGTTTTTCATAGATATTGAGCTATAACGCACGGGATGTAGAACGAATTCTACATTGGTATCCGGCAGACAGCGGAGCCCAGATCCAGAGTTCAACCACGAAGGCGGTGGCGAGACGACATCGTGGAGGCAGCAGTTGTACCTGGACAAGATCGACGAAACTGGCAGCGGCTGGAGGGAGGAGCGCTACACACCCTAATTTGGGTGCCCAATAAATTAAAATAAATAAATTAAATCAGTTTTTGTTTCTTTAAAGTTCTATCTATGTTAGTTAAATGTATAAAACCCCATACTCCCAATATTATTTCAGTTAGTTGTAATATTTTGTTTAAATTATCCTTATTAATTTTCCTATCGAACTGGGGACCTACTTGAGTATATAAAAGCTTGCACCCATTATATTATGTGCATTCGTGCTTCATCTGCGTAAGATGTCGCGACACAAGTATTGGTGTATTGTTCTCTACATTATTGTACAAGTAGTAAACTTAACGTCATGTGAAGAAGGAAGTACCCTGGCGTTTGCCATAGACGACACAGGTTCCATGTGGGACGATATATCTGAAGTGAGAAAGCAATCTAAAGCTATAATGGACATAGTAAAAAGTTCAAATGCCACGCTTATCGACAATATGGTTCTTGTCACCATCAATGATCCATGTAAGTTTGATTTTACTTTGTACAATTGTTATTCGTCAAATATACAAACATCCGGAACTTGGGAACACAACCAGCCTAAAGGCCTGGAGTTATCACGTGAATATATAATACTAGCTGTGCCTGCGACTTCGTCCGCGTGGAATAGTTATTTTAGGCATTAATTCTTTTACCGTTTTCGCAGCGCACGCAACGCAAGCCCTCAAAGATGAATAATTTTCACCGATTTTTCCACATTTTCCATTGTTTCTTCGCTCCTATTAGTTGCAGCGTGATGTTATATAGCCTAAAGCCTTCCTCGATAAATGGTCTATACAACATAAAAAGATTTTTTCAATTCGCACCAGTAGTTCCTGAGATTAGCGCGTTCAAAGAAACAAACAAACTCTTCAGCTTTATAATATTGGTATAGATGATATCTCTTCTTTAAGTCATATTTCTCATTACTAAGTATTGTGAGTCAACCGCAGAATCAATTCTTTAGAGAGTTCTATTGGGCCGATAGTATACATAGTGGCCAGCGCCCAGGTACTTCCATGAAGACACATGACGAATATAAGTGTGATCCCCATAATGTTGGTTGCCTCACGATGTTATTATTCACTTTTAATTGAGTGCGGATCTACTCCTAGCCTTTTGTAGGCCTGTTTCGAACTGATTTAAGTCAAAAAGTAAAAACTTTATCACAGAGATATACTCCATTTAATAAAAAAATATTAAAAATGATGTGACTAAGTAGTTTTAAAATTATTTCAATATGTTGTCAAAAGGCCTACTACAGTATTGATTTGTTTCTTAAAGGTAAAATATATAAATATTTAATGTATCCATAAATAAAATTTGATATTCATGTGCATTTAAATTATACTAAGTGGTAAAGTCTGTAAGCCTTTCAAGTGGAAATTAGTGCTACTAATACTATACGCTAATTCTAATTCTAATTCTAATTCTAAGGTGGGGGCGATGAGTCCTGCACTGACATCCCGCTTGGGGCGTTTTGTGCATTTCCCCCATTTCTGCCTAACCCAGCCAGCCAAGCTCCTTGAAATATCGGAGCATAGCCTTGGGTTTCTGGCATACTAGTTCCACTCCTACTCCCGTCACGGCAGGAGTTGTGGTATAAGAGGTGGAACTGCTTGCATCGTCAAGTGATGCTTCTGTTTGAGCCTGTCTTAGCATCTTTCTTTCCTCTTTTGTTGCTTCGCAGTGTAGTTGCACATGCTCCACGGTCTCGTCATGCTCCATACAGCCTCTACACAGAGGGCTGTCTGTCGTTCCAATAGTGTACTGGTGATAGTTCAGATCACAGTGTCCGGTAATCACTCCAACCAATAGACATAAATCTGATCGGCTAAGTTTGACAAATATATTAGTTGCCCTCCTGTCTACCTCTGGTAAGAAGATCTTGGAGTGCCTACAGTCTTTTCTATTTTTCCACAGATTTTGATGCTCTTTCTCTGTGTATGCCCGCAGCAGATTTCGGGTCTCCATCGCTGTGGGTTGACATAGGTGTCTGACTTCTGAAAAGTTTTCAGTTTTTTTGGTTCCTTCCTTTGCTAACGTGTCCGCTTTATTGTTCCCGTGGCATGATTCATGACCTTTGGTCCACATAACTGTGACGTTATGCTTCTCCGCGAGTGTTTGTAGTGCTAGATGGCATTCCGAAAGAACTCTTGATCTAGTTGTCGGTTTTCTGAGTGCATAGATAACAGCAGCACTGTCAGTGATGAATTTCAAGCATATATTACTTGTCGGTGTTTGTGTGAATTTATTTTGGTTCACTGTTCTGGCTGCCAGTAGCAGACCCATTGCTTCCGCTTGAAAGACTGTTGTGGTTTTAGGTAGTGCTTTGGATTCTGTGATTTTTAAGCCATGTGAATAAAATCCACAGCCCACACCGTTTTTATTCTTTGCTCCGTCTGTATACACATGGTAGACTATTTGGTCGTCTTGATTATTCACTGATGTGTTATCATCTGTCAACAGTGCATATTTTTTACTATCTAAGTATGTGTTAGCTACTTTGTCTGTCCCCAGGATGGCATCCGGGACAATGTCTGTAGCTTTGTCCAGGATTCTTGTGTGTTTCGTATTGGACCCTATACCTTTCCATTGATTCGTGGATTTGATTCTTAGTGCTGACGCCATTGCCTCTTGTATACGCTATAAATGTTTGTCTAGTTTTAGCATTCATTAATTTGTTCATTTTTTCATTCATCCATATGTTTCAGATTCTTCATTACGAATAAATACAACACGGAGCGAAGAGTTCATTACTGCGTTGAACCGAATAGACGTGGATGGCGGTGGCGACTGTGAGGAGATGTCCCTGACTGGCATCAAGGTGGCCCTAGACTACTGCAAGCAGGGATCCTATGTGTACGTGTTCACTGATGCCTCCGCCAAGGATACCTACCAAGTCAACGCAGTCAGGGACCTGTGCCAGAAGAAACAGAGTCAGGTTATTATAAAACACCAACAAGGTATTCGATACCGATGTAGAGTAAATACCTTCCAGTCGTTAAGCCATGTTAGAGGCCCTTAGGGCGGTTTGAAAACTCTGACACCAGAGTTGGCTTGATTAATTACCTTCCACTTTAATAGTAAAAACAAAACTATAGAAATATGGAAATCAGTATGTATATATCATATATATCAGATAAATAGCTAGGTAAGTTCTTTTCTGTTTCTGTTCTGTTCTGATTTGAGACGTAATTTATTCTAAATTTCCTTTGTGTGTCCGGCCGCACACATTAGTTTTGTATCGTTACGACTCCAAAACTAATATAGATTATGAAATAATTGCATCACAAAATTATACGTACACATACAAATGGATGATTTTTTTTAGATGGATCTCGTCACAGTCTTTTTTAGTTTGTACAATAAATTGGGCACTCGTTACTACAACGACACATTTTGTTCTCTGAATTTGGTTATTTTAAAAATAGACTCAGCCATTTATTACCCAGCTTAATGTGTACTCGTATATATGTCGTCAGGTGATATTTGTGCTGACCGGTGACTGCGGCGACCGTCGAAGCACAAGCTACCGAGTCTACTACGACGTGGCAAAGGCGTGCTCCGGGCAGGTGTTCCGAGTCACTAAGAATGAAGTTGGATCGGTAAGATAACTCATGTTTACGATTATCTTTTATATATGACCATTGTATGTTTCAATTTTGATATATTTTTAAGCCAGCTTAGGGGTTGCATTACACTGACAGTCTCCATTAATCAAAATCTATTTTTTAGTTTGTCTGCTCTCACAATAATTATATGTAATTCATTTCGGTTAACATTTTCAGATATTAGAAGTGGTCAAAAGTTTGCTCCGAGCGCCTACCTCTGTGTTCAAGTGGACGAATGTGCCGCCAACATACAAGTTTGTTCCGGTTCTGGTAAGTTCTTTTGCAACTTTACTAAAAAAAAATGTTTCCTGCTGGAGTCTGCTGATTCCTTTTTTTATCGAAACACGATTAGTCGATTAAACTAAGTATCTTTTATTTATAAACATACATCCACTGTTTCTTAACACATCTCTCGTATTATTTTACATTGTATAGAATTTGTTCAAAAAGTGCATTTTGGTTTATTTGAAATTATTACATATTTAGTGTTGTTATTGGTTATTATTACATTATATTATTACATATTTAGTGTTGTTATTCCTCATGTCTATTCTGTACAAGGAAACTCAGAGCAGAGCTCCTTATTTACTGATAATGCTCTAAATTTGTTATTTTCCTTTCCTAAACAACATGAAACAAGCACCGGACTGACACAATATTATTTATTTTCAGTTTGAACTCGATGAAAAGGCTGAATATGCTTTAATTTCTGCATCTGGGACGGATGTAGATCTTAAAATAACCTCGACTGGAATATCTTATGGACCTCAACCTGAGCAAAAGCAAACCTTGTGGAAATCTAATGCAAAGGTACTTGGGGCTGTTATTATTATTTATTTATTGTTCACTTGCCCACAGCACTTCTAGTTTCCCAAAGCGTGCTGTGGGCCAACCTTAAAAAACATTTATTAAATTTTATCCATATATCTAGACTTATAGTATATTTTTATCATTACAAATAAATATAATACAACATTGTATTATAAAATTTGGAAAAAAATAGGTCAAGATCTTGCATCTGTGAGAACATGTCGTTAAGTAGACTGACAGCATGTGACTTGACAGCATTGCGACGACAGCAGATAACTTTGGACTCTGAGGCAAAAAAACGGAACTAAAATAACGCGCAAGCGCGTTTACGGCATCTATTCCTGATACAGTTTGCCCTTCATAAACTGTTAACTACTGTTACTAATATCACTTGCACATGCTGTCCTGATGAGACAACTAACAAACAATACTGGTATCGATACATAACAAAGTGTTAGAAAAAGACCAACATCATGTCTATACGAAATAACTACGTTGCATATATTTTAGACATCAATCAGAAGTCCTCTTGACTTTACTGGACAAGATATCTTTGATTCTATGTCTGACGATGTTGACCATGATGTTGAATTATGTCCACGCTACCAGCTTCTTTATTGTATTTGCTTGCAAGGACTATTGACACAAGTTTGGTGGCATACAAAATGTATGGTCTACTTATTTCTGCTCACTACCATATAAATCAATCGTATATTATTACTATTCTAGGCAATCGAGCTGGTGAACCCGAGGCCCGGTACTTACTACGCGTGGGTGAGGGGAGACAGCACTGTCTCTGTAGTGGTGTACGGGAGAACTGATTTCACATTCGACTATGGCTTCTCCATCCTTGAACCCAAATCTATTAACGATGCAACCAAACAACCTATAGCAGGTATGTTCACTTTGCTTTGACGTTAAATGTTCGTTCTAGGTAGGTTTTCTTCTTCGTATGAAAGTGGCCAATTCTGTTGTTGCGTTTCTTTGTTTTATGCAGATGTCAACAACATTTTTATATCACACTTATTTTAGGTCTCAGGTATTTGACACTAGATCACTTAAACTCCGAATAATTTGCAAAACTGTAATATAAATAAACATACTCGACAGACCTGACCAGACCGAAGGCAGATAACTTGTTGAGGGTGCGAGTGCCATATGTTACCCCCGTGTTGTCTGCCCCAGCGAAGGATTGAAATACGAAATCTTTCTGCATGGCACGCCGTACATGCACCCTGTTGCGTCGACCAATAAGACTAAACTAAGCATGGTATAATTTCAGGTGCCGAACAACATGTATCTATCAATGTAACTGATCCTGACCATTCAGTTGAAATAAAAAAACTACGAATTCTGGATATCAATAACAAAGACACTGTTATCACCGAGCTAACTCTGCGGGACAATGGAAATGGCTTTTACATCACGGATCCATTTGTTGCACCTACATCTACATTTAGAATTGCGGTACGTTTGTAATAATTTAAAAAAATTGTTTAATTATAACTATTAAATTGGTAAGTATCGTAATCGTAATGTGTAATTATCATTTCAGGTCACAGGTGAAATCAAAAGAAACGGAAATGAAATTGTTAGATATTCAAAAACTAATATCAACCCTAGGTTTGTTGGTGAGTAACAGATTTTCATCTAAAATTTCGAAAAGTTTGTAGTGTTCCTTAAATATACCTATATATAAGACATTCTCATTCAGGATGCCCAAATATACGTCGTGTGCCAAGAGGTCACAACGGCTTTAGAAAATACGAGCATGGAATGATGTGTTTGTTCATGTTATTTTCAGATTTAACTCCCAAATCTGCCCCCGTGGTAGATATCTCGGAAGGACAGAGCGTGGACGCTATGTATGGAGCGGACGTCACACTGACGTGCAATGTCCGCGCACATCCGAAGCCTGATATTTCGTGGTACAATGCCGCCGGGGCCCTGATACCTACTCAGGTATTTTTTTCTAAGATACCTGGTGTCTTTTAGGTTTTTTTAATGTCATTTGCATCTATTTATTTACGCAGAAAACAGTAGACGCTTTCTGCGTACAATCATTTATTTATAAGAATGTTGATTTATGATTTTATTCATTTCAGAGTTCAGAAAAATCAAAACCTGATTACATTAGTTACTTAAAAGTAAGTCAAGTAACTAAAGAAAACAAATATATATGTAGAGCCAGAAACAGCCTGAGCGTTGCGGAAAAATCAGTTCAAGTAAACGTTTTGTCAGCTTTCAAGATCATTCCTAAAGGTGAACTAATTTTTAATGTTTATTAAATAATGCTTTACTCGTCAAATTTATAAGAAACAAACATACATGTATTAATTATTATATTTCAGAAACTGTATCGGCTAGCTTATATAAAGATAAGACACTTCGTTGTGGTATAACCTCACATTTACCGATTCAAAGAAAATGGCTAATAAAAGCTGAAAAAAATAACATGCCATCTGGACATTATTCCATTTTAAGTGATGGGTCTGAGCTGACTCTCAAGTCCGTGAGTGTAGACATGCAAGGAACATACACTTGTGTGGCTACATTAAACTCAGACCCGACTGTGCGAGAATCTCGGACTATTGAAGTTGTGATACCTGGACTAGGTATGTATGCTAACTGAAAAGTATCAATTTTTCTTCTTAAAAAATACAAATGTAAATTAAATTTGATGCTTCTGTTTCTAGCTGCACCAAAAATTAAACCAACAAACAGAAACGTTCAAGTCAAAGAAGGGGAAAGGCTTTCGTTGGATTGTGGAATAAGTGCAGGCTATCCTAAACCGAAGGTACAATGGGTGAAGGTGCGTCCTGGTGGTAGTCAGATTCCAGCAGATTCTGAAGTACTCACTGTAGACAGGAGTACGTTCCAGGATGCAGGACAGTACAAATGTATAGTAACAAATCCAATGGGCACTACTTCAGCTACGTTTGGTAAGTTACTTTTAAATGACAATTAAAAACCCTTCGGCTAAATTGAGAACTTCCTCTCTTAAAGTCGGTGAATATTTCAACATTTTTATTCAATTATTAACAGATGTGACTATTACTATTCCGCCAAAAGTAGTCGTGCAAGAAACAGCAGTGACCGTGCCATACAATAGTGCCAAGACATTAGTTTGTGAAGGTAAAGCGTATCCTCCACCCACTGTCGAGTGGAGAGATGAACATGGAAACAGAGTCGCTCAACAACAGGTAAGATTTTATAAAATACTTAACGTACGTAGCTATACTTCTGTCATTGTCTTAGATTTCCATTTAAGAGATGTACATATGGTATATATTTTGTTTGGTCTATACTGTTATAATACATGTACATAAATTAATATATATTTAAAATAAAAAGAAATACAGATATAAATATGGTCAGATATTCTACATAAAACTAGTGGGTGCTCGTGGCTTCGCTCGCATTAAGAATTAAAACATGCATCCCCTATTCCACCCCTTTAAAAGTGACATTTCCAAAAATCCTATCTTAGCGGATGCTTACGTCATAACATCTAACTTCATTCCAAATTTCAGCCCAATCCGTTCAGTGGTTTGGGCTGTGCGTTGATAGATCACTATATCAGTCAGTCAGTCACCTTTGAGTTTTATGTTTTTAGTTAGATATACTCGTATAAACCCTTTGTTTTTCAGATAAAGCAACTTTCTGAATATCGGCTTATGAACACATTGAAATTAGAAAACTTAAGAAGGACCGCGATATATTTTTGTGTAATTAGTAACAAACATGGATCAGTGAGTGATAAAGTCAGTATCACTATACTTTCACCGTTCAATATATATAACCACATCAGCGGTAAGTTAACTTATTAACTTTACAGGGTTTCTGGGGTCTCACGTAAAGGGTTCTGTAAAGGGTGGGTGGGATCAAAACGGGTAATTATTATTTTCTGACTTATAGAAATCCGAAAAATTAAATTTGCTGCTTCAAATAAATATTTAGTTTCCTAGCCCGTAATGAAATGTACATAATATGTTTATTTCTTAAATATGATTTGATTGTTATAGTAACACAATGTAATCATTAATTTTACTTCTGCAGGTACCAATGACATTCAATATGGAGATTCAAAAACTTTGCAATGCGATATCAGGTCTAAAGAACCCATGAGTATCACGTGGTACATTCAGAGAACAGGCACCAAATCTGTAAAACATATTATAATGTCTTCCGATAAATATGACGTATCCAGAGATGGGAGCGCACTTACTATTAAATCCATGGACTTGAACATGGATGGGCAGTATACTTGTGAGGCGTCTCTGAAGGCAGATACAAATCAGAAAGTAACTTACAGTACAAATATTAATGTGGTTGGACTCGGTAGGTATAACTTTTTTGACGCAATGAAATTATTCTTTATTCAATTCATTCCGTCACAATTAATGTCAAATTACAAGCTCAATCTTGATCGTTGGCTTGATTATTGTATACCTATGTATACTTTTCTAGCTATCACCTAAAATGGAAAATATTACCTACTGCCTTTTTCTGTTATGTTAATATTAGTGGGTGAACTTGCATCCCCTATTTCACCCCTTTAAAAGTGGCATATTCAAAAATCCTTTCTTAGCAGATGCCAACATTATTACATCTACTTTTATTCCAAATTTCAGCCTAACCCGTCCAGTGGTTTGGGTTGTGCGTTGATAGATCACTATATCAGTCAGTCAGTTAGTCAGCCAGTCAGTCACCTTGAGTTTTATATATTTAGATTTTTGTAGAAACCTACGCACCCAGCCTTATTTTAGAAACATTATGCCATCTGCTACTTTTATTTCTTCAACAATATTATGTTATTATGTAATCAAACTACTATAACAATTATTTACAATAATAAAATATAAAAACAAGTGAAGGAAAACTAAAATAATAAAAAAAAAACTAAAGTTTCTAAACTAAACTAACTAAACTATGTACTGTAACTGATATCCATTTTGGCACATATGCAAAAACTTTGTTGATCACAATTTTGATTTTTAGAAAAACCAACTATAACTAGTATGACGAATAGTTATTTTGGTCTGGAGGGAGACTTGGTAATGAGAGTTCCTTGTGACGTCACTGGATGCCCCAAACCAACCATTGTGTGGAAAATGGGCGACAAAGTAGTAACGCCAGGTGAGGATTACTTGCTTACCTTTACCATCGTGATAAACCATGCTTCAATCTGAGAACACAAATATCCGAGGACACGGTGTAATCCGTGGAAGGACCTAGGTAGGCGGCGTGAACGATGATCTGCCCAAAAGAACACTCCCAATTTAATGCTGTGATGACCATTATTTAAACTTTTGGGTACCATTTGTTGGTCTTCTTAACCCGACATTGATTTTACATAAAGTAATCAATAAATCCATGTACGTATGTACCTTATTTAGTTGCAATAAAACTGAATAAATAAACCTTAGACTGTAAATTACATAAAAAAAATCTAATTACATAATTGGATTGATGATGTATCATTCCTAAATATTCCGTTTCTTGCAGATACAAAACACGCTATTGTTAATGGCACACTTTTCATCAACAACCCTGTTATATCTGACACCGAAGACTATACTTGCAAAGCAACTAATGAAATAGATTCGGATACTAAATCGTTCTCCGTTGCAATTTCAGGTCGGTATTATATAGAAAAATCATGTAGTATTGTATTATTCATCCTTTTAATCAATTAATTGACTGGTTTTTTTGTTTCTCGTTCTTATTTTTTTTCAGACTTCATTGAAGATAATAATTACATGGGTGAAATCCATGACGTTATTGTGGAACAAGGGAATCCGAAAGTCCTTAAATGTGATCTTCAAGGTCCGAAAATAGAATCTATAAGATGGTACAAGGTAAAATTACAAATACACTATTGCGCTCATGTATATTTGGATCATTTTCACTAGATCTATTGCGCAGATCCATAATGGATATTTGGGACATTTCACATACTAATGTAATGTGTATGTATGTAATGTTTTTTTTTGTGGTAGATAAAGCAATTTCTATAAAATTCTAAGATTCTGGAATCTTTGATAAAGATTGGGAAAAGATTCCTGAATAGTTGCCGGCTATTTACTTAATACTGGACCTAGTTAAAAGTAGCCTACTTAAATGTCAAATTTAGGGTCTAGTCTGTCTCCTTCACAAATCAAAATCGGACCAGTCGTTTAAGCTTGAAGAAATATCTAACACATACATATACCGACCACACTCAATCATGTTTATATAACACTAGTGGATGCTCGCGGCTTCGCTCGCATTAAGAAGTAAACTCGCATCCCCTATTTCACCCCTTTAAAAGTGGCATTTCCAAAAATCCTTTCTTAGCGGATGCCTACATCATAACATCATCAGTCAGTCAATCAGTCAGTCACCTTTGAGCTTTATATATTTAGATTAAAATGTTGTTATAAATTAGTAACTAACTACTAAATGCTTTATTTTATTGCTAAAGGATGGTGTCCTGACGACGCAAACAGGAGGTATCTACACAATCGATAAGGTATCTGCATCAGGGGAAGGGAACTACACTTGCCGCGCGAATACCGCGGAAGGTTCTAAATCTGCCACATACGTGGTGTACATTGGATACCCCCCTATATTCGACGATGATACTTCTCCAGTCACCATCACTTGGGAAGACAGCCAGCAAATACTGGACTGCACAGCTGACGCACAACCTCCGGCTAAAGTATGTATTCACAAACTATATGTTATGCGTTAGGTAATCAATAAAAAACATTTCAAAATATGCTTTAATATCAACTGATATTGAATGTATATATTTTTTACAGTACGAATGGTTCCACAATGGGAAGTTGATGACGGCTGGATATAATCTAGTTCAAAATCGTATTCCTGACTGGGGAGACTATACTTGCAATGTTCACAACGAGCTCGGAAGCATACAGAAAAGTTTTAAAGTCAATACAGACGGTAAAGTATCATTAAGAATCTCCTTTTAATTCAAGTTTATTGTCTCGTGCTTGACATACACTTTATTTATCTAATTGTATGCATCTATAGTAACGAGCCGATATTAATGCATATTATTTTTCAGGTTGTTTTGTCACAAATACTATCGGTTACACTAACCAACCGTTAGCTACCGATGAAAATTTACCAGCATGGAAATACTTAATGAGCAACAGCGGCATAAAGTTAAAAGAGAACGAAGAAATCAAGTTTTCTTGTCCAAGAAATACCAAGACTACAAACAGCTTCAAAATAGCACCAAATAAACAGGAAATTATTGCAAAATGTATAACTCAAGACAAGTTCTCAGTCGCTGGCAAGACGTACCAATATTCGGAGCTGCAATGTGAGCACAGAGTGGAGGCATCTGTTGAACCCACGGGCGAGCAGTGCGCCGGAGACAGGTCAGAGATGGTACGAGTAGGGTTCCCAGTCAACGGGTACTTGGAGGTATACGATGTATGTTACAACAAACAAAACAACGTGCCGATCTATGTGAATACATCGGCGCCAGCACTGACGATGGGCAGTGGAGCCGATACAGCGCGGTTAGAATGGAGCTCGACACCAGAGTTGGGCGAGCATACAAGTGGAGACTGGAAGCCGGCGGGAGCTTGCCAATGTTGCTATACGAAGGAGGCTCTCTTAGATACAAATGAACTACCATTTGGGCCCGCACAAGCCGCCACTTTCAAAAATAATTTGAACTCAGTTGCTGTGTGGGATCCAACGTGCGACGGAGGTGACAACTCCAGGGTAAGTAGAGATGGTAGCTTGTAGTGTTGCTTCACATGCTTATACAAGCATCAACTCAGAGTTCATTAAAACTTTTTGTCACAGATGTCTTGGCAGAGCGTCAACAAGGAACTGAGAGATATATATCGTTTGTACCAGATGGTCTCTACTTGGACAGGCGCTAGTGAATATACGTATATAGATGGGGGGCTAGTGCCACGCTATCTGTGGAAGGTAAGTTACCATTTTTCACTAACAACACCCAAACATAACTATTTCGTAAAATAACTCAATATTGCAGAAAATCTCTTTCCACCAGAATGTGGAGTGAGTTGCCTTTTCTTTATTGGAATCACTATTAACTTTCTCCTCATGGTAGTATAAAATGAAACTAGAGGCATTCCAGCAAGGTGTGTATGTATGTGGTGGTGCGTGCAGGTGGCGGCGCTGGACGGGCACGCGGCCGTGCTGGTGTACGTGAACGTGCGCGCGCCGCACGCGAGCGACGTGCGCTGCAGCGCGCCCTGCGACGCGCTCGTGCCGCCCGACCGTGGCCTCTACTGCTGCGACCCCGCGGACTTCCGAGACAAGTTTCACGTACCTATCGATGCTTTTAAATTCAATTAGATGTGTTTTATCATAAAACAACTGATCGATGAGATATAATTTTTGGATGGAATCTAAACCCTTTATAATAAATCAATGACCCTTATTTCTAAAGTCGAAAATAGAGTAAAAATAAATGATTTATGTAGCAAAAATAAACCTAGAGTTTTATTCACAACAATCTACTATGTTTAGGCAAAAACTAATATGCTTGAAAAGTAGAGATAATCAACAAAAGCACTGTAACGACTACAGAGAAAATAGGAGCAATTTAATAGAATGTAAAAGCTACTAATATTAATTAACCGCAATGTTACGGTTATCTTAGTTATTATACTATTCTTACCATAGTGTGAGCGTAAAGTTAGTTTTTAAATCATATAATTACGAGTACATATTTAACTTAAGTTGTAATAGATACGCCATACCTCATTTAGATAGTTATCCTGTTCGATGTGAAGAAATAATACTAACTATTGATGTTTAACTATTTCTATAGCAGGTATTCCCACGTATCTTCGTCCAGAAGATTTCCTATTGCGACACATTTTCCCATCTTTCCTGCTGGTTTACTTTGATTCCGATCTAGTCACACAGCGGTCCGATGGGATTAATGTAATGTTATTTATTATTACAATCATACCAAGTATATTAATAATTGTTAGCTTTAGCTCTATCGTTAGAAACTCAATCAGATTTAATTTAAATATTGGTTTAATTTAATAATATAATAAGTACTTATTCAAAAATATCAACTGTTATGTACAAAAAGCTCAGAAATTAACTAATTAAATGTTATCGTTATTATTATAATAACTATTGCCCCCTAACAAAATGTGTCAAAAACTGATATTGATTACTGAATATTTATTTCGCCAACTTACAAAAGTCGTGCAAACTCGTTAAAAAACACCCAGCATGTCACTGCACTGTGCCTATCACCAGCCCATGCTAGCAGCCACTGTGTGCCGACACCAGCAGGAAACTGGTCTCAATACGAAGGCTTGACATCTGATTAATAGACCTCCTGCCCGCTTCGCTGGCGAGATTAAAAGAAATGTGATAGAAAATGTTTGTATTGGGCTTTTCTAGGAAGATTGATGTTACCACTGCATTTGTACGTATAATGGGCTTGTAGGTCTTTTATATACATATGCGGTCTTATTTATACACGCATATTAGCAACTAACTAATTGTATAAAAAGTGTTTTCTCTCTCTTTCTCGTTTTTAAAACTATTAAAGTGAGTGGGGACACAACACATATTTTTATTTATTTAACGGTTTCGTATAAGGCCGTTAGCTCCTAACAATGTTATCACGTGATTTTAGAAACCGAGACCATCTCGATTTTACGCAAACCAAAATAAATACAGGCTTTATTTTGCTAAGATATAAAACTGTCTTCGGTCATTATTGTTTTTGATATCGTGTCTCACACCACTCATTTAACGAGGTAAGCTTTTTGTTCCCATTGTCACCAGATACCTGTCTATGTAGCGGATAAACTGAACAGCTGATAACATTGTTTTACCTTTGTTTAGCATTAACGGGGATGCTTAGCATTAACTGTGAATGGTCAGAGATCACGCGATATTTAGACTGGCTATTTGAAGAAGCACCTAAACTAGCAAATTTATCCTTTGATAAGAAAATCCATAGAATCTTTTGATTCTTTGTCAGCAAACAAAATTAGCTTATATCAATATTTAAAGTACTATTTAATGAAGTTATACACTTTCAGAGCAACGGTCAACATACCGGAATGTGACAACAAAACCAGACAAGTCTCGCTATTCGATATTCTCCCTACTTTAACATTTCCCAAATTTACTCATACCTGTATCCGAGAATTTGCCGCTGGCATGAGAGTCGCTGTAAAATCAACAGTACCTTTTCAACGGCAAAGTCCACAAAACAATACCTGTTCGTAGTCGAAAGTAAAATAACTGCTTTCCTTTGGAGGAAGCAAGTCCTCTGAGGACGCCAGCGGCGGTCTTTCACAGTATACCGGTCTATGCTTCGTTCGACCAAAATAAGTATAATTCTTACGTTTCTTTTTATTTAACCTCTATGTGCTTACTTTAAATTGCACTAGGTAGATTTAAATATTGAATTTGCAGAATGTTAATCATCGGCTTTTCAATAATTTGTTAATCATAGCTAATTTCTAAATAAATCTATCATCTAATTGCGTCGTAAACAACAGCGTGAGATTTGAGTAAAAAAGCGTACAAATTTATTCAATAACTTAGTAACTTACTATGTCTAATTAATTAATTACTAACTCTTAATTATTTTCTTTAAATTAACTCTCTTCCGTATTGGCTTCGTTTGACAGAAAATAACTCGAATCGCTTAATTTTCACAAACAAACATTCCATTTCAATTAACGAATACAAAATCAAAGTGTCCAAAATAATCGGCAGATGAAAGGAATATTCTCACCCCTCATTCGACTCGATTGATTTTCACTCGAACTTTTTTCGATTTATTCCGTTTCTGTTTATTTATTTTATTTTGATCTTCAAAAATTATGAGGGTCTTTGATTTGATACATTTGACTTTCCTCTGAATAAATAGGAAATTTAAGTGTAAATGGTTTTCTAATTGGCTCTGCATTTCTTCTCTTGAATAAAACGCTAATAGCAAACAAGTAATTTATGACGCTAAATTAATACACAGACATACAAAACTTGGTATATATAGGTATGGTATCTAGAAATAAAATTTTCAAAAAACTACATCCTCCATTATCTACTAGTTCAGCTGGCTGAGGTATTCGCATGTGATGGGTGATCAAAACATAGCATAATTGCCGCGTCCACGATGTAGGTCCCAATTTGTCGTCAGTACAGTACAGTCGTTGAGCTATATTAAAGGTTTGAAAACTGTTGGCCCTAGAGTTGGCAACTATTATACGATAAGAATATCAAACAAGTCTTACAAAAAAATTGCAACCAGCCAAAAAGTTTTTGATTTTCATACATTCGTCGCTTCAATAAAATTCAGTGTAGACAAACACCAAATCCGCTTCTGAGTCAATTTCTGCCGTCTAGCGTGTATAACAGCACCAGCAACCCTCATTGAGCAAATTCATTTGATCACGTAAAAAATTGCCGCATATTTCGTGAGCATCAACGTGAATCTCTCTCGGAAATAAATCAAATTTACGGCATCGTTTTCAATAACACTCCACTGTCACCCGCCGCCAGCCCTGGTGGCACCCGCTCAAGGGAACTGTGGGTGTCAGTTGTAGACATATTAGCCAAAGACTACTAAACATTGCGCAGAATAGTTACACCTGGGTGGCAGTGGTTGAAATCTAAAGTGGCAACGAGTTGGTGGTGCCTCTTGCAATACTACCTGTGAAAATCCGTGACAAAAATAATATATAATATAAAACTTATCTATCCATGGCATTGGTTAAGTCTTAGTCTTCAGGTCGAGAGACCGGTTTCTTCTAGGTAAGCGCGCAAGATCGCAGATTACAACGGTTCACGCTTGATTACAACTTGCCTGATGTTAGGCAAGTTGTAATCAAGCGAATGCCTATCCCATGTAAAAAAAGCCAAGTCAAAGCCAAACTATTGACACCAGAGTTGGCCAAAATCTCTTACGAACTTACTTATCTTATCGATCTAAATGCCAAATTCCGATAGATTTAGCCGTTCCAACTTGACAAATACAAAAAAATATAGCACGCAACCGCTTCTGCTATACCATGTGATTGATTTAATTAAAACCGACACCAACATAACCACATTCAATAAATTTGATTAAGTTTTTGTCTACAATTAAGCATCTATGGGATATGATGTCGGTGCCTCCCTCGCAAAATGTATGAGTAGGCGTGGAAGGATTAAAATTATTATCGTTTCGCACCTTTACACCCATTGTGGAGCTAGCAACCGTACACTGGCAAGTAAGGCTGTCATTGCTATAGTTGACATCTGTAAGTTATGTGTATACGGTCTACACTTACATACGTCTTCAATAAAGCTTACATTAGCTTACGAAATGAAATAGACATCGTTAACCCATACAATACATAAATGTGACAAAGCTTAATCAATTTTGGTAATTTTATACTCATATCAGTCACCTCAACTTTTAATTGTGAGGTCACTACCAGAATAGGTACAGATATTCTGAGTAAATAGCAGTTTTTAGGTAAATGTGCTGCATTTTAGACAACAGTATAGTATTTCTGTATTCTGTGACTACAGCCCATCGTAGTCTTATGATAATCCTATCTTATGTTATAATCTCCTTAGTAATCGTCAGAAAAACTTTTTAACAAAGTTACTTTTAATTATTTGGGTAATATATATATATTACTTTGGCCATATCTCATTGTATAATTACGCGTATTTAACCATTAGTTGGGAGCATGAAATCAGTTGCTGCACTCCAAATTGAAAATAAATTTTGTTCCAGTTTAGAAAACCAGGTTTCAAGACAATATTTTCTTCAATAAAATTGGTCCAGTTCCCTCCCCTATTCCCCGGAAGGCTATTTATAAGGAGGGGAGAGTAATACAAAGTTTTATAAGTTTCGCCGTTTATTAAAATTGGTGAAAAGGTGTTATTTATACTCGTCTTTCTAAGAATCGAAGTTAGGGAAGTGGCTTGTCTTCACAATTACATAAAAATTATAGAGATTATAATTATATGAATTAAAATCGTATTTAGTATAAATATATTGAGTTGCGAGTCAAGACCTTGTGCTAGATTAGAATACGAGCTATAAATACCAACTCTAATTATTATATTGCTTTAAATCTAAGCTCTTTGTTCGATGGTTCACATGTAGCATTAAACGAATTAACAACTTTCAATATTTACGAGCACTATTTAAAAGGGTCATAAAACTATGCTGAGATTTAATATAAAAAGAAATTCGTGCTCAAAGAAATTTTCTTTTTATGGTTATTACACGTCTCGTGAAATTGAGACCTAAAACTATTAAAGATAACGTGAAAAAATATCTCTATAAACTGTATTTTTATTAAACTAAAAAGCATGTTTCCGTTTTGACGGATCGATACATCCTTTAAATTGGGAATGTGTTTTTAAACACATCCAAAATGCAACAATATCAATATCTTTTTGGAAATTAGTTTAGTGGCAATATTATTTCCTACCTATTTATATTTTAGATAGATGCTTATCCAAAAAACATAATAATTTATTTACGGTAGATCCCTTATTTTTACCCTAAGGGTATGAGCCCTTTTTCCATTTTTCCCTATCCAAATCGTAACGATATCTTTCGGGTAGAATTCGATCAAGGAATCATTTGGGTGTAAGGCAATGCAGACACACAAATCATATTACTAACGGACAAATCTATACAGAGTGTCTTTAAGAAAACTTGTGTAAAATTTTTTTTTATTTTTTTAATTAGCTTTATGGTGAAATTATACCTATAATGTTACTGATAAGTAAGGCAAGAGTTGTAGTCAAGACAGCCTATCTTGTTTAAATAACAAACGTTTTTATTCTCTACATTGGAGTACATAATTATGTTACTAACATAAATTACTTAAACGTATGTAAGTGATGCCTAAAATCAGGCAGGCTGTAGTCAAACGTAAACCTACCCCACGTAAAAAAGGTTAGTTTCTATAATAGTGGCCAACTCTGGCGTCGAGAGTTTTTAAACCGCCCTAGGGGCCTAACTTGGCTTAAATACTACCATTATATAAATTACTTAGACCCTCAAATAAAATTTCAAACGAAATACTTCTTTGTATTACTGCTGCTGCATCTACTTAAAGCATCCATTAAACATTCATAAGTATTTCTGCGCGGGAACCTTACGACCCTCAGCGATGAGGAATACGAGGTTAGGAGAATGAATTATAGAACATGGAATGTTATTTCGTATTTATGTTATCGTTTCACAGCATTCTTTCACAGGTAAATCTACTGTCTTCCACGGGGAGAAGTCTTTGAGTCGTATCTTCTTTCCATGAGCAAACGCTCTCGGTTTTTATTTCGATGGTAATGTACTGGAGAGATGCGAGGTCGCGGGCTTTAGGCCTCACGATACGATGTATTCGAGTTAGAATATTAGCAAGGATGTTGCTTAGGTGTAATCCTATCTTTATTAAGTACCATCACTTAGAAGGATTTGTAAAAGTGTTTCAAGATGAATTTACAATACAAAAAATAAGAAACCCAAACATACTTACCAAATCTTATTTTTACTACTTACAACATTTCAAAGAAATTCATTTATAGCTAACTTCTATCCCAGTACAGGTATAGACCACCTTGACTACCTATATAATAAGGAAATACAAAGATGTGGAAAATTACGATGAATCTATTTAGTTTGACATTGGGTAAGGCAAGCTGCACCTTAACCTACTAACCTTAACATCACTATTGCCTGGAAGAGATCGCTGTTTGCGATAAAGCCACCCAATGTACCTAGGTTTTGTTATGCCCCTTTAAAATGTTTCATGTATATATTTTCTGGTGTACAATAAAGTAATATTGTATTGTATTGCTTTCCATCAAAATGAAAGTAATAATGTACTTATTTTTTATTAAAATCGTGATGTTTAAACAGCTTTCGAGTAAAGGCGGAATGAAGCACAGATCGAACGAGGGAATTTATATTAATGCGGTCCGACCGGAATAAAGCTTGGAGATGATGCTACTATCAGAGCTTGTCGGTTTGAATATCTAATACAAGTGGAGTATTAAACTGTAACCAAAGGAAAAAAAAGTGATTGCTCCATTTTAACTGTTTGTACTGTTAAAACTCTATATTTACTTTCCTTTATTGATTGATTGAGTTCTTGTTTTTCATAATAAACTGTCAAGCATTTAATTATATAGGTATATATTTTAAAAAATAGTACCTACCTAATTTCTCTTCCTCAAATTTCAGGAAATTTTCATTCTGTATCTTACCATACATTTCACTGGGTGTTATAAATTAAAATTGAAATACAAAAATATATATTATAGATCTATATTTAGGATCTTATATGTTTTAATTTGTAACTAACTAACAATAAAATAAAATTATAATCTAAATACAATGTACAAAATGTATATATACACACAGAATATGTTTCATGCAATCGCTATGTATTACTTAACAACTAGTTGGTAGGTTACATAAAAATTTACAATTATTAATAATATATCTAAATTTATTAAGAGGAGCGTCAAGCTTATCGATTTAGTATTAGAAAAGTTTAATCCTCAATTTCTAAATCACAAACTATTTTATGATCAAATTTCAATATTAATTAACATTATATTGTAAAAAACACTGCTTTTAAATTATTTACTTTTTACATACCTACTCACAATACATAATAAATTATGAGTGGTTTAAAATTTGAAATTGGAATTTTGAATTTGAAATTCGTGGAAGGACCTGGGCGCCACCACGATGTATCTGCCCAAAAAAAATCCCCTAACGAATTAATTCTGTGGCGGAGTCACGACCCTCAGTCATGAGGAAATACGACTCAAGAGAGAGAATATTTGAAATCTTAATTGTATCTTGGTGAGCAATAAAATAATTGTACACATGGATAATATATTATTTTCCCATTCTATCAATACAATTTAAATTTTTGATTATATTTAAATACGGATTTAATTAAAACACTTTGCAAGACGCCCCTTTTAAATAGACAATGGTGAAATGTATAATTTCTGAAGTAACCGACAAATTCGACAATTAATATTAAAACTTCATTAAACGTTGTTATTCATAAATATGTAGGTATAATCTAAGAGCTATAATATTTTTAGTTATGATAACAAAGTGAATCAGTTTCAAATTGACGATTATCGATTATCTTAGTTCTTAAATTTACATACATTTCTGTCCCGTTAGATAAACAAAATATACAATTACTTACGTACATTGAAATTGTACGGAACAGTTTTCTTGCCTAATATCGCTATTCATAAATCTTATGTACGTTTTTGGATGACGAAGTAAAGTGTAAAGTGACAAGTCGGGTTTTGAATTTCTAAACACACGGTGTCACTGCACTGTACAAAGCAAATCTTGCTTACAAATACATCAATGCTTTCTGATTCCTTGTTAACTCACCCATACAACTTTAAACAGGAACATATTTGTGTCAACAGATGGCGTTGTTCTGACATGTCAGTATTCCATATTTAAAATTACGTTTGAGTAAACAAGAGGTCGGTAAATAAAGCGTGAGTAGAGATTCCGAGTAAAGAAAGATGTTATAAATTGTTATTCTCTCGCGAACGGCGACAGCTGCGTAATTGTTTGCCGGGACCCTCGAATAGGCTGGGAGATACTGGACTTAATCTTCACTTAAACAAATTTCAGAATATATTTCATTCATCAGTTGAAAGACGCACGAACGCAAAAAACTAGATTGATTTTGAACATTTGAAGTCGTTAAATTACAATTAACACGTAGTTTATACACAACTAGTGCAATAATTGTAGGTAATAATGCTGTTTGACGAAGACCCCACTTGTTGTGTCGATATCTTTTGTATAAGTGAAATGTTTAACCAGTCTCCCCCAACCTAAACGCAATTCCTCGAGGAGGGTGTGAATGCAATCGAACCGTTACAATATTGGCATCTACACCTCAAAAGATACGAATATGAAAAAGAATATTCATATTTACACACACAGAAGAACATTTTGGCACTGAGAGGCGTATCACGCACACATGCGCCTTCTACAACGTCTGAGCAAATATAGGTATGCATGTATATCTACATAAACATCGACAACTGCCTCTTAACATATTGGTGAGTACTTACACTACATATATACATCTCACAATCAGTCGTAAACGTTTATATTTTGGCAGACATTTTTTTAAGAATCTATGTACTAGGTCTTTTATTAGTTTAGAAATACAAAAATAACGCAAAATAACCTCTCGGGGTTGGCACCGTGACGTCCAAAATAGGCCGGACAGAAGCAGCTAAAACATGCTCATGTAAAAAGTTCCGAAATCTATTCGTGATACAATTATACGAGTCACAACCTGTTACTGATGTTTGAACCACTAATGAGGGGTCTAATGAGTATTCTAGTCGAGAAGATATTGTCAAGGGGCGAGTCTCGAGCGCGGCGGAGAGCTCTGGAGGGTGTTTCACTAGCTTGGAAACTTTACACTCGGAAACGAAACACCAATCAAGGACGTCTATATATTGGAGCCAAATGCGGCACTTTGCAAGGCAAAGGTTTCTCTACCCTTCGTCTACTCTTGTCTATTCTTAGGAACCGTATTCCAGTTTGACATGAGTGCATATGTCGACTTTGTTATATTTTAACCAATGACAGTGATCTACCAATCATATACCATCTATAGTCTTCTCTGATTTCGTTTCGAAGTGTAAAGTTTCCGAATTTGCGAAAGACCCTACTGGAAGGTTCTAGAGGGTTCTAGAAGAGTTCTAGAAGGTTCTAGAAGGGTTAGAAGTTGCTGTCGTACTCGGAGCGGCGGCGGGAGTAGTGCGAGCGGGGAGCGGGGTACTCGCCTGTGTAACCATACTGCGAGCCACCTCCTGTGTGACCGTAGAGCTGGCTACCACCGTACCTGGGAGGAAATATATCTTTATATGTAAGGAAATAATATAGAAAATAATTAAGTAAGTAAATATAATATATACACAACCTCTGATACACAAGAAACAGCTAATTGAACATAATTATTTATTACCGACTAGCAGCGCCCCACGTTAATGCATTAATCCCGAGTCTAATCTACCGTATAGAAAATTTTATACATATCGGTTAAGCCGTTTGATCGGGAAGAAGGTGCAAAGACTTATAGTAAGACGTCTAGTTTTACGTGAGGAACAACAGAAACCTATATTATTCAACTAAATCCCAGCCAAGGAATCATCCAGATAATGATGTAGGTATTTTTCATTAATTTTGGATGATTATCAAAGATGGTATCCAAAGTCTAACTATGTAAGACTAAGGTGAGCAATATTAAAAATACCAAATTGAACTATAACTGAACCGAATATTTTGATACAAGGGAAAGAAGTCTAAAATTCAAAACTTCTCATTAATTCAGCTATTTCAATATTCTAAGACTTCGTTCAGCATAATATACAAAACAAAATCGATACGCCATGCACGTTCCGCAAATTGTATATTCAATATTGTGTGTAAAAGTACCCTTGGCCACAAATTCTTTTCACTCCCATGTTGGAAAAACCTATTTGATTCGACTAAAAGCTTTTCTACGGTCAGCCTCGGCCGATATACATACTAACATGGCAAGTATGTACACAGGGTGCTTTTTCCAGTTTATTTTAAAGATTATTAAATGGATGTTTTCTTTTTATTGTATATTCTTGGTAAATTCTGGTTTTAAGGGTTAAACTAAACGCCATAGGTGTTTGTGAAATGATTTAACAGAACTATTAATTATGAATATAGCTGAGAGGTATAACGTGCCAATTAAACGATAGCGCTATGTTACATATGTCTATATCACCTTATCTATGCCTGTGTAGACCATACCTGATAAGTCCAAGTAATAATGCGATAGGTACGCTCAATTATCCCTAGTCCAAACCACAAACACATTAACTCGCTATATATTTTTTTGAATTATGTTAAGTTTCATATCTTAAAAGTCACCCTGTACATGCAGACCGTTATCTCGCCCCCAAACGATGCGGTAAACATAAAATTATACTATGAACATTTCTGGAACTGCTCCAACAAAATTTCGATATTATTTTTGAGTTAATCTTCATTAACCTGCTTTTGTAATTTATTTGCGCTGGATTCGAGAGGTCTGGTTCGGACGGCTACGTAAACAACTCCCCTTTGTTCCGGAAACTTCTTTAAATTTTTATTGAGTGGCTGGATATAAGGGGCGGATTTAGAAATCGAGAGTTTTAAAACAGATCTAAACAGATCTAGGAGCCGATGGGTCTATCTGCAGTGATTTAGCTAACTTAAAATAAATTCGAAGCCTATATAATACCCGTTAAAACTTCAAAGATTTTTAGATTGTTAATCCAAAGACCCTAGTTTTCATGCAAAGGTTCTGTGGGTGTTAGTGCTTCAACTTTTCCAAATAGGAGATTCATTATTAGTGTTATTGGGTCTAGAAAAATAGGTATTATACAAGCTCCGTCTTAGGCCATAGCCACTGCTTACCATCAGGCAAACAATGCTCAAGTGCAAACCCGTTGTATTTAGAAAAAAGCTTGTCGGGATGAAGGAATTCCGTGGCAAATCGAGTAGTTAATGGATTATAATAAGGAAATAAAAAAAACAAATCTTACCCATAAGCAGCTCCATACTGGGATCCTCTCCCGGAGTCAGGCGTGTAGTGCTGCATGTACTTCTGCAGCTGCGGTGTCCACTCCGAGCGCCAAGAGTCACCTGGGTTGGGGTACGCCAGCTGCTCGATGAACGCCGTCGACATGCGCTGGAAACGATAATAGGATGTTTCTATTAGATATACAAAATTAATTTATTTGCTTCTTCTTATCTTAGGTTAGGTTACAGAATCGTGCGAGTCCTCTAACCTCGTGGTAACTGTTAGGTTGTGTTACGGAAACGAGTAGAAGAAGTAGAAACAATAATAAGAAACTGGGCTCTCACTGCAATGTATCTGCCTAAAAAAAATATTATTTATTCTGCCAGAGAATCGCTACTCAGAATTTATGACGCAATACGATTAAATGAGTATAGGAGCTATTTGATGCAACTTTTTTTTCCCTCTTTCCTTTTGTCCTTTTTTATATCACAATGCAACGTCAACAGTAGTAGAACGCTAGGTTACTAGATAAGGACACAACAATCAATAATGATCATTGTTGGTTAGACATTGAAGAAATTTAAACATCAAATGACGGCCAAAAATCTCATTCATATTTGCTCACTTGGATTTCGTTTTAATTTTTGTGTCTATCTGTCATATTTCTTACTAAAACGTACCTTTCCAGAAGGTAGATACGGCAGGTCCCGTTCCTTCATATTGTGGATGTCGTCGAAGCCTCCCATGTGGCTCTTGTCGAGGTCTCGCAGCATCTCCTCACTGAGAGGGATGGGCTGCTTGGCTTTGGCACTCTTCTGTCGGTTCACCAGCTAGAAAATAATAAATAATTTGAGCACTGCTAAGTATTTCCTTTTAAATAAAATTACTTTGATGTAAAAAATGAAATGTAAAATCAAGAGTTGAATTTAAATAGAAAATTTAACTAAAAGTAGGTAATGAATGGTATATATCAAACATGTCTAGCCAAATTTAACAAAACACAACTGAAGACACATCAATTGAATGTTAATAGGTGTTATTATCGAAGAACCCACAAACGCCCCGCTTGGTTCTAAGGACACTACTCTGCATCTAGATCAAACAAACAAAAACCAGTTAATAGTGAAGAAGGTACTCACCACGGTGACTCCGAATATAACCACAAACAGCAGAGAAGCGAGCGCTATGACGATGACAGCGATGCCCCACTGCGGCAGGAAGGACTCCTCGTCCGGAACCACCAGTGTCGGCTCCTCACGCTTCGGTAACACTGGAAACAGAACACAGAATATAAAGCGTCAAATCTAGGTAACCCATAAAGTAGGCATTAGATTGTAATGTGCAGTATAAAATTCTCTTTGACATAAAATCGCCGTCCAGTAAGCGATTTCCGTCTATCATACTATGTTTAATCCATTATCACTGCTTTTCCTATAGCTAAAAGCAGCTGCTACAGCTAAACGTAGCTATAAGCTACGTTTCGTTGGTATAAGGTATATGTTTGATATTTACCAGTCAGATTTATTAATCAAGATAATATAGCAGTAGAAAAAAGGTACCCGGTGGCGCCAGTTCACTAACATCAACTTATCTTTAATGATTCATTTTCTCATGCAATAAAATTAGAGATGATGACAATGGCAATACCAAATGATGATACCTAACTGTTTCTCAATCATAGAAGATGTGATATGATTCACCAGAATCTACTTTCACCTAATTGGACAAAAAAAGTACATAGCCAATAATTTAGGAAAAAGTGATTAACCATAAGATAACATGATTCAATAATGCTGTTCAAAATGACTGATATTGTAAAAAAATTACCGATAAATTCCGTATACGCAGGATCCATAACAAACTTCCCCATTTCAAGTTTTCCTGCAGACTTGTCTATCGTTTTAGTCATCTTCTCGTTGCTCTTCCTCATCCTGTCTTCCATCGGCTGATCTCCCAACATCATATCTGGATCAAATTCTTCTTCTTTTACCTCTTCTTCTACAGTTTCAGTGACAGATCCTGGCTTCGCTTCATGTAGAGATTTGTGGAACATCTTCTTTAGATCAAGAGTATCTATTTTGTCTTCAACCTCATTGAGTTCGATGAAATAATCAACGAGTACGGACCCCTTGGTGAAACCGTCGATTCTGATTCCTTTGTACCATTTTTTGAGTGAATCTGATTTTGAATAGACCGAGTTCAACTGTAAATAAAAAAGGAATTTAAAAATAAACTCAACTTTGATGATACTGAATGGTGTCAATTATCTCATTATTAATATTCAGAACTGTTTTAACATAAATATAATTAAATCATTAATAAAATAAATAAATAAAAGGATAAAATAAGTTACAAAACATACCTCTTCTTTGACCTCTTCAGCCAACTGTTGCCATTCGTCAGTGTTATGATCCAATAATTCAGGAATCCATTTCACTCCTGTAGGATAAAAAATGAAAACTGTTATAAATGTTTTTTTTTTTTAATTTAAGACGTTGTTGAGTAACTATTCAATATTTATTTAATAAAATACAGACTTATTAAGCTATGTATGTGTGTATATAAACTACTGAATCAAAACTTGCATCATTTGGAATATTCTTACTCAAGATCCAAGTTTTATTATTCACTCTTTACCATATCCCACTACGTGTGGTCGGCACAGCGTGTTCCTTCCATTTCATTCTGTCACTCGTCATCTCCGCACACAATACATCTATGTTTTTCTAGGGCGTCCTCTACCTACTCTGCGCGTCCATCACCATCAGACCCATTAGATCCGAGTGTTTCTCACATAAAAGGATCAAAATAGCTTACCAGAAACAATTTTAATGGTGGCAGCAATATCACACTCCTGCCTGCAGACTCCAGGTGTGGTCGGTGGTGGTGGCGCCACTGTAGTGGTGCTAGTTGTAGTAGTTCTTCTTGTCGTGAACTCTGTACTTATCTCGGGCATCGGACTGGTTGCTGTCGCGTTTCGTTGAGCCTCCAAGAGTTTTTCTATCGAGAAGGGAGTTGTTGACGGAGACGGCCATCCGGTGAATTCTGTTGACGCTCTGCAAAGATAAAATAGAAAATTATTTATTGCAACACACGATAATAATGAGAAAGAACAAAAAAAACTTATACTAGTGACACAAGTTGCGGCCTTATTGCTAAAAGCAATCTCTTCCAGGCAACCATTGAGAGGAAAGGAACAAATAAGAGATTACAAAGGACGTGGTATACAATAAAAAGTGATGAAACTTGTGTTAGCTTTGTGTCTGATAAGTATTAGGCATATGTACTTTCAACTTATAATGTACATACGACATAATGTACATACATAGGGACATAAAAAAAATGTACTAGCAAATAAATGCACTGGCACGTACATAATGTACGTGATGGTAATATGGTATTAATAGTTCTAAATTATAATCTCTATACAAGTTTCGTTATCGTTTCGTATTATTGTATTATTTCATTACTAGCTATGTAATATAATGTATGTATTTTCGTACCTTGTAGGCCATCCTTTTTGAATCTTTGGTGTGACAGGCATCGGGCCAAGTGGTTTAGGAGTAGTTGTCTTCCTATTTATTTTTCCACCAGGTCTTGATGGAAATACTAATTTGATGCCGCCAGGAGCCTTGGTGGTGGAACTTGGTTGAGGAGCTTCTTCTTCAGTTTCATTTAGATTGAATCCAGGAGGTAACAAATTGGATAGATCTGCCGTCTTAATAGTTTTAACTATGTTTTCTTTTTCCTCGCTGCTATCAGTAGCATTCAACTTGAAACCAGGTGGCAATAGAGCACTTAAATCTACTGTTATAGCATTTTTAGGAACTTCCACTTTAGGTTTAGGTTTCACAGTCGTTAAAGAAAAGTTTTTGGGTAAAAGTGCAGAGATATCTAGTTTTTCTACCTTGTCAAATATTTTATTTTTTGCCTCATTGGAATCAGATGCTGGAGGCTTATAGCCAGGAGGTAAGAATTTGCTTAAGTCATCTTGTTCTAATTTTGTCACAATGTTTTCTTGTGGTTTGTGCTCTTTAGGTCTGTGTTCTATTGGTTTCAACGATTTGTCATCCAAAATGATAACTTTGTTTTTGGAACTAATGCCAGAAGAACGTCCTTGAGTTTCATTTATAACAGGAACTTCACTTGAAGAAGGTGCTTGTGTTGTGGTTGTAGTAGTAGTTGTTGTCGTTGTAGTGCTTGTGCGTTTGTCTTTATATGAAAGTCTTGGTTTATATCCAGAGGGGAGCAAGCCTGGTGATAAGTCATCCATTACTGTGACAAATGAAGGCTTCTTTCTAGGCTTGGGCGTTGTAGACGACGTAGTCGTACGATGAGCAAATTTCTTTATCTGAACCGGTAATGGTTCTGGTGACGATCTTTCCGTAAATGCAGGAGGTAATGTACTTTTCAAAGTGAACACATTTGGTAAAGCTGTAGTAGTTGTCGTCGTAGTCGTGGTGCTAGTAGTAGTACTTTCAGTTGTAGATTCTGTTATTAATTCAATGTTCTTATTTTCATTATTCAAAGACCCAGATAAAACGGCGCTCGAAAGTTCTGATTGAATACTATCTAACTTATCATTTATATTTTCGGTAGAAACCGACAAACTACTAGTTTCTTGAAGAGGATCTTTGGTAACAGGTTCTTCACTTTCCTCGTCTTCTTCAGATTCATCATCTACAACTTGTTTCTTTTCTTCTTGTTCAACTGTTGGGAAAGGTAAAAATCGAGCACCAGATACACTTCTGCTAGTTTGAACTGATGCTACAACAATCCAACTTTCAGTTGTTATTGGAACACTTTCATTACCATCTGATAATTTTGAATCCATTTCTAAATCCAAATCAAGTTTAGTTGTACTGCTAGGTGCATAGGTAACATCAGGTATAGATATTGTTCCATTGACAACACTCTTAGTAGTCACAACTGAAACTACTTCTTGCCCTAATATTGATGGTATTTCAATAGAAGTTGATTCTTCTTCTGAAGTTGATGCATTAATATTAGAAGAATAAATGTTTTTATCTTTACCATGACTCTTTTCTGTCTGATCAATAACAGGAGAATCAACAAAGTGTTTGAAGTTGTCATCCTGAACCGTTGTGTTGGCTTGTTTCATGACAAGAATATCAAACGATTCCGTAGCGTTTGATTTTGTTTCTTCCGTTGGTTTGTCAGGTTCCTCGGTTGAATCATATTCATCGTATATATCTTCATGTTCTGTAGAATGAGCTTGGGGTTGTTTTGTTGTATGCGCCGCTTCAGTACTCTCTGGTTCATCATAATATTCAACATACTCGCCTTCTTCTCCTTCGCCGTGATCTAATTCATCGTCTACTGGAGATGGTGTTGTAGTTGTTGACGTTGATGAAGTAGATGAGGTACTCGCGGTTTCTACTGGGATCTCTTTCAGATAATTATCAGTGTTCATCGAACTGGCATCAGGTTTACTATCGTCTGATCCAGAATCTTCTCCTGTCTCTTCTGTGTTGCTTGATTTAATGACTTGCACGTCATCAGAAGCATGTGTGTTTTTCATAAGTTCTCTGAATGAGCTTAGGTCACTAATATCATCTTCAAGTAAAGGCTCTATATCTAACAACGCCTTATATTCAGTGGAAGAACTTTGATATAGATTTGTATTAGGTTTCTGTTCCTTAAGGTTATTATTAAATATTTTACTTGGCGTACTTCTAAAGTCAGGTTTTTCTTGAACAGCAGGATTGAAGTGAGAGAACCTTGAACCAGCAGGTTTCACGTTCAGTCTTTGTTTAATTGTTATCTTATTAGGGTTATAAGTTGTTACTCTATGTTGATCGTAAAGATCTTGATTGTCGTTTTCGTTGACGTCCTCGTCATGTGATATATGGCCAGTTTGGCCGTTGCTCTTTAGACTGTTAGTGTCGAACGGTAGATTTTTGAATCTTGTGTTTTGTAAATAGTCGATATCGGGATTATTCAAAGTTATCTGGCCTAAGAACGTTTCTGGTTTTGAGGGATCGTTCTGGTAGGCTACAGAATGTATTTGAGAAACATCCGGCCTTTTCGTTGAAGCTGGATGGACTAGTTGATAATTGAATGGCGGCGCCGGTCGGAACCTTTGCCGTTGTGGGGTGAATTCTGGCTGGTTGACATAGTACTGTGCCCCGGCCTGACTCCTGCCTGTAGGCAGCTGGAATGGCGAAGGGTTTTGATTATAGTTCGGGCTCGGAAACCTGACGTGAGAGTCGTCGTACTGCGGTGCCTGAGCCACTCGGTAGCTGTCTCCATCTTCGAAGAACGACGCCGGCTTTTTGTAAATTGGCGGATGATATTGAGCAAAACTTCTTTCTACCGGTGTGTTGTAATAGGAATCGTCATCTGAAACAACAGATAAATACATTTGTTAAAAAAGCAGCAACAGTTTGCTAATTTAATGAAGAATAAGTGGATCTCGTTTGAATCCCGAAATATATAGGTATAATTGGGATCGTATCAATATCAGTAAATTTGTGTTCATGTTTATATGGATCTATAATTAAATAGTCTATTCAGGATGTTTCTGATATTTTAAATATAATTTTACTTCTAGTACCTAGTATTAAATTTTTTGATAAATTACCTTAGAATTCACCAGTACCTTTTCGTATAAATATAGAATATGATATACAAGTAACTCAAAGCATAAACAAACAGTAAGTATTTAATCTGGAAGATTATAAAATTAGCAATTGATTTTATGAATTCGAACATTCTGTTTCTGTTTTGTAGGTCTTATGAAGCTTCAATTTATGCATTTCAATGTAGCTTATTTACTAATGTTTCTCTTCGATTTCCAATAGTTTAATTTTCAAAAAAACTAAATTTTAACACGGGTAGAATTAGTTTATCTCAGAGTAACGATTCTAGCACATTATTTACGCAACATTATATAGTTTCAGAACCACATTCTTCAAATTATTTTTTGTTAGATGCATGCACACTATATAAATATCTATATCTATTAATTAGAATCTAATAATAAATAACTAAATTATTTCCCCCTTAAAACTTGAAATGTATTGAAAAAACTTTGAACTACAAACATCGACTTTGACACAATCACAACTGACAAGATTCTTTCAGTTAATTTGTGTTTCCTAAAGGTTTCCTACATGTATCAAAATAATATTGTACAACCCATATATAAAGTTAGACGGCTACAAAATAAAATAATGTTTGGCCTGAAATTATAAACTTTTATAAACAAAAGTTCAAATATGTGCTAAATTTATCTAAAACATCTAAAATTACTCAAACTAACGACTAAATTTTAAAGATTTTCTTAAAAAAAACCTTCTTTGGAGAGAGTCTCCTGTGAATGTTGAGTAATGTATTGATTTCCTATTACCCTCGCTTCCACGTCAGTGACATGCGACCGCCGTTCTTAATTAGGGATATGAAGCAGGAAAGTAATTTCCACGAGATTATCTTTGGGAAGATATGCTGGGGAAGATATAGCTCAAACATACAGGCCGCTTTTTAGGCTTGTATTAAATATTAAGGGACCTAGCTCCATACTATGCAAGCGCATGTTATGAGTAGGTACTTGATGTATTCATACTTGATGTGTGATTATATGGTGTGATTCTAACGTGATATATGAGTAAAACGTTAGTAACATCAGATAGTCAACTATTTGAGCAGCAGTTTATCACAGACGACATTGTGGTTCAAGGTTGAGCAAACCTGTATGAAATTGGCTTTCCAAACTAACCTACCGAAACCATTAGGAAGTAATTCTCACATTTTAAGGATTTAACTCGAGATTTTATCTTAAGTTAAATAAGTGAGAGTAAGTACATAAATTTCTAATATTCTATTCAAAGGAGTTGGTACTTTAAGAATCGATTAGGTAAAATTTACATGATATGTTTATGTATATTTTTTAAAGATATACGTTTATACTTGTTAAAAAAATAACAAATAAAAATAAAACTAATAAAAAAAAAATATATATAAAATAAAACAATAATAATATCCTTTATACAATAAATAAAACTAACTAGACGATAAACAAACTGTCTGTATCTTTCTCCTCTGTGTACCATCTCATAAAGGAGGGTGATAAAATGATATTAGCGCACCGCTGTCGGCTCTTCGTTAGGCGCAAAATTACCTATGTTGTGGCTCTTGCCCACTTAATGGCAGTTTGCTATGTTATATACCTAGTAGTGGGGTATAGTGAGGCCGTAGTAACTATTATTTATACTATTTTTCACCTATTTGCAAATGTGTTTGGTGGAAACTGTTCCAAAGATCTTTGAATAAACGTGAAACAACAACTACGAGTAACTACGTTAATGTTTCCCACTTAAAAAAAAATCTGGGATATAGGTAAAGTAGTCTTTTGTTTGCCAAAATCAGCAAATGCAAGCGTAAACTGTTTCCGCTCCAAGTTTGGTCATAATCAATCCATCTGATTCAGCATAACGGACAAATACATTTCACGGCATGTTCATATTCAAATAGATTTAATTTACATAGGTTTCACTGAGATTTCACAAAACATAAAAACCTTGAGCAGAAAATCTCTAAACTTTACTGTAAAACTTTGACTCGCTAAAAATACGAGTACTCCATCTTGAAATTCTCCACGTAGGTACTTATTTCAAATTCGGCAGAGCTTCGAAAAATGGCAAGTCAGTTCGCAAAGCGGCAACACGTGACTATGCAATTTGGATATTTTGAGGCGAAGCACGTCTCACCTGCTCCAGATACGTAAAGACTTATCGATGTATTTAACTAGTGAACAGTTTGGTCCTTGCTGTATTAGCACGCTCGTTCTTAGATCTGAATTATAGCTTACCATTAGGCAAGTTCTTGCGCAATGCAATTTAATACACAAAATACAAAAACAAATACATTTGTGGAACTCCCTGCCTGACTCCCAGTTCCCCGCGGAATATAACTTTGCGATCTTCAAAGCGAGAGTGAATCGGTTCTTACTGGGTAAGCACGTTCCATACTAGACCGTAATAATTGCTTACCATCAGGCGAATTACGGTTAAGTGCAAACTTATATCTTGGAAAAAAAATGCGAAAGACACACCAAACAAAATAAATAATTGAAGACAGACAACTGATCAGTTTATATTGGAGTGGTCAACTCTGATATTTGGTGTTTTGTGACTTGCCTAGGAATGTCCGATATTGTTTATGGCCTTTGGTTTAACGCGACATTACTAGTGCGTTAGGGGAGATTATTCATATTTGTAAAATAAATTCTTTTAAATGCTGACTAGTCGTTGCTCAAAATACCAAGTCACTTCCTAAGCCTGCAAATCAACGTACTTTATCCCGAAAATTAAAATAAAAACAAGAAACTCACTACACCCCCGTACTAACCCTATTACACCCAAACCACCTAACCGCCCAATTTCAGGAAAATTTTCCGCACGTTCGCCCACCACTGATTCGTCACAAACTAACTGAGGTTGATTAACCAACTTCACCTGATTATACCTTCTGGTTCGAATCACGTAAGGTCTTTTGTACACGAACGTTTTTTCATTTAAAGGATTTGGTCAACTTGTAATGTGTATGTATGTAACTATGTACTGTACGCATGATTTTACGAGTAAATTTTGAAGCGCCCGTAGCTCAGCTAGCGGAGGCATGCGATCACCAATGTTATGCCAAGGTCGACGAGGTCCTTGGATGGGCGACGGAAAAGTGGCATTCCATTTTGGCCGCTTCCGTGGGTCGGATGACACGTTAAATTGTAGGTCCCAGCTGTTTGTCTGGTACGGCAGTCGTTAAGCCATGTCAGAGGCCCTTAGGGTGGTTTGAAAACTCTCGACCCCAGAGTTGGCCACTCTCATTCGATAAGAAGTGAATATTGTACGGTCATGAGAACTAGTAAATTGGCACTGCAGAGATATATACACGAGTAGCATTAATGCTACTAAAGACCTTTTTTGACGTACTGGGAAACTATGTAACTCCTATTATGTATTCTGTATTAAAACTTTTATGAAAATATTGTTGTATGCATATGCATAATATGTATCCTTTCTTTCTTGTGGACAGAATAAGCGGTGAAACAAAGGTATGCCAAGCACCTTTAGCGAGTAAGACCTTTATTATTTTGCTTATTAGACATAATTCATAAGTTTATATTCGCACCTACATTTGAGTAATAAATGAATTAAATTACTTAGTACACGGCACAGACCGCAAACGGTATGTGTTTGTGTGTGTGACTGTGTCCGGACGGTTTGCCATCCGGTCAAGGAGACGTCAAGAAAACATGTCATGTACACGCCTCACAGTCCGTTCAGTAGTTCGATATACTTATTCGGATTAGGTAGGGTCTCACAAGAAGCTGGAATTTCCCCCGGGGCCGGGGGAATTTCGTCTCTTTATAGGCTGGTGTCAATTTTTGTGCAACGTGACTCAAGAAAGGGTAAACTGTGGGAGATGGAGACTTTTTTGAGGAGTGCGTTTTAAAACGTATCTTGAAAGTTTTTCTTTGGATTTTGTTAGTTATAAGATACAAAGGATAAAAAGAAAAATGACTTAAGAAATATATTTCATAATTATTACTCAATATTTAAAAGCCTTCAAATGTGTGTAAATAGGTAAGTACATAGTTTCATTACATTTATTAAACATATAGTGGAAAAAACATAATTTACGATTTAAGCACTAATTACAATGTTACTAATCACTTAAAATTAGATACTCGCTAAATGCCTAGACCCTAGATCCCTCCCGATCCAGCCCTGATGTTATTCACTCGCCACAATGTCGCGTGTGGTTGTAAATTCCCTTTAAAGTGCCCTAGGTAGTAATACGGGCTCCGGCGCATTTGTTCAGGGATAGTTTGACGGAAACAAGTGCTTAATTTTATGTATCCACAGTGTTGCCTAAACTTTATCATGTATTTCATAAAGAAAGGGAGGTACGTTTGAATAAGTACATATTTAGATATATGTACAGCCATTTTGAAATCTTATCAGGCTATGATAGGCTTAACCTAAGATCTAGTAAATTTATTTTATATATATAAAAATAAATCTTCATTAAAATAATACCTAAAACGTATGCAATACACTGTACAGTACAAATTAATTTGTCTGTGATTTCTCGTGAATGATACATATTTAAGGCTCTTTTTGTGGCTCTTTCTGTTGCAGCATGCTCACAACAATCATACTCATTATCATGAAAAACGCCTTTTTATGAATCTGTATTAGATACTTGGTGACGGGTTTTGGTTTTTAAAATAAATACAATCATATTTGTGCCACACAGAGCAATAAAAAAAACACGAAAACCAAAACACATACATCTAAAAAGAACCACAGAGCATATAAAACCATAACCACCCAACACAAGCTCGTATTAATAAAATTTCATCCCCACATGACCCCCCTCCCCCGCACCCCGCACCCTACACCCCCGCTCTCCGTTCGAGGCTAATTACCTGCGATTTACCGCATGTGCCAACCCTAATATTAATTACAAGTTATTGTTATAGTACCGCATGTATAGAGTAACTGGATATGTCATGACGTGTAAATAACACAGTAGTAAGAAAATCATTTAAGAAGCCTAAAGTGAAGATAAAAATATTTTATATATACTAAATAATTTTAACCTAAAGCAATTTTTCTGAACTAGGCATTTGCCTGTACAATTGAACCATTACATTAGGTCATTGCAAGACTATTTAAAAAAATATGAGTTATTAATCAATATATTCTTTGAACCTTGATGCTCGAAGTTTGTACCTATTTGATTGCCAATTTTTGTATAGTTTAGGTAAGAACCTAATGAATTAATTTAATCTAAGTTTGTCATATTATACTACACGTATATAAGTGTGAATTCATAATATATGTACATACATTTACTGAAACACGAAACACATAACAAACGTACCACAACAACGACAAACCAAAAGATGAGTCAAATTTCACGTTAGAACTCAGTCCAAACTCAGCATGTATACAAGCGCTTGTTGTCTGCTAGGTGTACGTACATTAAAGTTAATACATCCAAATGAAGTCACTTCCAGTAAAACATATGCACAAAATCCGAGTATAATAAGGATTTTTCCGTTGGCTAAACGTTTTAATGAAGGCAAGCTTGTTTACAAAGCGAGGGTTTACTTAATCTGGCGGACTTAGCTCCTTGCGCTGTCGTGTTGCTATTTGCAAAGCGTTTGAACCAAAGAATACTATTAACCTTGAACTAAGCACAAGTAAATTGAATTTTAAAATCGTGTTTTTGATAATAGTTATGTAATTTACTGTACTGTGTAAGTAAGGCACAGGATTTTTGATGTAAGTGATAGCTGGTTGTACCTAAATGTAATTTTTCTACATATTTTTTGGAATTAATGATGTTAAATGGATTCTTCTTGGTCCATTTCACACAAGCTTTTATTGCATCGAAATATTTCCGGGTAGTATCGCATTTGAAGTCTGTAAACTCACTGTGCTACAAAATTGATTAAATTTTAGTCAATTTTCAACTATATTTCTGGTTTATAATTCAAAATAAAATTGAATGGAATTACCCTAGCACAAAACCCTTTTACTGGGCGCTTAGCTATAAAGTTTTAACCTTCATGCTCGTAAAAGGCATTTTGGGTTCCCCTATAAAAGAAATCATTATATATTATACGAGAAGTTATTTTAAAAAAACAACATTAAAATTTCTATTGGGGTATAGAAAATGTTTTCTAAATTACCTACACAATACAGTAACAGTAAATAAAACATAATATTTTCAGTTAACATATTCAGACCCCGCTTTCGACAGTAAACTTACTGTCCAAAATACTAAAAGTTACTATAAAATATAATAAACAAAAAAAATAACAAATTTGTTCGTAACCCTCAATGGACATCAAAACAAGCAGCCGCTTGGTCAAATATTTACTTTTCCGAAAAAAGGGAAACGTTTAGGACCTTCGGATAAATATTAACATATGGGTCGGGCATGATTGCTATCACAAGCTATCACGGGCAATTACTCTGTTTTAGTTTTACTTGGATCTGTGAGATTTTTATGGAAACTTGGAGAATTTTTGTGGTAATAAACACACAGAAAAACACATTACATAACTTATCCTAAAAGTATGCGTAAATTCTTCCGAAATGTGATCTTCTTCTTCTTATCCAATGAGTGGCCAAAGAAAGAGCGCCCAAAATGGAATGTCACTTTTCGGTCACCCATCCCAGAACTGACCGCGACTACCTTTGCTTAACATTAGTAATCGCATTCGATCGCCTCCGCTAGCTAAGCTACGGACGCTTCAATTCAAATGTGATTGACAAACATGATTTAATTGAATAAATTGTATCTTTTAGTTGTATGTAAGTGTGCAGTCTCTGCAGTCATAACATCTGAAATAGCTAATATCTTGGTGATAAGAAACGTGGTTAGAAAGCTCGTCACAGGCAGCCATTTCTATACGATCTGCTAGTAACTATCATAGGAAAAATGCTCCACCCTCCCATCGAACTCCCAACTATCGCTTCACATTCCGACATGAAACGACCCATTTCAGCCAATATTCATACATGCCATCGTGGGAATGCTGTTCGTGCGAAATAAGCTCTATTTATACTCGGCATTTTCTCATAAACACTACCCATATAAATTGGGAAGGGCTTGGTATAGTGCTTATAGGGATTTGTAAATGGGACTAATTCCCCCACCACTATTTCTGTGGGTCGGATGACATGTTCAAATTGTAGGTGACGAGCGTTTGCCACAGTAGGACAGTCAAGAAGCCCCTAGGGTGGTTGAAGTTGAAATAGTTTCATATTTTTATCGTTACGTTATATTATATTTTTAAGAACCTTTTCACTATCAATTGAAACTCAGTAAAAGTTATCTGATCATTGAGCTATGATTAATAAATTTAATCAGGTAAAATATATCAAAAAAACACGTGGTAGTAACAAATTTAGATCAAAATAATTGAAGCTTGCTCTAATTTGCGCAGAAATTTAGAAAATTGAATTAGGAAAACTTTTTCCTTTAGCTTTCAGGAAATTTATAAGTTCTAACGAAACGTTGATTGAATAATGAGTGAGGAATCTTCACAAAACACGTCTGTAGAAAATGATTCGATCAAAATAACTATCTATACATCAAAAATTTTATCAAATTATAAAACGTATATCAACTAATCTACATTAGTAATAGAAAAAGGTAAGAGTTTTTGTATTCATGATTTTCACAAAAATTAAATTTAACTGTTTTTATAATGGACACATAGTTACTAAAACAATTAGTTATAATTTATACAAAGCTGGTACTCTGGAGCTTCGTGAAGGAATAACAAACAGATTAACAAACCAAATACTGTATATATACCACTGTTCTGACAAACGTAATAAAAAAAAACAGTTCATAAAACCTCATAAACGGGATTAGATGGTCATTTGTTCTGTGACTCAAATGTGCTCAAATACTCGTTTGTTATACGAAATGGTGGCAAAAGGGTAAATGAGGCAGATATTAAAAAAAAACCTTACCAACCATTAGCCAGGGATCCGACCAAATGTTACATTAGATGCTTGTGTTTTAGCTTAATGTATCATTAAACCTTTTTTCTTGCCTTCTATAAAGGTGGAATAGGTTTCATGGGAATGTGGGAGCAAAAAGTTTTCGATATTAGCGAGGTAATGTAAAAGTTTTCGCAGAATAAGTGGGCGGTAGGTCGACGGGCTATTTTTGTAAAATCTGTGGGAGGGTAGTCGCTACTTTGTACTTTGTGTCAAAGGAAATTGATGTCTAATAAATTTGTGGAGGCGACGTTATAGATCAGATTTTGTGCTTCATTTTTGCATTTATATTAGGTTTAGTAATCATGTAAGATTGATAGTTTTACAGGGCCTAAGATTTTGAGTAACTGACGATCTGAGCAAAGGCAAATAGATACCTATACAGTATATATTTCTACCTATTCAGCCTCGTTTGAGAGTCAGTTCAATTCTAAGATTCAAGTTTCGCTTGTGCGGAAGTCTTTCTAGGTGACACCGTGTTTAAATGCCTAAATTTGTAAAACCGCAAGATGTTTAACAATAAAATTACTAAAGTATGACCATGTAATATCCAATACACTAGATACAGAATCAAGTACTACAATATAAAGTGGACTAATACATACCTAAATACTGGGATATCTAGGTATATCTATACTAATATTATAAAGCTGAAGAGTTTGTTTGATTGTTTGTTTGTTTGAACGCGCTAATCTCAGGAACTACTGGTGCGAATTGAAAAATTATTTTTGTGTTGGATAGAACATTTATCGAATAAGGCTTTATAACATTACGCTGCAACTAATGTGAGCGAAGAAACAATGGAAAATGTGAAAAAAACGGGGAAAATTATTCAATTTTGAGGGCTTCCGTTGCGTGTGCTGCGAAAACGGTTCAGAAATATCAAAAATATATGTAAAAAAATATATCCGCAACAGTATATGTCTATCTTTTAATATTAACTCACTAGAACCGTTTGTATGGTAATAACTATTCCATGCGGACGAAGTCGCTGGCACAGCTAGTATATTTATAGGTTTAGATTAGGTCCAGCATTGATCTAATCCGTAATGAAGAAGAGTCCTCACGTACGCAAATGTTTGCCCCAAGGGAGGGTACAGGGATTGTGTACGTCACTGGGATTACAATACACCTGCTGGTTGGTTTCGTTATTGAGGTATGATAATTAATCATTACTCCATAGGGCATTTCACGTTTAAATAATGAAGTAAGAAACTTAGTATAAAAAATTATTATAGTGTTTATTTTGGTGCGGTAATGATATTAAGTAAATACTTTGATGTGTAGGAAATCGATCTTTATTTATAGTGTTCAATTCAGGAAACCTTTAAAAAATAATAACAACTTTTACCAATAAGAAGTAAGTTAGCCTGAGAGAGCTGTATTAGCGATGAAGCGTTTATTCTGTTCTGTCCTACTATATTAACTGTACTTTGTTTAATTTTATTTTTATGTATTTCTCCAACCTGCTACTTATTTCCGGCGCGCTAGTTTCAAATAAATTTCTCTTTGTTTCAGCCCGATATCACGAACTATTTTTTGCTCTTTTACACGTTTTTTTCCGAGATCCGATACCCTCAACCTGAACTAACAATGATGGATGGTCCCTCCTTGATACAAAGGCAAACATTCACAAGATACATTGGATGTTTTTTCCTGTCTCAAACGGAGAGACACAGGGAAAAATCTTACTAATATTTTTCGCATTTTTCACGTTACGAAGCTTCGATGTAACTAAATAGACGGGCCTTGAAAGTATCTACATGTTACGAAAAATCAAGTCAAGTCAGTGAGGTTAGCACTATTGGAATATGAGATAATACGAGCATATAGTAAGAGGGAGGAGGCTTATACCCTACCTGAGGTGTTAGGCTCATGATGATGATGATGCTTGCAATCTCATGATTATCATCATTATCATAAATTTAACACTAAAATTACGTGAAGGAAACTTGCACGGGGTAATTTTTTTTTAAATTTGTTTATTGGATTAAAAACTTACGTGTACGTACATTACATATTACAAATACAAATGCAATATTATGCACTAGTACAGTACGTCAGAAGTGTACTGAGCTCTGAGCTCAGTATCCAGTGGATCTTGTGTTTCAGAGCAGCAGTATCCCGCCGCGGCACATTTACTTAAATTTACAGAGATATATACTTATTTAAATAAAAAATACTAATTTTACAAAAAAATCAAAACAAAATAAAAAAAGCTATCTACCTACTACAGAGTAAACAAAATCTGCAAAACGGATACGATTTTTGACATTTTAGGTGTTGCCCGGTTATAAATTAAAATTATGTACAAGAAATTCCGTCATAATCTCTGTATATCGGTATATCGGCTTGGAGCTAATGAGACTCCACTACGGACTAAAACATATCAATATAATGCAATATTCCTGTGAAAACTTGTAAATCATAATTATGTCTGATAATTTTGAAAATAGACCTTTCTACATGCGCTAATAAAATACCAGTCTAATGTGTATTCTATGTCGATGCTATGAAGCTCCCTTTTGTACCAAAGAAATAGATAAAGAATTTCCGCAAAACGTAACCTTTACGCCGTAAATATAAAATGTAAATATATTGGTTCGTTTGAACGCGTATTTTATTTTGAATTGAATTTTTATAGGATTTATTTTCTGGTCGATAATATGGAAAACCAAAATTATTTTTTATTATTATTTACATCGAATTTTTGTAAGCCCTCGGTTATTCGCACCTACAATATAATAATACTCTCTTTCTCTCTCTTTGACTCGTATTTACTCATGACAAAGGGTCAAGACTCCCCCGCAGAATTAATTCGTTAGAGGAGTTTCTTGGGCAGATACATTGGTGGTGGGCGCCCAAGTCCTTTCACGGAAACACATGTCCTCGGATATTGTGGTCCCAAACATGTCGGTTTCCTCACGATGTTTTCCTTCAACGTTAAGCAAGTGTAAATCCACACTTAACTTGAAAATACAAGTCATTGTTGTAGGGCCGGATTCGAACCAGGGTGCGTCTGGATGAAATGTAATAATGAACTACAAGCAACGAACTCCATTATTTGCGCTTAAGAATCATAGAACCTGAGCGCCAGCCCAATATTCAGGAAATTATCGTCAAAATAACTTTCAAAACCAATCTTTCAGTTCCATAACTTTGAAAAGAATGTTGTGAAACAATTTATCGCCGAGAGCGGCGCCGGCGAGCAGAAATATAGAAATGGAATGAAATAGGCGAGACTATTAACTTTCAAGCGGTATTTATCTATACTGCAGACCGTTGCACTATGTAGGTGAAGTAATTTAATATAAAATTGCAACAGTAGCCGCATACATTTGCTAAATATATTTATGAAAACGTGTACATGTTACTTACTACTGCCAAAGTTTAATTTGAATATGTTCAGCCGTTTTAAGGGAAGAATTATTATAACAGGCATTCATTTGTACATGTAAATTGTTATATAATGTTTAAAGCTATTTAACATGCACCCTGAGAAATTAAGGTTTAAATATTTTATGCTGGCAAACTTTTATTCAAAACTAAACAACAATTTTATTTATTTTTCCGTAAATGTAACCTTTATTATGGTAGGGTGTAATGTATCTCAAGCTTTGTATATTCTACGCTTTCGAGTGGTATTTTTCTGAAACCGAGTGAAGCTTTTATTATGACAGCACATGTCATGGAAGCTCGGATACACTGGGCGGGCTTTTGCAGTGATGAAGTATTTTGATGGAACAAAAACGATAACTACAAAATAGTTTTCATATTAAATAGTAATGTATTTAAATTTAGAGATTTTGGTAGGATCTATTAAAACGATATAATGTTAATATAATAACACAAATTATCATTATCAACTTCTTTATAAGTAGTCGGTCGGGTTATAATTATTTTTCATCAAAGAGCAAATTATTATCACACTTTTCTAAGACAAAAGTTGACCTTTACTTTATTAAAAGCTCAATTTGTATGTATGTGCAAATCATAATTGACTTAAAAAAAGGAAGTTTTCAATTCACCTAGTTAATCTGTTAACTAGTCTGTTACTAGTCTATCGACTACTCCTTGCACTGAAACAATGATCAGTAAGTAGCAAAGCAAGAAGCATTCATTGTCTTCAAAAAACATGATCGCGGAGGATACGATATCGAGACAAAAAAAAAACCTTTTTTATGTAAAGAAATGGGTTTACACTAGACCGTAATTGGCCTGATTGTAAGCAATCATTACGGTCCCGGATGGAGCTTGCTTACCCAGTAAGAACCGATTCACTCTTGCTTTGAAGATCGCAAGACTATATTCCTTCTTACATTCTAACCTCGGAATATAGAAGCTCTAGCCAGATGATTAAAGCATCGATGTAAAAGATTTGCACCCTTCCCCCTACCCCTCCTTTCCTCGCACCACGCTGATTTAAGGGTTGTTTGCGGAAAAAACGTATTTCCATCATCGATAACGAGGGACGTAGGCTTTAATTACAGATACGAAGTACAGGGTGAGTTTTTGAGCGAGCAGTTTAGGTAGAATGTTATTATTTATAGGTGGTTACATAGGCGATATATAAGACAAAAGTAAGAGATTAATGCCTCAATTATTTTCATTATAGACTTTTATTATTGAAATGTGAAGCAATCCTAAAGAATAACATAGTTTTTATTATCCTTTGACATCCTTTTGATATTACTTCCATGAAAATTTCTAAACAAAAACGATTTCCAAGATGCCATTTAAGATTATCGGCAAAAACTAAAATGCTATTCTACTACAATGATAGATAACTTAAATATTCTTAATTCATACAAAAATCTCGTAAAGGTTGCCCTGTATACAAAATGTATTTACCCCGAAGCCCGTTGTATATTTAAAAATTCAGTTCGATTTAAAAACGCGCGTATGAAATATACAGCCTCTGTTTGCGTTTCATTTGCCTCGTGTCCGTCAGCTCCGCACGATTGATTCGACTTGATCCATATATTTATCGAGAATGAATTCTACTTGAAGTGTATTTTTTTGTTTTTGGTCGTATGACGTAGATGGGTAAATTTTGGCTTATTTTGATGATATTCGAATAAAGTGAAGTAATGTTCAAAATATTATATTAGTTTCCAAATTTTTATTGATATTTGAGAAAAAAAAATAGCTTTATTACTTTTTTAAAATTCTAATTAAAAGTAAAATTTAACATAAACCACAATTTTATTGCCATACTTTTAACATGCATGTAAATATTAATGAAAAACCAGCGATATTCAAATTATGATAAAACAAAACCTTTATACTCGTACCATCAAAGCTAGATTCATAAACCTTACTGTTATATCTGTAAAAGACACACTTCTTAGCAACCAATGTACTTAAAAAGTACCTATTTATAACAAAGTTTTGAGAACATGGTATCTTTCGTGGAAGGATAAGATCCCATCACAAATTTTCTGCCCTAGAAAACACCCTTAGTTAATTCTATCTCTGCGGGGGAGTGACAACCCTCATTAATATGGTGATCAGCTCAAACAGAGGATATCAATCTATCTAAATATATAAAACTCAAAGGTGAATGGCTGACTGATTGATATAGTGATCTATCAACGCACAGCCCAAACCACTTGACGGATCGGGCTGAAATGTGGTATGCAGATAGGTAGATGTAATGACGTAGGCATCCGCTAAAAAAGGGTTTTTGGAAAAGGCACGTTTGAAGGGGTGAAATAGGGAATGCCAGTTTTACTTCTTAATGCGAGGGAAGCCGCGTGCACCCACTAGTATCGATATAAAACTGTACAAAGAGAATTAAAACAAATCTTGTCGTTAAGGTACATCGGTGTAGTTGTGGGCGAGTGTCCGCCTACACAGCCCGGTCGTAATGTAGGCTTTTATGCTATTTTGATACTTTGTCTGCCTGTAGCCTGTCTTTGTTGTCACCCGCCTGCATTGTTCTGGAGATAGGCACTTGCAACAAACGCGTGCAATAACTTTGTTTTTGTTATTTGTGATTTATATGTTACATTAATATAGAAATGATATTGAAAATGACATAATAACAACGTTATTTAGTTAAATCCTGCCAATAATGATTATTTTCGATCATATAGCCATTGTATTAAGTTTATTTAAAAAGCTATGAATAAATAGAAACAAACTAAAAATGTAGGTATTTAAATTATAATCGATAACACAGAATACATAACTCAATCGATAATACCAAACTTAGAGTCGTTGAAAACGATATAAAATATATAGAGACCTTTGTTAGGCCAGCCCAATTCTAACCGAGCTAAAACTTGATAAATTATGCTTCGAAAATGATATTCTTAACACAACAGAGAAAAATATCATATTAATATGAAAACCATTCTGACAAAAACTTGTACCGTATATTTATACCTCAAAGCTTCAAGTTCATTTCTATCTTTTGCCTAATAAATAGAAGAGATACTTGAGTGTGAAGGTCGTCATGTAGTATTCGAGGCATGCTCTCTGTAAGACATGTTTCAACACCTATTGTTTGAAGTGACATTGAAATAGTTCAACTGGTCTGCATTTATCTGTACGTTACAACATTTTGGCTTAAACCATAGTTGGAATTTGATATTGACGTGTTTTTAAGTTGTTCCAATATTTTATGCAAGGCGAGATATTCATTGAGAAGACATAAAACAAGAAAAGTACCTACTAAGTAACTAAACAAGCAATGTTGTACTAGTGGGTGCTCGCGGCTTCGCTCGCATTAACTAGTAAAACTTGCACCCCCTATACCTTCAAAAATGGCATTTCCAAAAATTCTTTCAAAGCGGATGCGTGATAAGATCTACCTACATGCCAAATTTCAGCCCGATCTGAATTTATTTATTTTATTATTAATTTTTTTACGTAAGTAAGTAATGGGTTTATCGTTATTTGACTAATGTTATATTGTACATAGCTTACCAATAAGTAGACTCACGTTGCAATTATTATTTTCATAGGCGTTCTATAACTATATAAATCTATATAATAAAAAACACATTTCGAAACCCAATCTTAAAAATCGTTACCGAAAATCGTAAAAACATAATCTCGTAAAAATCCGAGATAAAATATTATAGCAAATTTCAATAACGTAACCTGTATTTGTATAGTATATCAGCCACTTCCTTTTTACTATCTTCTTCTTCTTTTATTTTTAGTATCGAACTCTCGAAGGAAATCACCTTCAAGTGATTTTATTGTTTGGTTAGTTTTTTGATGCAGTATGTAGGTATATAAAAAAGGGAAAATTAAGGTAGATGAAAAAAAGTCAAATCTATATACATATAAAAAAGAAAGTGGTGTTAGTTACACCATTTATAACTCAAGAACGGCTGAACGGATTTTAGCTGAAAATTAGTGGGGAGGTAGCTTAGAACCAGGAGACGGACATAGGATACTTTTCATTCCATTTTTCAAATTGAATTGAATAAAATCTAAAATCTGCTTATTTATTGCTTCTAAGTAAGGCGGAACAGAGTTCGCCGGGTCTGCTGTATATTACTATTTTTAAAAAGAAAAATATTGGAAATTGTGTTTTTTTATTTATTTTTATTCTTTTATGTACTCAAGTTTATTATTTTGTTATTTACGGTCTCACTTTTAATTTATAATAATTATTTATTAACTGAGCTTAATATCATTTATTATTTATAGTTTGCGTAGAAAAATAATCAAACAATATCGAATTAAAAATTGATGTTTGAGCTTAAAAATTACAATCAAAGCTCAAATATTAAAACGGTGCTTTGAAACACAATATTAATACAGGTAAGGGATAATTTAATTAAGGTTCTTTGTGTTACATATAGCCGCAACATAACAGAAAGCCTTCAAATTTATTCGGCTCTAAAAATAATGAAACATTTTACGCTTTGGCTTAATTCACTCGTACATACGGATAATATGATTTTTTTACGCCCTACAAATTTTAACCCAATGACAGTGAAAATATGAAATTTAGATGAGAGTAGTCCGTATACCAAGGTTAATGTAACGTATGCTATAATTAAATATCTATATAGTTATACACTATGCTCCAAATGAATTTTTTTTGTTTGTGTTTTGATAAAAATTATAATGATTTTCGTTTTGACATCTATTTTTGTATCTTGGTAACTATAGGCTGTGCATATAATTAACTAACTGGTGCCCGCGACTTTGTCCGCGTGGAATAGTTATTACTATTATTATTAGTGAGTTTAAAAGATAGACATATTTTGTTGGGGACATTTTGTTATATTATTTTAAGAGAAATAATTATTTCATACATATTTTTGTGATATCTTGAACCGTTTTCGCAGCGCATGCAACGGAAGCCCTCAAAGATGAATAATTTTCCCCGTTTTTTCCACATTTTCCATTATTTCTTCGCTCCTATTAGTTGCAGCGTGATGTTATATAGCCTAAAGCCTTCCTCGATAAATGGTCTATTAAACACAAAATATTTTTTCAATTTGCACCAGTAGGTCCTGAGATTAGCGCGTTCAAACAAACAAACAAACTCTTCAGCTTTAAAATATTAGTATAGAATTATTAATTTAGTCATTTGCAGAGTATTGTTTAGTCTATATGTTTGCCTAGTTTACGATGGCCAATCATCTAACAATAAGTCTGGGTTTAGACTAGAGTACCAAATCTGTGAATTTGTAATATTTTTTAACTGAAAACAATAATTTCATACCCATGTATTTTGCCTTATGATCTTTTTATACGTTGCTTGTGATTGTGCCATAATTAACGAGGGAACGTACTGTATGGAATTATTTTTGTTATATTTTAATTGCTGTTGCGGAGCCGAGTGATCTAGATTTATAAATTTTACAAGCGTTTTATGAGTGATTATTATAAATTTAATGAGTAACATTACGACATTATCATAAACCGTTATAAAGACCATCACATTTTCTCTGCCACATATAATATCATTTAAGTAAAACAAAATAAACTACCATGACTAAAGTAAACGAAGTTCAGTCGTATATTTGCGAAAATAAATTGCAATCCATATCTAGTGATTTGTATAGAACTTTTGACGCAGATTTGCAGCTGAAAACATCTAAAAATCGTTCTGAATTTATGTATGTATCAGCAGCATGTAAATCACATTGAATCTTTAAGTAACCCGCAGGACCTCGCTAGTTTGTTAAATATTTTAGTGCAATATTATAAAGTAACATTACTAGTTTTCTGCTTACCTTGACATAGTGTATTCTTTATAACAAATAGCAGGAACGCTGCAATGGAGACGATCCTCCAGCGTCTCCGGGCCATCTTCAGCTGAGTCTCACCGTCTCATTGGAGACCTTTCGTTACGTCATCAAGAACTGCACGGGTTACAGAGTCCAGGGAGTAGCCATGCCTGGCAGGAGAGAGAGGCATTGGTTATGCCATGGCAGCACTGTCAACTGTGGACAAGAAATACATATTGTTAGTTGTGGTGTCATAGGTTTATGGACCCAAGTTATTTTAGCAAAAAAAGTAGTAAGGATAAATATTGATCTAAAATCAATTATTATCCTGTCAGTGTATCAAATAGATTACAATACAAAATAGAGTAGAATTACATTTATTGAGACTGATGTACAGACACTTTAAATTTAAGTAATTAAATTAAATAATCTTCTCATTGTATGCTAATTATCGTATTTTTAAGGTGTTCATAATGGTTTATAAGTAGCTATTACATAGCTTAATCATCACTGTCGTATTATAAAAAACAGGCGAGGTCAAACCCCAAAAATTTTCAAACCAAATCTCATACAATTACAATTATTATTATTATTATTATATCGCTTGAGAGTGAAAGAGCACCAATACGACACAAAACACATTTACATTTATATTATTAGCGTGATTGGCCGTTCCTTTGTGTTGTGTCTATTTCAAAGTAGGTTAAAAGTAACAAGCACATTGATATTAGAGAATACTGCATCTAACTGCAATGTAAGTTGCAAAAACAAAAAAAATGCTGTGCTATTTGCTAAGAAGTTTTTGAGGTTAATAAATATATAAGTAATGTTTATTTTACTTGAGTATTAACGGTTGCCGGTTATGTAGCGGCTATGTAAAACAGTCTATCATTCTTATGTAACGTTGCTTAACATCAGGCGAGTTGTAATCAAGTGTGAGCTTCTAGCATAAGAAAACTCAAGTAGGTACATCAGATTCAACTCTCCTGCAAATAACAATTTATCAAAATTGGTTCAGAAACTGTACTATAAATCTACTAAGTCTCGTTGATCATGATGATAGAGAAATCATTGTTTTTAGGGTGTTGATTATTTAGCTGTTCTCAGATCAAAGCCACGGAACATGGTTAGTAATAAAAAAAATCACAAACAACAAAGTACGTAAGTAGAACTCGACATATTCCATTTCTTAGTAATATAAAATTAAAACTGCATTGCCAATTGCTCTTTCCACAGAAGACCATTACATTTACAGCCCAGGAAATAATATACAACATTAGTAATGTGTTTATGTCAATTTGTAACAGTTTCTGCGACCCTGACCTCTTTAATGTAATATTTATGCTAAAGCGTCGCATAACACATTCCGTTAGGCTAAATGAGACGTGACAAGTTTTTCCATATATTTGGACCCGGAACTGTTTGTGTAAAATTTTAACAATACAAAAGAAAGCTAGGTTTTAGGAAACAAATTTGGCTATAATATATTGTACCGTGTTTTTGTATTCAAATAAATATTTCGGGACATTGCACACATCGCCATTTACACACCCCCCACACCCCACACTAAGCAAACGCTTTTGTAGTGGATTCTAGACGGATACTTAAAAGTAAATAAATATTAGCGAGACACGTGTAAATAAAAACAGTTTAAATATTTAAATGACAAATTGTAGATATAGATAATGTTCTGATGTTAAAAAACATGTAAATATATCCGTAACATAAATAACATCGAAGGTATGTTGGTTTTGCCTGTTTGTTCTTGTTTCAAGACAAAACGGAGCAAAAGTCTTAAAAATTGTGCTACATGTTATTCCTACAAGGCCCACCTTTCAACTATACATTTTATAAATTTCGTCAAACTTCTACTTACTTCGTTAAACTTTTAACTTTTCCCAGTTACAAGAAGTAAAGGAAATTATTGTCCGCAAACATTCGCGTCCTCCCTTTGTCGCAGGAATCTATTATCAAGTGCAATATCACTTTCAACAGACTCCTCAATGTTATGAAAAACTGGTTTTGTATTATGTGTTATAAATTAAAAATAAACAAAAAAGCTTTAATTTCCTTAACATCTGAATTTCAAACAGAGTTTTGGAAAAAATACTCTGCTTGTGGTACCTAGTTAATTTGTTTATGATTTACTTTTATTCAATTGTTGGTTAATTGCGTTGTATCTTTATTGGTGTTAGGTCCGCCTGTGGCGGGAAAAGCCTCCTTCAATATTTCTTCTTGTTGTAGCTGTCCAATCCCAGTGCTTATAGCAAATCATGAGAGTAATATTTCAAGCTTTTTACAATTATTTAAGGCTTTGTTCGAAGACATACGTATCGTATTTGTAGTAAGTTTTAATAATTGTGAATATACTTAATATTATGTGTTGTATGTCGGGTACAAACATCACGGTATACACCTGGGTACTGATTGGTTTATCCGATAGTTCTAATATATTCTGATATACATGATATCATATGGTATAATGGTTATATGGTGACTGAATAGTTTTAAATTTGATATAATATAACTTTTTTACCTGCTCTTCTTCTTAATTTTATGTCAAATTTGACTTGGCCCTAGCTACTTACTATACATACTGCAAGGTGTCACGATATTATATTATCTATAGAATCCTCTCTTTGTCGGAACCTGGCGCTCTGTTATCGTAAAACCTTAATAACAAGCCGTTATCAGCCTAAATCCGCTCCGGACTTACTTTGAAGCCCCCACCTATAAACTTGTGCAGATTTATTGAAGAAACTAGATATGGCAATAAATTATACATCAGCTGGTGGTAATACAAGGATAAAAGTAACATTTATACTTCTTATCAGGGAAAAATGCAGCTCTTTTATAATAATGAGTAATAATATTGGGCTGTAACGATTTTAATATTTCATTTGTCAAAACCAACTACTACTAGCTACTATTTCCAAGTTTTCAACTAAAAACCTCTCTCTCTTACTCTTAAGCATGATTATATTAAAATGTGGTACAAGTTAGTGGCATTCATCTTCAAAGGAAAGGAAAAACTTAAGAAATACATATTTTAGACATACACAGAAATAAGGCCATGAAAAGACGGGGGCCCCGCTCTGGATCATTTTTGGTGCAAAGGTTAGCCATCGCGATTCAACGTGGCAACGCGGCGAGCGTAATGGGAACCTTTGCACCGGGAGCGATCCGGGGTGGGCTCTTCGATTAATTTTTGTTGATTTTATTTTGCTTCATATTTTATTTTAGGTAAATTGTATATTCTAATATTATGTTTAAGAAAATAAATAAGGTTATCTCTATAAAAAAAGTCACTTCCAGTAGCTCAATCTATTTTGGTTGGCCGTAGCTGAGGCCGTAGCATAAAGTTAGCGCAGTGGACGTCAAACTTGGCGGGACATTGTTAGAATACAATCTTGGACCTCGCTCACTCGATAGCCTACAACTGCAGTAGGGATGGCTATATATCGATACAAAATATGTCGATAGATACAAGAAGTCTTATTAAATCTTATTCAAGTCAACATTCAAGTAAACATAAATGCCTTAAAGGCATGTACTTTTGGCATGCATTTCTTTATTGTTTTTATTTTATTAGTTATTTTCAGATTCAAAGGACTAAGTGGTGCCTATATTTATCGATTTAATCGACCACGTTTTAGTTGTTATCATGGAATGATAGCGTAAACAGCATCAGAAGCAAGTATATCATTATCCGGCATACTATACAACTAACGTAAATTAATCCAAGCGGATAATAAGCAGTTAATCGATACTGATATTGTGATTTTTTGTTACAGTGACTGTTGGTACATATAGTTATGTCGACGATTTATCGATACAGTCACCATGAATCTATCGACAACTCATCGACACTGCTAGCACATCACTAGGCCTAACTAATCAGTAAAGTTGTGCCTCTACCTGACACCTCGTCGCAGCCTGATTGGGTTCACTCAATTTCGCTTTATTGATTGCTTCCAAGACGCTTACAGAGAGAAAACTGACTATTTGCGTACTTACTGACTAATCAAAGTTTGGGAATGTCAGAAACAAGAGTTTGGAGACAGCGTTAACGGGTTGTTTGTTCATCAATGTGGTTATCTTTGGATGATTGGATTAGGGTAACAAATTACCTGTGACATTCATTACCCACAGATCAATTTGTTTGTAAGCAGTATGTTATAAATTTGTGTTTACTCCACTAGCTTCCTTCATTATTGTATCTGTAAAAAGGTCTAAATTTAAAAATAAAAATTACTCTGATTATTTTCTATGACTTTTTTACATAATATAATAAAATAAGTTAAAATTGCTAGCCTGGTGTGTTTTTAGCTAGGACGAACGTGTTCTCATAGATTTATTATGGTATTAGCTTAACACAACTATTTTTCGCAAAAATTATACAACACAATAATATTTGATTGATTTAACCACGAATGAATTTATTAACAAACTTCAGAAACAGGATGTTCTCTTTTTTCCTTAATTTACTATCACTACTATTATACATAGCTATGACACTTCGTAAATGTGATTATAAAGAATGAGTCACCCAGCAGCCGAGGTACAGTGAAACGCATGACTACGTTGAGCATCGAACGTGCGCTGCGACGTGAAAGCAGCGACGCGACGTTCCGCCTCGACGGACCGTTTCACGATGCCATACCACTGCGTTGGAGTATAAGTTATTTAATTGTTTGTTTTGTGAGAGACAAAGTAATAATGATCACATTTGTAGGATTCATGAATTATTTAATTTTTAAGTGCTTCTTAATCGCTCTCAATTTATAATAACAACCTACATATACAAATTAGCATTCATATTTAATGCTGGTCGATACAATTTTCTAGCTGTTGTTGTGACATTCCAAGTATGTAAAACCCTAACTACTCAAATTTTCTTTTATAGGCTTTGTTGAACAAAAAATAGCTTGTTTATGTATCCAAGAGTTCTAAAATACAAAAATATCAACAATTTACAAAAGCATTACGGATGCACAATTACACAGTCTGCTTACACTGTTCATCACACATAGTATTTTTAAAACTTCTTCGTAATTAGACTTACGCGAATTTTAAAACCGACGCTTTACATCAATTATGACTTAAAATATAGGTATACCTAAATAAAAACAATAAATAAATATTCCGGGACATTGCACACAGCGCCATCGAGCCCCACACTAAGATATAATAGTAGACGCTGATTTACTCGTGTTTCAGTTAGATGTTGTGTTATTTTTACTTCCCATAGTCAATTTTGGTAACGTTTTTCTCTTCTGCACAACGCATTCGAGGTTCGATTGGATGTTAATTAGCAAATCCATATTCATACATTTAACATTTAGTCGCGTGGGAGATTTAGAAGTGGATACTTCCGGTAGGAGTGGTCATTGCCGTCAGGTTCGACAGGTTTGTGCAGGTTAGTTCACCTTTCACTCTTTACTAGCTAAAATATGGCGAGCTTGTAGTCATTGGTGTAATTTTTTATGATGACAGTTTGTTAGTATTTTTATCATTAATGTAATTTTCAGGGTAGTTTACAAAGAAAATTTAATTGATAGATAAATATAAGCAACAGGTAGGCATGACTGTGCAGTTTAATTATAGAAAAACCAATGTCGAAAATGATATAGGTACCTATTTATCAACATACATATTATGTACATGACCTATTAATTATTTATACGTTCTGGACAGCCCTGTAATCAGGACTTTCGAACTACACTTTAAATACACTACACGCGAAACTTACGTACCCCTTTTATCTAAAAAACTGGCCTGCAGTAAGTCCTCCTGCCTGCGGTCGCCGGCGAGTCCTGGACGCCTCCTGGCATCCAGGTAAAGTCCAAGTACCGGGAACACTGTATATATGTCCGGGAGCACTGATAACGTTACACTCGCGAGTTTTTAGATAGTTTTTTGCATAACGTATCTTCTGCTCAAAGGTTGGAGCAGCACTGTCGATGTAATGTCATTCTTTTGGAGATGCGCGAGCGCGCAGTAAATACGCGAGTGAGATATGTTCGATTTTATATCGACTTGATGAATGTAGTTTTTAAGCAAAACCAAGTCCCTACATTTTCCATAAATGCGCATGTTTTAACTACGACTCAAATTTTATACGAAATAAAATAATCTACCATATCTTTGATAACTTTTTTATAACCAGTCAGCAAAATAGCTACAATAACGGAGCGTATATTTAATTTCCTTGAGCATACCAAAACTGTTTACTAAAACAGTCAAAATATTTCCCTGCTGCATTAAATAGTACAAAACCCAAGCTTTCAATTCCACAACATTGCCTTACAATGGAATCGTTTTTACCAAACATAGTATAGTTCTTGTGCAGTACACATATACCTATAGTATATTGTGTGAAGTGAACAATGCTGCAGATTTGTGCACTCAAAAACCATTATGTTTGGCTTGGTTTAGAATGCTGTAACTGAATTCTGTGATGATTAATGATTTTAAAAGTAGATAAAATTGCTTGTTTGGTGCATTATGGTAGCATTTGTGTAGCAGGCTAGTCAAAAACATTTTGATAAATACCTAGATGAGCTTTTTAACTAGATATGAACGGACATAATAATATATGAATGATAATATAATTAGTTACTAACTTGTAATTATATCGCAACCTATAAACGTGCGTTGAGTCTTCTGTCAAATCAAACTATTATGAAAGTAAATATAGAAAAGAACGAACCAAAATATGAATTAATTAATGAATGAATATAAAAAACAGAATAATAATTTAACTAGTCAACCACTAAAAATAATATTATACTAGCACCTCGCAAATTACCCTCAAACTCCAAAAACCAAAGCCTTCTCAGAACTAGGTTGCAAGCTTAGCAGCCTTTTAGCAACAGAGCGAGTGCATCGTGGCTCAGAATCAACTCTAATTGCATTTGCCGGGTTATTGTATAACAGAAACAGCGCTGCTTGCATGCAAATCTGTGGAATATGTACAAAATAACATTTTACGCTCGGTTGGGTCAAGAGAGGAGTTTCTTGGTTTAATGGAGTGTTTCAGTTCAGATTTAAGTGTTTCTGTAATAATACTGAACTCATTGTATAGTGTCCTTAGGGTTTTGAGCATTGGTTTAAGACTTGTTAAATAGGCAAGAACAATGAAAATTCAGTTACATACCTTTATTGTTCGTACCGCTAGGTTGTGGAACTCCCTGCCTGGCTCTCTGTTCCCCACGCACTATAATCCAGCGATCTTCAAAGCGAGAGTGAATCGGTTCTTATCGGGTAAATACGCTCCATCTTAGGCCATAGCCTTACTTGCTATCAGGTAAACTATGGTCAAGTGCAAACCCGTTCAAGTTAAAAAAAAAAAAAAAAACATACAAAATTAATTTAATTGCCAAAAATCTTAGGTGAAAAATAGGAATGAAATACGAATAAGTTTAATGAGTCATTATAATATTTAGATATCAAGTAAGATAAAGATAAATTTATTGTAAACAAAACAATATGTTACACTTTACAAATAGCTCTGCCTCTTACATTAGTAAAAAAACTGTATCGTAGAGAGGCAGGTTCTTCCGGGGGTTCTTGTTTACAAGTAAAGTTTAAAGTGAAACAAATATCAATAAAGGTTGCTTAAACAGTAACGTCCCGAAAATCAATACAAAAGAGACAAACATAAATTGTTTCAATAAATATAAGTACACCACTAAAGATTTTTCGGGAAGTCAGACACTTAAAACCTCCGTCCGGTGCTTTTATGCTTTCATAATATAATTATTATGAACTCATTAGCACTGCTTCGTGCCTCATTATACTCATGAAATTACCGATGAGGAATTGATTATGAACATATTACGTACTGTATTGTTTTGATTGATATTGTTAATTTTCTGAGAATGAACTATTTACAGGAGGTTAATGAAACATAAAATGAATAACTTGTTTTTTTATACTTGAAAATATTTTGTTTTTTAACTGTAATTGTTTATTATTCAACACCTATTTTTTGTATTTTTAATAGTCTACCTTGACACAACTTGTTGGTAACGCAAGTCTTTAAAAGTATTAGATTATCAAAAGTGGCTACCTGAACATTTCTTTCGGTTCTCCAACTTTATGAAAACTAATGTTTTACGAATTTACTATTAAGAGCAAGTGTGTGTGTTTGTGTGTGTGTGTGTGTGTGTGTTAAATCGCCTCCATTGTAAAGGTTACGCCACGCTCTCACGGCCACTTGCATTGTATGTGTATTATGTATACATGCTGCTTATTTATATGTACTGGGCTATTTGCTAAATTAAAGGTCTTATTGATTATGCTGGGTTAATATTTACATCGTTTCTTATTTAAGCTTAATCATTGAACTGTACGTATGCGAGTTTATACTTCGGTGTAAGTACGCAATAAAAGGGATTAAAGAAATAGATGGACTCAAAATCTTTATGAAGAAATTAAAGTGTTTCTTTTCTTGCCTTATAATATGTTTTCCTCGTAAGTATAGCAACTTTTATTTTTCTAAAACACTATGTTTTGCATTTCGCAGTCAGTTAAATGCCCTAACAGCTATAGTTATTTGTAAAAATAAAGAAAATATTCACTATTTTAATCTCTAGCTCTGTACGTACACAATTTGTCTAACACATACCAATTGGTTTGTACAAATGTCGTTTCACTAACGACTTCGTTTGTAAAAATCTTTGCTAACGAGTCATATTGCAAGATTTACACTTATCATTACAAAGCGGTACCTACCTACTTTGTTTTTATTTTTTCCGTGTTACTGGTTATGGTTGAGTTTCCTCACTTTTTTGCAAGTAAGTTTTTGTAACATTCTTTTGATACTGATGTAAATTGTATGATGATGAAAGTATTGAAATATGTTAGCAAGTGGTAAGTGTATATTTTTCACAGACAGATTTAATAATTAGTGTAATTAATTATGTAAGTATTTATGCATGGCTGACAAACCAATTCAAGAGTAAAATTAATCATTAGCTTTATTATTGGTTTCTGCAGTATTCCTGCATTTTATTCACTTACATACGAGTATGTCGCCATTATATTTTTTTGTTTATTTTATAAATATACCTTTGTTATCCAATATAAGGACATTACAATTAACATTCCATCATTTTGTTTTAATTCAAACAATTCCAAGGCATTTATTGAGTGTTAATAAACCAATGAAGGTCTATTTGACATTCTTCTAACAGAATTATAGTCACGAGTGTTTCGATCATTGCCTTGAATAAGCATTAGTTATATTTGACTCCAAGGCGGTGTGATATGGCTTTACAGTTATTAAGATGTCAAGTTAAATTGAGTTCTGATGATTGGCTTTGCACGAATAAGAAATTAACCATGCAATTATAGTAACAGGTCAAAATCAAAATTTTGTATCATGCATTATAATTGAAACCTATGTTGGGCCTAATTTTATCAATCGAGATTTTTTGATCACCATAATTGACCGAAGTAACACTCATCATGCAACATTGTGATCTAGGGTGCAACATGCCAGATTAGAAATGAAACTGGCACTTATCAGAGACTGCTGAAACACACTGTTAGGTGTTTGATGACATTTTGTCTTATAATAACATAAACGAACAAATCATACAGTTTTGGAGCTGATCCAGAAATCTTATAAGTCGGATAAAGAATACTTTCAGGCTACGTAATCTTCAATACAGTACATTTATAAATAACTAGTGGGTGCTCGCGGCTTCGCTCGCATTAAGAAGTTAAGCTTGCATCCCCTATTTCACCCCTTTAAAAGTGTCATTTTTAAAAATCCTTTCTTAGCGGATGCCTACGTCATAACACCTACCATCATACCAAATTTCAGCCCAATCCGTCCAGTGGTTTGGGCTGTGCGTTGATAGATCACTATATCAGTCAGTCAATCAGTCAGTCACCTTTGAGTTTTATATATATATAGATTTCATAATGTATTCTATAAGCACGCACCGGTCAGCATTCCGCAATGATACAAGTGACCTAATACTACAAACGCAATATTACTCCGACTCAGTGCACATGCCTAAGTGGAGCGTAATAAATTATTTCATAGTTGCGAGACGGCTGGGTTCTAACACTATAATATGATTATTTATTTTATTATATTAGATTAGCGAAGCTTTTATATAGTATCTAGTACATAGAAGCTTCTAGTAGCTTAGATCTTTTTAATCTTATTTAAAATTACTAGATGTTTGCAATTTGTTTATAAAGCTTATATTAACGCATTTTGTCAAAATATATCAAAAAGGGCAATAACTGCAATTGGCGCCGGCAGATTCGCTACATTTTTCAAGGTATATTTAATATATTTACACTAATAATACGTAACAATAAGGGAAGAAATACTAGCCAAATTCAACAACTTTTAAGTTAATTTCACATTTAACCTAATAGTTATTGGTAGATACCCATAGATTTACTTGGCAAGCGGCAGTGAGTTGGGATACATGGAGCAGTCAAGTGTACAGTACTCAATATCCGGCAGTGAGTTGGGATACATGGAGCAGTCAAGTGTACAGTACTCAATATGCGGCAGTGAGTTGGGATACATGGAGCAGTCAAGTGTACAGTACTCAATATGCGGCAGTGAGTTGGGATACATGGAGCAGTCAAGTGTACAGTACTCAATATCCGGCAGTGAGTTGGGATACATGGAGCAGTCAAGTGTACAGTACTCAATATGCGGCAGTGAGTTGGGATACATGGAGCAGTCAAGTGTACAGTACTCAATATCCGGCAGTGAGTTGGGATACATGGAGCAGTCAAGTGTACAGTACTCAATATGCGGCAGTGAGTTGGGATACATGGAGCAGTCAAGTGTACAGTACTCAATATGCGGCAGTGAGTTGGGATACATGGAGCAGTCAAGTGTACAGTACTCAATATGCGGCAGTGAGTTGGGATACATGGAGCAGTCAAGTGTACAGTACTCAATATCCGGCAGTGAGTTGGGATACATGGAGCAGTCAAGTGTACAGTACTCAATATGCGGCAGTGAGTTGGGATACATGGAGCAGTCAAGTGTACAGTACTCAATATCCGGCAGTGAGTTGGGATACATGGAGCAGTCAAGTGTACAGTACTCAATATGCGGCAGTGAGTTGGGATACATGGAGCAGTCAAGTGTACAGTACTCAATATGCGGCAGTGAGTTGGGATACATGGAGCAGTCAAGTGTACAGTACTCAATATCCGGCAGTGAGTTGGGATACATGGAGCAGTCAAGTGTACAGTACTCAATATGCGGCAGTGAGTTGGGATACATGGAGCAGTCAAGTGTACAGTACTCAATATCCGGCAGTGAGTTGGGATACATGGAGCAGTCAAGTGTACAGTACTCAATATGCGGCAGTGAGTTGGGATACATGGAGCAGTCAAGTGTACAGTACTCAATATGCGGCAGTGAGTTGGGATACATGGAGCAGTCAAGTGTACAGTACTCAATATGCGGCAGTGAGTTGGGATACATGGAGCAGTCAAGTGTACAGTACTCAATATCCGGCAGTGAGTTGGGATACATGGAGCAGTCAAGTGTACAGTACTCAATATCCGGCAGTGAGTTGGGATACATGGAGCAGTCAAGTGTACAGTACTCAATATCCGGCAGTGAGTTGGGATACATGGAGCAGTCAAGTGTACAGTACTCAATATGCGGCAGTGAGTTGGGATACATGGAGCAGTCAAGTGTACAGTACTCAATATGCGGCAGTGAGTTGGGATACATGGAGCAGTCAAGTGTACAGTACTCAATATGCGGCAGGCTATGATATTGATAGCTAATATAATCGTATCTTGCTTATAGTATACACGATTACTTGAAATTACAAAGTACACATTTGATAATGAACACAAAGGGTCTTATTACAAAACTAGGTTTAACTATTATTGACTGGCCTGTTAGCTTAGTTGGCAGTGGCTCTGACTTCTAATCTAAAGGTCGCGGGTTCGATTCCCGCATGGCACAAGTATTAATGTACCTTAAAATATGCATATATAATTACTTGTGTTGAGTCTGGTCGTTTGTATGTATAATAAGTATGTATTTACAAAAAAAGAAAAGAATATAAGTATTATATCCGTTATCTAGTACCCACGACACAAGCGTTTGCTTAGTGCGGGGCTAGATGGCGCTGTGTGCAATGTCTCGGAATATTTTTATTTTTATTCTTTTACTATTAGTCCAGGACTATAAAATACCAAGTACCTACTTTTTTGTTGTTCGAAATTTGGCTGTCCACTGACATAATAATCAAACTATCAAAATGTTACCAATGATTAGCAACAGTCAAATTTGAAGTTGACATTTTGTTTATACAAACAGTAAGTTTGAACAACATAAACCAATATTATATTACTCTATGACATAAACCAAATGTTTATTTTCAAAGGTCTAGACTAATATTTGAATCACGTTGTTTAATAAGACAGAAAGACTTTTAAACGATGAGTGGATAACTTACTTTCAAATTAACGCAACTTTGCATACGTTTCTTGTATTGTTATTGTATTAAATGATTCTCGGATACTGACCTGAAACAAAGAAATAAATAATTAGTTATACATATTTTTTTTAAAAGCGTAAGCTTAGTATGGGGATAGATGGCGCTGTGTTATATGTCCTGAAATATTTATTTTATTTTTTTATTTTATTTATAAAACAAACAGGTTTCAAAATTACCTCTAAATCTACGAATAGTATATTGTCATTACTCTTCATATGTGATGCTACATTATTATTGATGTTTTTTATTCAATAATGAGTCGTGGTTTTATTTATAATTTGTAGGTTTAAATAATTAATAATTTATCGCGAAAGATAAAATACGATTATTCCATAATATGAAAGCTAAAAGCAAGATTTGGTATTCAGGTGGTGAAAAATTCATGAGATGATGTAACTCCCAAAGCTATACAAGTTCGAAAACACGTTAAAGAAAGCCTGCGTATAGCCTGCCAGCATTTTTTTTAAATTGCCATTATATACTATATATGTTAACTAGTGGACGCCCGCGGCTTCGTTCGCATCATTGCAGGATAAAAAGTATATAATAGACACTCCTAAGACCTCATACTACCTACATACCAAAAATCATGATGATTTTTGTGATGAGCGTTTAAGTAAAAAGACAAACAGATAAATAGAGACACAAATAAACAGACAAAACGTCTAGAAATTCTTGGAACGTGTTCTGTTATAAATTCAAAGCATCAACAGATTTTTTTAAATATTTTGTATACGTTCAGAATTTCTTCCCACTTCAGCTTTATTAAATGCATAGATAGATATAGATATGCATTCGCGCGGTGAACTCTGGTGTCAAGAGTTTTCATTTGTATACATAATTAGTACCTGTTTATTAAAAAAAAACTTTCAGAAGACTTGGTAACCCGGTTTTGTAAGTCGGTTATATGTAAAATTGGCTCTTATCGTTACAAATGTATGTCACTGTCACTCAGCTGAGAAGCTGAATCCAACTGAACAGTTGATAAGTTTTGTTAATATTTCAATACCATGTTTCAACCAAAGTGCTTCAGCAGCTTGAGCCTGAAGAAGTAAGAATAGTTTCCTTTTTGTACTTATTATTTGAATCCCGAACAATATCATTATCTACATATGATACTTATCTACTACTAATGTTATACATACTTATCTACATACCTTCATTTACATATTGTTTGATCTAACTAGTTACTAACGAGCACATACTGCATATACTGAAATATTTAGTTGCGCCTTTATGATATACTTGCTTTTGCCCCTGGCTCAGATTACGTAGAGAAGCATTATTATCATTAAAATTCCATTCGAACTCTTGCAAGGCTTAAAGGCAGAAGGTGCTACTTATGTTGCAAACTCTACTCAAGTAGTAGTCATGCAACGTTTAAAAATTATGTACTAATTGTAGAATTATTATTTTTCGCTAAGTTAAAATACATAAAAATACCTCAGAACGCTAGCTGTCATCGCCACCAAGGCGTTTGTGTGTGCTAGATTGCGTGTTAGTGCCATCTATCGTAATTTGTTGGTACTTCAGACCACCTACAAAAATACAGATTATTAAGCTAAACCCGCGGTGTTACTCCCTAACCTAACCCTAACTACCCTCACTTTTAGCGAATTGTTTCGGACATTTTCATGTCATCCGACCCACAGAAACACCTGCCCCCATAGACAATAGGCGTATTTTTAATAGAAAAACCAATGTATGGGACTGAAATCACGATGTTTAAAAAAATTTTTTTTAAAGTTTTTATTAAATCCCATAGACATTTTTTCGATTTTCTTTCTACTAGTTATAAGATTTATTTTATTTAATGAGATACCATATGTACATTGCATTTAGTTAACTGCTGGCGCGGTCAGCATTTGCATTGGTGACCGTTGGTTTACTTTGTAGTTGCTTAAATTTTGTTCTCGAAACGGACAGCATATCAAATTATTAACAAGAAAGAAGGAAACGAAAGTAGTCAACTGTCACCAATCAATGATTAGAAATCTAATGATACTAAGGTTGAGTCTCAAATAGCATGTTTATTTCCTAGCACAAAGCACCTTGTTAGCTACAAGGTGACAATTAGGCGGTACAGTGGCGTCATACATCACCACATCATTAAGTGAACCATGCAACATTATAGTTTCCCAACGTTTGGCACGACTGATAGGAGCGGCAGCATGGTTGTGGCAGTGTTTGTTGTGATTCAGGGATAAGATTGCATGGTAGTAATACTATGTATGTTATTTAAGTACTTATTATAATGATATCCATTACTCAATTACAGAAATTTCAGCTCACTTAGGTTTTAACATTTTGTCTGTGACAAATCAAAATAAACAAACAAATTTTACTGACGTTAGCAATGATGTAAAAAGTATTGAATCAATTATCAATATCAATTGAACCCAAGAAAACCTTTTAATATATGGTTTATAAAAATATATCTTCACACATCTTTGTAATTCTATAAGCAATACTATTGTTTTTTTTTTGTTGAATGAGCATTTGTATTGTATGAATGCTAAAGAGTTAAGTAAATTCCCGAATAGACCTCACATAATAACCTAATCACAACAAACCAATTCATCAACAGAGTCGCAAAGCAACATTGCGAACCACAGCATGCCAAGCGCCCAGTAGGACCGGTTCGCAACCTTGCCCCCTCCCCGCGCCCCGCAGGTGCACTTTCACTCGGCGCGGCCTTCTGCGACCGACGCACTACACTATAAATACTTAGAGGCTTTTAATAGTTTGACGATACTGATAGGTTAGACATTATTGAGAAAATGAGATCAGGGAAAGAGTTTTAGCACTTACTCGTTATTGTTTCTGTAAACTTCTATCTATTTCTGTCTATTCAGTCATTCTGTAATGACTGAATAGACAGAAATAGACTTGCAATTTATTCATGTCAAGATTTTTAAGTTAAGATTTGTTTTGTTTACACGAGATAGTCTATTGTTTTATTTCAAAATGGTTAGAAATATGTTCATACCGGGCTATAAATACGAAACTTTTCATTGTTTACAGGGAAATTAAACAATATGTTTTTAGCTTATTTGAACTTGACACACAATGCGACAGACAGGTGTACTAAAACACTGTAGTTAAGTTTGAAATATACATGTACTAGAATGGAAATGGAGCTCAAAGGACATTGCCGAAACCTACTGCTATAAGCTATGTTACAGATCTCATTTCATGTAGTGATATTAAAAGTTACCAAAGTAACGCATATATTCTTAAATTTATTTAGCAATGAAAAGTTAATACTCTATTTATTTGTCAATTAAATTACTCTTCTTTGGATCCAAACTACCTTTTGACACATTTTATTGACCCCTCAACCTCCTAGCCGGGCTAGCACTACAAGGGGAATGATTGATTTTTGACTATTTTTATCCACCTGTCACCATACAGCAAGTAAATTAAAATAGTGATTAGTCCCCGTGTCGTGCTAACCCTACACTACAGGGTGTTTTCAAGGACGAAATGGGGCTTCTTCTTTATTATCACTTGAACGGACAATGTTATTAATGAATAACTCTGTATAAGCTCATTACGTCCGCCTGCAGTTTGTCAGGGAAGAATGGCGGCGATTCAGCGGGAAATATTACAAAACAGAGAACAATGGACTCCGACACGGAAGTGCCAACATTAGTGAATACCTTTAATTCCGCATTTTGAGGTTTTCTAAACAGATTTTGGTCGTTTGAGATTGTTTTTGTTGAGGTAAGTAGTGTCTTGTGGTGTTGCTTGCAATTATCCTTTTGTCTTTAAAGTAGCTGTGATGGTTAATTGTGAAACAATTTTGCATAACAGATACTATTAAATTTACAAAGAACAAAAAGTGTTAGTGAAAACGTGACGGCAAAAATTACACAATTTAAATATATTTTTTTCATTCACACTTACATCCGAAATGGCTTAACTACAAATGGTCTCACCTACCAACATCATTTATTACCTATATTTATGTTTATGCGGTTATCTGTCATCATGTTTGTACCAGCAGTACCTACTAAAATATGTAGCTCTAATGGACCACGACTGTACAATCTTAATCAGTTCATTGTTTTGTTATGATTATTATGTTACAAACAGACAGTCTACAAAACATTCATACATACATATATACCTATGTGTTTTCTGTTCATTAATCAATGAACAAATCTTTTATTATATTTTTTGGTAAGAATATGCAGTTTTCGTGGAGTTCACATTAATTAACATGCATTTATTTGCATTCAAATCTGTTTTGTGGTATAAATATTAAAAAAAGGAAGAATAAAAACTACATTATTCATATTATTTTTGTTGGGGCAGCGCGTTGATGTCTTTTGAATGACTGTATGTATGACGTCATTGTAGAATTAATAACGGGTTTCTTTTATTCCTTTTAATAACTAACTTCTTTGTTTGGAGTTTTTATAATCTTAAAGGTGGATTTTATAGCTTTATATAGAATTAATTTACAAATTCACAAAGTGGTTCTAACTGCAATATACCAAAAACTGACTTAATTGACTGTATGCCATATTTATATTTATGTTTATTTTTATATCCTTTTAAGGTATCTGTACTAATATCTTTTTTATCATTAAAATAATGTTGATCTATAATTTTTATTTTTATTTATTGATGCTCTTTGAATTCGCAAGATTAATAATCGCAGATTTTTTCAGCCTTGGCCTTCTTTGTTCTCATTTTGATCTGTAGCTATTTAAATACATAATTGTCTATATTTTCAACGTCTTAGAATTCTTTATAATAGTGGGAAATATTAAAATATTGCCTCATGTTGTTTGTTACACATAATACATATTATATTATGTATGTAAAAGTGACAGTAGACAATTCATGTCATATATCAGCAGCGTAGTTTCAAATGATATTACATTTGAGCTAAAAACAACCAGTACTTACAATTTATCGTGCTATCTGACTTACGGAAGTGGCCGAAAATAAAATACCAATTTAAACTACACTATTATTATGAAAAAAAAACATAGTACGCCACGTCAGACCTTTCTATATATATTTCTACCTTTTCTTTCTTTAAATATTTATTTATTTTATTTATTTATTTCTTGTTTGACTTGAAAATTCTCAACACTAGAGCTAAACGCTTTCTCACGATAAAAAGGGAATAATAATATCAGATCAAGGGTCAAAAATTATGAGCCCCAGGCCACACCAAACAACAAAAACAGGTAGTAAATGAAAACATAAACATTGCCACATGGAATGCTAGAGGCGCCGCAACGTTGACTAAAAAACGAGAGATTGACGAGTTTCTAGACGGAAAATCTATCCATATTGCCTGCCTACAGGAAACTCACTTCAAATCCGGGACCTACGAATCTAGTCACTATACGTGGCACCTAAGCGGAAACAACAACAGAAGAGGCCAAGCTATTCTCATAAGAAAAAGCAGCGGCCTAAGGCTGAACTGGACTAAAGCAAACACAAACAATATGGTTGCTTCAATAGATACAAGCAGTGGAGCCTCTCTATTCATTACTACAACGCACAGGTCCAATTCAACGTCACCAGCAGCAAACGACGCGACTCGGCTACTACAACTGACCAAGAACAAACCAAGAAACTCAATAACAATCATACTAGGTGACTTCAACGCCCACATAGGACTCACAGATACACATGAACTTCGCGATAAAAATCAAAGAGGCAAAAATCTCCCACACCAAACAAGTAACGAAACGGGAAAATCTCCGATTGGACACATCATTCGGCCGGCGCAGCTGTAAACTGACTTGGACGTTGGGAAACAAAACATCGCAAATATACCATATAATGACAGATGCCAAAAACAACCAGATTTTTAAATACATCAAAGGTGAAAAAACAATCCTATCTGACCATAGAATCATATGGGGAAACCTGAAGCCCCTCACCACAGAATAAATAATACAACAGAAACCTATCTCCCTGTTCCGAACACGCAGCGAGCGGAGGGCACAGTAAAGTACGATCGACAGTCGTGGGTCAAACGGCACATCACTCCCCAAAGTATGAAAAATTTGTTTGTATTGTATCAATAGGTATATCTAGCTACTTAAATAAGCAATTTATAGTTGAATTCGAGAAAAACAGGATTAATTTAGTAAACATTTTAGAAAAAAAAAATTGTTAATACATACTTTGTTATAATAACACATAAAAAATAATTACTGATAAAGTATTAATTTATCGAAATATAATTCACTGATGATTAAGTATAAAAACTAAAATAATACAATTTTATTATTGTACTAAATCTACATTCCTAATGGCAACCATGATAACTTTGAGAGACTCGAACTGTATGCAGTGAAATATGAACCGTAAATCAAAACGTTAAATATCAATTTGGCTTGCGCGTAGGTTACGAACGTACGCTGCGCTGCGAACGTATTTTGATAGCGTGGCGCGTTTTTGTTCAAAGTTAGGTCGCCCTGCCCTCACGTGAAACTCCAATAGGGACTCTACGAGACCTCCAATAAGACTAACCAGGGCCAACGTTGCGAACGAGTTTGACTACAAAACCCTAAACTACGAGATGCTTCAAAGTAACACCACTCGAAAAAAAAAAAACCAAGAAACTTTATTAGAGGAAACCAAAAAGAGCAGGAACGGCGAAAACCGAAAAGAGCCGCTATCGTGGGAAGTGATAACAAACGTCATGAAGATGGCGGCCAATAAGACTATCAAACATGAAAGAAGGTACTCTAAGGCTAGAGAAGAGGCAATTACAAACCTACAGAAGGCGAAATTCCATTATAAGCATCACCCTCAAGATATAGAGGCTAGAAATACACTTAAGGAGTGCCGGCGCCGTTTGCAGGAGATCGAAGCAACGGAAGATCTTAAAGTTGGTAGACCTAACTATACGTGGAAGGATTCTTTATCTCATGATATGGACCCCAGGAAAACATCTGACTGGCAGGACATGGCGAAAAACAAAGGAGACTTTATAAGAGCTGCCAGGGAGATCTATAAGATGGCAGAAACCGACAGCGAATCTGATGAGGAAACAGAACGACATACCAACAGGCAGGCACCAACCATACCCCAGGAAAGGCCGTCAGATGACACAAGAACAATCCCTTAGCGACATAGGATCTATTCGACCCACATTTAAGATCCACCTACTACACCCGACGTGGTTATGATTACACACAATAGGACCAACATTACACAGCGAACGTATTAAGATAGTGCTTGCAAAGCCAAACACTAACAAACCCCAAGATGGGTCAACTCAATAATCAACGAACACCATTTTTTACTAACGCTTATCCCTATCCTTAATAACAACCTTCTCCAAATCGGCGTCTGGCTGCATAGCCGGTCGACTACCATCCCGGAGCGTTAGCACAAAACCACGCTCCACAACCTCGTGCCCCCCGGTATGCCGGTTTGACCGGAGCAGGCTTGTCCTGGCTGGGTGCGGTACCTATGTTCATGTTCATGTTCATCAAGGGTCAAACATTATGAATACATATAAAAACCTGATAATTTCAATCAACCTGATATTTCAATCAGGTGTTTATACCTTTACGACCTCTTCAAGGCCCAAGCGAAGTTTCAAAAAACCAAGATGGCGTCGATGCATACGTGGGACCGGTTTATGCAAATGTGTATTTTGTAGGTATTCTACTGAGCTTATACAGCGTTACGTCAGATGTAATATTTATGTGTAGTGCGTAATTTGGTATTTTCTTTGTAAATGCACGTATAAGTAAGGGTTAAAACAAAATCAAAATCCATTTATTTCAGATAATAATATTCCATATACATCACACTACAATTGAAATTTAATAAAATAGAATAGATTAAGTATAAAATATAGAATAGATTAATACATTGATTTTGGACTTAGGTATCAAATGGTACGCTATCTTTATCGTGAGTATGATCTTTTCATTTAGTAATTTAATAACTCGGAAACATTTCGATACTGATGCAAAATACCTAGTGATGATGATACATGCGATTATTCTTTATTAAATTACTGGGAAAAACTAATTTTTATTTCTGACCATAAAAATGGCCTAAGCCTACTGCTTCTTATAGAATATTTCCGTCCATGGAAATATCGTATTTGACTATTATTTAATTTTAAAGCATACAAGAGACTCAATAACCTTAAAATCTAAAGTAAACCACTCACATATAAACATAGTAACACTGTATAAAGAACCTGCGGAAGAGCGAGTGTTAAATGTCACTTGTTAACCTTTTTAACGTAAACATTGATGGGTTTTTGTCATGATCGATAAATACTATGATTTTATATGTAGTATAATGGTGGAATGATAGTAATTCTTGAAACAGGATTCTTAAAGTTGTAAGCAAAGTCATAAAATATGTAATGGGTTTTATTCAACTATTTTTATTGTATAAATTACATATGTTTATATTTTGACCTTCAGTAACTTTGTTGAATGGCAATGCGACCAAGTTTAAAGTAAGTATCCCATAATATAAATAATCCGGTAATACTGGATCCCAATATTATTTTTAAAACAAATAGTTCGGTTTTAATAACTAAAATAAATATTTTCCGTAATGATCAGCATCGTGCAGTGACACGTGGATTTTGTAAACCAATCTTAAGCTAGTATGTTACTACATACTAGCTTAAGATTGGTTTATGTAATATTAATAATTTTAACTACTGTTAAAATTATTAATATTTTACAAAGACAAGACACACTTATAGCACTCCTCCTGATACCCCACTAAAAGCAGACAGCAGTTATAAACGCTGCAAATTATTTTAAGCAAGTTGTTATCGAATGAACGTTTTCAGAGCATTTCCAATTAGTGGAACAACCGCGGAGTGGTGGCATTCATTGGATTCTCGCCAATATGAAAGGTAACCTATTCACTGATTCCCTCGAGCCTCAAATTCTTGGGGAGCGGATTGAGGAGCAGGCTCACATACTGTTACTCAATCATTGTTATCATCATTCAATATATATTACAATTGGCAGGCCTGTTAGCTTAGTTGGTAGTGGCTCTGCCTTCTAATCTAGGGGTTGCGGGTTCGATTCCCGCTTGACACAAGTATTTATGAAATTTATAATTACTTGTGTTGAGTCTGGTCGTTTCTATGTATAATAAGTATGTTTTTACAAAAGAAAAGTATATAAGTATTATATCCGTTATCTAGTACCCACGACACAAGCGTTTGCTTAGTGTGGGTCTAGATGGCGCTGTGTGCAATGTCCCGGAATATTTATTTATTTATTTTTCAATCAATCACATTCTTTTGCGTATACTACACGCGTACGCGTGATGTTAAGCAACCCTACAGTGTAAGGTGTAAGTCGTTTACGTTGAAGGCTTGTCTGTTACTCGAGATTAAACAAAGACTAACTATATTATAAAAATAAATATCATATAGAATTGCTTTAAGAATATTAAATGATACATATTCCCTTTTACCTACTTGTTGTCTTGTATTCTTTCTTTTTGTGTTTGACTAATCTGTTGGATAGGTTAGTAGATATATAGTAATTATATCAGGTATGTTAGTGTGTTAATTTTTACAAGCTACTCAAGCTATTGGACATGAGTAAGTTATTGTTACTTTTCAATTAACAATATCAGACCTATATGAAGTATCACAAGGATATTATAAGTATTTTAGGTAATTTGAAACACATAAAATAAACATTTCTTCCTTCTATACAACTATGCTTAGTTTTTTTAAATAAATTTTACGTATTTTCTTTTTAATTAAAGAAACTTTATAACTAAGCAAACCCCCAAACTACACCTACATACGAGCCAGCCTTCTTCTGCATGGAGACTCAAAATAATTACTTGCTTTACAACATACTAGAGGATTTAATTAACTATTGTTTAACTAAACGCTATTTGCATTCTGTCCTTTGTTTATCTAATTTAATTTAATTACAATACGGTACTTGCCGCATGGGAGCCAGGTTAGGTGCGGAAACTCAATTTACTCGAGTATGTGTTATAGGTAGTGCCTGAATTCAATTTGGATATTTTGGGAAATATAATCATCATTGCAATTTGGTAGCAAATATTTTGTTAATTACAACTCGATAGATTTTATTGATATTGCATTATTTATATTACAATTTGAATATATAACTGACTCTCTAATGAGTTTACTTTAATTCACAATATGTAAACAAATATTTGTACAACAAAATGAGGTAAAAAAACAAGTAATTTTGCTTGAATATAATTAATATGAAAAGACGCCTATTCCGTATATATAATGAACGAAAAATACTTTTATTTTTCTTTGACAGAATTGTAAAAATATTCTTTCAAAAACTGTTAGTATCAAAATACTAAAAGTACCTAGGTACTAATAAAATATTCGAGGTTAAATGAAGCTTCAGAAAGCCAACGTCCAAAATCTTTCCAATGAAAATCTGTATAAAGAACATTATCTACGTAATTTATTATAGCTCCAATATTAGCTAAGTTTTTAAAGCTATATTTCAGAGGAAGGAAACTTTTACCTCCGACCTCTTGGTTGGTGTTGACGCTGAAAATTGTTATAAATCTCTTGACATTTTGTGAAGCAACGCTGAAATATTTGTGGCGTTTTCTGACTTTTATAATATTTTCTGCAGTTTAATGATATTAGATGTGCTGAGGTAAATGGAAGTAAATATTAACCTCTGTTGTTGGATTAAACGCAAAATCTATATTAACTAATACAATGACCCAATAAATACTGAAATATTACAAATGATAACAAAGTTGTTTAAAAAAAAGGTGGTGTTAAAGAATAAAATTATTTTAAAATGTAAGGATGTCAAAAGAAAAGTTCTTTTTATCTTATAAGAGTGTACATGTGCTCTTAGTTCATAAGAAAATTATTAAGGCCTTACTGACAGCCGTACTATGACAAACGGCCGAGACCTGTAGTTAACTTGAATACTGCTTTTTGGTCACCCATCCATTGACTAACCGTCTCTTCAGTTGCTTAGTATTAGTAATCACCAATACCTGTTCTATCTGAGCTTCAGGCGTTTCACAAAAGTATATGTAATTTGCTTAGTAGGTATGCATAAACTTGAAAGTTGTTTAGCAAAGGTAAGACACGTTATTTATTCAAGAATTTCTTCTATGTAAGTGCTTCCGTCGTTCAAAGTCACTTGACTTGTTTAACGAGATGGTGAATGCGGCGAAATGAAGGTAAATACTTCAATTACTTAGTAAATGATACGTGTTTATGTATAGTAAGTAATACATATATGCCACATAGTTATTTATTTATTTCTACTAGCATTTACACAATTTTACAAAAAAAAAAATACATGCCACCCGAGGTATTGGGGCGTAGCAGGTGATACGGCTATATGCAGGTTAGGCAATGTAGCAGCTATTCAGATGTCAAGCTATTTTTTTATCAGTTTACAAATTGGAAAGCGGTCACATGAAACCTTCTACTGTTATAAAAAATAAGAAATTGTGTCTAATTGATTGGTTAGTTTGTTTGGTGGTCTATCTGTTAGTTATTTCTACACAACAAAGCAACGGATCGTCGTATTCTTTGTTTTGATGTAGTAATAAGTTTCTCTTGTGCTGGAGGCCAAGACCCACTTCGGGTCGATGCGCCATAGGAGTAAGTAAGTAATAAGTTTCACACATTTCACTCAAGACTCAATTTGCTTCAAATGCTTCTATTATGCTTCTAAATTACGTTGCAAATTACACTAACCTAAATAATTATAGTTGGCTGTTCCACACTATGGGTACGACGATTCGACCTATACGTAACACCTGTCAAAATGCAACCTATTACCGACCAAATACAGAATCCATGTCAATCACCAACCGAACCATTGGTGGAATCGTGCGCAAAAAGTAACAGATACCAATGCAGGCTGCGCCTTCGTAAAACATGTTTATGAGTCACATAAAAGGAATGACAAATAGTATATAGATAGATAGATAAATTATTTATTAAAACACCACATACCTACATAAAAAATATTGATAGTTAATAATTAAATTGCAAAAACTAATTGGCAGACAAAAAGAGTTTTGGTAACCTTTTACCGTCTCAACAATTGTACCTATACAGATTTTTTTTGTTATGATATCATTTTTTCTGTCGAATTCCGAGAATGATTACAATTTTTAATTAAGCTATTTCTTTGCTCGTCTTACTTTCTGATAATAATACTTTTAAATGTTTTTTTTATGAAGACTTGAAATGAACTTAGAAGTTTCATATTTGTATAATTACGTTGGCCATTTGATGTTCTTCTTCTTCTTATCGAATAAGAGTGGCCAACTCTGGTGTCGCGAGTTTTCAAACCGCCCTAGGGGCCTCTGACATGGCTTAACGACTGCTGTACTTGACAAACAATCGGGGCCTACAATTTAACGAGTCATCCGACCCACGGAATGCCACTTTTCGGACCATCTAAAGACTGACCGCGTCGACCTTTGCTTAAAATTTAATGGGAAAATGAAATGATACACAAAAATGATACACAACACAAATGATACACATTAACATTTTGCAACTAAGTGAGACATAATTCATAACCTTCTGACTAACTTGAAGGGGTTCTAGCCCACTGGTTTAGTAATTAGTAACCTTATACCTACTAAACCTAAAAACCTAAGCCCAATACCGTCCAGCGTGCCTAGAAACCAGTATGGTTTATATCCGACTACACTTTCAATCCAGTCGGCCTCGCGGCCACGCCTCGGCGACCACATACCGACTCTGACTGACCTAAGCTGAGAATTTACTTGCTTAGTTGCTACTTTAGGTACTTTATAGGTTGATTTTGTTGAACCCGCGTGTGAACGCCCGCGACTTCTAAATAGATTAGAATAAAGTCATTTATTTCGGAATTACATTCATATACAATTTAAAAAAACCATTACCTTTTAAACATTTTATTTTATTATAAGTGAATGTATTTGTTGATCTGTTTGTTCCTCTTTCACGTCACAATGGAGGGACACATTATCTTGACATTTGTCAAAAAGTTATTATAAAATCCAGAGATTAACTTAGAGCCTATTTTTAATTCCGAAACAATCTTAGCGAAGCCAAGGTATCTAGGTACCTACTAGCTCAGAAATAAAACCATACGTTTTGTAGCGGCGACGTAAACTTCTAATATATATTTTTTTTAATAATTCATGTGTGTTGATGGTAGGTAAAAAAAGTTTCTTTTTTTCAGAAGAATTGGTGATCTACTTTTTTGTAGTCGGTTTATAGATACCGCACATTATGGTCCCGAGTCCCAATTCTATCCAAATCACCAGCAAAAATGATGTCACATACACTAACGAGCTTTACATGACTACATAAAGACTGAAGGACAAAGCAGCGTACCTAATTAAGGAGAGATCGTCCTAATTAGGCGAGTCCATTTGGACAGTCTTTGATTACGGAGCAGCATGGCAGCGTGGCAGCGTCAATATCCAATGTCATTAACAGTGCTCTGGTGAAGTATGACGAGGAAGAATTAAGGCGTATAAGGGGGGAGGTTAATGTCTCGTATCTGTTCTATCAACTACTACTAACAAGTTTATGCCATCTTAGACCAGACCAGACGTGTGTCAGTTATTTTATGTGAATAATGCTATGAAATAAAAATGTATCTTTTTAAGTTCAAAAGACAATAAAAAACATTGCTATCTAGGAATACAGCAGCGCACCTAAAAATAAATTTCTACGTACCAATGTACGTATAAATTGTTTTAAACAAATTCAAATCAAATCACAGTTTGCAATTGAATAACAACTACATCAACGTATGCAAATCAGCCCGCAATCTCTTGTGCCCCAGGATTCAGAACCCGTGCATAATCTCCACACAAATTGTTGTATCTTTTCTTTGTATAGATAATTAAACAATATTATTTTTATGCAAGAAAGGCTTCGGCTCGACCACAACTCAATATAAATACTTACGTCACTGAATTTTTATTTGTTTTTGGGCCTTAATTTGGTATGATAACACGGCTAAACTGGTGCCTAAATCCACCCGCGCATTCTGTATCCCTGATTGGTCACGGGTGGCTCCGCGCCCGGCCGAGCGTGTCTCGACTAATGGGAAACGGTTCACAATGAAAGAGGAAATTCCGGTGCGAGTCGGACTACCTGCCTTGTCCAATTATTTTTGACGCACATGAAATATAGCGCGGACTCCGAATGGCTATTGATTCGTAACAAATTTATTACTTCAAAGAGATTTTTTTATGCAATTGAGTGTTTACGTAAAACTTGAATGTAGTAACTTCGTTAGGAAGAGAAGAGATCTAGAGAAAAGTCCAAGTAAGTTGTACATTTTAGATAGAAGGACTGATTAACATAAAGGCGATTGAAGCCAAACATGAACTTATGAAATATTACAAAAACTACACATGAAATGTCTACTTTGTATTTAATATTCCATTTATTATATCACGCCTTACGTGAAAAGACCACCAAATCTATCATAGTATCATCATATCACCTACGACAACGGACCAATCAACGTTTAATTATATCGCGTGTTAACTGACCACTAGTATACTACCTACATAAGAATTTTCTCCATATGATGAGCCGTCTAAAACGTTTATATCGTTGATTTCCGCAAATCACAGTGCGAGACCTTTGTTGCTAATTGGCGATTGAATTAAAGCGATCGTGTTCCTACGTTTAACTCGTACGCCGATTCAGCTGATTACGGAGCGACAGAAATTAACTGAGATGAGCTAAAGGGGAACGTAATTTGAGATGACAGTTAAGGTGTCAATAAAATTAAAAACAAGAGAGGATTCCAATTATTTAATATTATATGAACTTACTTTTTAACCGACTTCAAAATAAGGTTAAAAAAAGAAACAATTCAACTGAATGTTATTTTTTCACAGTGCTTAATTAACTATGTTTAGCGGTATAATATTATAAAGGTGGGTGATAATTATATTTAGAAGGTTTTATTCCTGCCGATCGTAATTTTTGCTCTTTTTTACTTTGATACATTTATTTTTCACTACAGTCCCCGATGAAGTAAAGCGATAACTAAGCTCAAACTGAGTTTTCTAAATCTCACTTTAATAACTTAGTACAGTGACTAATTTATCACTCCGAAGTTTGCAATAAAAACTTTCTAGCTATAAAAACAAAATTGCTTCTATGAGTCTCAGCAAAACTTGATAATATTAGACCAACAAACTAATTTAACACCTGAAACTTAAATCGACTTTTCAACTGTAAGCTTTTAGAAAGTTTTTACGAGGGCTTACAATGACATGTTAAACGATAAATAAATATTATTGCTTTTTAAATAAATTATTAACCTATACTATAATATAATATTATAAAGCTGAAGAGTTTGTTGTATGTTTGTTTGTTTAAACGCGCTAATCTCAGGAACTACTGGTGCGAATTGAAAAATTCATTCTGTGTTGAAAAGACCAGTTATCAAGGAAGGCTTTAGGCTATATAACATCAAGCTGCAACTAATAGGAGCGAAGAAACAATAGAAAATGTGGAAAAAACGGGGAAAATTATTCATCTTTGAGGGCTTCCGTTGCATGCGCTGCGAAAACGGTTCAAGATATCAAAAAAATGTGTATGAAAGAATTATTGTTAATTATTATTACAAAATGTCCGCAACAGTATATATCTTTGTTTTAAGGTTAACTCACTAGAACCGTTTTTGTGGTAATAACTATTCCACGCGGACGAAGTCGCGCGCATCAGCTAGTTTATAATAAATTTTGTGCGTCACAGCACAGGGGCTAATAGAATTATTGTCTTTGTTTTTTAAATATTTAACTATTTTTGTGTATAGATCGCCTTGTCTTAATTATAATCTGAGTCAATAAGTAATTAATAAAAGTTTAATTTCACTAATTTAAAAACTATGAATAACAGAAAGAACCAAAACATTGATTTCGTTTTAACTTTCAACGAGATATTTTATATTTATCGAAAAGACGTTTAATTTTTGTTCAACAAAAATGTTAGTACCTACAAACAATCAGAATAAATTCAAATGTACGATACACATACATATAGCAATCTTAATTACACAAATAACATTAAATCCATAATGTATCAGAACTTACCGTAACAACCCAGGCTACCTGACTTTATTCGCTCGAGAAAAAGTTAAGAAACTTCAACCGTAACTGAGTGGCGAAGTTTATAAAGTTGGGTTTTTTTCTCAATAAATATTTCGGATTTATAGGTTACCTTAACAAAGAGAAGCCGACGAAGGCAGTAGCTAAACGAGAGTTCAGGAATAAATCCACTTTTGCTTATGAAAGTTGGAAACTTTTTTAGTCAAGTTACTTGTTGCTTAACTTAATTGTTGCTATGTGGAGGTATATGACGTAATACGCGTTCCTAGAAGAAACCTACTTCACCTACTACTACTTACTTACTTTACCTTTAAAGGCTAGACATGTTTGTAACCGACTCATAGATTGAAAACAAAATAAATTCAAAATATTTAAAATGTGATATTACTATATAAAGATATTACTTTTATCTTAATCCATTCATACTTTTATGCGTAATAGATAAATAAAACGCATAAGAATAAAAAAACATCATCACTAACTTTCGCCTCAAAACGTTAATGTAAAACAAAGCGTTTATTAAATAAACGATAATTAAGTCAAAACTAGCGTTTCATAAATCACCTAAGTTGGAGTTAAGTTAGGATTAAGTCATCTGTTTAAGAATGCGCAACTTAGTCTGGTATGACGGAGTGTGACCAAAATATTCAACTTAATTAGCTACCTTGAGCTACTTTTGATTCATGTTTGTCAGAGGCAATTTGCTTTGTAGAACGGATTGAGGTTTTATATTTCAGGCGTAGACGTTTACTTAGAATAAAGCACAGAATTCGTACTGTATTTCTTTGCAACAGATGTATGTTTTTAAAGGTAAGTATGATGGTGTTTATTTATTTACTTAGCCTATGATAAAATAATTGCCGCTTCTATTTAGGAAATAGTTACCTACGAATTAATATTTCAGAGAAAACATATATATTGTATACTTAGATATAACTATATATTGGAAAATTATTATTTAAAGAATTGGACCTATCACAAATCACTATTATGAACTTACATTATAATATATTGTTAGTTCCACGTAAAGCCAACCAACAAATCAAGAGACTTATAAATAAATACTGCGACACCCACTTCACTACAAACTTATCTATCAAATAAAAACAAAACAGCGATTTAATTCAACTCGTCCACATAAATAACAAAGCGTGCTAACAAAGTATTTAATCTGCACTAATGCATTATGCAAGAAAAGAGGTTTATTTGCCACACTACAAAGAGTTAGAGCATGGATCTGCTTTTAACTTTTTGTCCAGACTCACGATGGGGCTATTTATTTCCATCTAGGTTCTTGGAAGACCAGATTTCTATTTTAATCGGATTATGTTTGCCTTTTAAATTGTATTTAACTTAAGTGTTAAGTGACAAGTTGGATTTGTAGATAGAAAATGGCGCAGGGAAAAACGAAGTATTTTGACATGCAATTTTAGTTTCAAAGTTGAATCATGACGATGGCTTTTTTTAATAAAGATGTATGTATGTCACACTGCTGAGTCTTTTTCGATTAGTGTTGGTATCAGTAGGGATATAATATTTATTCATGAATTACTTGCGGGCGTTAAAACGTAGGCATTTTATCGGAAAAAATCATGCATCCATATTATTTAAAATTCAGTCAATGCCGTTTTTTGTACCAATAAAAATAATATAAAAATTATTGACAAAAAGCTTTATACTAACTCTTAACACACGCCACAAAGCATGAAAATATGTAAATATATTTAATGATTTTGACAGTCTACCTTAACATAAAATAAAAAGAAACCCAAGTTCTATATTGTAACATGAGTCAATTTATGTAATTTTTAAGACACTTTTTATACATTAAATGGCGAGTAAACCCACAAAGCCGCAACTAGTTATACAATACACGTGAAATATTCACGGAGCGTCCGAAGCAGTGGGCCGCGCGTAGGTTGCGACATGCAGCATTCAAACGCAAACAGTCACGGCATATGCGACGGACGGTCGCGCCGTGAATTGCTAGCTTTTTTCTTAGGGCACGTGCACTATACATAGAATATTGTTTTTTGGGCCTTTTTTCCCCTCTGAAAGGTGAGAATATATTTGTGATAGACTATGGATCTTTCCCTACGTATGCATATCAAATGGTTTACAATGGCTATACAAATCTACTTATAACCCATCGTTTCATAATATATTTTTAGTATGTAACTATACGGAAGTCGAATAAATGTCTATATGTTTCTATGTAGATACGACAGCAGACGAAGTTCTTGCATTGCATATTTTGAACGAGTCACTAATACAACACTATTTTCATATGCCCAGGCAGTTGCATGAAAAAACTTCCTTGTATCGAAAGGCCCCAATAGGAAAATACATCAATAGTGAATATTATCAAAGCAGTCCAATATGCCCCCGCCCTATGCTAGCGGCATGCCTGTGCGGTGAGATTCCTCGCGCGCCGCCCGCGCGCCCGCCGCGCGCCGCCCGCCGCCTGCCTGCCGCCGCTCGCCCATTTTGTTAAAAATTCACTAGTTTTACGACAACCGTACTCTACCAGTGTTATAGTAGTAGCTATAGATTTTCTATGTTACCAGTATTATATGTATAGGTACAAGCTATTAAGGTATGGCATAACTATTTTGGTAAAGAAGGATGAGTGAAAATATATATCCGTCTATAAATCAAAGTTTTGCATCATTTACAATTTAAAAGAGCTGGCGTTAGTTGCAAACTAACCTAGCTTTTAGAATAAAACATGAAAAACATTCCACTACTATATTAAAGGCTAAATTATCTGGAAATTTAGAAGAGTGATAAAATGCATTCTAACCTAGCTATTAGAAAAACACATAAATCCTCTATTCACGTCCAAACTATACCCTAAACTAAATAAAATAAGAACATTCAAGACATTTTTATTTTCCTCAAAACCACAACCAACGCTACAAAGCATTTTTTTCGTTCCTTTACATCATAATAATCCAATCCACTTTATTTATTTACAAAATGTTAGTTCCAATCTCTCCCTCCAGAGGTCGCCACTAGCTCTGCCTGCACAAGAATGTAATATTGCTCCAGTAAGTAGGTCAAGTCAAGTCAAGTCGGCTTCAGGCGTAAATACACTTGAGTGGCTTTACTCGTCTTCAACTTCATATCACATTATAGTTACAGCTAGTACATGAGGCTATACTAAATTTGATGTAACTTGTTATAGTGAAGAAACGAAAGTACCAAGTCCCGTTTAAATTAATTTTAATAACAAATAATTTATGAAGTAGAGATTAAAAAAAATGCCATAAATAAATAATTGATTTCTAACCAATACATTTTAAATATCGTTAGACCATATTTACTGTCGATCGTGTAGACGTATTCTATTTGCATGTCTGTTTGTTTCTCTCTATCAACGCATCGGAATGACAGATCATCCTGATTTTAATGACAATGGTAGTATAGAGTCTAGAGAGTATCATAGGTTACTTCTTCTGCTGCTGCTGATACACTGGCAAAAAAATAAAAATAATAAAAAACAAATCCAAACGTCTGAATAGAGTAACAACATTTTGGAAATCAGGTACATGATTACTTACGTACTTATATACTTTTAATAACATACAAAAACACCCCATTTGCCACAGATTAACAAACACCATCAGCCTGCGGTGTCCGATCCCGGACGTGGTTAAAAATTCAAACTACCCTCACACTAATTGCTTTATTTGGCTATTTGCATAATTGTACCATATTCCGCGCGGAAAGCTCGCTGGAAATTGTTTGTTTTGAATGAAACAGTGACGTTTAATTATTTGATATTCTTTGTCAATTTTTATATTGAGTTTAACCACTAGCTAGGCTAGAAAAAAACGGGTTTATTTTACAGGAAATTACATTATTGACTATACTGTATGACATTGTTATCCATCACATACAACTTTGTACATTAAAATTCGTTGCAAGGTTTAAAAGGCGATTAAAAGACAAATTTGATATTCACAGAGCTTAAAAAAATATACTTTCAGTATATTTTCAGAGTGTCAATTTTATTGTGTACAAAATGTGTAAATTGAATTCATAAAAGCTCTCGTCACATAAAATAAAATCGCAAAATGAAACGATCTTTCAAAGACTTCAAAGACAGCTACAAATATTACAATTTGTATGTTTATGACGCGAATATTCTTTTTTTTTATACGCATCAAAATGATAAATTAAATTCCTTTTTTTACGCCGCTTTACGAGTAAATAAAAACAGTAAGTGTCATGCGTTCACACCTACCAACAATCTTAATATATAAAACTCAAAGGTGACTGACTGACTAACTGATATAGTGATCTATCAACACACAGCCCAAACCACTGGATGGATTGGGCTGAAATTTGGAATGTTGGTAGATGTTATGAGGTAGGCATCCGCTAAGAAAGGATTTTCGGAAATGCCACTTTCAAAGGGGTGAAATAGGGGATGCAAGTTTTACTTCTTAATGCGAGCGAAGCCGCGAGCACCCACTAGTTAGATACATATAAATGATATATGAATCAATCAATTTCTTAAAAAAGTATCTTCAAGGTAAACGTATACACTTTAGGCTGCAGCAATGCTTAACATCAGGAGGGCTGTACAAATGCAAACCCATGCCGCGTAAAAAAGCAATTCTTTGAAAAGGACCTTTTGATTGAGAATTCAAAAGACACTTTTTTGACTATGAAGAATTGAGATGAAACTAATATTGATGACAATACTAGAAGACCTCTTATCACGGGAAAGTATCACTTGTGTTTCACAGATTTCTAATGTAAATATTGGCGGTAGATACACAAATACTTTCTAACCAGCCGACCGCTTTCACTGACCATTTAAGTTTTGGGGCCCTAAAATAATTAACACCTGTTGCATAAATGGTTATGTAACCTATTGGTTGTATTGGTATTTGATTAGGTTCTGACTTTTACTGTTTCTGGTTGTGTGATATTTGCAAATTAGCGAACAAAAAAAATGATTTTAGAAAAATGTGGCTAACATGTGTTGTTGTTAGAATTACATTTAAGAGACATTCAATTCATTCACTATACTAATAAAGTGTGAGAGTAGGTGTATTAGTAGAAAGCTTTATTTTTATTGTAACTTTGTTTCATATCATGCACTAATAGCAAGAAACACATGGCAAAATCCATATCAATCTATATATATATATATAAAACTCAAAGGTAACTGATTGACTGGCTGATATAGTGATCTATCAACGCACAGCCCAAACCACTGGACGGATTGGGCTGAAATTTGGAATTAAGGTAGATTTTAAGATGTAGGCATCCGCTAAGAAAGGATTTTTGGAAATGCTACTTCTAAAGGGGTTAAATAGGGGATGCAAGATTTCTTCTTAATGCGAGCGAAGCCGTGAGCACACACTAGTAAAATATATTATTGTCAATAAAATACGTTGTAAAAATGTTTGAGTGTGACTAACATAAAAGTAAGTAACAATATTGTAAAAGAAAAAAATATACATAACAGAATAAAATAAATTATAGATACCACTGTTTATTCTGAGACTGAGACACTTAGTAGGTGTTATGGTCAGAGAAGATTTGTGTTTTCTTTGACTATTCCTAGCCTCGTGAAGCACGTAACGGCGTTTTATTATATATTTTATATTGTGCAATGTCCATGTATCTTACTAACACTAGTCTTTAAGTTGTGTTTACTTTTTTATGTGTGCCACTAACAAAATGGATCAATTGTTGTCTAATAAATGAAATTTTGAATTTGAATTTGAATTATTCCCAATCTTCTTGAACACCACCGTACAGTTTATTTCATTCCCAAATCTATAACCACCAAATACAGTAAATTCCCAGCAGACTACAAGCGTTTGCTTCGCTCAGTCAATTAAATCTGACATACGTGATCAATTAAAAGTTTGGTAATCCGACCAAACCGCTGTTTGTTTCGAAACAACGTCATGGAAGTTAAAAACCAAATGTGGGAACTTTCTTGCTTTTGTACTGTCTGTCTGTCGTAACCGGTAAATGGTACCATCACTCACAAGTCTTGTACATGAGGAGGTTACAATTTGATGATTACTTTCTTAACTTTGGCAACTAATATGATGATGATCTTAAAATTGTGATAAATTAGGAAATAATTACTACTATTTTAATATTAAAACTTTCGTGAGACATTTCATCAAAAGATTAACTAAACGGTTTTCACTCACGTGTAAATCGCGTAAATCGTTTACGCGTTTCGGATGTTATGACATCCATCTTCAGAACGTTCGTTCTGGGCCGCGGCAACACGCAGACTGCGCGCCGCCGCGCGAGCGGCCCGCCGGGACACGGGCGCGGGGGCCTGTGGTGGTGGGGGTGGAGGCGAGACGATGTTACTACTCCCGGCCGCTTCGTCCTCGGGTCGCTCCACTGCTTCATCAGAGACAGCACCATCGACTGATGTACCGGCGCACACAAAACTGACCGTATCTTGATCCAAAGTTCCAATGATCCTTCTCTTCGTCATCGTATTAAGAGCTGGGACCCACGCCGGAGGAAGCGCCCCTCCACGGTCTCGCGCGGCGGCGCGCAGTCTGCGTGTTGCCGCGGCACAGAACGAACGTTCTGAAGATGGATGTCATAACATCCGAAACGCGTAAACGATTTACGCGATTTACACGTGAGTGAAAACCGTTTAGTTAATCTTTTGAATTACTACTATTTCCTAATTTATCACAATTTCAAGATGGCTGTTAATATAATTCTTTAAACCCATGAAATAATTATATACGTAGGTCACTAATGCGAATCTATGTTATGAAATCAAACTATAATCTTATTAATATTATCAGTACGTTTATATGTACTTAGCCACGTGAGAAGACTGAAGGGTGGCTTGAAAACTCTCGACACCAGAGTAGGCCACTCTCATACGAATTAACTAATGCGTTTTCTACAGAAATTATGCCTTTTATTCTGTGACAAATTGCATTTTAAACTTTGTGACGATACTTTATGATAAAAAATCTCCAAAATAAATATCTGCTTATCATAATAGGAACAAAATCTAGAAATTTTGTAATATCTTACTGTAGCCCCCTGGGTAGTTAAGTCATTACTTAACTAACGTAACATGCATGTCTTTTGTTTTATTTCGGCAGGTCATATTGTATACATACATAATTAGCTATAGCTTAGCTGCAGGCCGGTTGTTTAGAGATTTCCGGAGTTAGAAGAAAACAATTTGAGACAATTGTAAGTATTCAATATACAAAATAAAAATATATAGTATATTGTTTTCTAGTGGGAATTGATTGTGGTTGAAAATATTGACTAAAACGGAATCATTTTACATGTGACTTATTTTAATTTTTAAGCAATTCTCAAGCAATTCTTATTTTTTTCTGTTACCTTAAATATTTCATGACATAAGTACATACAAATACAAAACAATCGAGAATATAAAAAACATAACAAAATAGCATTACACTCATGACATTGATGCTCAAGGCAACACGATATCAGAGTATCAAAAAATAATACGCAAAGTTCCCCATACCTCCCTGGAGTGAAACAAAAGCTGCAAGAATGTGTCCTCTCGATACAGTCTGCAAAAAGGGAATTTATTTAGTTAATGTTTTCGTCCTTCCATCAGAACTCCGTGGATTGACGTCCCTTGAGATGGCATGTAGGGAAAACAAAAAGATTCACACACACTGCACACGGCAGTGTCCAGTGAGTTAGTACTATCTATGGTTTTTTGAAATGTAAATGTAGGAAAATCTTACGTAAAAAATATTCATTGTATCTAAGTCACTTTGGTTTTGGGAGTACGATTTTTTTACTTAGAGAAGTAGAAATTGGCGATATACATACATACGGACGGCGAGACTATGGAACTCTCTACCTGGAGCCCTGTTCCCAGTTAATTATAACCCAGGGGTCTTCAAATCTAGAGTGAATAGGTTTCTTCTAGGCAAGCGTGCTACATCTTAGACTATAGCGGTGCTTAACATCAGGCAGGCTATAGTCAAACGTAAACCTATTTCGTGAAAAAAAAAAACGTAAGAAAACAGAGCCTTGTTTATGTAAAACAAATACTAACCAAAGATTTTCATCTTGGTATTCCAATATGCTTTGCCGTAGATAAAAACTTATGGCAACCTCACGGAAAAGACTCAGGAAGAAATTTGAGCAAGCAGAAAAAAATCTTTAAATCATTATATAGCAGAAGAATAATTTCTCCTAAGACAGTCCATTTGCATAACAAGGTTTTTCGGTAAGACGAACATTGGAATCTCATTGGCAATGCCTTTGTGGTTTGCAATATTAAAATTCATCGCTCGTAGAGTCCGTTTTCGACTTCTGCCAAAACTTTTTCCCAAGAAAGTATTTGTTTTATTTGAAGAATCCTTAATGCTTCGGGGTTATTTCTGGTAGCCGACAACTTTTCAAGCATTTCGAATTTTGATCTTTTCCACTTGTCAAATTTAAATTGGTATTTGTTTAGCACTGCTACGTTTTTGGTATTGCTTTAAACGCTTTATTGGTACGAATTTCATTATTGTTTGCAGTTTCGTGAAATTGCTTTGAGATACTTTTTGAAACAAAAAAATCTGTTTTAATATTTAAATTATTTCTGTTTAACAATTCATTACTAACAACGAACAAACAAGTCTTATTTTCAAGATTAAATCACAAAAAAAACAACAATCATTTTTCAATTAAGCCCAGACTTATAAAAAACCCTGAAATTCAGGGTAAAATTGAAACAAAACCTTTTGTGCTACGTAAAGTGACGCCCTCTGGTGTACAAAGGCAAAAAGTACAAATAAAATGGCGGCCTAGTCTCCCGAGAGCGCCATCTTAAAATACGACTTAAAAATAATTGAACTCTAGAAAAGTCGCCGCAGAAATAAAAATACAAGTTGGTTAAATTCCAGTTGTATTTTTTTGTTGTGAAAAAGGGTTCTATAGGAATATATATTTTTAGGTCTGGCTATTACTCATTATACCTACTCACTTATTAGCGAAACATTTTGGATAACGGTGACAAGTACAACTGATGTACTTTACTGGCTTTTGTCACCCAAGTGTTTAATTGCTATTTGTCATCAATTCATGGCTAGGTATAAATAACATATTCATATAAAGTGTCAAAAAAATTATCTTATTAAGAACCTTTCAAACACCGTTCATAAGTAACAGATTAATGATACATGATCAGCATTCATCATTGAAGTTCAAAAAAAGTAATAGCGATAAATTAAAAAGGTCAAACTTAGGTCACTGCTCTTTTTTAACGCAGTTAAAACCTCGTAGCAAAGAAATTAAATAAAAAAGTGTAGTGCAGTGTCTTCCGCAAATAAATGAGGTTTTCTTTCAAGTGGCGTTTATGGCCTTATCTCTTGGAAAATGATAGCATCGGGCTCGAAACCAACCGGAATATTTTAGGAATACTTTTTGGCTTGGATAAAATGTAGTTAATACTCATAGCTTGTAGAAATATGTAGATAGATATTTGAATAGAATAAATAATATTAAAATCAAAGCATGAAATTGCGTTTAGTATATAAGTAGACAGTCTGTAGGTTGAATGAACACGTAACACTTTAGTCATTATGACCACAAGTATTTATAAAAATGTTGTAGTTTTTTTAAGCAAAAGCATTTAATTGTATGAAAAACTAAACCTGAAATAAGCATGATTTTTTTATAAAAAAATATATGATATTATGTCGTTATTTTCATTAATGTCCGAAATAATTTTTTCTTCATTTTATTTAATTGTTTGATACTTAACCTTTCACTGCATATTATCTCTGCCACTATCAAGCATAATGATATTTTTTTTCTTCAAAGCGCTCGGTGGTGATTGGTTCTTAAACCCTGAACAAAAAACATGTCCAAGTCCAAGCCTTGGCCAAGTAAGTTGGCTCCTCGCCAGCTGTGTTGCGTGCCACAAAACCTTGCAAAAACGCAGCACGTTCAAAGAATTCCAACATTTTATTGCTTAGTTAACTTTAATTACAAAATAGAATAGAAATGGCCGCAGTTGCTAAATTGTTTGCTAAGTTGCTTTGCTGAGTGCAACGAAAGTGCGTTTTGCATTCTAATTGTGGGCTAGACGTTTACTTTGGTATATGACAATAGAATCAAATTACTTTAAATTTTTGATCTGTAACAAACGCTTAGTATGGATTCTCTAAGTGCCTTTGTAAAAAAAATACCAATTCTTAAAATTTTCTTTTCGCATTTTTTTAGTCTCCTATAAAATGCAAACGCTTGTGTGGTCGGTGTTAGATAACGGATACAATACTTGTATACTTTTTTGTATATAAGACTACTGTACATATATGTAGTATATTCTATATAATAAATCGATAGTGCACATAAGGCAATTCACACACATCTGATAGTATTGTTTTAACAATCATAAAACAATTACGTTATAAGTTGAAAATAAATATCTATGTGTTTTCCTATACAAATAAAGTCAATATGGTGGTTTAATATAACAGAACATTTTGTTAACAAACTGTTAACAAACGTAACAAATAATTTATTAGCGTTTATTAATTGACATTTTCTATCTAATGTAGTGAAAACCTTTTTAAATTAAGTTTATTTAAAAAGGTTTTCACTACATTAGATAGAAAATGTGAGTAAATTAAATAAATAATAAAATAATAGTACCTATGTAAATTTTAAAATTATTATATGTAAACATAAACGTTACTACATGCAAGACCCACCAGTCTTGTGATTTATTTTACTATCTAAATGTTAGCCAATTTTGTTGATCGTATTTTCCACTCCAGTTTGTTTTGAGCTCAATCATGCTGTAAATTCATAGAATAATCTACTCACTTACCGGTTATTCATTAACCTGAACAAATAAATGGTTAGTTGATTGTTGTTTTTTCTTTTTAATTTTGTTTTGGTAGGGATTTCCTTAATTCTTAATCAGTGCATGTGCACTGATTCAGTAATCAAAGGGTGGTTAGAGTTAATAAATGAAATGTAATAATGAATGCACCGTTTGAATTACATATATCTACTTATGTAATGATATTGGTAGGATGTAAAACATTAATATATAATATTTATATTTGTAGATTAAATCTGCGAGGCGAGATTTTTAAGACACTATAATACAGGCTATTATTTAAAGGTATACCATATGGTAGGTTTGTATGTTTTATTTCTTAGCTATATCATCTGTACAATAAGCTATCAATATTTTAACATAGACATTGATTATGTTATTTGACTTGCCCTGCACGGCGTGATGTCGTAAGGTTAATAAACATTATGGTTATATGTATGTATAATAAAACTGAAGAGGATCAAAAAACTGAACATAAAAGATATTGGAAAAAAGAATTTGGGTACATATTAAATCGATAATAGAACACGTTCGATAACAGTAGTTCTTATAATTTTTGTCTGTTTATCTAATTATCTGTTTATCTATTTTTTAACCGCTCATCACGCAAAATCGGCTGAACGGATCATCATGAATTTTAGTATGTAGGTATAAAGTCTTAGGAGTGTCATAGGCAAAATTTTATTCTGAAACAATGCGGGCGTAGCCGCGGGCGCTATCTAGTAGTCAAAAATGTTTTATGCAATGCAGCTTTCTCTCCACCTATTTATGTCATACCAAGTTCTCATTCAGGTGCAATGGTGTCGTCGACCTCATTGTTCTAGTAATTAATAATATTCGTGTCACATGACCTCTTCCCGGGGGTAACTAGGATCTATAGCTAGTGGAGAAGAAAGACATGATATTTTTAATATTGTAAAATATCTAGTCATTTATGTTGTGATGTTGTTGTCTATTTGTAAATAGTTGTAAAAACATACAGTTTAAGACATTACTGGACAAAGTGCCTTAAAATTTGCGTTGAAGTAGTATCGTAGTATTAGTTTTTTCTTATATGAGATATCGATTCATTCACTTGATAATAATCGTAATCACTATCACAACATAGTATAAAGCAAAGTCGCTTCCCACATGTCTGTTCAGTTTAAATTACTCAACCGATTTTGATGCAGTTTTTTTTATGTTTCAAGAGGAAGGTTTATGTATAATAAAGCTTGCGAAGCCGCGTGAAAAAGCTAGTTTTTAAATAAGTCATGCTCTTCATCGCGTGTTTCTTGTTAATTTCTAATAATTATAATATTAAAATAATGCTTTAACATTTTAATAAAACATAGAATAAAATAAAAATGGCGCCGGTGCAAACAAATTTACTAAGCCGTGATATTAAGTAACTTATATTAAAACCATTTCCAAATCATAACACAAGTTAAAAATCGTAGTATCCCCCAGTACTATTCTGTCAGAAAGTGTTCCGTCACAACGAACGGGACCCAGTACGTGATTAGAAACGTGATGTTTCCATCATTGTGTTCACTCGACTGTTTGTTGGCTCACTTCTGACCGTAAAGGAGGGTTAATTATTTAAAGTAAGTTTGTAAACCAACGACAAATTAAGTTAGAGTTGTATAGAGCCTGCAAAATGTATGGTAGTGGTGTTATCGCGGTTATGAAGTCTGCAAAAACAATTTTTTTCTCTAGAAATAATATTATTTTCTTATACGTAGGATAGGTGTGCGTTTGACTATAGACAGTCTGCATTGCTATAGCTTAGGGTGTAACACGCTTACCTAGAAGATACCTATAGTATCCTTATCAATAGGAATACTTTCTTTTTGCCTCATCCCAAAACAAATTTGCTAAAGCATTCCCCTGTGTATCGGATCTGTGATTCATATAATAAAATTAGGAATGAATTAGATATTTTTTGTAACATGTCCTTGAACCTATTAAAACGAAAACTTTGTAAATTATTGTAAATAGTACCTAGTAGTTTTATTTTTATTGTGTGGTGATGATGTGTTTTCTACTGTTGAGTTATGTTTTGTATTAGATATAGGGTAAATTACTACTTAATTTGTTATTTTTAATTGTACTTATAATGTTTGTTCCTCATGTTAGATAATATAATTTTTATTTGAATTTGTATTGCATGCTTAGAAAATAGGGTATTTTTATTTGTTAGATTTAATATGTAGGTATGTTAGGTTCACTTTTAGAAGGAAATGTACGACCGTATGTTTAGCTATATTATTATTTTAAGTTAGTATTAGTACATTTTTAGTTTAGTGAACTTATAACAATAAATAAAAAAAAAAAGTTCGCATATTTATTGGAAGCATTGGAGTGGTTTTTGGCTACGTTTTCAAAAGACAACCAAAGTAAAGATAACAAAAGTGTGAGTTTTTAGCTTGATAGTTAGGTAATTTGATTCTTTCAGAGCGATAGATCTTCGTGACTTCATGTATGGAACTCTAAGAGAGACGTAGTCTACTATTTATCACAAAACAAATCGGATGATTCCACAGAAATCTGCTCGTTCCTCATAACAATGAAATTCACCGCAATGCAGTTGAACGTAAACACCAGAACATTATCTAGATTTTTACAACATATCCTATATTTCCGATGCGTGACTTTCGAGTGGAGAAATCACCGCGCTCCGGTGACGGTGCAGCTAAATAGACCATTCTATCTTACACAGATCTGTTATTCTCGGACTCTGTGGGAAAATGAACCTTGTGCCAAGGGAACAAGCGATAACAATACAATACTGTATGGAGCAAAACTTGTTGACGTTTGTAGAGAGACAATCATTGTAAGGAATTATGTTCAGTTCTGATCTATTGTACTAACATAATAAACATTGAAAATTGCAAGAAAATATAACATAATTCAATGGGATCAAATAAAAATTAGGCCATAACGTAAATAAGATTTGTGGAATTTCGTGAAACGCGAGTCAATAGAAAAGGATCATTTATTTACAATAATATAACATAAAAAAAACTGAGGAAGGAATGCTTTGCTTTATTTTTCGATAAGAAAGTAAACAGAAAATAGCAATTTGCTGTAGCAAAATTAACTTTCTATCTATGGTCATGGTCAATGTACATTATGGTGGGTAATTATTGAGATAACGTGCGTGAGTTTCCTGGTAAGGCAGTTGATAGTAATGATATGCCGAACAGTATCTGGGGCGTACAGATTGATTTTCTAGTAAACAAGCAAGAATGCATGTGTTATTGTGGAACACAAAATGAGACGGTTGGACAGCAGAAAAAAAGTGATGTGGCTGATTAAATCTCTAACTTATTAAATTAGATAGATAGATAGATAGATTAACTCTTTATTGTTGACACATATTTAAAAAAGGTACATAAAGCAAATTGTATTTAAACTAGTGCCACAAGCGGCGGCCTTATTGCTGTAAGCGATCTCTTCCGGGCAACTTCTTTATATTATTCAAATTATTGAATTAATTATGTTTTTTTATGTATGTATATTGTGTTTCAATTTTAAAAAGGGGTAATTTATTATGTCTAATTATTTAATCATATTTATCAGTTAACTCTACTAGTCTATACACTATGTACCAAATCGGTTCAGCCTTTTTACCATAAAGAAAGAACAAATTTATTTGCAAGAATCTACATTCACATACCTACTCAAGAACTTTCTTCTTCACTGTACCTATCTTTATAGTATTAGTATGAACTTGCGTAAAATTAACACTTTATCATCAATCCTTACCTTTACAAGCCCCGCCCTTCACTAAGTTACATTTACCGAAGCACTAAGTAAAGTGCTAGTGTAAACAGTCAAGTTCCAACTTACGGCTTTGTAAGTGACAATAGGGATCGCGAAGTGAAGGCGGTACTTGGCACCCCTTTTAGGTACCTGTATGGATGTGTGCTTGGCTCCCCTTGTGGAGTGGCGCCTCAATGCGGTGCTATTTACAGTTGAAGGTAGATGCGCAGTTTTAATCGTGTTGTATAAAATGCTATAAATGCTGATGATGATGATAATAGAAAGCAGTGTTTTTGATGCACTCAATTTAAAATAAATAAATTAAGATATACAAAGAAAAGAAAAACAATACATTAGCTGTGGTTTTGGCTCATTATTATAAACAAAGAAATAGCATCTTCCCATGCTTTCGTATTACTCGTTTCTGAGGGTTATGATTCCTCCGCAGAATTAGTGAATTGAGGGAGTTCAGATATGAAAACGTTCCAAAAGTTTCTAGAAGTAATACTTTCAATATAAAATTTCAAAACTAATAATATCTATATTTATTGCAATTGTATTAAATTATTCAGGAAACCTTGTTTAATAATTACTTAAATTTACAGTTGCTTTATTCGTTTTAAATTACAGATAGTTTCGAAATATTTGTTTTACACTAGTATACATATTCAACGTTTGTGTATTGTCTTATTTAACTATCTTACTATTCAAGAATAAACATACTTTATTAAAAAGATGAATGAAACTGAAGTTAGTTTGAGCTCAAGGTTAAGCATTAAATCTAACCTGTCGGACTCATTTTATCTGTATCCTACCGACTTATACGAAATCAACAGCTTGTTTTCGAATTTAAAAATAGACAGCGTTCCAGGACTAGACTCTTTCACTCCGGCTCTTATGAAACATATTAAGCCCGCAATCTTAATACCAATGACGCACATTTGCAACGTAAGCATGGAAACAGGCACGTTTCCGGAAAGTTGGAAGACAGCCGTTGTGTGTCCTATATACAAAGGAGGAACCAAAACGTTAGTGGACAACTATCGCCCCATTTCATTGCTACCAGTGCTCTCCAAAATCCTGGAAAAGCTAGTCAATAACTGACTAGTTGACTTCCTGGAAAAACATAAACTGTTGTCAGATCGACAATTTGGCTTCAGACGGGGACTTTGTACAGATGACGCAGTGAAGCTACTAACATCAACGATAGCTAGAGAGCTGGATGAAGGGAACAGATGCGTGGCTGTCTTCCTAGATCTCGCCAAAGCCTTCCAAACAGTTCCTGTAAGAATCCTGTTGCGCAAGCTGGAAAGTTTTGGAATCCGAGGAACGGCTCTATCCTGGTTCGCAAGCTACCTGAACCATAGACGACAGCAACTGAAAATTGGAGATTTATTAAGTGATGAGGCTGAGTTATCCTTTGGAGTCCCACAGGGCAGTACTCTTTCGCCCACTCTTTTCACTATATATATGGATGGTATACTGAAGCTCAAGATACCTAACTCAGACCTGATTTGCTACGCCGATGATACGGTAGCTATATTTCATGGTAAACAATGGACTAGTGCAATGTACGCGGCTGAGAGAGGTCTAGCTCAAATGTCAGACTGGCTCAACCTTAATCTCCTCACTCTTAATATCAAAAAATCTAACTTTATCTGCTTTCACATCACTTGTACAACTGACACCAATACTGACAATATTATAATTCATCAGAAAGACTGCCCCAAATTAACTTTTCCCCTTCTGAGAAGATGCTGCTGTTTACAAAAAATAAATAGAGTACTTAGGTGTCCAGATTGACCAAAACCTTACTTTCGAACACCATATAACTGAACTGGCTAAGAAAGTCCGTAAACTTCTATTCATTATGAAATCTCTAAGACCAGTTGCAGACCTAAATGTCAAAAAACTAGTGTACACAGCAATGTGTCAGTCACTGCTACAATATTGTATAGGGTCGTGGGGAGGGGCAGCTAAATCAAACATGATTGCTGTAGAGCGAGCTCAACGCGCGGTCATCAAAGTTTTGCTTGGAAAGCCACGACGGTACCCGACGGATCAATTATACAAAGACTTCGGTGTACTAAGTGTGAGACAACTCTTTATACAAAGAGCAATTGATGAAGCTCACCGCATTAACCTAGATCATAGACACCAGCATACTGGTAATTCAACTGAATTAATGACTTTGCCTTACACGAGAATAGTCTTCGCACGTCGTCTTCCACCACATATTCACATATTTGTATATAAAGCGGTGTGCAAAGCGCACCCAACAAGGCAATCCACACACAGAAAGGCACGAGGAAAAATGAAAAAGTGGCTATTGGCAAAGACCTACGAAGAAACGGAACGTATGGTCAAAGTTTATAATACAGGTCTTAAGCAAGGGATAGGCGAGACTGACACACCCTGGACAAACGTACCGTAGCAAACATACCGTTCTTGCTATACTACCAGACACAACACATATGACAAGCACTGCATCAACACCAATACATGCATGGCTGGCATTCAGCTTAACTGCCCGGTGGTTGCTTAGCTGTTCTTTCTTACACACACACACACACACACACACACACACACACACACGCATACACACACACACATACAACACAAAACAGAGTAAAAGCAAGTAGCAAATCTAAGGGTCTTGAACAAGATATGTACCTACTTAGTAAATTGTTAACCTTGTGACTTTTCTATGGTAGAATAGTTTCATGTAGTCACATCATACATCAACAAATGTCTTTATAAAATTATTGTAATCATTTTATTCTACTGGAAAAGCGCGAATTTCAAGTATGGAATTAAATTTAAATTTGGATCACCGAGATACAGGTCTCGGCCTAGTTCGGGGTCCGTTGTTATGCACATAATTAGTTATTGATCAATTCTATGCGAGTTACAAAATTTTATATTAATTTATTTACGATAAATAATATCAAATTTGAGTTTATATACTATGTACTAGTTATCACGTCATTTATAATTTAAGATAATTAATCATTTAGTTTTATCAAACAAGAATGTAATGAATTATTTAATTATTATGTATCAATTTGTGCAAACCATGAATTAATGTTTTTGGAAATAAATAATTTTTATCTTTATCTTATCTATCTTATCTAAAATTCGAGTACTAGGGTACGAGTAGGTACATAGTTGCTAGTAGTTACCATGAATATTTTAGCAGCAGGCTGTTTATAAATTCCACTCACGGCCAAAACGAGCCATTTTCTCTCCTTCTTACTCTAATTAATAAAATTGTGACGTTACATACCGTGGTGTGTTTCAAACCGTTCCAGTTATGCCAGGGGCTACTATAATAAACGTATTAATAGTATATTAACTCTTCTTCTTAGCGAATGACAGAGGATTTTTACGGTCTTCATTTATAAAAAGCTACACACATAATAAACTTCATGTTATTATTACATCCATAAATATGTTTGTAGTGCTGTTTAAAACATACCATTGAACAATAGGATTGCTAAAACTATGCATGACATCAAAACAATATCAAATCCATGTTATATAAAAACAAACCGTTACCTCACGTGTAATTATTTACTGTTGATTCAATTCGTTTGTGTTTAACTAACAAGTTTATTTAGTTTAGCTACATTCTGCTGTTTATATCCATTTGGAAAGATAAACATGGGGGATTCTTTGTGCATGAATATTCAGAGAAATTAATTATGTACTCGTGTCTCAACGTGGGTGTATTAAAATAAGCAAATGTAGAGCTAAATGAATAGACTATAAGCTAGATTATTTATACTCCCACAGATGCAATTAAGTATGCTAACTGATCAATGCAAGTTCGTATATAAAGTCAATTTAACATTTCGATCTGCTATAGTTTTATTGTAATTTGTTAAATTATTTTTGATAACAGATAAAATTTGTTTGAACTTGCCTTGATTTGATTGTTTCAATCATCAACCAAACAAATATGTGAAAACTTTAAACTAACCACTTCGAAATCTATCTCAAATTTACATAGAAAAACACTTTCTATTATTTTCTTTTGCAGTTCACAACACAGGCTATCTTTCAGCGGAGTGCAGTGAAAGTATGTTCATAATTTTTCCCTTCATTTAATAATTTGAAATTGAAAAAAAAGCCCAAAATACAAAAAATTTAACAGAATCGAGACCGAAAAATGTCCGCAGGTGATTTGATTATTTTTCCACTGTACATAGCACAGCCACCATGCTCTCTCGTGCATACATGCCTCAATTTGCCAGTTGACTTTATCAATATATGAACGACGTAGGCTATATTTTCCAAAGACACTAAAATAAGAACATTCAGCACATACAAAGACTATACATTGAGTTTACGAAAGATATTAAAAAGGCAAGGTAAAGTGCCTTTTTTGAGGAAGCCTTCGACCGGGACGCATGAAGGGAGTTGCAGGAGACCTTTGCCCAGGAGTTGGACAGTATTGATATCTTCCTAACTTCTTAATCAATAAAACTATTTATTACAAATAAATTCATTTCAAGCAGAGATTATAGAATTCATAAAAAGATTAGTTTGATTTTTTTATCAACTTAGACCAAGTTAGAATTATTTTCTTCGACCCTCTGCTAAATATATTTCTCCTACCGTGTCGGTACTGTACATATCAGTCTTGTCAGTGCTTGTATAAAAAATATGATATTATGTATTGGTAATTTTTCTCTACAAATTGGTCCTTTACTTGTAATGTTGTCTTTGACGTCAGTTTCCCTGTTTTGCAGTCAGTACTCGGTCGGTTAAACGGCGCGTGTTTGCTCACCGTACACGCTGCTGAATACTGCATATATGTACCTACTCGTACATACTGGAAATAGATTTTAGCTACATTTTGTGCTGGAGTTTACAGTTTTTGTAAATAATTTAAATTGTATAGAGTATGTAACCATAACTACGAAGATAAAAAAAACGACAGTGTTTCTAGGAAAGGTATAAAGGCAGTTATAGGCGGGATTATAGGCAGTTCTTTGAGCTAGGCAAACAAATTAAGCAACACGAAGTGAACATAAAGAAAAACGAAGAAAACAAGAAGAGAACATTTGAGATTATCACAAACAACACAGTGGGCTAATGTGATGTGACACCAAAATCTTACATTAACGCGGTAAAAATGAAGGTCTTTCTTTTAGTAAAACTTTTGTCATTTTCTCAAGTAACCTTGTAAGAAAGGTTGAGTATGCACGAGTGAATTTTATAGATATCGTAAAATGGCCAAGTTTTTGAGTAATAGTATGTGGATTTAGGGTTTATGAGTATCTTTGGGTTTTATTTGTTTGTTTTTCGCTCGCCCCGTTTGACCGCTGTAAAAACTTTGGACATTGGGATCCAAATTACTATCTTGTTATGAAATATGATTTGGAGACCTTGGGCACTTGTGTGATTGAATTAAGAAGTTGGTGGGAACAAGAATATAGGAATCTTACACTTAGCAAACTATTTGTGAGCAAAATTATGAATATTCATTTTTAGTTGGTTATTTGAACAAAAATCACGAAATAAGAAAAATAACCGAGTGCTTAGTAATTAAACTGAAAATTTGAATAAACTTTTATCCAAAACGGTACTAAGGTACTTTTAGCAAGAGTGAATAGGTTTTTTTCATGGCAAGCGTACTACATCTTTGACTCCATTGTCACTTCCATCAGACGAGGAGCAGGACCATTATTTTGCAAAAAAAAATAACAACTAAGTCAATTTAACTTTATTCAACCCATCCTTACAAAAACGGTATTCCAATTGAATAAAGTTTATTGTATCAACTTCAATAAATACAGGTGGAGTATTATATAATAAGTGAATTAATCCATCCGCGCCAGTAACAAAATTGTTGTCCATTTGACCCAAACGATGGACCTTTTACAAAAGTTAACCTGGCCGGGAATAAACCGCCACTAACTTCGGATTAAGGCTTAATTCGACAAATGCTTTGTTTGGAAATGAGGAGGCTTCATCCGAGTGTTGAAATTTTACCTGGAGTTAACCTTCACTTTGTTGATGTAGGTATGTGTACTTCATGTAAGTTTTTCTTCAACTCACATATGAGGCATAAACAATGGTGTTATTCAATTATGTCGGTAGCAAAAGACTTATAGAGTGGCAAAGGTTTTGATAGTTATATAAGATACGTATGTTTTTGCCAAAACCACACTAAATTCATCAAAGTCTTTCAATATACTCATAACGAGAGTGATATTCCATCGTTTCCGAACGGGTCCTAAGCAGACAAGAATCGATGGTAGTCGAGAAACCAATTTGCATTTTAGAGCGACGCACAATTGGGAATTGGTACTTAGCAATTAATTTACCCTTTGTGCCTGTTTGCTTTAAACAAATTACAGACCAAGTAAATATGAATTATTTCAATCTATGAATTATTGATAAATATTACGTAGTATATACGGCTGCCTCCTTTGCCCCGAAATTACTGCTAAATAGATTTATAAATTCTAATATGAAAGAGACTTTAAGTAACAAACTTTATTTCACAAATGACACAAATCACATTTCTTATATTGGTATATCTGTTTCTTTTAGTCATGATTCATTAGTCGTCTGAGATTCATGAAATGAATGTCTTCGAACTAATCCACATGCATGAGATATTCTATTTTACTTACATTTTGAGTAACATTATCTAACTTCTTGTATGGAAATAGCATGTTGATCTAAGTTTAACTCGTAAACAATAAATATAATCGTTATCCAAGTTCCCACAGTACATAAGCGCGCCTACATGTCGCAGAATTGCCAAACTTTCATCCGAACACATATGCTTCCACGTTTATATCTTAGGCTTTAGCATGGGTAATATGAATCATTATAGGAATTATCTTATTTTGTTAGAATTTACAATTTCATAACAACACAGTGCTAAACATCATCATTAATTACCTATAAGCATGGCATAACTAAGTAAACTAATTTAGGATCTAATTTATACTAAAACAGATGTAATGTATTTACAATTGGTATTTTACATCAATGTTAATCTTTTCCTATTTGATCTTTGAATTCAGCTTAGAGCTTACTGCTGAGAAAAAAAGAAAGTTCATCTCTTTATAATAGCTGTTCTTCCCCACATAATATTTACAGTAAAATACCGAAAGCAAGCATACTATCTCCTAATTCCGTAAACCAAAACACGTAGACAAATCTACATACCGCTACACAGTTAAATACCTTGTGTCTCACATTAAATCACCTCCAAACACGCCGCTAGAATTAAACAGGTATATGTAGCATAGAAGAAATATTCTAAGGCATGCCAAAAATATTGAACTGCTTTGCGAAGTAGACAGGGAAAACATTTGACTCCTGACTTGAAGCCTAAACATACTCTAATGGCTGGTTTAACAAAATGTAGATATCATCATCATCAGCTTATTATCGCACACTGCTGAGCATAGGCCTCTCTTCTAGTACGCAACTCGTCCCGGTCCTGTGCATTGTTTTTTCAGATTTGGTTTCACTTATGTCGTCAACCCACTGCATTGGTGGGCGACCTATAAATGTAGATATACACCTATTTAAATGGCGGAGCAAAACTTTTTGGGAAAACCATTATCCAAGTATTTAGTATTGTTTTATGGACATCAAAATGTGCGGATATGTCTCATCTGTAGAAGAGCTTGGGCGTCGACATACCTGGCTGATCAAGAGGAAATCCCACAGGAACGGTGAATCCTTAGGATGATATTTACGTTATTTTTATACTAAAGCGGGATCTTAATATGCCACATGTTAAGCAGTAATTACGTTCTTAAATAGAAACTAACTCGATAACAATAAGCTCACTCTCACTTTGATTATAAATAAATTGTATTTCGCGGGTCATAGTGAGTCAGGTCAAGTCAGGGAGTTTACTTTGCAGCATATATGATAAGGTACTAACAATATCACGCAATAAGATCGATTCTATGACTCTTCTATTTTGTAAACAGTTATAATGCCGTCAACATATAAAGTCAATTCAAAAGCTTGTTTACACTTGGTTCAATGTTATCATCACCCTCAAAATCACTTGCTATGCTGTTCTGACATCATAGGTACTGTCACGTCACCAGCCGTCCTAATGACGTCATCCCAAAACAAAAGTCTAGTCGACAAGGAGGCGGATACAGTACGGCCTCGATCTTTCCACTGAGTCAGAGATGCGTGCTCAGAACATAACCACCTACATAAAGAGCTTGAGTGGATTCAAAGGAACGCGCGCCAATGTCGAATATCGATGTAATGCGAGATATAGGTGTAGCATAGCTTGAATGTAATATTGCGTCATGACAATTCATTTTCAAGTTACAAGAGAACTCAAGCGATGAATCATTAGACCGAAGTCATAATTTAAAATGTCACTGAATGTGAGTGCCAGTAAGTAAAATTGAAACATAAGGATTTATTCATAAAATATATCACATCATTGTTTAAAGTTTCCTGAAAAAAAAATTTGTTTTATAATATTAATCCATTAATGACAACAGTAGAAAGACGAAAAACAAACACAAGTAAATAATTATATATTACTTATAGTATATAAAAAAATTAAGAATTGGCAGGACAATTCATCGTGCTACTGTTATCGTACTAAGTCCACAGTTACGACGTTTTCCACTGCTCTGCTGAACTGTATTTGAACTGTAATGGCTATAAAAAAACATTATGGCGAACATAAACATTGAACTCCATCGATCAATGGAATAGGAAGTGTTTGTTATTACTTCCTTGTTTGTATTGGGCGATATATAATATCCGGCGAAAAATATATAGGTATTACAATTCACAATCAACTATATTTTTATGAGATTTCCTGTCCTTTAAATAAAAATAAATAAAATAAAAAGCTTTTATTTTATTTAACCGTATTGCAAACAGAGTTCCTATATTTGGTTAGTTCTTTCAATGCTTATGTTGGATTTATATTACTTAGAATAATTAAGAGTTATTTTTATCTTTCACAGTGAAGTACCGCCCTTGGCGGTTAAAGCCTCCTCCAATTTTCCATCTTGCAGTAACTGTCCGATCCGAGTGTTTATTTATATATTCCATCAAAATGGTATTATTTCAGACGTGATTGTGCCTATAAAACTTCAATGATTTCCCTCTGTTACCATTATACTTTGTATTTGTAGTTCTTTTACTCTCTCAGAGATGGCGCTGAAGCTGCGTATCCTTAAAAATTATTCTTATGCTTGAAAATAAATAGTGAGATATTTTTTTCCTGTCCTATAGATAGATATAATATCGATGAAGTCGAATCTTTGCGTAATTATTGTAAGTCAAAGGTGTTTTTCTAGCGCTTACGTTTGCCATGTTTAGCTTCGATTTAGTCTTATATTTATGAAAATGGAAACAAAAAGACAAGAAATTTTTCTTCCTCAATTACTTACTAAATTACAATGGATCACCAAGATACAGGCAAAAGCCTAGTTTGGGATCCACTGATTATTCTGTATTGCACACAGCTTAACTATTTACTTGACAATTTCTTAACAGCAATTTGTAAAGCAAGAAGTAGAAGTATTATAATCTTAACGTACCTACCCACATATATTCATGATCCATTTAAAAATTGTAACATAGTTTAGATAATAACCAAATATGAATTGTAATATATAAGTATAGGTTAAGTTTTTGAAATAGTTAATAAACATATTTTTACTTTTTTTTTACAAAATTTTACAAAATTAGATTCGATCACCCACCCATACTTTAATTACGTTATTACGTTAGAGAACCGAACTACATAATTGTTTTGTAGTCTATACATATCTGCAAATTAAATATAGCAGCTATATCTAAACCAGTCCATCCAAAAAAAGGTTTAGCATAAAGTACAAGTCTTATAAACAGGTAGGTACATAAGAACAATAAAACTACAGTCAACAGAGAGATCTTGGCAAAAAGTTTAAAAACGTGATCGCGGTTTTAGAAATCGAGTATCGGCGCTCGTGAATATCTTTGGAATAATGATAAGTATGTAGTTAGCATAGATATTACAATCAATATTATATCTGAATCTTTTCGTGGTATGCCCGCTTAAATTTAGCATCTTTATGTGGGGCAAATCCAAATCTATATGGAAACATATAGTTCGAGGATGTCCTGCATGTACATAATTTAATTGTATATCTTTTGAATTAATTATGTATTGTTTTGAATATTTTGGTAATGCTGCTACGTGACATATATAAAGGAGTATCATTTTTTACATATAATCCGAAGCTTAAGTAACCTGGTGCTGCATCAATGTAACTTATTATTTTAAGTTTAAGTTAGTGTGCGTGTATTTCCAAAAACTGAACGGTAAAGAAAAAAAAAGAAAAAGAAACCGGTCAAGCAACCGCAAAATACCAAAACATGTGTCATCTTATAATCCTTACCTTGTGCCTCCTCAACGTGGCTGGCCGGTACCTACCGACCCTTTTTATAAAGGAAGTTCAATAGATATTTGAAAAAGTACATACTGGGACTGAGGATTTCCCCTTTTTCAGATAACTATAATGTAATAGATGGTTGGTTCCGTCGTAGATGAACAGACCATAATGGTATTAACTCTTCATATTTTATACTTAACATATCAATAACACACTTATCTTTTAAGAAAAGGGTAAATAAACTTACAGAGACACACACACATCAAATACTCAGGAAAAAATATACTCAAACTGACGCCTTAAGTGCGTCTTATTGCTATAAACTATATATTATCTTCCATATAGCCGCAGTAGATAATGAGGGAATATTGGGTGTATCTGTATCCTATCCAGTCACCCCCCCCCCCCCACCCTTGTAACACTGTGACCAGTTAGGCAAAAAATAGAAGCCAATTTGGCCATTCCTATCCTGTCACACCCCCTTGTAACACAGTTTCTATTTACTTCTAGTTAGATAAAATATAGTAACGTTGTGTAGCCATGCTAACCACACTCCTACAATGACAAAGTTTAAACGCCGAAGCCGGATTTACGAAACTACGAGTAGAAACAGGTTTGACCGAGTAATTTAATAGCAATAGTAGAATATTATTGACTAAATATTATTAGATTGAATATTCGCGAATAAATGTTGTATTTAGCTAGCTGGCTGACCAATTTTATTTATAACGCTTTGTTCGTAAAATATGACTGGCTGAAATAATTGTGATGAAAATATTTCTGGACTCCCAATAAATAAATAATTTTCAGACGCTTAGTAACATTTCATTTTGGGCGCTTCTGTTGATCGAACGACACGTTAAATTGTAGGTCCCGACTGTTTGTCTGTGTGGTAGTCGTTAGCGATGTCAGAGGCCGGCTTGATAAACTCTCGACACAAGAGGTGGCCACTCTCATTCTCAGATTTTAAAGAAGAAAATAAATAAAGGTGGTTTTATAAGGTCAAAGACATTGCAACTGGTCTTTTTCTGAGAGTAAAAAGCTAATGCAGAGTCTGAAAAGATCATTTTCTCTAAACGTAGCACTCCACTTTTTGCCAAACTTTACAGCGTCGAAGATTTATGACAAAGCTTGTTAATGTTAGTGGCATAAACCTATTGCTTTTCTTAAAGAAAAATATGATATAATAATAAGGTGCTCTAAACTTTAGGCTTAAAGTTTGTAATACTATTAAAATGTGATTAGGTACTTTTTAATTGACAGCTAACACACATAAGATACATAAATCTGATTATCTTATTCATATTACACATTATTTAGCATCTTACCGACATATTTTTAAGTCAGTAAAACTAACAATACTCACCACACATTCACTGGACTCACAAACACACATAAAAACATACAAATCCGAATAAGCCAATTAACAAATGCCGTATTACATAACAAACATAAGGTCACTGCTAATTTAGAACAATCAAATAGTTAAACCAACAAATTGAGTAATCGATGAGCAAATATATATACACACACACACATATATACATAAAAACACATTACTATGGCATAACTTTGGTCTAATCACCAGTCAATAAACAATATACATTAAGTCGAGTTACACTACTTGTTTTACTATTGCGCAAATGTAAGACTAGTTTATGTACAGACTTAACTGGATGGAGCGGCTGTCTAAGTTAGATAATGTTATTAACTTTCAAACATTTTAAATGCTACTTTTTTACATTAAATGGGCTTGTCTTTGACTACCACGGCTGATGAAAAGCTACGGGGACTTGTGTTTAGCCACCTTTCAGCTATTAATGATATAAAGAGTTGATGATTTCGTTACAAAATAATAAACATTTATAATAATTTCAAGATATATGCGTTTTATATCCTTCTCAGTAACAATTATTTTTGTATCGTGTTGCTTACTGTAAAACACCGCTAGTTTATTATACGATACCGATTGTCCTGTCATACTTGTTCCAAATACATCAAACTATGCGATAATTTATAACCAGTTTACTCAAACCACTACTCCTTTTAAAAAACCTTTCTATATTACGTACACTATTGTACGGTTCAGTAAACCTCCACCAAAATTGTATATTTGTACCTTAAATTTGATTAATATATGGAACATTACTGGTATAAAAAAGGAGCAATGAACAAATTATTATTATAAAAAAACAACTCCACTTTTAAAAAATACTTCGCCAGCGAGACAGTTGCTCCACTAGAGCAAGGTCGTTAGACAAAAATGCAGCTAATCCATCATCATGTTTCGTAACAAGCAATAATCGAGCTTTACGACTTGGTAACGTCGGAAAAAGTCGTGGGGACTACTTTGCGTGTGTTTTTTTCTAAATAGACTCGTACTTGACCACAAATTTGTGTTATGCAATAATGTAGGCTACTATGATGATGATTTGATGTACTTATTAAAAGCTTTTTGTACTATTTTCGTTTAATGTTTAACTAGATATGTAGGTAGGTACTTGTTGTAACTTATGAATGTGACATGTTTGTTTGCCTTTAGCAATAATTTGTTAAATTTTCTAAGAAATATTATAAAATTTAAGCCTTATGTTTTCGCTTCTCATCAACATCATCTCAATCTTCTTATCACACTTATCATATAGTGTTATTAATGTTATTTTTGTAAGGTCTAATAAATTTTTAATAAAGCGATTATGCTTATGAGGAATTTATTTGTGAAAACGCGTTATACCATTATTGCCATTTAGCAAATTATGGTCAAGAGCAAACCTGTTTTTTAGTGAGTTATTGCGGGCCTACTCTAACGATAGGAAAATAACATTTGAAATGACCTTACATTCGTTATGTTAGGTTATATTAACTAATTTTATTTATCACTTAATTGTTTATTGCTACTAATTGCAACACAAGCTTTAATTGCCGATGCAGACAAGGTTCTGCTAAAGTTAAAACAAAGAAAATAATTATACACATATGGAGCCATTGATTTTCAATGTAATAACATATTTCAAAGAAAAAAAGATGTTTGTGTTACTTTGAATTCAGGTTTCTTTTTAATACAAATCATCATCATCATCCACAGCCTTCCCTATCCCACTGCTGGGCATAGGCCTCTCTTTGTATGTGCCAGCTGCGTCGATCGTGTGCATACCTCGTCCATAAAAATATTCTTCATTAATCAAAATGGGGTATATATGTATATTGTATATCTAAGCTACATATACATAAAAACTATATTTAGTTGTTAGTCTACAATAAATAGCATGAGAGTGGCAAACTCTGGTATTCTGGTATTGATTATTTTAAATCATCTTTTTATTTGTTTTAACTGCGTAACTTTATTATAACAAACATCCGGGACCCAATACAACTACCACTTCTTCTTTTTCACTTCTTCAAGGACAGGCAACTTAACTTTTTTCAAAACGAAGGCTTTAACACGCATAAAGCCTTATAATAACCCTCATTGATCTTTCCATCCGGTTTGATGCCAGAAGGCTCTAGTTAAGGTCACATACCGACCACATGAGACCTCGACGAAGCTACGATAATACCTACTCCACGATATAAACAATATTACTTATCCCTCTTTTTTGTATGAAACTGGTGAAAACAATGTTTAAGCCATCGTGTTTTGTATCATAGTCACCGCTCACATTGCAAAGCGAAACTTGCATTCCGGTCAGTTTTCTTTGCTTTTGTTGTCTGTGAGTTGTGTTTTTTTATGTATAGAGAGAAGGTAAAGTCATGGTGGATTGTCAGTGAGAGTAAGTGTTTTTATGGTGTTACATTTATTATCAATAAGCGATAAGTTGATTAGATTTCACTCTATGTTTCATAATGATGAAATTTTGATAACGTATTATAAAATACTTATTTTAAACTAGTCATGAGTCAACCTGCTTAACATCAAGCATCTTACAATGTAGTCACATGCAGGGTTTTCCAATTCTAAACTTCAGGTTTTACTGAACAAAAGATTGGCAAAAGCAATGCTTTCACAGGTCGCTATGCTTTTTAATATTTACCTTTACTTTTATGAAACAAGAAACCACATATTCCACGTTTATTACAGTCATCTGTGTATATTAGTAATGTTATTTCTCGTAGCCATGTTCCCAATTATTTAAGGGGTCCATCAGACCTCTTGTTTATAATATCAATATTTTAAATGCAAAATGGTTAACCTTTAAAACTGGTTTACCAATATCTGTCGACCGAAGAGAGGAAAACTCTGCACATTCCGACGCTGAGCTTAAACCATGTTACATAACATAAGCATTACCATAAGGAAAGCTGTGCGTAAACAAAACTTCAAATTATTTTCTACTCAAGGAAATTTCGGGGAAAATGCATCTTAGGGAAAACAAGAAGCTTTTTATGCTGAATTGGTCCAGTAAGCAAATGAATGGTAAATAATTAGGTCTTGATAGGTTCTAATGACAGTACGTTCATGTTTCTATAGTCGATATTTTGACTGAAATCGTTTTATAGCATGTGACAATTCTGATGATAATAAGTGTATAATGTCTTTGAGGCGTTAATAATGTAATATTTTATAAATACGTTGTCTCTTTCTCGTAAATATGAAAAAGGTGATAGGTATCCCAAATTCTTATAAATCACATTATAGAAGTGTCTTCCCTAAATTGATTCCAGTACTGAAAATAATGAGGTTGCTTTTACGCCCCAATTACAATCATTTGGGTGTTTTTAGAAACGATTAAGGCATCCGAACGATATTATGTTTGGTGTGTATTGTTTCTACACAATATTTTTGCAATTATGATGAAGCTATTTAGTATTTAAATGAATTCTTGCTACACGATTGTAAAAAAAGATAAGGTTTAACAGCAAAAACAGCGGTCCGTATCCAAAAATTTACAGAGCATGTGATATAACCAAACTAGATTATTAAACAACAAAAATACTTACCAAAATTTCAGTGACAATCCAATAAGATGTAAAGAAATCACAAACAGAAACACAGAATGGGGATAATACAGTAATACTGTTAACACCACGAGAAGGTTGCAAAATTATGTGATAAAATAAAATCACTGAGGGTCAGGGAACGCACAAACTCAAACCAAACTGGAACGCACACAATCGGTCCGGGAATGAAAGAAACAGTGCTGCGGCGGCTAAAACCGTTCCATAATCAATGCGTGTCTGTTGTAATATTTACGTAATTTTTTTTTCAGGCTATGTACGCGCGGTACGCAGAGACACACAAAACGACCGCTCTCGACGGTGGCTCGGACCGCACTGAGCTGGCGAAAGGTCGTTCGTTACACACATTCTCTTTCCGCGCAAGCCTTCTCAAGATAGAGCGAGAGGGGACGGCCCAAACCAAACTTTACTCTAAGAAGGAAGAGGACAGCAACAACACAGCCTCGCAGGAAAACCCGAGACTTGATAGTTCTAAGTTAGGACCGTGCTTGCGTTCGTGAATTATTTGAAAGGTATACTTCATTGCACAACAATTTTTATTGTGTGTAAACGAAAAGGCAAAAACCTTAGCGTATGAATGGATTAAAGTAAATGTGCAAGGCAAAGTGTCTCTAGACACGACATGCTGCATTGCTGAACTATATTGTCATTCTGGTGCACTAGGTCTTCTACTTTTCAACTTTAATCATAAGTGAATGCTGGTGTTGTGAGTTTTTAATCGCGTCCTTAAATACTCTGGCATAACTTGTGATTTGTACTGTTTTAATATGGCATATGGTAAAAAAATAGGTTTACTGTGTAAGTTATGGTAATGCAATATAATTACGACATCAGCATCTAATTGTATTTTTTTTATTTATTGACCTTATTATTGTTACCCATCCAAGAACTGATCACAATGTCCATTGCTCTACTTTTATAATCATGATTCATAAGAATTAAATTGGTCAGAGTTGTATGTCAATAAGGCATGTCAGCACCATGCATGAAAACTTTGAACACTAGAGCTGGCCCTTCCCAAACATTAGGATGAAGAATCTTAGTTACTATAAAAAAAATAAGGAGGCTTTAGAGGTAAAAAGCGCAGAATTTGTCCGATCACGTAGGCTAATACTTTATGTTTTTTAGCGTATTTCCCCGGTGCTAGTCAGTTTTGCATGTTTATTTTGCATATTTCTCTTGTACGATACAAGTGATCAGAATACAGAGTGTGAGTTATAAAAACTGGTTAGTTTTAGATTTATCTTGTAGATACATACTTAGTCATTATGCATATAATCTTTATACAAGTTTGCTGTTTGATTATGCAGATGTAGTTAATAATACCACCTCACAAGTGCTTAGTTTCGATGTAAAGCAAACAACAGATTACTGCATGTGTTTTCTAAAACTGCTTGCAGTATTGTGGAAAAAATAACCATTGATACATGCTACTTTATTGATACGCGAAAAAACATATTCCATATTTTTGTAGCAGATAGACTGCTAAAAAGAGGTGAGGTAGCTTTCCGTATTGATGTCTATTCTTATTAATTAGTTACTAAAGCTGTCCCAAAAAGGTTTTTTTAAACTAGTACCTATAGGTTCACGTACTACCAGCCTGGCTGAATGTATGAAGTTATTTTATTTTATAAATAACCTTGTATACATTGAGCTAGTGAATTGTGGAATTTGATATTGGTTTTATTGTTATTTGGTTAAAGTTATTAGAAAGAGTTAGGATAACGATACATGTACAAAACTTTTTAATATATCTGCAAGATAGTGTTTACTATATTACTAACCATAATATATTTGGATTTTTTGCAAAGTTAAGACGGTTTTTTATATCCTATATTAACGGTATCCCGCAGTACTGTCCGGATTAAATTAAGACAAAGCTTTTGAATTAATCCAGAGTCTAATTTATTTCTATACCGGATTCCATCAAAAAAAGTTTCACCTACATACTATCTATTATGATTATATTTAGCTATACATATAGCTCTAAGCCTTTCAGTAAAACAGCCCAAAAATATTATCGCTATAAATACATCAAACCTACACAAAATTTTCTCATATATTCTCTATTAAAAACAAACAGAACCTACCAAATTCCACGTATAATTATAATTAAAGCTCGTAATTAAGCAAGCCTTGCTTATCTGCAGTCGGTATTTAGTCACATATTCAAATCCCCAATTTGATATTTGGGATAAACAGCGGGATCCGAATATAATTCTAACTTGGCTTAGTGAGTCGCAATTATACCGGTAGCCGAGTAGTGTGTTTACCAAATTTTGATGTTTGTTTTAGCAGTTTTGTTAGTTTTTCCGCATAATCACAGCTTTAGTCACATCACGTATCTTGTTAAACCATTTATAGGAAAATCTTCCAATTAAAAAGTTATCTGATATCAAAGTCTCATCTAAATTTGTATCACAATACTCATACGGGAAGAATTTGTAAAGACATGAGTCTGAGTCTATATATTTCCGAAAATTCCCGGAGATACTTCTCAAGGACTCCGTACAAATTCCATTGAAATCTTTAGGGGAAGATGTGATAAATAATTAAAGTCGGCAGCGAGTGCCATTCTACTTGCTTGTTCACTGATGCACGAAGACTTTTATTTTATTGATAGACCAAAGCCTTTCAATACTTCTAGTGAGTTTTTACAAACCAATTCTTAAAAATCCTCCTCCATGAGTTGTATTTTTCATTCAGAGGGTCGTCAGTTTCTCTCAAATACGATACATTGAGGAGGTTCTCTTGAGTAGCCAGATACATCGTGATGGGCACCAAAGTCTTTTCACGAATGACACGGCTCCTCTCGTGTTATTATCCTCAAAAATATCAGGTTTTCTCACAATATTTTCCTTTTAATCACTAAGCGAGTGCCAATTCACGTATATAGGTATATAATATTTTTATGTGAGTATAAAAGGTAAGAACTTATTGATTAATTTACATTATAACTTGAAAAACTAGTCATTGGCTATCATCGAATTGTATGAAACCGAGCCACAATCGCAAATAAACCATCATTTATGATGGTAGTGTCTTTATCTATGCGCAATCAACAGCGTATACACCCGTGCCGTCTCAGAGTGCGCGACAAATAATTAATGAAAGCTTGTATGAAGCCCTGCAGTGGGCTCATCATCTACTCATTAAGTACACATGTGGCCTTGGCTTGCTTCACGGTTCTATGGCATGGGAGTGGTTGTTCTAGGTTCTATCTAGTAATATACTTTTAAGCTATCACTAACACCACCTAAAACCACTATTGCATATCCATTATTCACTAGGATAGTGTTATATTAAAACTGTTTTGCAGCAAAAAAAAAATGTTTAGGTTTGATTCTTTATGTGTATAGGAATGTCCAATAAAGACGTTCTAATATCAATGTTAAGTTGATAGTTCTTTTAAACATCGCACATACCTATATAAAACCCAGCAATAGATGTTTTTTGCTTCATTCACCGCCACTGTTAGCTCTTATTTTGATATCTGATGTATGACCCTATTCACAGAAGATGGGCAATAATGGACTTTAAATTTATTCCCGAAGACATTATTAAAGAAAATATTGTTAGATTTATTGGCAGTAATCTAAGAGATAATTATGATGTAAGCTAGAATCTATCTCTTGAGAAAATACGCCTGTCAGTAAAGTTGTAGTGACTTACAGAGTGAGTTGCAAAAGCATAATAAAAATCAATTCACCAAATTCCTATTAAATAATGATACGAGTAATTATTGTTTATGTGATTGATAACAACCTTTTTAAAAATATATTAAAAAAACAAAATTCGTGCAATTACTAAATAATTGTGGTAAATTAACATTCTATATAGAGTTCGCATAATTACTAGTAACTAGTTATGAAATGTCCGATTGCAAAACGGCCTTGCGATTGCGCAAGTGAGAACTGTGTTCTTGCCACAGTAGTGGAATAACCAGTAGGAGGAGTTAGGGTTTAAGTATACTGCTGGGATTTTGTATTTGATGACTTGATTGTGGACGACATTCTAAAATGGAATGGAATAATTTGCTGGTTGAAACCAGAGAAAGGAAAGTAAGGACACTTGGTATCTGTCAAAAATATTATTGCGACCTAGTGTCTAGATGATTGTAATAATATAAGCATAAATATTCTTGAAATTTAGATTGAAAATCTAATAAGTTCCTAGGTATCCTATACTACTACTATATAATATTTACGATTACGCCTACACATGTCCAAAAAAGTTTTTTTATTTATTTCTAGTACTATTGGACATATGGGCGCTTCGCAAGCTTCAAACTAACTCACTATCAGCACACTATCAGTCGGATTATACTAAATCAAGGTCCAATTAATTGTCTTCTTTCCTACTGTTTTTTTGTCTTTTTTTAAATCCTACTGGCCAGTAAAAAAAAACTATTTATCTGTGACACGGAACACGTGCAATGCCCGGCGGCCTTGCAAGCAACCATACAGACATACATACACACACGCAGAAATCACACTATTGTATCGGTTCATTTGGACATAATCAAATCACATACATACTTGGGGTGCTTGTGAACATTGAGCTTAAGTCCAATTCAAATTATTCAACAGATTTAAACAATGCCTATGTATGAACCAGCCGTCTAACCTCAGCAGTAGATATAGTTTTATAAATAAAACCTATGACACAAAATAATTATTTATTAGGTACATATGTTACAAAGGGCAAAAACATTTAGTAGAAAATCTAAACTGACCAACGAAAATCTCCAGTTGCATGTGTCCAAATTTTTTTTTTCTTTTAACTTGTTCGATTTTGCACTTGACCATAGTTTACCTGATAGCAAGTAAGGCTATGGCCTAAGATGGAGCGTGCTTACCCGATAAGAACCGATTCACTCTCGCTTTGAATTGAATATATATCTTATTTTTAAAGTTATCTGAGAATGGTACTCATCTAATTTCAATTAAAGTTTAATCAATATCATGCTATGAAGATGGAATACTGAAATACTGCGACTTGAATCGACTAGAATCAATATAACCTAAGTAAGAACATATATACTAGTGGGTGCTCGCGGCTTCGCTCGCATTACGAAGTAAATCTTGCATCCACTATTTCATCCCTTTAAAGTGGCATTTCCAAAAATCCTTTCTTAGCGGATGCCTACGTCTACCTTCACAACATCTACCTTCATTCCAAATTTCAGCCCAATCCGTCCAGTGGTTTGGGCAGGGCGTCGATACACCACTATATCAGTCAGTGAGTCAGTCAGTCACCTATGAGTTTTATATATATATAGATTACTTAGTATATAAACAATCCTGTTTATGTCAATGTCCAATTATTGATCACTTCAAACACTCACTAAGCTGATGCTGACAACTCTAGTATATAGGTACATACATATGTATACAGTCGGCCGTGATAAGGGTTTGATAGGTATTTGATTTAGCAGATTAACGTTTTTGTAGATTTAGTATGTCATTGAGAAAAGGGTAAGATATGGTTGAATAATTAAAATTCCATTTTGTCGGGGTATAAGTTCGTTACAAAAAAACATTTCAATGTAAATCTCATGTATATTTTTAATAACTATGAGATATTTTGTGATAAACGAAATTAACTCAAATATTTGTAAAATTTGTTTTGTAAGTTTTTTTCAAATAATTATGTATGATTTACTCAAATATTCAACTTATATTTTCACATGTTTTTCTATAGTAATGAGTAGTGTAAGAAACTGGTAGTTCTTGATTACCTTCTTTCTACATACTGTGTACTTTTCATCAAATTCATATCCACCTATTAGGTAAAAAAATTATTACTAGGCAAATTTTCTCATCAGAATTTATTGAAATTTGTTAATGATTTCTAGGGACCATGTAGGTACATTGTTTTATTGAATCGTTTCGATTCAATATACTTTCAGTTTCAATGAAAGTAAACTAAGAAACTGAAAAAAAATAATTAATCAAAACTTAAAATATTTTATAATTTTACGTAATTGCAGTCGGTCAACTTCAGACGAGTTCTACGTAATAATACAATTAGTTCCGGTGTGTAATTAGTGGAATGATTTCATTCTTCTGTCAGTAGGTGACGGCCAGCGCAAATGAGGGCAACACAAGGTGCGAGATGTTATAATATAGTGCTTAATAAAACATTTTTTTTAAATATTTTAGTTTTATTTTTGAATACGTTAATTACCGTTAATAGGTTGGCAATTTTTTTCTATATTATTTAGAAGGACTTAATTTAAACTATTTATGAAGGGTAAGAATCTGTCTCTTGCTATATAATTGTTTGTAAGGGTTTAAATATGTAAACTTATGTACTTCTTACCTAAAGCGTCCATACCGCACTCATATAAAAAAAATTGACGTAAAAGAACCGGCAACATTTCGTTCCTTATCCTTGTGATTCTTTCATATATTTATACAAATACAAATAACTTAAACAGTTATTGGATTACATAATCATCGTATTATTAAAACATATTAAATAGCAAACATTTAAGAATATGTATATATTAAAATTAGCCATATTCTATTCGTTATCGCTCAGAGTATCCTATACATTAACTATCAAACTTACTTCCTAAATAGTTTACCTACACAAATACCTACACCATAGTTATATGTAACCGAAAACAACACGTTCTCTCGCCGAACAAACAGTTTGCAGTTTGTTCGCTCGAGATAACAAATCGGAAGTCGAGCAGACGAGTTAACACAAATGTTTACCTTCTTTGCAGCGTTTGACAGTAGGGGGCGTGCAGGGGTGGAGTTAGGCTAGTGTTTTATTTAGCTACAAATACAAATAGTCTATAGGTTAAAAAACACATATGTAAAAACGTACGTATTTTATGTTATGTAGGATACGCTAAGTGTTTGGTACGCGGTAGAATTACTGACTCCTGCTCTAGGCACCAGAGGTCCTGTGTTGCAAGGAAAGAGAAGCTGACTTACAACAAGAAGTTCTTTATATCAGTTTTATAGTAGTTTGGAAGACTTATCTAGGAGCCAGTTTTATTACATCACAGACATGCTACAGTCACAGTTTAGAACAGGTTTCTTTTAGGTAACCTAATGGCGAATAATCTGCCTGTACTTGCCAAAGTTTCTAACTCCTTAATATCTGTCTGTATCCCGTAACAAATTATTTTTATAGCTATGAAGATCCAAGTAAAACTGATATAATGTAGGTAAGCTATTGTCAGTACTCTTTCACTATATTTTCTTATATATTCTATACATTGTGTGCTTGTGAAGAAAGATCTAACATACAAACAAAGTTTGAAAAAGGCAACAAAGATAAGCTTAGTTCTGTATGTACAAAGTAGTAGGTATACAAAACTAACCCTCCAACCCTAGACTAGCTCCCTGCACTAGCACTATAATAAATTAGGGTACCTACGCAACCTATCGACTCACGTACTTTATGGGGGCGATGTTTACGTGACGACAGAGGGATGTTTTTTACCAACTTTATTCGAGAACTTTGCAAGAGTTTTAAAGACATCTAGAAGAGGCTGTCGGGAACATGTTATTGATTGAGGCCACGATGTGAATCACATCTGATAAAAAAAGATGTGTTTTTATACATGTCATGTTCATGAAAGTGTTACACTTTGAACACTATAGTATAGTACTTACTCGTAAGTAATTTTAATACTTCTAAGCTATTACGATTAAGACGTATTTTGCCAAGTAAGTGAGACCGGTTTTACTTAAAAAGTCATGAAGTGTTTCATAAATGGAGTAAAACTGTTGGGGAATTAATTTACGGTTACGGAAAAATATTACATACTATTAATAAAATTAATGGTTAGACGAAATTACGTGATGCTGGACTATAATTTTATTAAGTATACGAGACGATGTTACATAAATGTGGCAATATTTCTAATAAAAAAAGGTACATTAAGAAAATGGTATGCATCACAAATAAATACGAAGTATTAACGTGTTGGCGAGTATCACTAGGCTTAGTTAGTTCAAGTTTATCTAATTAATATCTTTGCTATTTATTAGAGAAAAGCTTGGAAATATTTTTAGAAGGAATTAATTTTTCACAATTATACGAAAAATTTGGTAGAATCAGAATCAGTATATCAGGTAACCCCATCGACGCAACAAGACGGCGTGTTGCGAATGTTGCGTAGTGGTATATTTCTGTGTGCTTTGGTAACAATAATAATTATAACATCCTAATTAATGTTGTAAAAATGAGTAAAAATTAAAAAGTTGAGTGCGTGAACTATTGTTTTGTGTTTTTAAATATGAAGAGAAAAAACAAGAAGAAAATCTGGGATTTACGTTGTACTTGCCAAAATTCCTATCTATTTAATATCTGTCTGTATCCCGTAACAAATTATTTTTTTAGATATAACTGATATAATGTTTTTATAAGGAATTAATTTTCCATATTTATATTTTTTATTATAATATTTTTTTATATTTTTAGAAGGAATTAATTTTTCACAATTATACGACCGATTTGGTAGAATCAGAATCAGTATATCAGGTAACCCCATCGACGCAACAAGACGGCGTGTTGTCAATGTTGCGTCGTGGTATATTTCCGTGTGCTTTTGTTACAATAATAATTATTACATCTTAATTAATGTTGTAAAAATGAGTAAAACTTAAAGAGTGGAGTGCGTGAACTATTGTTTCGTGTGTTTAAATATGAAGAGAAAAACAAGAAAAAAATCTGGGATTTACGTAATGTGTCTGATTTTAGGTGAGTACTATCCGGATATGTTGGGTTTTAACAGTAGTATTTTGATGCAATTGAGGGTAGTTATGAATTGCAAGAGCCGACTGGAAGTCTGCGCGTCGCAGACCCGAGAGTAGCGAAACTCGCGCCGTGCGCGGTGGTTGTGTCCGTGACAAACCAGCACTCGAGGAGTAGTAAAGATCGCGCCGTGCGCGTTGGATGTGTCCGTGGCACACCAGAACTTCTCCAAGTACCAAGAAGAGGAGCCAGCAGCACCAATCGTCTGTCGCGCATCACGGAGGCTATCCCCGGAGAAGCAGCGTCGTGGATGAAAGGTTGGTGAATGCCTTTTATGATTGCCCTCTTTGCATCAATTCTATTTCGTCAAAATCAACCCTGTTAAGAATTAAATATTATTATCTATGCATTGTCTATGTGTAATTTTTAGTCTGTAGCATAGTCTATAAGCTCTATGCTATTTTAGTTCACGTATTCTTACACCGGTAAAGATGGCTACGGCTTAGAGGTGAAGCGCGTCTCATATTAAAACAGAATTACTGTGAAAATGGCGTTTCTCTTACGTAAACGATAGATCCAACAAGACCCAAGAAATATCGCCCTCAACTGGCGACCCTGCCCAAGTTTCGAACAGTAAAAGATAATTGGGATGAACGGCGATATGGATCTAAAGAAACTTGTAAGAGAACGTGCCCAGGTGCGACGAGCTTTCACAAGGTGTGAATCAGTGACGGCCACGGCCGAAGACCTAGAATTTCTCGAACAAAAAATTCATGAAATGGAAAAGCTGGATTCGAAAATACAGTCTGAATTATTAGCTTTTGAAGACGAGAAACAGGAATACGAACAAGATTGCGACGAAGCAGACAAGTATAAATTAAGATGGCTGCGTATCAAAAATAAACTGAAGAAGGACAAGATTACAAGACTCAACTTACCAAAGCTTAAGATAAGGGAATTTAACGACGATCCGAAGACTTGGCTGCAGTTTTGGGGGCAGTACAAGAAAATCCATGAAGATGAGACGATCGACGCGGAAACCAAGTTTCAATATTTATCCCAAGCGATGGCCGAAGGAAGCAAAGCAAGAACATTAGTTGATGGATATCCTCCCACTGAAGAAAATTATAGTAAGGTGATTAGTACACTAAAGGAAAGATTTGCCAAAAATGAAACTTTAATTGAAATTTACATTAGAGAACTACTAAAACTTGTTACACATAAAACACAGTCAATTGAATTTCTGTATGATAAGATTACCACTAATTTGCAAATTTTAGAAAGTTTAGGCATTGTAAAAGACAAATATGAATGTGTACTACTACCTATGATAGAGTCGGCACTGCCGGAGAACACTTTGTTGGTATGGAGCAAAACATCACACAAACTGAATGCAACTGGTACTAGCTCTAAGTTAGGAAACTTAATAGATTTTTTGCAGACTGAGGTTGAAGCAGACCAACGGGTGCAGTTGGCTAAACAAGAATTTTTGACAGAGCCGGTGCAACCTGCGGAGGCCTTATTCGAAAGGCCTATGACTACACCAGCAACGGCTACATGTCTAGTCAATGAATCTAAAAAGGTACAGGATAAGCCTAACACCCAAGGTAAGGACTCATGTTTATTTTGCAACAAAACAGGTCATGGCACCTTTGAGTGCAATAAAGCTAGGGAACTGGATCTTGAAATGAAAAAACTAGCTATTAAGAAAAACGGAGCTTGTTATGTGTGTCTCAAAAAAGGACACTTGGCAAAGTCATGCAAAGCATTTATAAGATGCATGAGTTGCAGTAAACGTCACCTGATTGTTTTGTGTCCCAACCTTCACGCCACAACAAAGACTGCTGGAACAACTTCCAAAACAAAACCTAGTGAAACAACTACTGCAACAAATCACCTTTCAAAGAGTGTCTCTAATATCTCACTTCAGACTGTGCTTGTCAAAATTACAGGTGGCAGTACCGGAAAGCAGAAGGAAGTACGAGCCTTCCTAGATCCGGGATCAATGCGCACATACATCAACACAGATTTGGCAAAAGAATTAGGACTAGAGGTAAATGATCACGAAGAGTTAAAACATTCATTGTTTGGAGGGATCACTAAACAAGCAGAGACTCTTAGAAAATTCAAGTTTCAAGTAAGTGACCTTGACAATACCTTTAGTACAACAATGTTTGGATTGGAACAAGATACAATTTGTGAAGATATACCTAGAGTACAGAATCAAAAACTTCTAACTCAACTTAAGAAACAAAATATCAAACTATCGGATACTGACACAAATAAGACAGAAAAGATAAGTCTTCTTATTGGATCAGACGAATTAGGAGGCATTGCAGAAGGCGGTTTGGTAAGGATTACTGAGAAATTGGTTGCTTTAGAGACAAAGCTGGGGTGGGTACTACAAGGACCAGTTCAGACTGGAATATATAGCAATATAGTACACTCAGCATTGATAACAGCAACACCAGAAATAAGAGACTCATTAGAATTTCTGTGGGATGTGGAAACATTAGGTATCAAAGATCCATATTGCCATAAAAATAAAGATACTTCTGTTGACATTTCAGTAAATGAAAACGGCCGCTACGAAGTACCACTCCTTTGGAAAGAAGGCTACCCTGTGGTCGAGTCAAATTATGATGCAGCAAGCAGGCGATTACACAGCACAACACAGAAATTGTCTAAAACTGGAAGACTCGAAGATTACCATAACATCTTTCAAGAATGGAAACAGGAAGGTATTATTGAAGAAGTAGAGCCAAAAAATATAAAAGATGGACACTACTTACCGCACCATGCTGTGATAAAAATGGAGAGTGCTACTACTAAGATACGACCAGTATTTGACGCAGCATCTAAAGACAAAAATGGAATGTCACTGAACATGTGTGTAGAAAAAGGTGAAAACCTACTAGAAACCATTCCTAAATTAATAGTCATGTTTAGAGCTGGGATGTATGGAGTAACCTCAGATATCAAAAAGGCTTTTTTACAAATATCTGTAGCCCCAGAAGACAGAAAGTTCCTGAAATTGTTATGGTGGGATGACCCCAGCAACCAAGAAAAAATGGTAACTTATCAACACGCAAGAGTTCCATTTGGTGTTGCATGTAGTCCATTTTTGCTGGCAGCCACACTGAACTACCACCTCGAACAATATTCTGAAATGTACCCGAACACAGCAGAGAAGTTAAAAGCATCATTTTATGTTGACAACTGTGTTACAAGCTTCGACACCAAGGCGGAAGTTATGCAATTTATCAAAGAAGCTACAGAACTTATGGAAAAAGGAAAATTTGAACTACGAGGATGGATGAGCAACTCAATTCAAGAAGAGAAACCAGTATCAATTCTAGGAATCCTTTGGAACAGATATACAGATAAGTTATACTGTAATGTTAACTTAAAAATTGTACCAAAGGAAACTACCAAAAGAGATTTGTTATCAACTGCACAGCAAATATTCGATCCAATTGGATTTCTGAGCCCTGTCACGCTCATTCCCAAGCTAATCATACAGAAAGCCTGGTTACTCAAAACTGGATGGGATGAGAAGATACCGACAGAACTAGAGAAAGAATACAAGGATTGGATAAATACTATTGATTACTTACAAGAGTGTGAGATACCAAGAACAGTATCTGACTTTCCTTTGGAACAATGCAAGACATCAGTACATGTATTTAGTGATGCTAGCAAAGATGCCTACTCTGGATGTGTATTCCTGCGCACAGAACACCAGGGACAGGTAACGGTACGTCTTTTATTAGCTAAAAGCAGAGTATCACCGAGCAAAAGACAAATGACACTGCCAAGACTGGAATTAATGGGATCCCTCATTGCATCAAGATTGTACCATGAAGTTGTAATATCAGGTTTGCTTACAGCATGCAAAGATTGCAAAGTTTACTGCTGGACTGACTCTGCTGTTGTGTTGGCGTGGATTCAAAGACAAGATACATGGAAAACGTTTGTTACAAACAGAGTGAGAGAAATCTGCACCAATACGAACAAAGAGGACTGGAAACATATACCCGGAGTAAACAATATTGCTGACTTACCTTCTCGTGGCTGCAATGCCAAAATGATGCTAGAATCTCAGTGGTGGATGGGTCCACAATGGTTATATTTAAAAGAATTAAAATGGCCCAAGTCTTCAGTAAGCCATACAAAGACTGAAGAAGAAATCATTAATAAGGAACAGTGCAAAACAATGTATGTCAATTTGGAGATTGCAACAGAAGATTTCAGTAAGAGACTGTTATACTTTAACCAATACAGCAAGATAGTTAGACTTATAGCTAGACTGCTTAGACTGAGCCCCAGATGTAGAGAAATGCATGATACAAACATAAGCAGTTCAACTATATCCTCAGAAGAGTATGAGTATGCAGAGAAAGTATTATTTAAATTAATACAGAAGGAAATCTATAAAAAGAATTCAAAGAACAAGAAACTTTTAACGATGGAAGAAGGAGGTATAATGAAAGTAAAGACAAGAATGGATTACACCAACGAAACAAAGGAGTTCATTAACCCTATATTACTTCCAGGAAACCATGAAATCGTATATAGAATGGTTCAAGAATTACATAGAAAGATGGGTCATATGGGTGCATTGAATCTTATAACAACTCTAAGAAACACATACTGGATAACAGGAGTGAGAAGACTTGTAAAGAAAGTTGTTACAGGATGCATGATATGCAAAAGGTTCACAGCAAAGCAGTATGAAGTTACCGAGCCACCATTACCCTTGGACCGCATCAAAACAACAGCCACATTTGAAGTGACAGGTATTGACCTGGCGGGTCCACTGTACTTAAAAAGCAATCAGAAATGTTGGCTGGTTCTATACACATGTGCTGTATATCGATGTGTACATTTAGAACTAACAGACACCCTCTCAACAAATGGATTGATTATGACTTTGAGAAGATTCATTGCCAGAAGAGGCAAGCCAAAGATAATATATTCAGACCATGGCACTAATCTGGTGGGAACTTCAAGTTTGCTACAAGAAGTCAACTGGCAGGAAATAGAAGAAGCCTCCAACTTTTACAAGATAAAATGGAAGTTCTCCGTGCCAGCAGCTCCGTGGTGGGGAGGGTGGTGGGAGCGTTTAATCAGAGTTGTGAAAGATATGCTCAAAAGGATACTTGGGAAAGCATCGCTTGACTGGATTGAATTGTCAACAATTTTATGTGATTGTGAGACAGTCATCAACAGCAGACCACTTACTTATGTAGAAATTGGAAATGTGAGACCTCTCACACCTATGATGTTTCTTCAAAGCTTATCTACAAGTGATCAAATACCTGACTTTGACCAAATTGATGAAAAGAATCTACAAGTTCGTTTCAAATACTTACAGAAACTCAGAGAAGACTTTAGAAGTAGATTCAAGAATGAATATTTGTCATTACTAGTTGCAAAAGGAAAGGAAGGAGATAGAGAACCAAAAGTAGGAGACTTGGTACTTGTGGAAGGCGAAAAGGGCATCCGCAGATTGCATTGGCCTGTGGGGATTGTTGTTGAAATTTTTTCAGGAAAAGATGGACGGACGAGGTCTGCCAGAGTACAAACTGCAGCAGGAGAGCGGATACGAGCATACCAGAAACTGTACCCATTGGAGCTGTCAGTGACACCAGAGTGGCTCGAAAGGGCATCACAGGTTAGTACAGTTGAGCCTTCAGAATCACAGTTATCACCCGAGTGTTCTCAGGTAGAGCCAACATCTGTTCCATTAGTTCCATGACTAGGTCAGGACGCAATATTAAATTACCACAGCGATTTTTGTAATTTGTGTACTTTGAAATTAATAATTGTAGTAACTTGTTAACAAGAAAATTGTAACTTATGATTATTTTGGTAACAATAGATGTTAATTAGATTTGTATATGGTTGTAAGCATTGTTACATTTTGACTGAAGTTAATATACTAAGCGATTTGTGTGATTTATTGATAATGAGAATAATCTTGATATTTTTTAGAAGTAACAAATAATTTGAAATGTATACTAAGTGTCTAACCATTTGTAATTGATATTTTTTAGAAGTAACAAATAATTTGAAATGTATACTAAGTGTCAACTATTTGTAATTGATATTTTTAGAAGTTTGAATGTATACAAATAGACTATGCATCCTTACTGTAACTTTGACTTTGCCCCTGGGAGGATGTTAAGAATTAAATATTATTATCTATGCATTGTCTATGTGTAATTTTTAGTCTGTAGCATAGTCTATAAGCTCTATGCTATTTTAGTTCACGTATTCTTACACCGGTAAAGATGGCTACGGCTTAGAGGTGAAGCGCGTCTCATATTAAAACAGAATTACTGTGAAAATGGCGTTTCTCTTACGTAAACGATAGATCCAACAAGACCCAAGAAATATCGCCCTCAAACCCCATACAGTCCCCTTAGTATCGAACAATCTTTATGATCACTTCGACCGGATTGTACCACAATCTTTTTGGTCACTTTGACCCATTGTGATAATTAGCCGTGCTAATTTATAACTTTTTTCCATTTGGTATAAACGGTTACGTTCGTTGCAGACGTTCTGCACGACACGCCTACCCCACATTCAATATTTAATTTGTCAGTAATCTGCTTAGGTGCTGAATATTTCTACACTATACACATTATATCTTGTCGTACATGTATATAAGTGTTTATTGTGTAGTTTATTTGCATAATTTATAGCAATTTTACTCGATAAGTTAATGTTAAAAATTTCTTTGTCCACCGTCTTTTGTGTCGCACCTTAAAAAAATGCCGCCAACATCTAGTAGGTGTAAAAAAGATGATGACGAAGTAGAAATGTCTAAGGAATTAACCGTGCTAATTTATAGAAAGCAACGCATGTTTCAACAAATGCAAACAGTGTACGATATGTCTTGTGAAATATCGGATGCGAACTCAGTTGAATTGTTCTTAATGCATGTATCTGAGATAAGTGATTTACGTAACTCTTTTGAGAAAATAATTTTCGAGATTTTCGAAAACGAACTTCAGTCAGATCCTAAATCTATTCTTAGAAGTCAGGAGTTAAAAAGTTTTGATGACCTATATTTTCGTGTTAAGTTGTGTGCGAATCAAAATCAACCTAAAACGCGGCTCAACTTTCCAAAGTACCCAATCGCGTTGGAGGTCCATAATTATTTTACAAGTAGATAATATTTAAAAAAGGCTACACGTTAAATATTTTAGCACGGAGATGCTTAGTTTACGAGATATTAATTTTTTAAATCGAAAAATAATCCTTCGTTTTGACAGTTTCTTGACACTATGGCGGCCATTAGCGTTTCGTTTTACGGACTGCTATTACATACAAGCGTGCGACTCATCAAACTATTATATTTATTTGCTAATGTGTATGTAATGTTTAGTTTTTGTCACAATTACGTATATATTGATGAAAAATACATATAATACGTAATTATTTATTATTTATTATTATTTGTTATTTGATCGCAAATTTATACGTAGTTATAATATTTTGTGTGTAACTAGTAACTTGATGAACGAAACGTGACGCCATTGTTTTTTTTTAGTATTGGCGTCACACTTTTCGCGTATTTGCCAGTGTCAAGTAATTTTCTTTCTTCGATGCATGCTTGAGGTTAGGTTAGAATAGAAGGGGATAGCGGGGTCGAGTGAGCGAGCGTAGCGGGTTGGGGTGTACTTTACGGGACGCTAAACCTAACCTAACCTGTTGTAGTGCAAGTGTTGGACTCGAAGTCACTTGTCTGTGACAGAAGGTAGATTAGGTTCGTTAGGTTGCTTTCTACCACGCACATGCGACGACGAGCGAAGCGAGGACGAACCAAGTCCTGTTGTAGTGCAAGTGTTGGACTCGAAGTCACTTGTCTGTGACAGAAGGTAGATTAGGTTCGTTAGGTTGCTTTCTACCACGCACATGCGACGACGAGCGAAGCGAGGAGGAGCCAAGTCCTGTTGTAGTGCAAGTGTTGGACTCGAAGTCACTTATCTGTGACAGAAGGTAGATTAGGTTCCTTAGGTTGCTTTCTACCACGCACATGCGACGACGAGCGAAGCGAGGAGGAGCCAAGTCCTGTTGTAGTGCAAGTGTTGGGTTAGGTTTGGTTAGGTTTAGCGTCCCGTAAAGTACACTCTAACCAGCTTAGCGAGAAAGATAAGGTTATTATGGGTGACAGATCCGACACAGAGCACCCCGACTCCACCTAGTCTTAATCCTAAAAAATTATATAATAGGTAGTTAAGTACCCCTATAGTGAAATCGTAGTACTTAACCTCAAAATACAAAAATGGTCGTATCTCGAAAACTATTGATCTCCGTGCCCCCCCCCCTTTTAGGGGGGGTTACCCCTCCCCCCAACCCCCCTCCCCCCCCGTGATTGGGTACTTTGGAAAGTTTAACCTAAAACGCAATCAGCTAAGGTTGATAATCCCACGAACTCTGCTGGAGAAATGAAGGTTCGTCTACCAAAAATCGAGTTGTATACATTCGATTCTTCGAACGTTGAGAACTTTACGACATTTTACGAAACGTTTTGTTCTTTGGTACATAATCAGACTCATATTTCTTAGATAGAAAAATTCCATTATCAGTCTTGCGTGAAGGGTCCGGCCTTAAATATTATAAAAAGCTTGCCGATTACCGCGAACAATTACGATTTGATCTGGCAAAGTTTAATCGATAAATATCACTACAATAGATTACTGCTAGGTAGATACCTTGATAAGATGCTTAACTTTCAACCGCTCGCAAAGGAATCTCCGGATAATCTGAGTGCTTTTATCGAGAACTTTGAATTTTCGTACAAAGCTATTCAAGCGCTGCAAATTAAAGACTTAAATAATTATGTAATATGTCATATTGCATTACGCGCTTTGGATCCAGCGTCTCGAAAAAGTTTCGAACTTAAATTAAATCAAGACTCAATACCTACGTTTGAGGAGCTGATTAGCTTCATTCAAAATCAGATAAATGTCTTAAATCATGCAGGGTCTTTTATGCCGTCTACTAATGAACGAAATAAAAATCAATTAGGCACAAAACAAAACACCTCGAGTGCATCGAAAAATTATACGCATGCTGCTTCGACGCGAGTTAAAATGGAATGTTTACATTGCGCCAACAATAGACATTTAATATACCGTTGCGATAAATTCCGTGAAATGACTGTTGATCAACGGATTAGCCGTGCTAATAAGTTGAAGCTTTGTTATAGTTGCTTAAAGCCAGGTCATTTTGCTGGAAAAACATGTAAAAGTAATTTTAAATGTTTCGTATGTCAGTCAGCTGATCACAATGTACTCCTACATCGTGAAACGTCACTCTGTTGTACCGCGGATGTACCTACTAACTCGGAAATAGCAGTCGGGCAAGCGACGCAGGCGACTAGTAAACAAAACCTGCTCGCTGTCATCGAACACATCTATATCTACGAATGTGTTAGGTACGGCTATAGTTCACGTGATCGATGCCTACGGTAATTATCACGCGTGCCACGCGCTTATAGATTCATGTGCTCAAACGAATTTTTGTGCTGAACTGTTGCGCGCACTCCTGGTGTGCTGCTGCGCGCGCTCTTCGTGTGCTGTTGCGCGCACTCCTGGTGCGCTGCTGCACGCGCTCTCCGCGTGCTGTTGCTCTCAATCCTGGTGCGCTGCTGCGCGCGCTCTCCGCGTGCTGTTGCGCGCACTCCTGGTGCGCTGCTGCGCGCGCTCTCCGCGTGCTGTTGCGCGCACTCCTGGTGCGCTGCTGTGCGCGCTCTCCTTGTGCTGTTGCGCAAACTCCTGGTGCGCTGCTGCGCGCTTTCCGTGTGCTGTTGCGCGCACTCCTGGTGTGCTGCTGCGCGCGCTCTCCTGGTGTGCTGCTGCGCGCGCTCTCCGTGTGCTGTTGCTCGCACTCCTGGTGTGTAAAACATTGCAAAACCTTATACAAACACATGATAAGAAAGCTGCTTCTCACTAAGACCGTAAATTTTTTACAGTACCACCCGGGTCACGGCGCCTCCAGCCGTCCAATCAGCGGCCTGAGATCGAATCCAGCCATCAACTACACTTCAGATGCTTGTCCTTGTAGGGATGGATAGAAGGTAGGTTTGAGACACTAAAAAACATCCCACTAGTAATATAAAACTAAAGTACATTTGTGCGTGAATATGTGTATGTATGTTGCGTGCTGTTGCGCGCACTCCTGGTGCGCTGCTGCGCGCGCTCTCCGCGTGCTGTTGCGCGCACTCCTGGTGCGCTGCTGCGCGCACTCCTGGTGCGCTGCTGCGCGCGCTCTCCGCGTGCTGTTGCGCGCACTCCTGGTGCGCTGCTGCGCGCGCTCTCCGCGTGCTGTTGCGCGCACTCCTGGTGCGCTGCTGCGCGCGCTCTCCGTGTGCTGTTGCGCGCTTCTTTATTTACATACATTGTATAATTGAATTTGTCGTTTGTTTAAACTATGATTGTTGAATTACCATTGACTTAATATTAATATATTGACCTATAATTATGGAATTATGAATAAATGTATTGTATTGTATTGTATTGTATTGTATTGCACTCCTGGTGCGCTGCTGCGCGCGCTCTCCGTGTGCTGTTGCGCGCACTCCTGGTGAGCTGCTGCGCGCGCTCTCCTGGTGTGCTGCTGCGCGCGCTCTCTGTGTGCTGTTGCGCGCACTCCTGGTGTGTAAAACATTGCAAAACCTTATACAAACACATGATAAGAAAGCTGCTTCTCACTAAGACCGTAAATTTTTTACAGTACCACCCGGGTCACGGCGCCTCCAGCCGTCCAATCAGCGGCCTGAGATCGAATCCAGCCATCAACTACACTTCAGATGCTTGTCCTTGCAGGGATGGATAGAAGGTAGGTTTGAGACACTAAAAAACATCCCACTAGTAATATAAAACTAAAGTACATTTGTGCGTGAATATGTGTATGTATGTTGCGTGCTGTTGCGCGCACTCCTGGTGCGCTGCTGCGCGCGCTCTCCGCGTGCTGTTGCGCGCACTCCTGGTGCGCTGCTGCGCGCGCTCTTCGTGTGCTGTTGCGCGCACTCCTGGTGCGCTGCTGCGCGCGCTCTCCGTGTGCTGTTGCTTGCACTCCTGGTGCGCTGCTGCACGCGCTCTCCGCGTACTGTTGCGCGCACTCCTGGTGTGCTGCTGCGCGCGCTCTCCGTGTGCTGATGCGCGCACTCCTGGTGCGCTGCTGTGCGCGCTCTCCTTGTGCTGTTGCGCGCACTCCTGGTGCGCTGCTGCGCGCTTTCCGTGTGCTGTTGCGCGCACTCCTGGTGTGCTGCTGCGCGCGCTCTCCTGGTGTGCTGCTGCGCGCGCTCTCCTGGTGTGCTGCTGCGCGCACTCTCCGTGTGCTGTTGCGCGCACTCCTGGTGTGTAAAACATTGCAAAACCTTATACAAACACATGATAAGAAAGCTGCTTCTCACTAAGACCGTAAATTTTTTACAGTACCACCCGGGTCACGGCGCCTCCAGCCGTCCAATCAGCGGCCTGAGATCGAATCCAGCCATCAACTACACTTCAGATGCTTGTCCTTGCAGGGATGGATAGAAGGTAGGTTTGAGACACTAAAAAACATCCCACTAGTAATATAAAACTAAAGTACATTTGTGCGTGAATATGTGTATGTATGTTGCGTGCTGTTGCGCGCACTCCTGGTGCTCTGCTGCGCGCGCTCTCCGCGTGCTGTTGCGCGCACTCCTGGTGCGCTGCTGCGCGCGCTCTCCGCGTGTTGTTGCGCGCACTCCTGGTGCGCTGCTGCGCGCGCTCTCCGTGTGCTGTTGCGCGCACTCCTGGTGCGCTGCTGCGCGCGCTCTCCGTGTGCTGTTGCGCGCACTCCTGGTGCGCTGCTGCGCGCGCTCTCCGTGTGCTGTTGCGCGCACTCCTGGTGCGCTGCTGCGCGCGCTCTCCGTGTGCTGTTGCGCGCACTCCTGGTGAGCTGCTGCGCGCGCTCTCCTGGTGTGCTGCTGCGCGCGCTCTCTGTGTGCTGTTGCGCGCACTCCTGGTGTGTAAAACATTGCAAAACCTTATACAAACACATGATAAGAAAGCTGCTTCTCACTAAGACCGTAATTTTTTTACAGTACCACCCGGGTCACGGCGCCTCCAGCCGTCCAATCAGCGGCCTGAGATCGAATCCAGCCATCAACTACACTTCAGATGCTTGTCCTTGCAGGGATGGATAGAAGGTAGGTTTGAGACACTAAAAAACATCCCACTAGTAATATAAAACTAAAGAACATATGTGCGTGAATATGTGTATGTATGTTACTTCTTCACACTCAAACAGATGAACTGATTTCAATGAAATATACTTCTTATCGAATGAGAGTGGCCAACTCTGGTGTCGAGAGTTCATCAAGCCGCCCTAAGGGCCTCTGACATGGCTTAACCAATGAAATCTAATATAAGATAAGATGGATAATATGGTGGTAAATTGGACTCCGAATTAACACTTCGACAATAATAATTATACACTTTAGATGCTTGGAATAAAGGAACAATAAGAAAAGGTAAGCTTGTACATCCAATATAAAAAAGCGCATTATATACATATGTCGCAGTGATCTGGTTGAATCTGCTATTTGGTTGAATGACTAGCGCGTTCATATAATGACGGCATTTAAATTGACTGACTATTTGAATGACTGAAAGCAACTCGTGAAGTTGTTGAATGTTACATTCAAGGTTTTGCCTGAACGTCATTTAGTGAAGCCGTTGAAAATGATTTAGCTGACTTTGTAATGTTTTATATCCACCAAAACCATAGTAGGTTTTTTTCTATATAAATAATTAGTATATTTCCTTTTTTTTGTTATGGCTTTTGCTTAGTATATTTCGATCACTACACTGTAAGCTAAAGCTATGTTATAATACGCTAACTAGTTGGACGTTCAGTGACGATTGTTCAATCAAGCAACGTTCGGCGACATTCACTTAAATGTCGTCATTATATGAACGCGCTAGTCATTCAACCGAATAGCAGATCCAACCAGATGCCTGCGATATATACATATTAAATAAAAATACCTTGAAAACCTGAAAAGACAACGAAAGATTAATTTCATTTCATATTAAAAGGGAAGCTGCCTATTTCGGACCGCAAAACTCACTTTGAACTTAGTCTCCAAGGGACAAAGAGGATAATTGAAGTATAATAATTTACAAAAGCCGGTCGTATTTTAATGGAATCCATAAATACAAATAGACGTTGACTACTGTCTAGTCGAGAGCCACAGTTGAGGCAAAAAAATACAATTTGTTTTATTTTTCTAATCGAATGAGTCAAATCTGGTGTCGAGAGTTTATCAAGCCACTGAGGGGCCATAAAACGGCTTAGAGACTTCCGTCCTATGATGAACAGCCGAGACCTTAGATTTAACGTGTCATACGACACACGGAAACGCTCAAAATCGAATGTCCCCCTTCCCCTTTCCCCTTTTGGTCACCCATCCAAGAACTGACGGCATCGCCCATTGCTTAACTTTGGTAGTTGCATGTGATTGGCGCCACTAGCTGAGCTACGGGCGCTTCATGATTGTTTTTTTAATACCAGTTTAACATACATAATTCGGATATTTGGTTTATAAGTTATAGTGACGTACCGAGTGCACGAGGAAACCCTGTCATCATTTACTAGGAATTAAAATGATCTTATAAGTAAAATTAATATTATCATTGTGCCGAATAGTTAAAAACCTTTTAGTTTTCTGTTGGTTAAACATTTGCAATCTAGCTGAAATACCTGAAAACATGAATTCACCTTGTTTTCGGTAGTTTTTTACTTTTCATTATACTTTTCATTATATACATCCCCGACACAACAATCACATTTTTTGTATCATTAGGTACACTTATTTTTTATTTTAATAATTATTATTTAATAACGGCATTTTTACTTTGCAAGCAAAGCAGGAAAACAAATCTATATAATAACTAATGAGGAAACGTTTCATTCCTTAAATCTTTTAAGTACTTACCTTTGAAATGAGCAAATTAATTTCACGTTTATACATTTGGTTTCGTTGTTCAGTGAAAAGGGAATTTACAAAACGACGCTCAGATAATACGGTTCTTTGAACTTGCTTATTTCATGTTAATTTACGCAGCAAATGCCAGAAATAGATTCCGTGTTTTGTATTTATGTATAAAAGCATCAATGAAGCCTTATCTGTGTTAATTCTCTCAAGATTTAAATAAAAAAGCATCGCATTTGTTCTTTTACTACACTCCATTTGAGTCGTGTTTCCTCATAACTGGGGGTTGTGACTCCCCCGCAGAATTAAGTCGCTAGGAAAATTCTCTTACTACTACTACTATTACTACATGGGAAAATGTTTAGTTAAAACCTTAAAAACATAGGAATGTACAAATACTGAAGTTGAAGACGTATGAATTTCCAAACCAATATTTCAAGGTCATGATATAGTCTATCTAGTCACTTAGCTATGTTATGTCAGACATCCTTAAATTATCTAATTCCAAAATCGTGAAAAAATTTGAGAAAGAGATGGATGAAAATCCTTGGAAAAAACACTCTGTCAAATCGACAAACAAAGTTTCACGTCTGACTCAATTTTTGAATAAAAAAACCCGCCTGATCTAAAACTTTGCTGCAGCCTAGGCCTAGCCTGTATAATAAGTTTATCTAGATAGTACCGAGTAACATGACGATTCCCAGATCGTAGGTCGTAGAAAATGCAACCTCCAGAAGTTATCACGTACAAATGACAACACCTTTTATTAATTTTACTTTTGGATCAGATTCCACCATTAAGGTCCGATCGTTTGATATAGTGCGGCAGTCGTAAAACCAAGTCCGGCCTGATAAACTGTAGACACCAGAGTTGGCCTCTCTTATTCGATAAGAAGAAGAAGAAGTGGAAATATTGCCTCCTCTTATATCCGCGTATCAGTGAGTAAAACTCCGCATTGCAGCCCCCAGCCCCACATTGGGAAAGTAAAATATGTCGCAGGCGTTTACGGCTCATCCACTGCAGTCATTAAACGAGATTTATATTTTTTATTAACTTTTTGCGGATTTTTTTCCGATGGTCCCCCAGGGGGCTTTTGAAGGGAGGGAAAGTGTTATATTGGTACTTTGGGTTGTTCGCTGTTTTAAAGTGGGAGGCTTAATTTTGTATTTTTTATTACCCTAAAAACTTGCTACACATTTACACTAGTACTTGATAATTGCATTTGTATATTGTGTATGTAGATTTAATCGTCTGTAATGGACAAAGATATGAAACATCATTGATATTTTTTTGTTAATAAACCAGTCTATTTTCTAACTGTATTTATTTTATGTATTCTTTAAACGTGTATCAAAGTAAATAAGGTATTTCTTTTTTCACTTGTTGTCCAAAAAAATACACCCAACAGTATAAGTATACGTACAGTGTAAACACACTTTGAAAGTTAAATTGCACCTAAAATTATTCATAATTTTTATGAGTAACAAGCTGGTCTATCGCAAAGAAAAACACAAGCTTAGGAAAGAAAAATATCCATCAATCAGAAGGCAAGAAAGTTTATACAAATTTCCCAAATTGACATTTCTCATGGCAATGAAAAAAAGACAAAAGATAAATACTTGTTCGTGAAACTTTCGCTAAAATTCGTCTTTGCATGGGTTCGTTTAAACTTGGGAGTTTCCCTTTGAAAGTTTAGAAGCCAAGTTTAAACTTATGAATTTGATTAAATAAATATCGAAACAGGCTTATACAGACTGATCCGTTATTTTCTATAAGTAGAATTAAGGGGCATTTTGAATAGTATTAAATTAAACACAAAATATTATATGTGCTAGGTTACGAGTATCTATCTAACTTTTAAAAAGAATTTGATGACAAACAAAACCGACCACAGATTTTTGCTTTTCAATCAAACAAATTAGTTTTCTAGTCCAATCCTATTTATTTATTTTCAAACAATAATTTATTTCAAGCTAAGTATATTAAAAAAACAACTAAAGTATCTACATCTATACAAAATTTACATAAATACACAGAAAAAATAGTATCAACTTACAAAACACAAAAAACATAGCAAAAATAATATCTCTACATCTGGTTGCCTTTATTTATATTAAGCAACACATTTTGCATTATTTCTTAAACGCTTTAAGAAAATTCTCCTTCGCGAGTCCAGATAAGCTTTTTCAATTTAATATTCGAGTAAACCGCCAAAGCTTTGCAAAGCAGCCTTGTTTCTGACGTGGCCAAAGGATTCAAGCATACACAAAATCACTAGAGACTACTAACTAATTTTCTAACTAGTATACCCCAATAAAGAGTATTACTTATAAAAAAATACTCAACATTGTAATTGAAGACACAAGCTGCGGTGTTTGTAAGATTTTGAGAGCCACAGAGGCCACGTTGGTTAGGTTAGAGAGGAGAGGTGTGGCGGTGGTATATGGAGGAACACACCAAACACCACCAAGTTTGATGTTTGAAGTCGGTTAAGGAGAAGTCTCAGCGGAAAAATACTACATATTTCTCCAGGTTTTCATTGAACTTATACATATGAAAAAACATTTAGTGTCATTCCGCTGTAGGTACAACAACACTAAATATTTTGCTTAATTACTCGTATTGAGTTATTGCATGTTTTATGCCACTTTTTGTGCTGCTTATGTTTCGCCAAACAAATGATCTTGAGTTTTACGTGGTATTATTTCACAACAAGCCTTAGCTTTAACGCTTTTTTTCTTTTTATAATGAGGTGTCCATAGAATCTGATGTTGATCCAACACACATATAACATACACGATACGTGTACATGTATATGTACATATGTATAATAGAATATCGAGAGCATTGCGTTCATAAATTATAATACGGGCAGAAACTCCACAAATCCTTTGATGTGATATTGTGTATTGAAACAATGTTTGTTGAGCAGTATGGGATATTTTTATTTTGAAAAAAAAATATGGATTCGACGTGTGACCAAAATGCTGGCCTTTTACTAACTATACGTATCATCATTGCCATCCAGCGTGGTAATGCGGCCAGTCTGCGGGGCACGCTGCCCTCTGCCAGTTGTTTGGTGGAGTATTTAGACCATCTTTAGACTTGCCTCAGCCTTCGGCTTCGCCCGTGTTTCTTTATGATAAGAAGAAATGGAAATTGTGACAAATTTACAAATAAGAGTAATATCAATCTTTATTTCAACATTTTTACAAAAATAATTTTGAATTAAATACACTTTCATTCCACAATCATTAGATAATGTATTTCATTTTTTGGGAATCATGAACAATAAAATTTATCTGTTTTCAAGTCGAGCAACCGGTTATTTCTAGGCAAGCGCGCTAGATCGTAGAGCCGAGTTGTAGTTAAGCGTGAGCCTTTAAAAAAAAACGCTATCATTATTTGTCATACTGATCTGATTCCTGTATAGATCTATACAACTGTAAAAGGCACAAAGAACCCCCACGCAGTATACTTTGTTGCTGAAATGTTGACCAAATAAAGGAAAGTTGAAGGTGAACAAATTACAAGGTTTGCGGTTCGGTTATGAATGCAAAGTGATGAATTAAATGTGTATGTTAAATTTAAATTAAATTTGGGACCTAAAATCAGATATATTTTGATTATTTAACATATCAAAATCTTACATGTATATATTTACAATAATTTACATATAGAAAATTATATAAGTATATTACATTGAGTCAATAGTTAATTAATATAGAAAATAATTAAGACTTTATTTACAATAATAAAAAATAAAAACAAGGGAAAAAAACTAAACATATTACTACTAACTACTACAAAAAAGGGGCACTTAGAAAATCTTTAGAAAAGCCTGAAGATAATCTAAGTGCTCCAGCCTACTACCAGAGGGCAGCGTGCCCAGCATACTGGTCGCATTACTACGCTGGATGGCAATGCTGATACGTTGAGCCAGAAAAAGGCCAGCATTTTGGTCACGCGTCGCGTCAACCAAGCACTCCGAGAGGTTTTGGAAAATAGTATGGGCTCCCGGACCCCACGGCCCCAAAGTTTCGACTCCAAAAGGCTTAGTATACTTATAATATTCTTTTATTGACGGTGGAAACTCGTTGTAGATTTGTATGCTTAAATTAGATTATGACTTATAAATAGGAAAGCATATTATATAATGGGCTGCAGCAGTGTTAACCAGCAGTACGTGTATTTGCCTAGTTAATTATCTGAATCATTTATAACGAACATGTGGGAAGATTATGTAAATTAAATAGGCCTAAGTTAATTTAAGATCATTATTTATTACAATTAAATAAATTATAGGTCCCGGTTGTTTGTTATAGTGAGGTGTCGTTAAATAATGTCAGTAGCCCGTGGGCGATTAGAAACCACAGACACCAGAGTTAGATACTCTCATAAACATTTAGTTTTTTTATTAACCTATACTGTCCCACTCTTGGGCAAAGGTCCAAGGTCTTGGGGGACCAAGTAATAATAATAATAATACTAAAAACGTTTATTTGCAAACTTATATGGGAATATACGTACAATAACTTCATTTAAGTTATTTCATAGTTTCTAGTTATTTCAAACTACAAATAATTAAACAGTTAAATAAATTCCTATAAATTTTATTTTTGTTTTTCGATTATTTTAAATAAAAATGATCGATACATATAACGGTTTTTTCTCAAACACATATAAAACAAAAAGCACTTATCAAAACCAGTAGGCGTACCTATCTATTCAGCCTATAAGTTTTGTATATAGGTAGGTATGAAAAAGGTAATTCGAGAAGTTCCTTATTGCTTCCTCGCGATCTCAACACCTGATATTGTGATCTAACAGCTTCCGTCCCACGGCCGTTATGGAGAGATGAGAATACACGCTTGCTTTGGGGAATACTTTTTGTATGTAAAATAAGCAATCACCGTTGGTTAAGGACATTTACAACGCAATATAATGTAATAACGTAAGCGTTATATACGTTGCATACTAGTGTTGTTAAGTGGTGTTACTCGCATTGATTCATGATAAAAAAGACTCTTGGTAAATTTAAGTCAAGTCTATCTTCATACCAAGATGTCTACAAGTTGGTCCAGCCAAAGAAAAAACAAACAAGCCGAATCACGAACTTTCTAATTCCAAATGTTTTTTTTAAATAGTTTAGGTTCCTTAACTAAAATCAATCAGATCACTTACATATGCTAAAACTGAATTCTAAATACAATAAAAAAAACCACTAGCCATGCATAGTAATAGATCTAAGCGCTGTGATTGGCCTATTAAGCCACCTCCAGTCCCATCCATCAGGCCGCACCTTTGATGGATACCTCACATTATACCGCCCGGAAAACTACTTCCGCCATTCGCTAGATAAATTGGGATTATTTTCCCGTGATTCGAGCTATATTGGTTGTTAGGATTGTGATATTATTCTTATTTCCTATACATTGTTTGTAATACAATAAACAAATAGTTTATTAGTCATCTAAAATATTTATACAAATACAAATTAAATTTAATAACACTATTTACCTACACAGCTAAAAACAGTGTAGTTACATATACAGTGAAACTTGGTTAAGTGGGACCTGGATAAGTGAGAAACCTCCATAACTGGAACTCATGCTGAGGTCCCAACACTTTGGCACTGAATTACCTCTGTTAGTGGGGCGAGGTAAGCCTCTATATCTGGGATTAGTTCTTTCGATTTATCATCATAGTTACCTCTATAACTGAGACAGCAAATAAATGTTATATGCATAAACCTCTGTAACTGAGATAACATTGTTTACATAACATACATAACACGTTATTTTATTTAATGATCGCACCTGTATAACTGAAATAACCTGTACTCTCAACTTTATTAATGGAACCCTCTGTAAATGAGACAGATATTTATTTATACCTGTATATCTGAGACACTGGGTAAGTGGAATACCTCTATAAGTGAAACAACATTGCAGGTCCCTTGATGTCTCACTTAGCCAGGTTTCACTGTATTTTCGTTATTTACTTAACTTTTAGTAAAGTAAAATAGGATGCGGTAATAGGCAGTCATTAAACTATGGTACCCCTAGGGTGGTTTTAAAACTAGTTGGCGACTCTCATACAAATTTACTTAATTAAAGTGCGAAAAAACACCTACAACTTATTACAGGACATTAGTTTCAGAGGTAAAATAAGCTCCGTTTGACTTATGCGCAAGTTTTTGTGATATTAACACAACACTGAACGAGTGGTGATTGATGTGTTTCCCGTAAGCGAAATTTAATGTTTTGCTGTCACCGCCGGCTTCAATTAGTTGTATCGAGGTTAACTTGCTTGGGAGAGTGTTTGGTGGTTATATTAATGTGTTATTTTAAAGTAAATTGGTTAGAGAATAAGGAATCATGGACACAATTTTTTTTATTGTTTTAAAGGAACTTCTCAACTACAATTTGTCAAGTCATTCGACGAACGGAAAATCCTGTAACTCAACCGAAACTTAATTTCCAATACATAATAGGATCAGTAAATTAAAGTTAAAAGAGTAACAATTAAAAACAATTAGCGAATATCTTACATAATCATGCATTTTTTGTATAAAATCACATAATCAGCTATCTATTACAGAACCATCCAAAGGTTAAAAAAACAGGAGGTATGTGTCTCACTCATATTTCTTTTTTCAGATTCATACAACATAGCATTCAGATTCACTCATACTCCCAACACCAGAGTCAGCCACTCTCTTACGAAGATGAAGGCACATAACAAGCACAGGGCGCATTTAGTTTATAAAATGTGTCAGTTCAAGGTATTTATAAAGTTGGTTATATTTCACAGACAAGCAGTTCTGAATAATGAGAAACAAAGCGCACTTGTGACCTGTCTTTACTAGGCGAAGCAGCTGTCTCATTATTTTACTGACATTTTACAAGCCTTTAGGGCAACTTGATAAACGAATAAATTATTATACAGTTGAGGTTCCAAAGACTCGCACCAAGCGCTTTGCTTCGACTTTCATCGTGCGAACAGCCAAACTGTGGAACTCCTTGCCCGAATCTCTATTCCCCTTGAACTATAATTTGTCGGTCTTTAAGTCGAGAGTAAACCGGTTTCTTCTAGGCAAGCGCGCTACATCGTAGACTATAACATTGCTTACCATCAGGCAAGTTGTAGTCAAGCGTAAGCCTACATCATGTAAAAAAAAAAAAAAAAAACTCTCGACACCAGAGTTGACTACTCTATTCGATCAAAAGAAGACAGACATTCAACATAAATCTTTACATAGTAACTATATTACTATAATTTTTAACGTGGCATAATTTAGCGGATAATTAGAATTGGTCGACTCTGCATTTATAACCGACGCCAAAAAACAGGTTAACAAGTTTTTTGGCAGTTTTTTTTGTGGGTATGTTATTTGTTCAGTTTTCTGTGATGTGATGAGGTACGCTTGGTGTATGTTTCTAGCTATAAGTTACGATGGTAATTCACCAGAGGGCGCTGCCGTATACATTATATCTTCTAAATAACTAGCCCGATTTTAATGCAGTTTTCTTTGATAGGCTTACTCGTACATTTTGTTCAGTAGAGTGACAGTAGACTTGAAGTCGGTTTTTGTTGATTTTTTTAAAGTAACGATTTCTATTATTATTATTTTTTACAGTAGAACGTAAGTGTGCTGCTTAACATCAGTAAGCCCTTTGTTGGGTGTGTGCCGCGTGCGAGTGATGCGAGTTGACAGATGTCACCCGAACGTGCGCGCAATATATTCATACCCACACGGTAAAAGCATGGGGGTACTCGTGACTTTGTTGTGGAAGGGTTTCAGGTGTAAGATTATTTCCGAGAATACACAGGATTGAATAATAGACTTATTCAAAATCTAAATAAAGTGATCTTGTATCATAATGAAATTTATAAAATCACTTTTTGGTCACTTATTCTTAGTGTTCAGTTCAAGTATCTCTGCAGTAAAAGCATTAGTTCCTAAGCAAACTCCTAGATGGCGCTAGTAGTCGAATTAAATCACGCTTACTTTACAGATGCAGAATTGTAAACTGATTTTGGATCTATATTTCAATACAAGATCATAAACCGCTAAAGATTGTAAATATCATCAGCACCCCTCTTCTTCAACCTGCAAAGAGGTTCTACGTCATAGTATATTCAGTTTTTTATTGTTATATGTTTACAGACAATTAGAAGGCTACAAAAATGTAGTTTAGTGTAATATTATAGCTTATGCTCAATATATAAGCGCAAAATAAAACTTCAATGGTAACCTCTCGATTGCTCCACGGGACCAAACTCCGTGAATGTATGTAAATACAATAAAATTTAACTAAGCTTACGGGAAGTATTGACAAACGATGAAAAAAGACATTTAATTACTCTCAAACGGCTTAAATAAGTAAAAGAAAAAATAAAATGTACATAATGCAAGTACTGTTATTTATACGCGTACATGCATCAAAATATTTCTAATAAATATTTTTAATTAATTTACCTTAGCTATTGAAGCTATACTTTTTTCTTAGCAAGAATTAGTTGGAGAGCTAGTTCTAAAGGTAATCAACTAAACCGCTAAATGTGTGGCATATTGTTGTAGATTCCTATTTTAATCACTTTGAAATTTTTCTAACATACTAAAAGCAAGAAAAACAGTTTTTTTTACAAAAATATGTAAATCTATACAGTTCATTTGATTTTTAGGGTTCCGTACCTCAAAAGGAAAAAACGGAACCCTTATAGGATCACTTTGTTGTCCGTCTGTCCGTCCGTCCGTCCGTCTGTCAAGACCCTTTTTCTCAGGAACGCGTAGAGGTATGAAGCTGAAATTTATATCAATTACTCAGGTCTATTGTCCCTTGAAGCTGTGAAAAAATCAAACTTCTAAGCCAACGCAATCAAAAGATACAGCCATTTATGCCGCAAATTTTCGACACTTGCAAGGGAATCAAAACCTACAGGGTGCCTCCCGTGAACTCAGAATCTTGAAATTTGGTACGAAGCAACGTCTTATAGCATAGATAAAGGAAAAATTACGAAAACCATAAATTTTACGGAACCCTCGGTGCGCGAGTCCGACTCGCACTTGGCCGGTTTTTTTGAGAATACGACAAATCATAACTCATAAAATAGAAAAAAAACATAAAATAGTAGTACATATTTTCTACAATATTCTATCATCAATCTCCATGAAATAGCGCTACAACTCGCCAGTTCCAGGGCAAAAGGCGCCTAAATAAAACATCGGCTGGGTCGCGGCTGATTTAAAATTTATGAACTAAACAAATTCGGACACACGGAGTACGCGTGCCCGATTTAATTAATTCCACTCAAGTTTCGGGAGGGGTGTTAGCATTGTAATGTGAATTGTAATTAGATTTGAAACGTTATTTAAATAAACGACATCAAAACACTTATTTTGCAATGACATTTACAATAATTTATGAGTTAAGTTATATTCTACTGAATATTTAAAATACTATCAATTTTAGAAGCCATTTAAAATAATTTTTTTAGCCTTTTTTTAATGGGCTTAGCAGTGGCTGATCACAGGCTGATATGATGATGATAAAATAAATAAATGGACTGGTTTCAATGAAAAGGACTCTAAGTAAAACTTTTTACGTTCCTAAACTTTAGCCCTGAAGAAGGCACATTAGCGACCTTATGATAGCTGTCGGTTTCAAGGTAAACTTTTGAGAGCCTTTATTGGCTAGATAATGCCTAGATTTTATATATAATTGTATAAAATTGGTTGTAAAATAAACAAGGTGTCACTATGAATTGAAGAAATTAGTAGTAAAAAAATATAGTAGATATAAAGGCTATTTTTTTTAAGAATTGATTAAATAACCGCCTTGCTAAGTCCAGATAGCTTATTTCGGACAAGGGCACGTTGGTAATCTCGGTGCGAGTGCTGCGCTCAGATAGTGTCCCCACATTCTCCCGTGTCCCGTGTGTGTGGAAAATTAATTGAAATTTTAAATTATTTTAACGGTTTTCAGGAATTTGCATTTTCAGTTATAATTTAGTGGCGAGTTGAGGGCTTACACAACTTATTTGGGAATAAAATTAAGTTGATTAATGTTTAGTTGCGTAAATAAAACAAAAGAACTAAGATAATACATACATATGTGATTTGTACGAGTATATAATTTATATACAAAAACGTTCTCACAAATCTCGGCCGTCAAAAAGATACCTATTTGTTTTTAATTTACCTTTCTATTGAATATATTGCCATAACTATTAACAAATTTTACCAAGAAAGTTTACTTAGCACCTGGTTTATTTTTTTCTTTGAACCCGTTAAAATCTTTTTTATTTGTGTTTTCAGAAACAACGAGAATGAAGAAATATTACCAAGACATAGAAATATGCCAAGAAATATTGACAGTAGACCACATGGCTGCCTAAGAATTCCAAAAACAGATTAAGGTACTTATTTACTTATATTACATAACAACATGTTTCACAATATATATATAAAATGTCCCGAATTCTCGTCAAATTTGTCGTGTTAAATTGAAAAATACGTCTAAATGGTGGAGTATAAATATCACGAGCATTCCTCAGGGCAAGGAGTACGAATGTGTTTAACACAAGTTCAAAATAAGCAAATTTCTGGAAAAGCTTGCTAAATTGTATATACTAATATTTTTGCTGTAGAATTATTGTAAGAGAGGTTTGGAGATTATCCAAAATTGTCATTTTTTTTACTTGGGATAGGTTTACGTTTGACTACAGCCTGCCTGATGTTAAGCATTGCTGCAGCCTAGGATGTAACACGCTTACCTAGAAGATAATTATTAACTCTAGATTTGAAGACTCCTGGATTGTAGTTCAATTTAAATTAGCTCTCTATGATTACTGGACAATTTTGTTATAATGAAAATTCGGATTCATTAATCTGAATCAATCAATTTTGCATGATCCTTAGTGATAAGCAATACATACCTACTTTGAATTAAAAAACCGCGAAAGTAATGTAAGGAATGCTCTAGGCGTTCAGTTTACCACGATGTACAAACATATGTTCTCAGGAAGACCAATCTAGTTATATTATCAGAACTCACAATCGCAATAAAGCTTAAATGTACCGACTATTCATTAGCGCTCCGCAGTATTATCTAGATAAAAATCCGAGATAAAAACTGACCTTTTTGTTAATCCATGGTCTTATTTAACTCCATATAAAATCTATATATTTATACATATATAAATAATATATAAAACTCAAAGGGGAGTGACTGATTGACTGACTGACTGATATAGTGATCTATCAACGCAGAGACTAACCACTAGATTGGGCTGAAATTTGGAATGAAGGTAGATGTTATGACGTAGGCATCCGCTAAGAAAGAATTTTTGGATATGCCACTTTTAAAGGGGTGAAATAGGGGATGCAAATTTTACTTCTTAATGCGAGCGAAGCCACGAGCACCCACTAGTTTTATATAAATCTAATTAGGGGTTCGAGCTTTTATTATTAATATTAGTGGAAAACAAGACACATCTAGATATACTTTTGTGTTACTAAGTTCCCAACTCGCAAAGTATTAGAACGATATTCAAGAAGAAACTCCGGAGCATTTTGCTGCAAGGAAATACATTTTCATGGAATTTTCATGTTCGGGACGTTGCATGCTACTTCCGTATTTCCTTTTATCTCGCGCGGAATTTGTCTACAACAGAATTGTAGTTTCAGGGGAATTCTAGTTTCAGCCTTTACAGGATGTCGTCAAATTAAGTTTTAACGTGCAGTTTTCCGTGGCTAATCATACAAACTGTTGTCTTCTAAGACTGAAACAGTAATATTTAGTGAAGAGTTATTTAAACCATTTTAACTTTACAATGTAAAGAATACAAAATGTAAACTAAATTGAAATCATGATTGCCATAAAAATAATGTTTATCATTGTACCATTATAGTATAGGTAAGGGTCGCACCTGCATCTATATTTAAAAAAATATCTACATAAATATATAAAACTCACTGGACGGATCAGGCGGAACATTGGTATGCTTGTAGCTGTTATAACGTAGGCATCCGCTATGAATTTTTGGAAATGCCATTATTAATGGGGTGAAATAGAGGATACAAGTTTTACTTCTTAATGCGAGCGAAGCCGTGAGCACCCACTAGTATATGATAGAACTAAAGTGAGATTAAAATTATAATTGGACTAAATTTATCTACAGCTCACAATTGTTAACAACACTTTGTTCTCATACATAGCATAACGCTTCGTTTGAGAAGTAAACATTGGCTGCAAATTGCGTTGTTTTGAATTAAGCAATATATAAACGCAGCCCCAATATGAAGTTGCAAAATAATTCACCGCGAAATAAGCCAAGAAAGCGTGAATATTTTAGGGAGCGCCTCGGCAACGTGTGTTGGAGGTAAGGGAGTGGGTTAAATATAGATTTAATCATTATTTCTTACTGGAAAAACAAGTCATTGCATTATACCTATATAAAGAGTGATAGTGTCATTATTGTGTGCATTCATAATAAATATATACATACACAAACGCACTTATTTGCTTAATAGATTAATTAATCGTAAATAAACTCAGCGAAGACGGTACTTCTATTGCTGAATGAACGAGTCCAATATTGTTATCAGAGATACATCTGATGTCAAGTGCTGTCAACTACCATTAATATTTTTAATGTTTACTGATTTTTTTTCGGACGTAGTCTCCCATCGAACTTGTAAGCCTCCGCCTTTTTAGCATCAGGCAAGCACACGTCATATACGGGATCACATCATGTATGTAAATAACGGAGATAAAGACGCAATCCAATTAGAGAACAGACCTTGAACGGAGGTGTGGCGTAGAACGTTCTGGAAGGAACTAGAAGATGGAAGCAAGATGGCTTGATACATATGTATGTATATGCGATAATGTATGAACTTCAAATTTAGAAAACATTACGTAGGTTTCATTATAAGCAAACGTGTTAAATGTTAGAATGAAAATTTAAAATATAACAACTTATCTAAAATTTTGAAATACTTTGACTAGGTTTGGAAGCTATTCCCTTCGTGTATCGTAGATTGAACCACATACTTAATGCAATACACATTTTTTAAGATCGTACCAAGTCCGAGCTCTATTCGGCACTAAGTTTTATTTACATAAAACGTTACATAAGTCTCATATTGCGTGTTTATGTTAGTAGTGTTACGGGATAGGGGGCTGTTTTTCAGGAAAAACACAATGCCTGAATCTATTGCCTTTAATTTGACGATATTGTCACGCACAAGTACTTAGAGTACTACGAAAACACTAATCACACACGTTCACTATGAACTCGCACACTACTAATATCGCTTCGGTATCGCTTGACTGTTCGCTTCGATCGCTTGATTGAAACTGTCCTCTGGCCCGAGCTGCGCCAGTTTATACATCGGTAAGAAACTTCTCGAATGCTTTTGTATTACTTGGATCAAAACACAACTTGTTTACGTGTATGTGTACGCGCAGGTAGCTGCCGGTGGTAACGTGAACCTTCCAGAAAGGTCGCGGCGCAACAGTAGATATAACTTCAATAAATTGTTAAATTTGGTTCACATTCAATACAATTTATACCAGATCTAGACACAAACATACCTACCAGTATTCTTAGTACCTCACGCACAATGCTCGGTCGGCGCGTCTTGAGATTTCACTCATTAACTCAATTATGTCTCCGTTCCTACCGCATATCAAATTCTAAGCAGCATCAGGGTGAATATTTAAGGTTGTAAGAGAATGCTGTCTCGCTCACACGCTGAGTTGATGGGAAGGAATGGGATGAAAATGTTCTTGAGTATTTTACAAAACCATAAATTAACTTAATTTACTTATTTATACAATCACAATTATCTGTGTTATTTATTCAAACGTAACACTATGTGAATGTGGTTATTATAGAGGTTTTCTGTGCTATGGTGAAAATTTGAATGTATATTTTTTATGAAATTTGGCAATTGATCGTTCTTTTTATAAAGTAGGTCTTTAAAGATATTTACTCTCTCTGAAATTAAAATATCGTCCATGAAAGTAACAAACATATTTTATCACTAGCTGTGCCAGCGACTTCGTCCGCATGGAATAGTTTTACATAAAACGGTTCTAGTGAGTTAATCTTAAAAGATAGACATATACTGTTCCGGACATTTTGTTAGATCATTTCAGGAAAAATGATTTATTTGATATCTTGAACCGTTTTCGCAGCGCACGCAACGAAAGCCCTCAAAGATGAATAATTTTCCCCGTTTTCTTCACATTTTCCATAGTTTCTTGGCTACTATTAGTTGCAGCGTGATGTTATAATAACCTAAAGCCTTCCTCGATAAATGATCTATTCAACACAAAAAGAAATTTCCAAATCGCACCAGTAGTTACTGAGATTAGCGCGTTCAAACAAACATACAAACAAACTCGTCTGCTTTATAATATAAGTATAGATTCATCAGAGTCATTCATCGCTTTAAATAATAGTCTATACAATAGCAAAATCTACCTTAAGCTCTCACATACATTAGTGCAAAATTACGTTTTAATACCACAAGTTGAGACGCGAAACTAAACTGCCTACAATATAATGGTTATTGCTAGAATTATACGCAACGTTTTGGGTCTGTTAGTTTCGCAAACTTAACTTTGAAGGGCACATTATTTAATGACACATGTGGTAGGGTTATTTACTGATAAAGTTGTAAAGTAAGGTAAACAAAAGACTGGGAATTTTTATTATACTATATATGTTATATAAATTTGTACACTTTTAATGTACATTATGAGTGCCAATTCAAAATTGCAGCGTCGTAGCGTCCTCATCGCTCTATGCTTTTTTAAGATGTTCTATGGAAGTAAATATGAGTAAATAGTGTTAATTATTACATTTTTAATCGGTCACTTCGTAGATGAATACCTATAACAAATAACCTCAGGCATAGTTTTACACAATTTCTTTCCTGTATCTATATTTATCTAATTCAAAGATTTAGGCCAAGCTGTGAGAGTCTTTGATCGCAGACTGACAAACACCTACAGAATACTAAACAGTAATAATTAAAATTTCCTTTCTAAGACGGGAGCTGTCATTAAGACTTGGAAGTTCAGCCTTTGAGTTTTACAAATCAAAGACCTAAGGAAAACCTTTAGTTTTATAAAAGGCGGGTTTTCAAATAAAATACTGAGTCAAAGGAGAAATTTTGTGTAATAATCGAAAGCTTTTGTTTTTATAGCCCATAGCCTAGATACTAACTAGGTAGTTAACGTAAAATATTAATTAAAATTTAATTATCACAAAAAAAATGTTGATTGACATCACTAGAGACAAGAACACTGGCTGGTTCCTTGCGCAAAGGATTTCTATAGCAATCCAGCGTGGGAATGCAGCCAGCGTTCTTGGCTCCATACCACATGTAGATTGTTTAAATTTAGTTTAGATGTAAATACTCTTTTTTAGTTCTATTAGTGTTAATATGTGTAAATATTGTTTCTTATTATTTAAATAAATTTAACTTTCCTTTTATAAAATAAATTGTTAGGTATTATCACAACAACAATAATTATATAGGTAAGCTTTTATGAGTTGTTGTTTTTTTTTATAAAAAGACGGATAAAAGATATTATTATATTTTAGTATAACTCTTCTGTGTAGAGTATTCAAATAGTTTTTTTTTAATCTTTATTAAAGTGCTTTTTTGCAGAGCGAATATGCCGCACTTATCGATAACACAACATTATATGAATTTACAAAGAAAAAAACCATAAATCACTTATCGATTTTTTAAGGCAAACTTAACTAATTCTAGAATCCTTTTTGTGTTTGCGTTTAGAGGTAATGCTAAATAAGAGTTACATGTTTTGGCCCTTTGATATGACATAATGGTTCGTTGTCTAAGCACTAAAAATATAACTCTCACCCGGTCAATGTCTACAAAACCTTCCCAAATATTTGCTCGTATGGATAGTTATGTCTTCTTTCCAATATTTTAAGTTTCACCATTAAGACAATGCCCGTCTGCGGAAAGCTCCGTGAAATTTTTTAATATAGGAAAGAGCATCCAACCAAGTACTACACAGTACCTACACAGTCTATGTTTTACGGATTGAGTAACTACAGTCCATGTTTTGTTTTAAGCATTGAATCATAACTATTAAATAAGCAAGATACTTTGAGTACTTTTCGTATGTAGATTATAATATTCGGTTTGCTGATAGTAATGATGGAGATTATAATATTCGGTTTGCTGATAGTAATGATGGAGATTATAATATTCGGTTTGCTGATAGTAATGATTTAGATTATAATATTCGGTTTGCTGATAGTAATGATGTAGATTATAATATTCGGTTTGCTGATAGTAATGATGTAGATTATAATATTCGGTTTGCTGATAGTAATGATGTAGATTATAATATTCGGTTTGCTGATAGTAATGATGTAGATTATAATATTCGGTTTGCTGATAGTAATGATGTAGATTATAATATTCGGTTTGCTGATAGTAATGATGTAGATTATAATATTCGGTTTGCTGATAGTAATGATGTAGATTATAATATTCGGTTTGCTGATAGTAATGATGTAGATTATAATATTCGGTTTGCTGATAGTAATGATGTAGATTATAATATTCGGTTTGCTGATAGTAATGATGTAGATTATAATATTCGGTTTGCTGATAGTAATGATGTAGATTATAATATTCGGTTTGCTGATAGTAATGATGTAGATTATAATATTCGGTTTGCTGATAGAAATGATGGAGATTATAATATTCGGTTTGCTGATAGTAATGATGGAGATTATAATATTCGGTTTGCTGATAGTAATGATGGAGATTCAGTAGTTTGGTAATTAAAATTTGAAAAAGCTTTTATTATGTAAATTGTAATGCTCCACTGTATTCACGGTAACAAATTTAAAAAACTTACTTCTTTATACAATCGGAAATAAAATACATTATTTTAAAACGTAACAATAAAGTAAGAGGGACTTCTTTTAATCGACTTTTACTTTAGGGTTCAGTTCAAATTTGTAATATTTACTAATTTGTTTCATGTACTGTTTGTTTTAATGTGTGTTAACAATAAAGAGTTTCTCTATCTATCTATCTTAAGTAAGACTTTGCTCCTACAGTCCGCCCCTGTTTGTGGTCGTTATTTACATACGCTTCAAGTTAGCACAAGTTTTAGACTTATATCCCAACTTCTACATCTTCAAATGTTCTCCCATACAGGGTGCTTATAAAGTACTAAGTAAATATGCTAATGAAAGCTAATAATAATCAAGAACATGTGAGTAATTCTAGGATTCGATTTTTTTGTATTATTATTTTAACTTTAATTGATTTAGAACAGCTTTTTGTTACAATGTTAAAACTTTACTTAAAAATCTCACCAATTTCAAAATTATTAATTTGTGGAAGGTAATTTGGATTAGATAGGTGTAAGTTTAGAAATTTCGCAAAGTGATTTTGGTATACATTTTGAGACTTTTTATAGCTTATATATTTTATAACACCCATAATAGTCCTTCCATTAAAAAGCATCTTGTACAAATATAATATCTCAAAATTTTGTTCGGTGGAGCAGTGCAGTCGGTAAGCGAGGCGGCGGATCGGAATGCAATATGCGTAGTTTTAAACTGTTTGGGGATCTTTTTGCACCGTCTGCGACCGCCATTTTGTAGGGAAATGAGGATGCTATACAAAAAAGTTTCATTAAAGGACATATGAGAAATTGATGGTTCCTTAAAGAACCTAATTAAATAAAACTGTGGGGGAGGTATGGTGCTCGGTAAAAAGACTCAAGAAGGAGGGTTAGTTATTTATTACTGGGTTAGTTATTTATTACTGAACGTCAAGAAAAGAAAATTAAAAGGGAGTCAAGAAAAAAAAAGTTTGTACTTATATAGTTTGTACCATTTCTATCTTATACTAAATCATAAACGATCTAATACTGGCTTATGGCTGAATCGGCATTTAATTAACTTTGCTAAGCTACTAAGTTATAAATGTCAAATCGATAAACGAACCAATACGCACAAGAACGCAGCAATACAATAATTATTCTGAGTTAAGACAGTGTTTCTACAAAGGGGGTTCGTCCCAAATAACCCGGAATTTGTTTAACTAAACATGGGGGCGGGGTGGGATATACAGGGTTAAACAACACAAAGTACTATTACATATACAAACTTATGTACTGCAATATCATCATAGATAGTAGTATATCTTGTCACTAATCTAAATATATAAAACTCAAAGGTTAATGACTGACACACGGGCGGGTCGGATTTTTATAAATGCCACATTAAAAGGGGTGAAATATGGGATGCAAGTTTTACTTCTTAATGCGAGCAAAACCGCGGGCATTCACTAGTAATCTATGATAATTTATTTGATCTTTAGTAGATGCCCGCTGATAAATTTGCGTTTTTGGGATAAAAATTAACCCATGCCTCTTTCGAGACCCAACACTACCAAATTGAAATTTAACGAAATAGTTGTAATCATTAAACGTTTCCATAGTGTTGATTTACTTTACTTTATAAACTATGTCTAATTGTGTAACATTTAACCACCGTGTCGCTTTAAAAAAAGATTCTGTTGCATTAACACAAGTTTCCCACATAACCATGTATAATGGAAGGAGTCCCGTAGCCCAGTGATTAGTTTGTCTGTCCGTCTGTAATCTCAGTAAATCCAATTAATGGCAACTCTGTTTGGGCTCCATTCACAGGCCGTGACGTCACAGCATACCTTGAGTGACGTCACTGTGTTCCACAGTTTGAGGTTCTGTGGTTGGCTGATTGTTTTGAATGTATGTAGTATTGATTTGGTGAGCCTTCTTTGTAAGCTCTAGATGTTTGTCATACTAATATATACGTATTTTATTTGAGTACATTATTGTAAGATGAATTTTAAAACAAATATTGTCTCTATTAATTTAACCACAAAAAGGTATGATGGCGGGTCGGGCGGCTTGTAAACTCTTGACGCCAGAGTTTGTCGTTTGCTAACAAAAATATTTGATTTGTTGGATATTCACAGATTCGATAATAGCGTTAAGCGAACAAACAATAAAATGTGTAAAAATTAAGCATAGCTTTCAGGTAAATAATAGGATTGTAATCTGATTTGTGTTAAGTACTAAGCACACTGCCCTCTGGCTGGTGCTGGAGCACTCAGAATATCTTTAAGATTTGTGTTAAGTACTAAGCACACTGCCCTCTGGCTGGTGCTGGAACACTCAGAATATCTTTAAGATTTGTGTTAAGTACTAAGCACACTGCCCTCTGGCTGGTGCTGGAGCACTCAGAATATCTTTAAGATTTGTGTTAAGTACTAAGCACACTGCCCTCTGGCTGGTGCTGGAGCACTCAGAATATCTTTAAGATTTGTGTTAAGTACTAAGCACACTGCCCTCTGGCTGGTGCTGGAGCACTCAGAATATCTTTAAGATTTGTGTTAAGTACTAAGCACACTGCCCTCTGGCTGGTGCTGGAACACTCAGAATATCTTTAAGATTTGTGTTAAGTACTAAGCACACTGCCCTCTGGCTGGTGCTGGAACACTCAGAATATCTTTAAGATTTGTGTTAAGTACTAAGCACACTGCCCTCTGGCTGGTGCTGGAACACTCAGAATATCTTTAAGATTTGTGTTAAGTACTAAGCACACTGCCCTCTGGCTGGTGCTGGAACACTCAGAATATCTTTAAGATTTGTGTTAAGTACTAAGCACACTGCCATCTGGCTGGTGCTGGAGCACTCAGAATATCTTTAAGATTTCCTGAGTGCCCCTTTTTTGTTTTGTTGTAGTTTTAATAGTATGTTTAGTTTTCCTTCCCTTATTTTTATGTATTATTGTAAATAATTGATTGCTTGCCATCAGGCGAATTACGGTCGAGTGCAAACCCAACCCTTGTAAAAAAAAGTTGGACTTATTCAGTAGCTTAACTAATACTTAGCCAAATCTAGATATCTATAATAATTGCATGTCAATATTGTACAAGTGAGATCCGATAACTGAATTAATTACCTAGAAATTGTCGAAGCGATCAGAACATCCAAAGATGTTCCATTCAATACCATTTTGTCTTAGCAAAGGAATACGTTATAAATCGCGCGATGCGCCAATTTGGTACACTAACTGAAAGAAAGAAATTTTTTTTTAATCATATACATCACAAATAAATAAACAATTTTGTGCATTATGCAACACTATGATTGCTTGTCATAAATGTCATGTATGTCATATACATTGTCTGACGAACACATTATAATGAAGTGACCAATTTTTCTCTCTGTCCTGAGATCTATATTGAAACGTGTAAAAATGATGGTTTATGATACGATGCCATTATGAATACAAATGCGTATTATTATTTAAAAATAAAACGTGAAAGACTGGTAATAGGACATTTAGGTTTGGTTTATTTAGCTGTTAGCGATAAAGCCGCCAGTTTTGGTCCAATTTTTTAAGTCTTATGTGTTTCTGTTCGTCATTTTTCTGTACTATGTGTATCACAATAAAAAGTTCTATATAGATATATATATCCGATACTGCGTTCCTATAAAACTAAATATGTACACTTTCTAACAAAAACAATATATTTATTACCATCTTATCTCATCATAACCTTGATTTTCATAACTTATTATACGGAGGTAAGTATATAAATAAATAAATAAATATTCCGGGACATTGCACACAGCGCCATCTAGCCTACTCATTGACTTACCTACTGTATATAACCATATACAGTAGGTAAGTCAAAGGTTCCTAAGTGTTCAAGCGAGCCCTACATATGGTTTAAGACCAGGCACTCTCACAAACCAAATTGACCATAATTAGTGCGGATTTTGATCTTTAATTATCTGTGAATATTTGAATAAAACATCACACAGAATCACTGACAATTAAAAATCTAAATATTTCATAACATGGAGCCGAGCAGTGCTGGAGCGAGACACATATTGATGAAGCATGGAGGAGGCCTTCACTCATCTCTGAGTGCCCTGGCGTCACACACGAAACTCAATATTATCACAGTTGAAGGAATTTTTTTTTAATTTTAGTGAATATATACCTACTCGTATTATTTATAACTGTTTAACGTCATGTCATAGCAAATAAATACTTTTTTTTTTATGGTGCGTATTTGTTTGATATAATAATATGAACACATTATTCCTTTAACCTACTTTTCTTTGCGCAGTCAGTTAAGAAAATGCCATATCCATAAACGATACATTTGTGTTTTGGCAAAGCTGCGAATCCAAACAAGGATCCATGTTCCCAGAAGTGTAAAATAGGCTCGCTTCTAATTGTTCGAGAATTAATTCAATAGAACCTATGCCTGGATGTATTTGACTCCTCTTCTTTGATATAGAGATATTGTTGACTGTTTCATTTGATTTGTAATACATAGATTTAGATTCATGATTTAACAAGAAATATAATAAGGAGAATTAATGTAGTAAGCTAATTTTGAAAGACATTTTTTTTGAATTTTTTGCATATTTTTACTGAGAATATAAGTTGCAAACATAGCGATGATTGTTAGTAAAAGTTGCTTTTAAAATTGTATATCAAATTAGCAGTTTAAAGTTTTATTATTTGTGAGTAACACATTTCAAGAAACGAATATTGGTTATCTTTTCAGGGTCCTGGAGGTTTAATGGCAGTGGTTCAGTAAAAACAATTCAAGAAGATCGTTAAACTGCAACAATGCATAACATAACAGGCAGGCAGGTAAAGCGAAATTATATCACGTAAAAAACAGTATAAATTGACTCTATAAATAGGGAAAAAATATATACATACAGTATCCATTTTCTGTATATGTTACTCATTCATAAGTATTTAATTGTAAAGGGCCTCTCAGTGTTGGCTACAGCCCCATTGTTGCCTTAAAAATACCGAGCGTAAAGCTCGAGAGGATGTAAACCGAAATAAACTATAATAATGATAAGTACAATTGGTATGTCAATGCTACATTTCCAACTGTATATGTATGTACTCGTACAAAACTCTGCTCTCTGTAATTGGTCCATCGCATGCATATCGGTGGCGGCCATTTTGCATATTTCATAGCTGAATGTAGCCGTCTTTTCAGCGAATATCCGCCAAATTCCAGCCATAACTGTATTCCTGTTTTTATACAATGTGACTGGTCGAAATTTTTCAGCAAAAAGAATATAGTTATTTTTATTCATGATAAACTCTCGACTTGGCCACTGTCATTCAAGAACAAAAATATACTAATATTGTATCATGTCAAAAAAATAGTTTGCTGCAACCGGTCAAAATTCTTTTCTACAGATTTTCTTACTGTTTTTACTTAAAAACAAACAGATTTTATTTTTCGTACTTTAAATGTTAAATCTAGCAAACCTAACACATAGTATAAGACAATAAAAATACTAGTCATAAGAAATTTGTATTTGGCTGAAGTTTATAAGTATTCTGATCTGAATCTTTTCTTTTTTTTTGTGTATTTGAACCAACGTTAGTCCCGGGCACCCTGTTCTCTCGTCATGTAGTTTTCATTCACGAAGTTCCGTTATTTCAGTTTCGGTCGAGTACAATGTTGTTTTTCTCTTGTTAACCTCATCGCTCGTAATTAGATGGGAATAAAATAGAATTGTACACCTAAAAATATTTTAATAAAATTGTGTGATAATAATGTTGTAGTTGTCTACTGAACAGCTGGCAATCACCAAGTAACATGAAGCGACAACTACTTAAACGACACCATCTGATGTCTGAAGTGGAGTATAACTTTATTGGAATAAAACTAGTTTTAAAACGAATCTGCCAGAACACACCGCTAGGTATTTGGCGACATATTTACAATCAAATAAACTCTACTTTTATGATAATGATAAAACAAATAGATAAACAACAACAACAAATAGATTATAGAATTTATCTAAAACTATAATTTATCGTAAAATTACAATATATTATAAAAACAAGTGTGTTAATTCGTGATTTGTGCATCGCTATGCTTTATTTAATCAAAGTGATCTAAGTTGTTAGGGAACAATATTTTATATAATCTATAGTCCACCTCTATTTCACTATTCAACACTATCAACATCACTAGATAGCTACTACTTAGTATGCAACGACCACTGGAACATTCCAGTAGCTGGAACACATAATACATTCCATTCCTGCAATATGTGGTGAGTCCAGACCGCTTTAATGCTCCGGACACCGTCGTAAAATGTACACACTCTAATGTGTGTGTGTCTTTGTGTGTACTATACTTTATAACTTCATGGAGAAGTAAAATGTGATACCAAAGTTAAGCAACGGTCAACGCGGTCAGTTTTTAGATGGGTGCCCGTGAATACGGGTGACTCCGAGTATAATTGGTAAATGTGATTTGCATTCTAAGAGAATGAAAAGAAAACAACGTTGCAGTATCAGATTTTTTGGCGATGTGATAGTAAACAATACTTTTAAAAAATATTGTCAAAGCAGTTCGGAATTAAGAAATCTTTTATACGAACGAGAAAATTAATAATTGATCAAAATAAACTTAGCACTGAAACCGCACTTAAGCTTTTTATTAATTTAAGAAGCCAATATAATAATCCCTGCAAAATATGAATAACCTACCACTCGTGTTTATTTTCGTTAATTTTCCATTCAGTTAATGTACTTTTTATCATTTTGGTCACTATATAACCTTCAGTAAGTACTCATGTACATAGTTAACCAGTATATACAGTAATGTAACACGTTATGTAGATCTAGTATAGAAGCTGGCAGCCGCAGTTAGCAAGTTTACTAAGCGCCCGCAGGGCGGCTGTATTATGTAACTAGGTACCTATTATACAGGTTTACTATATTATTTGTTTGAAAGTTTTAGATTTTTTGACAATTAGGTAATAAGTATAGTTCATTTACGTCAGCACGCAAACCGTAAACATACTTGTTTAAACGTCGATAACCAAAGCACGTTACGGTACGTAATGGAAAATTTAATAAATAAACAATAACTGTTATTTTATGTTACTCGTATGTATTTACAGTTTATTTTCAGTAGGTTTCTATTTTTTTTTTAACTCAATGATGAAAATAAAAGTAAGGTGTGAGATAGCGTTATCGTATAAAAGATAACACAACCACACACATATCTTTAGGTGCCTAACTAGATCACACATTTATATTTTAATCAATTGTAACATCAACAATAATAAGCTTTGATGACCTTATTTCATGTATGTTTCAAATATATAGATACAGACATTTTTAAGAAAATACACAAATAACATGTGTATTATCAAAATAAAATAACAAGTAAGCCTGTACAATCCCAAATGTCCGTAGAGATGCAACCTAGTTCGGACTAATTTACTGTCGCTACGCTCGTAGCTACGTAGCTGTTGCTACGGCGTAGCGTATAGCTACGCAGCTATGTACGCCGCGCGCCGTTACAATGGACAGTGAATATGGTATGAAATTTACTATCAAGAACTTAAAAATATACAACAAGTAATTAAAAATATTTAATTACCTTTATGAGTCTTTTAAGGTGAAACTGAGGTGATTTAAGTAGCATCATACTCGATACACTGAGACAAAAATAAGTATTGGTTTCCTTTTTTGTACAACTTAAACCATTTTTCGAAAATAATGTTCACCGATATATTAAACACATTCTTGTATTACTTGCGTGCCCATCTATTTATACATACACATATAATTAAGCTGAAGAGAGTCGAAAGTCTAAACATTGAAGATATATAAAAAAGATGTTTAAAGATAATTAGAACTGGTGACAGAACACGTTCCAACAATTATAGATTTTTTGTCTGTTAATCTGTTTATTTAAACGCTTATAACTCAAAAACGGCTAAACGGATCATCATGATTTTTAGTATGTAGGTAGTATGAGGTCTTAGGAGTGTCATAATTTTTATCATGTAATAATGCGAGTGAAGCCACGGACGTCCACTAATATAAAAATAAATATACTAATTGTTTGAAAATAACATTTTTGAATGAAAATTTCAGCTATACTCGCAAATGCTCGTGATTCTGCTTAATCTTATAAATGTCAACAAAATATATTCAAATTGTAATTGACAGATCATCAAGAGCTAGGAGCCAAAGTTTAGTTTTTATTTTATTAAAGACATTTTGAAGCTAAAGTTAATTTCTGGGAACTGTGTGTAGAGGAAAACAAATAACAAATTTTCGAAAGTTGAACTTATTCTGTTTATGTCATTTATCATTGTCAGAAGTTAGGAATGTTTATTTCTCCATGTTTTCTTTTTTTACCAAGGTATTATATGGGTAAAATTTAATTTAGTTGTAATAACCGGCTAGCACTTACGTCAAAAATTCAAAAAAAATTGTTATAATTTTAGCGCTGATAAGAGGCACAAATCGATTAAAGAAAAATACCTATATATACGTGGTGACTACGAAAATAGTTTGATCTGTATTTTGTAAACCAACATGCAATATTATTTATCGAATACAAAGCCAATCAAATCCATATCACACAGTTATTTTATTAAGTCTAATCAAATGTTTGGCCTTAGAAAAAAATAGCACCATTTAGGTGTACCTGTATAATATACAGGTAAAGTATATATTATATACTTTTCTTTTCTAATGGCATATTCTCTATCAACAAAACACTAAATCCAAACCTATTCAAGTCCAAAAATTTGTTTCTTCTCCTGAGAATACTTCGATAGTTAAAATTAAAACGGAATTTAAATATAAACATGCAGGCTTATTTTAAGCCCAAATTCATATTAAGGCAGCAAATTGTTAATTATATTCTCACGTTGTACCCTCACAAACACGAAGGCGCTAATTGCCAGAATATGTAAAACATACTAGCTGTATTGCTGGGTTTTGCCCGAGTTTTGAATCGTTACATTTAATGAAATGATACGATTGTGACTCACGTATAATTTGAAGACATATCACACAGCGCTATCTCGCTCCATACTAAGAAAAACGTTTGTATTATGGGTACTAGATAATCAAAAATAATAATCCTGTGTCTTATTATTTTTACTGACTCACCTCAATGGTGTATGTTTCGGTTACGTTTAACAAATTTTCTAACAAATCTATTGTCAAGTATTAACATGGTACCGTGTACTATATATACTTTTGGTACAAAACATTGCACTAAATATGTGATCATTACTATGATAGATGGTCGCACAACAAAGTGACGATTGACTCAGCAAGCATATTCAAAGAGAGACCTTTGCCCAGCAGTGGGATAGAGAAGGCTGTGGATAATAATGATGATGACTTTCTATATTAAAAAGCTGGCAATGACAAACAAACGCATTCCTTCTCCTGTTTTAAGTCTTTAAGCTTAGAATCCTGCTAATGTGCGAGGCATATAATGCTGGTGCTTAAACCGAGCTCAATTTAAGACTTATTTCTGTAGTTGGCGTTACGCTGGAAGGCACAGTTTCACTTGCACTTAGAGTTTAAAGTTGAAGAGGTTGTGTCTTTAGATGTATATTTTCTCGTCAGTCCTCCGTAGGTTTTTTTTAACTAAAACAGGTTTGTACTTGCATAGTTTATCTGATAGTTAGCAATGGCTATGGCCTTAGATGGATCATGCTGACGCAATAAGAACCGGTCCACTTCTCTCATCTATTTTGTTAATTTAACTAATAATTATGCTTTGTCTAAAATCAACCCTAAATATTTGGGTTCGTGAATTGCTTCCATTTAAATCCTGGGACTCCGGATTAAGGCAATTTCTGGATAATTAGGTTACATGATCTCAAACAGTTTTCCGAAATACGTAGCGATTGACCTTTTCCACGGATTATTCTCATTTTGTATAAGAATTTCGGGATCGAAATTTTCAAATAATTTACTTATTATATTGAAAAAAATCTATTGAAGAAGACTTTTCAAAGGTATTAAAATATAAATCGAAAACAATTAATTTTTTATCAGTCATAATCAGGAATAAATAAAAGAAATCATGATATAAGGCAGAAACATAACGTGTGAGTAACTATATGAGAATTTGTATTTGGATATTTTATAGAGAAAAGTTAGTTTAGACGTCATTTGCTATACAATTTGAGAAACCTTAGATTTTTATCGAATTGAATTTAAAATCCCAACCATTATATTTATTTATCACTAAGCTGAGAATATACCCTCGGTAAAGGTTTCGTAGATTTTAGAGTAATCGAGAAGAAATAATGACGTAATTTGAGATAATGGTTCTGAGCAAAGGTCGGCCATGATAATTATGTTGCCTAAAAATTTACCAAACCATTTTGGAGCTATTTTGGAGAAGTACAGTGGCTTATCTTTAAAACCTTACTCATTGTATTATATTAATTAAAGGAAAATTGAATCTCAAAAGCCAGCAAATGAGAGATCTGCATGAAGTTATTTTATAACTGATAGAAATACCATCAAAGGTGACTGACTAACTGACATAGTGAATATCAACGCACAGCCCAAACCACTGGACTGATCAGGCTGAAATTTGGCATGTCGGTAGGTGTAGGCATCCGCTAAGAATAGGATATTGGAAATGCAACTTTTAAAGGAGCGAAATAGGGGATGCAAGTTTTACTTCTTAAAGTTAAGCGAGTTAAGCTGCGAGCACTCACTAGTATCAAATAAATGTCACACGTGTTTCGAAGCCTAAATATAAGATCATATTTTGACAATATCACTAACAAATTAAAATAAATAATAAATTAAATTAAAAATACAAGCCCCTTTTCACAGAAATTGTTTGAAAATCAACTTTAGCGACATTAGTAACTCCACCAGTAACCTGCTCCCACGCCGAGGTTCACGCGCGAACAAATATGAAGGCAATATCGTTAAATAATGAAAAGAAAATATAATAGAAGCCTTCATATTTCCGCGCGTATCTTTCAGGATTATTGTACCGAATAAAAGTGGGTAAGGCTCTATCCGCTCTGTGATTGGGCGTTGAATAGACGGAAACGTGCCTTCGTTCAAGACAAGGAGTATTTTATGTTATTGATTGGTTGATAAATAAAATAATTATTCCCTGACATTGCACACAGCGCCATCTTGCCTCACACTATTTGCTTTGCAATGCCAATTTTGAAATTTATTTTACCTCTATATTCATTGTAGGGTTTTGAATGTATCATAGCATATTTAATAATAAATAATTTCATTTCATTATAAAAAGCAAGGTTTATTACGCTGTACTTAACTTAATGACCAACGAAATGAGGTTCTGCATAGAGTTTAGTTTGTTATTATTTTACGTAGGTACGAGTACATGTCCAACAACTATACGCGATCAACAACAAATCACATCTATTATTCCACGGACAGCCCCCGTTTTCACGGTGGCTACTCTGAATCTGGTCCACTAAAGCAATTTTACTCTAAAATGTAGTGAAAGAGAAAAAACGCGTAGTTTTACCTTCGATGAAGCACTTCACTGAATAAAATGGACGAAATTGTCGCGCAGAGTGGAAATAGTTGAGCTGCTTTTTGAACGAGAGAATGCTGTTTCAAGGAATGCTTTACGCTTTGAACGTGTTTGTTAGGAAACTTCTAGGGTTAAATAGCTTTATTTAAAATGTAGTGTTTTATAAATGCAAGTTTCGTTTTTCCGTAACCTTATACCTTATGCCTTGATGCCAATTATTAATGAATACGTTCTGTAACAGGTAAAGTGATGCTTTATAATATAATTTTTAAATATATTTACCTGCAATTATTTAAAACAAATACGTTTCTGAAATGAGCACTTAATATCTTAGTTTTATCACCAGTTAACCAACAAAAAAACACTATTCAAAAATACAAGTAATATCACAACACTAGTAAATTGAATCGCAAGTATTGAAATAGAATTATTCTATCTATGGAAGGGGTCACCGGGCTCCGTCCCAATAAGAGGCTTAGCACGGCTACAACAGCGATCTTAAATCTGATTCTGAATGAGAAGCCAAGTAATCTTAGAACATCCCAGCCAAAGCGCCTGTAATAGTACACAATAGATATCGGAGCTGATTGTTTCTATAAAGGATTTGTTGATAACTTATATTAAAACTCTTATGGTGAAGATCGAAGACTTTGATAATTAAGGTGTAATCGCCCGTGTGTATAATTTTGACTGATGGTTTATATAAAAAAATGTAGGTATCTAAACATAGAGCTCGTTTCTAGAAAACTACAGGTAAAAGTTTCGTAGTTTTATAGTTTATATTTTTTTTTAGACTTAATTTTGTTTGTCTTTGGTTTGCAGGAATTTGCATCGCCAATTGACGCTTGAAATAGAAAGTACATAATTTATGAGTTTATTTTTAATGTTTCAGGTTAAAAAGACTTCCAGTACCTATCACTGTTATAAAAATGTTATTAAGTGCATAATTTATGTGAATGAAACTCTGGAGATATATGTATGTAGTGTTTCCGCTGCTATTTTTTGTGCGGAAAAACGCTACATATTTCAAAAAATCAAAAAAAAAATGTTATGCAATAGTTATGAATATTATTTTAATATGTCCTTACTAACTCTCCCAGCTACCTTGACTGCTGATTACGCTATTCACCCCTACATCCTTTCAGCTACGAACTGTCGCCAGATTTGCAGATGAAAGCTTGATTGGTGGATTGTTGTCTAAATGTTTTCATTGGTGCTTTGAAAAAAGGGAAATAAATATAAAAACTTATTTATATTTTTACTCTCATATATACATTAATTTGTTTATTAAAGCATCAATTAATTGCTCGATTTATTGCATTTTTTTACATTTCTTAGGTGAAAGTAAATTTAACAACAAACATTAACTAAGTTCGTAAGAGAGTACCGACTCTGGTGTCAAGAATTTCAAATCGACGTAGAGACCTTTTAACCTAGTGTATATACTTCCTTATTTTGACAAATAGCTGCTTTATGATCATTTAAAATCTAATTTACTCTAAGATTACGTAATAAGTCCAATGGCAAAAAAAACAACTTTTAAAGTCTTCAATGAAAATACTTGTAACATTCTGCGATAAAATAATTATTGGCTATTTAATTGCTCTGAAATTAAATTAAAAAGCTTTCAAGAAAATCTTCTAGCTGAGCAAATTAATGAGATGTTCCATTATATACAGTAATTAAGATTATTTAATATTCGTTCATTATAAAAAATGTTAAAAGATTATTATGGTATGGCAGTGACATAATTTTATCAATTATTTTACGGCAAAGCGCTCAATTTCTTAATTTAGGTTTCAATTTATTAAAATACGTGGGTATTGAACATTTGCATTCTATTTATGTATACCATGTATATATAATGAAATAATACTCACACATTAAAGAAATATTGCTAACATTGTCACGAAATATATTCCCTGTTTTAATTCAAGTAGGTGCTTTAGAGTGGAATAATTCCCCTCAAAAACAAAGGTACCAGTGATGTCTCTACAAGAAGGCGCGTTAACGTCAACATATTCTTGACATCAAAAGATGCCACACGCGTTATAAGACGTCTGAAATTATAGTAAAGCTAGGATTATCTGGTCAGCTATTTATTCTATTTCATAAAAAAGGAATCGTGATTAATTCAATAAATAGAATATATGTATATTTGGTAAGCTATATAATTGATTTGTTAGCCACTTTTAAGTTAAATGTTAGCTTTGTGCCTAATTTGCAGTTACACACCAAATATGCGAAATAAAAAAAAACTCATGTAAATTAGATAATACTATTTACAGCTAGCCTGTATATTCTATCTATTTTATATTAATAAAATTTCATGAAATATTACATATTTTTCCACAAATTTAAAGAGTATAATTTATCTTCCTCACGTTTTATTTCTCGTAGAAGTTGTAAATCCACATAAATTTATGCCATTTCCATTCAAAACTATCACGTATATATTTTTTTATATTACGAGTAATCTTCAAAACTGCTGACCAAATATATGCCTCCTCAAATAATAATTACTTGCCACTTGTAAGCGGTACACGTCTCTTTTACAGCGGGAAATGTGGAGTATCATGTGTTTAATCTGTGTGCTTAAGACACAATTTGTCTTAGAAGGTGAACGAGAGACAAGTAGGTGAAATAAGAACCGTGGTATAGAGACGTATGTATATAGTTGATGGTATCTAGCACAAAAGCTTTCAGCGTCGATTTAGTATATGAAAAAAAAAGTTTTATAACTTATAGAAATTTCATTTCAGTTCATCCCTGACATTCGAAATGTACGAAAAATCTTTTATTCCTTTACTTCGCAAATATTTTGTTAACTAATTGTATCTATTCATTATCATCAGTGTTACTCTGTTATCGCCAAATGTTAAACATAGGTTTATCTTTATTCGTTTACTCTGGACATACACATACTTACCCACACACACACACTCCTCGTATATGTGAAACACAGCCAATTTAAAGCTAATTACTTACTTGTTAATCTCAAAAAGGGTTAAATTACTCAATTTCCTTGTTCGAGATATTTGCTCCACTTTGTTAGCTATTCTGCCAATTTATTTGAGCTCATAGCGGCAAGGCTTAATCTCCTGTGCTGAATTTCAGTCAATATTCATTATTAATACGTCGATTAAGCATTAAATAACTAGCTATAACCTACACCTATAACCTACTTTTATTTCTCTAGTTTCAATCTCATTCGTGTAGTTTGTTCATTTATAAATGTACTAGTGGACTCCCGCGGCTTCGCTAGCATTATTTAAAGCTAATAAGTATGACACTTCTAAGACTTCATACAACCTACACACCAAAAATCATGATTAGACACAGATAAACAGACAAAAAATCTAGAAATTTTTGGAATGTGTTCTGCTTTAAAGTATAATTCATAATTCAAATTATCCCCAAACATTTTTTTTAAATATATATGTAGTAATTGTATGTATGTAGTTGTCTTATGAAGTAATCAATTTAAAAAGAATTTTCTATTTTTCTCAATAAAATATTTTCAACTAAACTAATTAGACACCTTTTCACAAATTAACTGGGACAGTTTCATCGAGTATATTTGACAGCGACTCGAATAGATTCTAATTGCAAAAGTTACACAATGGAATCTCCCTATCAATGTCAAGTCCAGGCTTGTTTTCAAGTTAAATACAAAGTTATTTTAATTAACAAGCTTTTTAAAAGATATTATCAGTATTCTTGTGACTAATTAATGCGAGCGAATGTAATAAATGTAATGATGACTTTTTGAAAAAAGAAAAACCAGTTTATTTGTTCTTCAATTAAGTTATTATATTTAATTTAAAATAGACATATGTCTTCACCAGAATATCTTAAATAATAATCGTATCTCAAAAAGAACTGAAATCATAGTACAAGCACTTGAAAATAACAATCATGAAATTCACAATAAAGTAGAAATATAGAAAAAAAATCCAATTTAAATCTAACGTCAAAAGTAATTTATCAGAACGCCGGCGGCTTCGCTCGCAATATTTTGAGGTAAAAATAGTCTATACTTCTAAAACCTCATAATACGTACATAACAAAAATTGCAATGATCCGTTTAGCCGTTAATATGCTCGTTAACAGAAAAACAGACAAAAAATCTTGTCATGCCCTGCTGTTATCTATTTAAAGTATACTCACACAATTTGTTTTCTAATATATTCAATGTTCAGATGATTGACCCTCTTCAGCTTTATGATATGTATAGATAGTATTATACATGTCGTAAGATAATTCGATACTTCGAATCTTCGCGGAAATCCTAGGGGTTTTGCGAAAACGCGGATAATTAGACATAGGCGAAAAATTATCTGTCCTGTTGTAGTGCTAGTGTTGGACTCGAAGTCACTTGTCTGTGACAGAAGGTAGATTAGGTTCGTTAGGTTGCTTTCTACCACGCACATGCGACGACGAGCGAAGCGAGGAGGAGCCAAGTCCTGTTGTAGTGCAAGTGGTGGGGCAAAAATCCTGACTTTGTCCAGTAAGATTTGATAATTTTACGCCTATGTCTAATTATCCGCGTTTTCGCAAAACCCCTAGGATTTCCGCGAAGATTCGAAGTATCGAATTATCCTACGACATACACATAAAACACTCACATATACACATAAACTCTCTTCTCCAGCATTAGTATAATGACAAAACAAAATGTTCCACCTAATATATTTGCGTATAACATTTCACTACTAACGTACATCAAACATCCGCAAATGAGTAAGTCAATTCGCCTTCTAATTCCCATGTAGACTTTAGGGAGTTATCTTAACATGTTTGACTCGCTTCTAACCACGGTCCCGCATGGAGTCGAATTCAATTCCTTGTCAAATATATATGAGAGTAATTTATGTTAATATGGACTAGGTTTTATAGATAAATACTGAGTTTAATTTCCTTTTTTTAACCAATTTAAAAAAGGAGGTTATCAATTATCACGTGTAATTTCACGTGTTTTGTTTACACGAAACTACACGTGAGCGTAAACCGTAATAGTTACATATTGATAAGAATGCCTCGGGACCGTTATCAATTCTTCTGAAAGTTATTGTTTAGTTTAGTTCATCGTTATCTTTATCAGCTTGTTATCGTTCATTTATATTCAATAACTTGTGGGGCTAGATGGCGCTGTGTGCAATGTCCCGGAATATTTATTTATTTTATTTAACTCTAATAATGTTTACCTATTATAATGTCATTTAAGATGTAGACATAACAAACATGATTTTCATTAGGTCCTTAGTTTTATTTTCAGCGGAAGACCACCGACGAGTGCTTGGACAACGTTTGATTTATGATTGATGTCTGGAACCCGCTTCGTGCTGGCGGAGGGTTCTACTGAGAACTTGTGCAGGAAGGCGGCCAGACCTGCCAGGGACTGCATCTCTCCGAGACGGGCACCTGGATGGAAGCAGGAGGTAGTGTATTAAAAATAACTATACTATACATGGTATATAACACAATCGACTGCCGCTGTTAGTCCTTGGATCTTTCAAACTACGTTACGGATTTTAATACCGTTTGAAACATTGATTGCAAAAAGCAAGTAGTTTTGTATCCATAAGTATGTTGAGTATGAAATATCAAAAATAGAAACTAATAAAATAAAAAATAAACTTACCGACACAAGCCCTCGGACCACTGCCGAATGGCAAAAATGCAAACCCATGTCTATCTGTAGTGTTATCATCGAAACGCTGTGGGTTGAATTGTATTGGATTCTCAAAATATTTTTCATCATTCTGAATAGCTTGTATTGGCACCATGATCCGGACGCCAGGGTCCAACTCGATGCCTAGTTGGGGAATAGAATATTTTCTGGCACACACTCTGTGAAGAACTCCAACTGAAGGAAAAATTCTCATCGCTTCTTTGAATGCATTTCCTAACAGCGTCATTTCAGACACGGAGTCGAAACATAGCTCATTATTATACCTTAAGAGAACTTTGTCAATTTCATTCTGAACTTTCTCTTGAATGCGGGGATGGAAGGCGAGCTGATGCAGCGTGTAGCTGGTGGCAGAGGATGAGGTCTCAAACCCAGCTCCAAAGAACACAAACACTTGCGCAACTAGACATGGAAAATCCACCTCCATTTTCACGGGAACAGGGGTTCCGTTAAGATTAAAATGCTCAATGGAATCAACTTCAATCAATCCTTTCTTCTGCAAATCCAAAAGCAAGTCAACAAAGTCGTTGCGACCTGATGGTTTATAATTTCTTTGCTCGCAAATAGACTTGACGATTTGAGTAACGCCTTCTTCCAATCCTTCTTCTCTTATTTTGATATACTTTCTAAGCTCTGGGAAAATTTCGTACAGACCGTAAAGTATGAATTTACTCCTAGATCGCGCGAAAATTAGTTTGCCGAGTTCCCTGAACTGCGAATGCTCGTTGTTGATGGTGTCGACTTGTATTCCGAAGCCGCAGGCAGCGATGAACTCTGTGGTAAAGCGCGCCATGAGCTCCCGTACGTCACACTCCCCGCCCCGCGCCGCTACGTCCTCTCCCAGGACCTGCAGCTTGTTGGCACATCGCACCACTAGAGGGAACATGGCCCGCAGCTTGGCGGTCGTGAACGCTGGCGTGAAGCGATGTCTCAGCATCTTCCACAAATCACCGTCCGCATGGAACAGGTTCCCCATCAACGGCTCGACCTTCGGATCCCTTCCTAACCCTCTGAGATGGAAATAAGCAAAGTCTACGTTCAGTATTGTCCTGGCTATGTCCAGGTCACGCACGATGAGTTCTGGTGTCCTGCCCCTGTAGTAGCCGACGACCTTCTCCTCGGGCTATTTATTGTAGAGTTCGGTAGCGATTTCGATAATACTATTAACTCCAAACACGTTACGGTAGTGGTTTCCGAAGAGCGGAATTGGTGCATCGTGCTTCACTTTTCTCTTCTGCCAGTAGTTGTGATTTTTGGTCGCGTACTTATACAGCGCGAATAGAAATATTCCAAACAGAAAATAAGAGAACATGTTTTGCGTCCACGTATTCAAAAAACACTAAAATAACTATTTTGCTATTACCTAGGTTTATCGCAGATAACTTTAGAACGATAGTGGGTCATAAATAAAAATCCATGAGATATAATCAGTAATTTATATGAGTAGACACCTCTTAGCGATAAGGTCACCAGTAAAGACAATAGGCCTAAGTTTTCTTCTTTTATTTGGATTTCTGTACTATGTTGGTGTTTTTAATAAAGTGTATGTCTATCCGTCTATATGTCACCACATTAAAAACTACTTCATAATTCAAACGGACGAGATGGAACATAGCGCACATAAGAAGCATTGACATTTTCGCACTGTTTATTTACTGGAGTTTGTTCAGTTTTTCTTTTTCTTTTCGATTGACTCTGGTGTTAATCAAGCCACCCTGAGGGCCTCTGACATGGCTTAACGCCTGCCGTACTATGACAGCCGAGACCTACATTTAACGTGTCATCCGACCCACAGAAGAATGAAGACTCGTTTGTTAAGTTGATGAATTAGGATAAAGATGAAACTCTACTAGATGTTCTAGTGAGCCAAAATTAAGAATTTTAACTATCTATCAGTTCGTATAAAAAACACAATCGTAACGCTCAGATTAAATAAGAATTTTGTTTTCGTTGATAAGTAATCTTTAAGATAGCGTTTAAAGATTATTAATATTTATTAATAGGCATATTTACTTTAATCTTATCTTCTTAATTTGAATATATGTTGTTACTGGGGAATATTTTCATAGAAAGAGGAACAATGTTATATTTCGGATGTAAACAAATATTATACACTACTTTATAATATTGACATTGGAATTGAGAACCTACCGAGTTCTATTTAATATTATATAATACATGTAATTAAATGTATGAAATGTTTTGTCTATTAATCCGTAGTTTTTCAGTTTCCTTTGTTCCTTGATTAATCTTACACTAATAATAATTATAAAAGTAATTATTCGTTATGAAGATGGGTGTCATTACACCCGAAACGCGTAAACAAAATACGTGAAATTACACGTGAGTGTAAACCGTGATGGTTCATATTGAAAAGTGTGTGAAAGAATGTCTCATGCAAGTTTTAATAATAGAATGAATATTTTTTGTCTACTCCGTAACGTATAACACTCATCTTTTCACGTCGACAAAATAAAAAAATCAGAAGTTTCCCAAATGAAGTTCCAAACGCGCTAATAGGGCTCTGAAGAGGAACTTCGTCGCATTAATTATACAAAACAAACTTTTTGTTCAGGTATCTGAAGTTTGTAATTATGCTCTTCACTGCTAAATATGTAATTACTTGCTGGTATCCAGTTGCAGTTTTTAACTTAATTTCATGCTTTTCTATGCTAAATTAGGAATGGTTTGTACTCGAGATTTTTAAGTTATAAAGATAAATTTATTGAGTAAAGTTTATCACAGACTTAATATGTTAATTAAACGGTTTTCACTCACGTGTAATTCGTGTATGTTATTTCCGCGTTTCGGATGTTATGACATCCTTTTTCATGGCGTATGTTCTGGGACTGACATGACGCCAATCGGCGTGCTGCCGTGAAAGTCTCACGAAAGTTTTGAATATTTAAATAATCAAAGACTGATAAAAAAATATAATAGGAGATTCCCGCAGTTCCCGCATCGCAGTTATACAAAAAGTAACACATGTCACTTTCGGAATCCTATACAATACAGTCCAACCACTATAACAACACCATCATAAAAACACTAATCTATGAATCCGGTATGGCGTGAAAGACAAACAAACCAATTTTTTTTTCATAATGATGTGGTTTTATTGAACAAAAAGTAGCTTGTAATTAAAATAATTCTTCCTATGAGTCGTTATTCCTCATGACTGAGGACGTGTCTCCCCCGCAGAATTAATTCGTTAGGGGAGTATTCTTAGGCAAATACATCGTTGTGGACGCCCAGGTCCTTCCACGGAAGACACATTTCCTTAGATATTGTGGTCCACAGACATGTCGGTTTTTTCACGAAGTTTTCTTTCATCGCTAAGCAGGTGTAAATCTATACACAACTTGAGAAACAAGTCTTTGGTGTAGGGCCAGATTTGAACCACGGTGCGCCAGAATAGAAAAGCAGACGCTTAAATCGCCGAGCCACACTCGCTTGCTCGAAAGTCATTCACTCATATAATATTAAGTTATTCCAGATTCAATGATTTACTTTCTTTCCTGTAGTCATACCAATCTGATTATTATAATTATTATTTTCCTCAAGCAGTTTTCAGGTAATTATCAAAATTAATGAGGACAACCTTCCTGTCCTCGAAATAAAATCTCTCAGAGAAATTCGTAAAGCCGCTTTATTGTAAGAGGAAATTTGTTAAAATTGTTTCAAATTTTTATCAAATAAAATTAAAATAAAAGAGCTTAAAACCGTTTTCTGTGTGCTGGAGGCCCATCGTACATTGATATTCGTTCGCGATCATCAAATTTATTCAGAACAATACATTTATGTCAAAATTCCACTTTTTGGCCATAGTACTGCAGTCTTTTTACCTTATCATAAACCTGTTTGAAAAGTCTCGACACCAAAGTTTGCCACTTTATAATCTTATTATAAGTTTTCTCCCAGCTAGCCAGTAGCCGGTACCTACATATACCTAGATCCATTTACCGTCAGTTCGTGTTGCAATCGACAGAGATATCAAGTAAGTGCAATCGAAGTGAAATTCTCTTCTCTCAATCGTGTCCATTAGGAGGTCCATTGTGTGGGCTTAGTGCAGTTACTGTTACAGGTTTCAGCTTTCATTTAGAATGTGAGAAGATAAACTATTTCAAATCGAAGAATTAAATTAAATTTAAGATACAATCATTTGTATAAACGTTAATTTTACAACAATAGCAAATGGTATAAAGTTCAGATAAGAAAAACAATTTTCTACCAATTAATTATAATATCTAATTAAAATATTTTTTTTAATATCAGGTACTGCAACAAATGTGTAGCAGTAACAGCGTAGCAACACACCACCCTATCTCCTACAAATACAAATCCAAACCTCGACGTTCCTTTACCACAACAATTTCGCGGCAAATCGACTCCCAAAAATAAACACACCTCATTGAACTTAATTTTATTTCGTCGGTTCAAAAGGAAAGCCATTTCTGGTACAAATGTTTATTCCCTTTCCGAAAGTCGGAATTATTTTACATTGTCGCATTCAACCGGTCTAAATCATGGAGCGAGAAACGACTCTCTTTGAGCAATCGCGCAGCCAATGCGGCTGGACGCCAGAAACCTTTTGAGCGAAAAATTTGATTTTTCCAGCGACTATTTGCGATTGGTATCTTGGTAACAATAAATTTTGCCCTCCTATTTGGGGTACCAGCTTAGTCATCAAATTCAGATCACATAAAACTTTCAAAATAAGCTTCTTATAACCATCACACCGGTTTATTATGACGAAGCAAGTGACCACAATACGGAAAAATACAAATTATTTTTTCATGCAAGATAAGACAATATCCTTAATCGTTGATCGATTTTTTTTTATTTCCCTGTGTATTGTAATGGGACTTTTGTTACGATGCCCATGTCGTAACGTCAAGGTACAATACATAAACGATTATTTTCATGAACATTATTATGATTTTGTAATGGTATTGGTATAGAATACGTGTTACATATTTTATTTACTAGTCTAAATAATACCTAAACAATAACTGTCTGTCCACTTTGACAGGCCCAAAATAAAAGTACAAATAATCGGCCGAATGGTCCGCTATAATCATATTTGTGGCATAAAAGTATTGTTTTCATATTTCCGAAGACCTTTTCTTTTGTAAGTGACGTATTGGCGACGCTGAATCCAAGCGCCTGCCAATTTATCGAGAGAGACACGCCGCTGGACCAGCGGGAATTATTGGCAAATAGATGTGGCCTTAAAAAACCTGCAGTTTTTCTGTAATTTGTTGTATAGTTCTGCTTGTAATTTCGTATGCAAAATAATAGCTTAATGCCCTTATGTGCTTAGGAATTGCCACTTTCATAAAAAATATATTTTTTAATTGAATACGTTGATTATTACAACATTTTCTACGAATAATAAAAATGTTGTACTTAACTTATTTTATGTCATAGGTTACCAAGACGTAAGCACTTCGTTTTGTATTGGGGAAAAATTCTTATGCGTTGCTGTTTTTTATCAAAAATTGTATGATGTCGATGACCTCAAAAACCTCAAAAACACTAATTAAGAAGACAGTTCCAGTTTTGTATTCCCTTGGAAAGTGGAAGCCGGCTGGAGCTAGCGATTACCTTCACATCGCTGTGACAAATAGTTTCCATTTGCCATTTTCAGATGGCAGCCCTTTATTTTCAGAGCGCACTGGATAACGTCCATCGTGAATATCAATAGAAAATTGGCCCAAGTCAGTAAATTTGAACATGACTTGACGACAAGAGTTACTTTGTAAAGTGCTACACCGTCACTATGGTTGTTTAACTAAAACTTCATCTCTCATCAGCCACAACGTCTCAAGTGTTTGGAAATTAGAGTAAATTTTACGATAGGCTTAGGCGTTCTGACTGGTAATCAGAAATATGCAGGTTCGAATCCTGCCAATATTGATTATTTTCACTCATTTAAAAAAAACTGTTTATTTCAGTATTAATGTACTTACTGATGTCCACCTAGTACGGTAAACGTAAAGTCATTAAGAAGCCGTAAGGGTGGTTTGAAAACCGTCAACGCTAGAAAGAAATGTCAATCTGCCATCGAGCACGGAAGGGCACTGTTTATGAATCAGTTCTATTGTAAAACAATTTGTGAGTAACAAATTTAACCGTTTTTATTAAGTCGCATAATTAATAAATCGGGTGACCAAAAATGGCGTCCAAAATGGCCACTTAGATCGGCCATAACTTTTCAATCGCATCATAAGGGCCTGTGGTCGGTGAGCCGATACAAATGGATCATAAAAGGCTTAGACCGCTTGTAATATGAGAAAAATGTGTGTTTGTTTGCATGTGAGTAGGTCTGTCCTGTTGTTATACAGAAAAATCGACAATTTGATACAAAATAAATCCAGTGTAACTGCAATGTAAATTCTTACATAAAACAACTAAACCTACAGGAGAACACGTCTATTTTTTAAAAGAAATCATGCAAAAACACATAACTCAAGTCACTGTTTTGAAATTATGATGCTCGGAGTAAAGATAGTTTATATAGCAAAATGCATGTATCACATAAATATATCTAAGAGCTTTTTATCACAGAAATAAATTATTTATATATTATTTCAATGCCACCTAATTACAATCTCAAAACACCGACAAAGTCGCGGACGGTCACTAGTGTATCATAAAAGGCTTAGCTACATTATAGTCCGTCGCTCGCCCTCTGGCGGCCGCGCGCGACAATTGCCTCGTTTTTCATTTACACCCCATTAAATGCACGGCGCCACTGTGCTATGTACTATTATTTACTCTCGGACCGATACCTCGTTCAGTACTTGGGGAGTATATAAATTAACAGTTTTAGCGTGGAAGTGGACTTGAAGAACTATTTTGAACAGACTATATACTACTACATATATATACAGTTAGTATATGTATGCTAACAATCCATTTTCAATCTGTATTGAATTTGTAAAGGTAAGAGAGACACACAAAACATTAGTTTGGTGTGATGCTGTTAGTATTGATTGTGCGCAAAATTTTCGTATATCTCTCTTGAGAGGGAGTTCTCTTGGGCAAATACATCGTGGTGGGCGCCTAGGTCCTTCGACGGAAGACACATGTAGTTGTCGTAGAATAAATAAAAAAAAATTAAGTCGGTTGCAAAATAGTTGACCTTAGTCTGCTTTATCGCTTGTTATTGCTTAGTAATAATGTAATGTGTGAGTATCACATTTCAAAATAAAATCCAAAATTGTGATTTTATTCCGTTTTAGTCACCAAACGCGGATGAGCTTTCGGTAAATTGCTAGTCAAAACCGGCCAAGTGCATATTACGTTTTAAGCCGAGCTTTCCCACGCCTAGTAAGCTCAATGTCCCGAAGCTCGGCTTTATTGCTAAGCTTTTTGTCATACGTCACTGTAAGCTCCCTGAATAACTGCGGGATATAACGAATGATTTATGTGCAAATATTACAACTGAAATTATCTCGAAAGCTCTTTGAAATAATGAGTACAGTATTCATATTCACATACTCGTGTATAACGTGGATATATAAATTTATCTTTGACATACAATGTCTCGTAGGTAATTTAATCAAAACTATTTAATTTAACTAAACTTGTAGGGTAGGTACCGTCAAAGTTAGTACATCGGTAACAGCTAATACTTTAGCCGGCTAAACATAAGTTTGTACGCTAACCCCTCATTATCCATCATATACCTACAAAGTAAGACCTGTAACTCAACAGCTCACGTGTAATAGTTGAGTACCTAAGTAAGTGCCTGCTAAGTACTGAGATAACGAGAACTATTGTCAAGAGATACTCCGTTACCTGATCTATTACGCGTAAATTAGGTATAATAGGCAATATAATAGCACAGATAATAGGTAGGTTATGTACTAGGTATTAGAATAGAGTACTAAAGGTCTATGCCTAGTTTAAACTAGGGTAAATGTATAGTCGTTCATTATTCCGGGAATTATATGGGTTGCGGGTCGACTGGTTTGACAAATGAAATGAAATTAACTGTCCTATAGAAGATAAAGTTTAGAAAGCGTTTCTTTGCACTGAAGTAGGTAGGTATTATTTGTAGGTAGATGTTATTTTATTTTCCTGAATTTGCCATTGGTTTCGATCAGCATTTACTACAAATCTTTTTCACATCTCTGCAGAAAATGTGAGTGGCCAGAATTTTCAGCTGTAAAGGCCTCAGAGTCCTCGGACAGGGCTTAACGACTGCCATACTATGACAAAAAAGGTACTGAACTAACGCGAGCTCTAATTTAGCTCTAATAGAGCCAAAACTTACCCAAACACACTTACCTTCCAAACCCCTGGACCAGCGCTACTCAAGTCCTATAATGATATACTTACCTTCTTTTTCCGCGGAAAAAAGCGTCGTTTTTTCTCAAAGTGTCGCCAGGACTCCATGTCTACGGATAAGCATTGTTGAGTGGGAATTATTCCGCTTATTTATTATTTACACGCTTTCATCGTTTGTTCAAAATAAGACAGGATCAGCGAATATTGTGGCTTGTGTTTTTTTCTCTCGTGTGAAAGTGGCTTAGGAAAATAAATATGTGATAAGCTTTGTTCTTTGTAGGAAAAGTTTTTCATTTTATATTGTTTACTTTTTGGTGCTTTTTGGTGTATTATATGCGTGTGTGATAAGACAGGGATTATTGGCGTGAAGGAAAAGGATTTATGCCCAGCAGTGAGCTTTAATAAGCTGATTATGACGATGATGATAAAACATGTAATTTTGCACGTAGCTATTGAGAACCATTAGCAATTTTTTTCGGGTTCCTCAGTTTTTGTGGTTTATTTTTTATTTTTATTGTATATGTATTTAGGTACTTACCAGTTCAGATAAGACAGAGAGACGGCTGAGAAAAAAAATATAGCCACTCTTATCTCTTATTTTACTTAATTATGGACTTTAAAAAAATCTAGTCTTTATCATCTAGGTTATTTAATGAGTCACCTATTACACAGTTTTATTATGTGATATGTAATTATGAGATTTTACGCTTGAATTATCGCACAGCATAAAAATTACACTTATAGTATTAATAAAAACAATAAGAGCTAAATTTACGGCTTTTATGACGGTTAAATTAGGGTTTCTAGCGAAGTAATCCTAAGTTACGGCGCCCATAAAATATTTCGGAGGGGCTACTGTAGGATGTTAATCATAACGGGAAAAGTACTGATTGATATTTTACACATATCTAATAATATCATAACACAATTTAATAAGAAACTAAACTTATACGCGTGTAGATTATATAGTTATATTTCGTAAAGTATGTGGTATAAAAATCTTGGCATAATTATTTCCAAATATGATAATAAAAGTTAATATTTGATAATAAAAACAAATAGCTTTGGTTTCTAATTACTATATCACTATAAGGTTTATAGTAGAAATAACTTACATTACATAGAACTCATCTGAAAAACGAAAATTTTATTGGTAATATGGTGTATTGAAGCTTAACTTCAAGAATAACCTATTAATTCAAGACATTTTCAAACACGCTATTGCACTATGTATCCCATAGTTACCGGCAAACATTTTATTGTCGACTGTAGCCACCCTATAAATTATTTGTCAACTTCGATTTCAGAAAGACAAAGTTGGACTTCGCCCCGACTTCTGCCAATTAGTTTGTGGAATAATTTATCATTTTCTCTCTTTTTAGAAGATAATTAAACTGACTTTTATAAAATTGGATGATAGATGGCGGTGAGAGTGTTTCTGTTTGAATTGTTTGACTACATTCATCTTGTAGAACTGAAATGTTTTAGAAGATACATTTGTAAGGTCAGTGTGGGTTCTATTAAGGGCATAGTTTGTTTAAATGTATTTAATTTATCCTGCATATTTATTTAAGTCGATTTAATTTAGCACTGCACTGAGTCGGCTGTCACGTTAATTTTTAAGTGCAAAGTTTCTAATATGTTTTTATATGTTCATCAAACCATGTCAGATGCTTATATAGATGGCTTTAAAATTTTCAACACTATAGTTGGCCATTCTCATAAATCACTAATGGATGCCCGCGGCTCCGCTCAAGTTGTGTTAAAATGACACGTTCGGGACCATATAACTATAATTATCAAAGTCACGAAGATCCGTTGCTTCGTTGCTATATGAAAAAGAAAATAAAACAACAAAAAAAAGTTGTTATTAAAATAATGGTATGATTTGTTCTTTCCAGAGCCTGTCAGAATAACTTAAGTACGGGGTTGTTGTGACGCTCCTTTTCATCAATCCTTCACGTTGAATTTCGGAAATAAAGGAAAATATCACGTATTTCTGCCGAGGTAAGTGGTAATAGGTGATCTGTCAACGGAAGTACACGCTGTGATGAAAAGTATGGATTTCTTCTATTTCGTCGCAGATATCTATACAGTAGAGCTGAAGAGGGTCAAAAATCTGAACAAAGAAGATATTAGAAAAATATGTTTGAGTATACTTTCAATTCAATAAAAGCAGCAGTTTTTTATCGTTTTTGTCTGTTTCTCTAGAATAAAGAATAAAAATAGTAAGAAGTATATTTATTGGAAATTGTTTTTCTGCCAAGTAGTTTGATCGTCTTAGACTAAGTTATTTTGGAAGCTGATCTAAAGTATTTGGAGTATTTTTTCTCTTCAAAGAACGTTGTTTGTTATTAACACACCGAACAACTCGCGACATTTTTAATTATATCATTTATATTATGATTAAATTTATTCACTGAAAGTTTGAAAAATTTGCGCTCCACGAAGCATGTTAATAACACAAACTTTCCGCAGATATTTAGTAAAGCCAGGATAGTAGAGATACAGAAACTTAGCAATAAACGCCTCATTGGATTAATTAATACATTTTTGTATTTTTATGTGGTAAACAATTTGACTCACATGTAGATTTCACTATCACTACATTATATATTTTATGTAGTTTTTTTTACATATATATAGAGTGAAGAATGTTTGTAGCTGTGTAAGTATACCTCATAATACGTGCATTTAAAGAATTCTAGATTCTTTAAATGAAAGCCAGGAAATAGTAATCTTTGATATATTCACACCAACGACTCAATAGTTGAAGGTGAATCATGCCTTCTGAATGCAATTGGCTCCTTGACTACAAGGATATCAGGTGAGTGCCGTTTTCCTGTTTTGTAGTCTCTCCTTTCCACATATTTCTTTTTATTTGAGACTTTAAGTAGACTACCGCAACGCACCGTTAACGTTAGCAGTCTTTGGAGTATTTTGTCACTGCAGTTTCCTCTTTTTAAAGCTAAATGAACGGAAACAAGGCTTCCGCTTTCCGTTGTCACTTCGCTGAAAGAGGGTTTAAAACAAGGTTCAAACATGGTTTAAACTTTCTAGATTGCTTCTCGAGCTTTTTACACTTTTAACATTTTGTCAAGCGTGACTTTACTTGTGTTAATAACTGCTAGAGTTTACTTTGAACTTAACTTTAGCGCTTAGCAGTTTATTGACAACTAGACGATACCCTGAATTTTAATTTACATAATTAAGTGCAGTGTTTAGAAGGAATGTAATTCCATGACGTAGCCACCCCTATGCTTATGTATTTTATGTACATATGTATGTGTTATACCCTTCTTTTATTTTCTACTTCTTTATTTCGAGAAACATCTTACCAAGAGACCAATGTCTTAGACTTATGACTGTCAAAGACAAAAATAGACTATGGTCAAATGATAGCTTACTTTGCATCAAAATTTTTAGAAAATAAAACAGAATATTTTCGTCAGCACATTTAATTTTTTACTACATAAATGAATAAAAAACTTAACAAAAGCGAGATGAGGGACCTATCCGTCTTCTCGCAGTGGCCATAGCGACCTGTTTAATTTTAATTCCCGCGCCTAATTAAAAACATTTTAGGTGAATTTTTGCGGCTTGCTCCGACGTTATTAAACCACCCCCGAAACCTTGCGAAAATAACGCTGAGATAACATGGAAATTATTACCTGCTGAATTCTTATGGTGAAAACTTATTGTGACGAACAAAATCAATAAGAGGGTTCAAAATGTTGTGATTTATCTTATCTGATTTGGTTAGGTTGCCCTTCCGGTCAAGGAGTGGATTTTTACTTTGCTGATTTTTAAAATGTATTTATGTATATTGTCTTCTTGTTTACGCAATATAAATATTAGACACACACACAAATATACGCTAGTAATCGTTTAATGTACAACTTTTGCTTGAACGTTTTTTTCAAGAAAGAGAATGTAAGGATTACAGTTATCTAAAGTTTTTAAAATTACAAATTAGCTTATCATTATTATAACAAACATATTGTCGTAAATAGTTTTTAATTGTTTTACTAAGCCATAAGTATCTATGTATTTGCAAGACTTCTCCTTCAAACAAGAGTCTATCAAAAACTAAATTGCAATCTGCTCCAGGCCAGATCCTATCAAGTATAGGAACAAAATTGGCAATCTTGAAGAAAATTTAAACTAGTTAGTTTGCAATTTTCGCAACACTCGGGCTAGCGACCGACTAAGTGTCGCTTGCATATTGAAACTTTGCTGAATCGAAACCAGGCGGAAAATTTGCAGGATTTGTTGCGAAAAATTTTGCGCAAACTTACCTACCGTGCAGCTGACGGCATTTTAAATCTGTCATCGTCGCCACTTTGAGAACTGTTTGAGATTTTCATAGTTGAGAAACTGTTAGAAAGTTTACAAAAACATCGCGTACCTTTTTAACATTTTAGAATATGTTTTACCATTCAAATGAATTCACGAAGTGCCAACATTCATTTGTAAAATACGCCTGCTAATAAACTGGTAATTATTAGTATAAACTAACTGCAATAACAATAAGTACAAGGTAAAACTTTTCTTTAAAATAATCTTAGACTCACATTCTGAACGTGAATTTCACTTCTATCTAACCCCTGGTTCGTATTTCAATGTTCCGGAAAATACAATTTGAGCCCGACACCCTACAGGGGTCTTCTATTGCACCTTCTATACATTGTATAAAAACAATCAGTGAAAAAGGTTTTTTAAACAGAATATCAATATAGATATAGTTTGTATTGTAAGTTTATAGCCCACTATGTATGAATAAGTTTGTATTGTAAGTTTATAGCCCACTATGTATGAATAAGTTTGTATTGTAAGTTTATAGCCCACTATGTATGAATAAGTTTGTATTGTAAGTTTATAGCCCACTATGTATGAATAAGTGTGTATCTTTCCTAAGGTATTTTTGATGTGTAATTAGGTATTAGAATTGTTTAAATATCTGTACTCTGTAGTTATTTTTACTAACATTTATTAACTTAATATTAATATTAATTAACTTTCCCTATACCTACTAAATGCAGTCTCTCATTCATGCAAGCTTCAGTCTTTCAAATTAACCGTAAAATGTATAAAGCATGAGATGAAGATAATATACTGGTTAGAGACTAGTATTTCGTTACTATGACTCTTTTGGAAATTGTTAAAACAATGTTATTTCCATAATAGTTTTACTTTGCCATAGTAACCTCGCTAGGAACTTGTATTGTATCTGCATGCACCCGGATCACTCCGGGACCAGCCACTGATCCTTTTGAATACACAAAGTAATTCACTAGATAAAGAAATGTATAGAGTGCTGATGTTTGATAAAAAAAATATATTAAATCGTAATTTGTAAATAGGCTATAGTGGTCGGCTGTCTAATATGAAAGAAAAAATCTATATCTAAATGCATTATTTTGATGAATCACGATTTTTATCTTTTCTATGCTATTCATTGTACTTAATTTGGATTATACAACATCCAAATGTTAAGTGGGATAAACGAACACACGAGATTATTAACAAAACGTTTAGTAACGAGGTGTGAGGTGTTTTTGTGAGGTACGACACAAGCTAGTTTTCGTGCCTCTATAAGTTATCTGGTCTCAGTGATTCTCCCCGTCACAGATACATTTCCAATTCGCATCGTTCCCCACACAATATTGCCTTTCTGCAACTCACCATGGATGAGAATGTGAGACTCACGCACACCAATGTGGGGGAGTTAAAGAGTCACTGTCACTTTGTGATACTGATGGTATTCATAGATGGTTTGAAACCTTTAGAGCATAGTCCTATAAGACCCGTTCCAGATTTTATACGCCTTCTCCTTCACTATAATTATACACAGCTGGACTGGCTGGATAATAGACTGGCTTCACTCGCATTATCCAGGATAAAAAGTAGCCTATGACACTCCTAAGACTTCCTACTACCTACATACCAAAAATCATGATGATCCGTTCAGCCGTATTTACGTGATGAGCGTTTAATTAAATAGACAAACAGAATCACAGCTAAACGGATAAACAAAAAATATAAAAATTTCTGAATCGTGTTCTATTATCGATTTAAAGATCCATGTTCAGATGTTTTACCCTCTGTAGCTTTATTATGTATAGATGCTGAGTCTAATGCACTTTGCGCCCAGTAACAGAACATCCAAGACAATTTTTTTTAAATTAGGTACGTTTTATCTATAATAAGTACACCGACACCATTAAAACCAAGGACGACTGTGCATTGCGTTGTCCTTTTCATACGTCATAATATTATTTAAGGTTACTGTTTTGAAGAAGTTTCTTAACCTACAGTAAATATTGTATCGCACCTTAACTTGGTCCTTGGAACTTGGCTATCTAGTGGAATTTCAAATCTTAGCAGATACAGAGAATGACAGAGATCACTAATATAAGTCTTTTTACCACTATGTATATATCGCTATAACCGGCCGCTCTAAACCACCAATAAGTAATTCTGAGGGTCAACTCTCACTTGTTGATAAGGAAATAGTACTACGTAAGCGGCTGTTTGTCTAGTACGGCAGTCATTAAGCCATGTCAGAGGCCCTTTGGGCGGCTTGATAAACTCTCGACACCAAAGTTTGGCCACTCTCATTCGATTAGAAGAAGAAGACTACGTAACGACTTGCCAATTTATTTAGGTGCTCGTACAGGTATAGTATATACTACATAATGAAGACTGCCTCTAGTCAGGGCAGTCGTAAAGCGCAGTCGGAGTGGACCGGCGGCATTAATGAAGCCTACTTAGGTATTCGCTGACACGAGGCCGCTTGTCACTCCTAGCTTGTTTGAGCACGCGAAAGAGTGGAGCCTGGATGTGACACTGGAAACTTACTTGCCTGCTGCCTTTGAAATAAAAAAAGCTGGATCACTTGGGGTTCAATTTGATATGCTTGAGGTTTTAAGTAGCTTAACAGCTGTAAAACATAGGAATTTAAGATATTTCATTGTCATTATATGTACTTTACTTGAATTAACATTAAAGATAAAGCTGAATATATTGATAAGTGTGTAAGAATCTACGAGTCATGTCTTAGAATAGTTTTGTTAACCAGTATCATCTATCTGGAGTAACACTAAATTTGGCGCTTTAAAAAATATCCTGTATGATGTAGTCGTTTAAATTATACATATGTATACCTTATTTCAATATATATAATATAGACTAGTATTACCCCATCCAGTGTCCTAGCTTCTTAGTCTCATGCAACATTCATGCTCGCCGCCGGCAGTTTGGAGCCGAACTTGCTGCAATATTCAGCCCTCAGCCACCTCGCTGCATCATGCCTTTGAGCACGGAACTATATTACAGATTTGTAAGAACAAACATATTATACTGAGATTGCTTGAAAGCATTAGCTGAGCATCTTACTATGTCTCTTCAGCATAACTGTACCCGGCGTAATAAACAAAAACATTACACAAACCCTACCCTCAGGACTTAATCTTTCTTGTTTTATCATCCCATCGTGCCAATATATATGTTTTTTTAGTTTGAATAGCAGAAACGATAATAGATAAATCCATAGGTTAACGACGCCTACTTTAAATCTAAAATAAACGTGAGACGCCGCTAGTACTAAATAAAAAAGAAACAAGAAAAGTGTAACCAAGTAACACAGCCTAACGGCTACCACTAGGTCAGAGGATTCGAAACATTTTGTGAAAAATCACTTTAAAAAATAAATGATTTTGTTTTTAAAAAAATAAAAAAAATAAAGATATGTTAAAAAATTTCACCACTACATACAATGACGTGCCTCAGACAAAACTGCCTACTGATCCAAAAAGGCCACGTAAGCTTCCGAAATGTAGAATTTATTTATGTTCCCCATAGCTCGCAACAAAGTGGCTCACCGTGGTGTTCGCCGCACCATGCGGGGATTCGAAACAACTTATTAGGTAGATCGGTTCCAAACCACACCATTTAAATGGAAGGTTATTCCCCAAGGATACCTCTGTTCATAAACAAACTAAACCCGAGACTCCTTTTACTAATAGTACAGCTGTTTATCTGTTTCTTTTTTATTTGAAATTATGTTTGCGTGGGCCATGAAACATCTAGTGTTGATACGCGTCCATTGCGGTGGTATTTAAATAGTAGGCATGAAAATAAAAGCGTAGAAAGTTTATGAGAATGTGTATGTGTGTTGTTTGTGTGTGATTGTGTATTGTTTGTATGTGTACAAACATACACATTTTTACAAACTTGTGCATTCTCTAAAGATTTATATTAATTTATATTCGGTATGGGTAGGTCAGATTTTGAACTGAATTAATAAATAACCAATTTTTAATCTGACATCAACTTATTGCGTCTTGTAATATTTCTAACTGATCTATCACATTAATTTATATTGCATGATATACATCATCATCATCGGCTAATTAAAGCTCACTGCTGGGCATAAGCTTCCTCCCCTATAAGCCAATAGTCCCTGTCTTGCGCGGTTCTTGAAAGCTTGGAAAAAATATCTGAGCAAGAACGTAATATACATATGTATGTAGGTATGTGTGTTGGATATTTGTCGCTAAATATAAATGATAGGTGTCTTCATGGTGTAGTATCATTTTCTCTACACACTTATTTATAAACATTCGTAATCCACGAAATAACTCACAGAGTGAGTCTCCATGCGTGAAACTGGGATCTTGCTATCAGGCAAGATAAGAAAAAGGTCCTTTTTATAGAGGTTGGACAAAATCGAACCAAGGAGTCTGAATATTCCCTATTTTATGAGTGAATGGGATCTTTTATACAGACGTGCCCTTTACCATAAATATATTGAATGGTGGTCAATGGGAAAGAGAAATTGATCGATTTGTCAAATAATAAGACTGCTTTTATGATTCAATGCTATTAATAAGCAAGCATTTGTAAAGGTACTCTTATGGGGTTTGATATTAACGAAGAATATAAAATAATTTAGTGATTAATATTATAACCTTTTTGAAATAGGTAATCTTTTCCACATTTAAGGCCTAGCTAGATAATCTGTGAGCAAGCCAAACACAGCCTTTGAGTCAAACTCTTAGCTTTTTTTACACTGGAAGTATAGACAGGTATTTAATCATTGCTTTTCCTGATACGACGCTCGCACTAGCGACACTGTGTTCAAAAGTTGGACATATGTGTACTGGATACTGTAAAATGTATAATAGGTTTTGAATTTATCATTACTAAAATAAATTGTACAAAAAACAGTATTAGATAAACAACAAATAGACCAATACCCTTAATAATATTTCGTGAATTCAATAAACAAATCAGTTCATTTCTCTTTGGAAGCGAACAATCCTTTTTCCTTTAACCTCGTTTTGGAAACCTGAGTCTGACATTGTAATCAGGAAAGAAACTCAATATCAATATAATTACGCCTGTCCTAACCAGGGTGAGGCTGTGCCCTATTAGCACACTGTATTGCAGTTATTAAGGTTTACACCAACCATAATTCAACCTTAAACAATAAGGAAGTAAATTCATTTTGTTAGTAATTTTATGAGAGTAGCCAACTGGTGTTGAGATTTCAATGTGTCATAGCGATCGCTGACATGGCTTAACAACTGTTTTACTAATAACCAGGGCTTACAATTTAACGTCGCATATGACCTACGGAAGCGCCCAAAATGGATTGCGACTTTTTGGTCACCCCTCCAAAGACTGTTCGCGTCGAAATTCCCTTACATTGGTAACCGTAAGCGAAATACCTGCGCTAGCTAAATTAAGACCTTACGAGAAATTATCTGAAAAGTGAGAAAAATTAAGTGTTATAGGTATGTGTTTTTTTACATCTTGCATTTCTAACAAGCAGATCACCTGAAGTGACCTACACAAAACGACTCTGTTGTCCAAGTATGGATACCACGTTTTAACATATCTCAAATATGAGTATTGCCAAACCAAATTTAATGAAACTTACACTGTTGAAAGAGAAATTAGTTAAAGGGAACCCAACGTTTTGTAATATCTTACAAGAAGTTCATAATATCCGAAATTGTCAATACCCTTGTATCATCAAGTGCACAGCACACATATTAGTATCTTATTTCCAGTATATTATAGACAGCCCTCTACTGCACGGCCTCTACAGCTAAATCAGATCGATGTACTGTACCCGGCCATTATCCTCATCTTTGGCAAGTAAAAGTCACGCTTTATTATTACCCGATACATTAATTGTGTCGAGGGATCACGTGACCGGCTTTTGTGGGACACACGTAGAGTAAAATAAGTATTGATACATCACACATGAACGTTTCATACGCCATAAAAAAACTGACACCTGTTTCGTTCCGTCAATAGTAAAATTAACCAGCTACAATTTTTTAACGAAACAAATCTGTAACAGTTATTTATCCAAAATCTTTACAATTATAGCTATTTTAAGTAATTGTAAATTATTTGTACTCTAACGGTACCTACACTGTTGTTCTGGACACTACAAAGATGGTGAATCAGATGCTAGATGATTTGTACTGATATGGTGTTTCACAATGAGTCGGATATGATCCGATCCGCTCGTAGTAAAAATGGTAGAAATTAAATACAATGGTAGAAATTTAAAATATAAGTTTTAAGGCTAATTTTACCATTTTTACTGTAGATTTCATATGAATAATTATAAATAGAAATAAATCAATGTATAATTATGTGTAAATCGGGTTAAATATCATGAAAAACCAAAATCGAATTTATCATCGACGGAAACGAATCCGCTAGCTTTTGGCTCACGGAACGGTTCCGATTTTTCTGATGAATAAATTTGTTAAAAGATTCGTATGGAATCATTGTGATTTGGAAAAATCCTTTCCGTGCAAATTGATTTCCGTCTCAATCGAATCGGATCCGTATCCGACTCATTGTGAAACACACTGCAGGTACCAAATCTCCTAGCGCCTGATGAGAACTCAGAGCAACGCCGGTATAAGACCAAGTCGCTTTGAGCCTTTTATAACCTGCTGGTGGTCAGTTGTCTAAGTAACACGCCACGATGTTACCTAAACGCCTGACGAAACTGCCACAGCAACACTACTGAACGGTATTGCTGCAACAATCAGCGCAGGCACCTACTAGGGGGGCTTAACAGCTCTAACCCTAGCCACACCTAACACCTATGTCCTACAGGACCCTGTCACCCTACGGGAGCACTCGCTCCAGGTCTGCTAATTAACGTGACCGCTTACCATCAGTCAACGTACTCCTACAGGACCCTATCTTTGGTCAGAGATCCCTATCCTCCTAACCAGGATACTCACCACTGGGTCCCTACTCTAACCTACCTACCTATCTAAGCCCTAGCCCTAACCATAGAGCAATAGATAAATATATAGATATAGGTGCAGGAATGCCTGTTGCCAGCGACCTAAGGCAACAAGCGGATGGGGGGAGGGAGTAAGGAATGTGTACGTCGTGCAATGTACACAGGAAATGATACTCCACTGCCGGTCACCCAGACTCTTGTGACCGATCACTTGTCAGTGATGGAGAAAGGTGTCTTGTCCGCGGTGGAGGGTGGATGGGTATGGCACCTGTCCAGCGGAGTAATGCTGAATAGGGCGTGGAGCTGGTTGCGGAGATTCACTCGACGCAACCAGGGCCTCCCGTGGCACGGGCGGGCGGCGGAGGCGGGCGGAGCAACGCTCGACGCAGTGGGCCCTCTGGTAACGAGGGCGGGCAGAGCAGCGCTCTGGGCAGGATTCCCTCTGGCAGCGAGGGCGGGCGGAGCAGCACTCGGCAGGACCTCTCTTGATGAGGTTGGGCGGCTTCTTCTCCTCGGGCTGGCTGGTCCTCTCTTGATGGGGTTGGGCGGCTTCTTCTCCTCGGGCTGGCTGGTCCTGCCTAGCGGGGGCTTCTCCAGGGGTGGTGAATTAAAACCAAGGTTGCGGTAATAATTAACATTTATTCATAAAACACCAGTTTATATACAATTTTTTGCAACAAACACATAATCATTTTATCGTTGTGTGCCCTGTCGGTGTGATGCGGCGTCAGCATTCGGCCGGCGATTGCGCAGATACTGAGCCAGCATCCGTATCTAGGTCGTCGTTTTGTCCGCAGAGCACTTTGCGATGTTGTTTGATTGCTCTTTATTAACTGACCTGATAGCTATAAAATTGACTGACAAAATTATCTAACAGCATTTTAAAGCGTATCTGTACAAATTATCTTTTTATAATACATACATTCGCAGCACTCAGGCTTATACTTAATCTACCGGTGCGTGGTGTCTTCCAACCCAACCACTATGTCCTATCAACATGTAATTTAATCTATGCACACGTACATTGCCTTTGTGGGCCTAATGACAAAAAGATGTGATCACTCCTTTATACCTCGTACAATGGCCATGTGTAATGTCTCATAGAAACAGGATGCCATAAATAATGGATGGAAGTGCCGCGGGCTCTCGCGGGGCTTGGGATCTACTATCATGTTTAGATATCTTGGCTAAATGTAATTTCAGCTTTGTTGTTCTGTTTGAAAACGTTTCAGGTGACCTGATATGGTTAAAGCCTAATGTACATATGATGCAGTAAGTTTTAATTAATGTGATAATCCTTTGAAATTAACAAATTTTGCATGTCTTGTAGGCGGAATGAGGAGCACTTTTTAAATTTATTTTTATAATTAAGATCTTATAAATACCCATGTTCGCAAAAGAATAAATGAATTATTATTAATGCAAAGAAATCCTGATTATCCGTTGCGCCGTTGCGGAGTGAAAGCGGACAAACTAAACCAATAAACGTTTTACCAATAAATAACGGTATACTTTAATTTTTCCAAAAATACTATTAATAATCAAAACCTTCTAATCTATTTAAAACCATTTTAGAAATTACTTTAATTCCACATTAAAATAAAAACGCCTCGTAGTAACCCCTCAGATTGTTTGATGCTATTTGAAAAGCTTTGATATGAAAATGTGGTATCATTTTAATAATCTGATCTGAAAATTTGATCTGATTTTGTGAACCTTTTGCTGTGGTTTTGGTATTTGTTTCAGACGGTTTACTGATTAGGTCTGCGTCCGAAAAGTTGGGAAAGTAAACAAGTTTGGATGACTGATAAAATTTACAACCTCATGGAAGAAAGGCGATTACACAAAAACATACCTTCTAAATATGCATCTATCGACAAGCAAATACGGAGAGAAGTAAGATTTGCTTTAAACTCCTGGTACGAAAAGAAGTGTGACACGTGGAAAACCTACACGCAAAACATGACGCATTCAACTTGCATAAAGAGATCAAAGCTATGGTAGGTCAGAAAACTCTCTCTCACCATCAGCTTGTAGATGAAAATCAAGTACCTATTTTGGACGTGGGTAGGAAAATGACTCTCTGGGAACAATACATACAAGATCTATTTTCAGACGATTCAAGAGAAGCTACTGAACCAGATGTAAACGTGGACGATAGCCGGATGTTCATGAAAGCTGAAATTACGAAAATGCTACGTCGCGCTAAATCTGGTAAAGCTGTAGGTCCTGACAACGTTCACATAGAGATTCTGAAACTTATTGATGAGGAACATATTGCAGTTTTAGTAGACCTATTCAATCTGGTCTATAACACAGGCCACATTCCTCAGGACTGGCTTAAATCAACTTTTATCACATTGCCCAAAAAGAAAAACGCGAAGAAATGTGAAGAATTTCGAACAATTAGCCTCATGAGTCAAGTGCTAAAGCTGTTCCTGTCAATAATCCATGAGCGTATAAGGCTTAAATGTGACGAACAGTTGAGTGACAGTCAATTCGGATTCCGATCTGGTGTAGGTACTCGGGAAGCCTTATTCGCTGTGCAGGTTTTAGTCCAAAAATGCCGCGATATGCAACAAAACGTCTTTCTTTGTTTTATAGACTACGAGAAAGCGTTCGATAAAGTGCAACATAATCGCCTTCTTGCATTATTAGACGATATCGGTTTGGACGAGAAAGACGTTCGCATTATACGTAACCTGTACTGGAATCAGCGTGCTACGGTGAGAATCGAGGGAACAGAATCTAAAGAAGTTAACATACGAAGAGGTGTGAGGCAGGGCTGCATTTTGTCTCCAACACTTTTTAACATCTACTCGGAAGCGATCATGACGGAAGCTCTTGATGAACTGAACTGTGGTGTCAAGGTTAACGGTCGTCTCATTAACAACCTGAGGTACGCCGATGACACGGTACTCATAGGTTCAACTGAAACAGAGTTACAGAATATCATTGATCGTGTTAACGAATGCAGTGTCAAAGCTGGTCTGAAAATGAATGTCACGAAAACAAAGTTTATGGTCATTTCTAACAATCCCAATATTCAACCTAGCATTTATGTGGCGGGCCAAAGGCTAGAGCAAGTGAATAAGTATAAGTATCTTGGCACATGGCTTACACAAAATTGGGATAGTGAGACTGAGATCAAGACACGCATAGAAATTGCACGTAGCGCCTTTGTAAAAATGAAAAAGGTTCTCTGCAACAAAAAGCTGAAACTCAAGCTACGGGTACGTCTCATCCACTGCTACATCTGGCCAATTCTTCTCTACGGATGTGAAGCCTGGACTATTAAGGAAGATATCAGCAAACGTATAGAGGCATTTGAAATGTGGACGTATCGACGTATGATGGCTATATCTTGGACTCAGAAAGTCACGAATGAGGAAGTTTTGCGGCGAGTTGGTCAAAAACGCAAACTTTTGCAGACCGTCAAACAACGCAAAGTTGCGTACTTGGGTCATGTTCTCAGGCACGATAGATACGAACTTTTGCAACTTATAATGATGGGAAAAATTGCGGGGAGAAGACGAGTCGGTCGCAGAAAGAAGTCCTGGTTGCGGAACATTCGAGAATGGACCGGGATCAGAAGTGCCGCAGAATTGTTTCGCTTGGCAATGAACAAAATAAAGTATGCAGAGCTGACTGCCAGCCTTCACTAGTTGGAGAGGCACCATAAGAAGAAGAAGACTGATTAGGTACTTTATTGGTAAATTTATTAGTTTATCGGTCATTCTGGCAACCACTTAAAGCGAAATTGTGGTCTATTGAATCACGTCTGTACTGGAATAGAAATAAATCCTATATTAAAAAAACCGGGACATTGCACAGAGCGCCATCTAGCCCCGCACTAAGCAAACGCTTGTGGCGCGGGTACTAGATAACGGATATACAATAAAATTAATATACATAGAAACGACCAGACTCATCACTGGTAATAATAGATTTTTAAAATTCATAATTACTTGTGTCTTGCGGGAATCGAACCTGCAACCCTAGATTAGAAGGTAGAGCCACTACCAACTAAGCTAACAGGGCAGTAACAGGTAAATGGCTCTTAAACGAGGCTGCCGGGACACACCGCTAGTTTTTGATAAATAGATTTACAGTTTACTGAAAAAAAAAACTTTAAAATTCAATGAATGATAATATTTTTGAATATCGTTAGAGTTTTATTTATTAGTTTGTTGTAGACATTTTTATTGTATTTTCACAAAGTTTTTTTAAAAAAGAAGTTTTTTCACCTAAACAGCATTATATTTTGTAATCATATACAGATTATTGTTTGAAATTGTCGTTGATGTGAAATGGCAAAAAATAGTATCTCTATATAAAGAACATAAAATACAAAGTCATACAACTCGCCATAAAGCTCTTCTTGTTACCCCTTGTTCCACAAAGTGACAAAGTCATCGACCCATTAACATAGTACTGTTAGTACAATAAATGTATTATTACAAGCCTTGCCAGTATTTATTAACTAGCTATTTTTTACTAAGCAATTTAGTCGCGAAATATTTTTTAGAATCACTGTTCAGGCGGAATGCCTAAATCAAATATATGTAGCATTGGTGGTACATAAAATGATCGTATCAAATATTCTGCCAGCAGGCGTATAAATACGGCTAGTCAGTCAAGTTATGTATTAATTTCCACTGTTGTGTTTATTTCATTTGATTTGATTTTTTTTAAACTATAGTGAACATGCTTTATAAATAGAGAAGGAGCAGATTTCATCTATATCAAAAGCTAGTCTTACAGAAAACTTCTCTCTAAAATTATTTACTACAAAAAAATGGATAATTGATTTAGATAAAAAAAATATTTAGAAGCAAAATAAGGCATATTTAATTTAGTTGGTTGTAATAATTTTATTCGAAATTGAACAACGCCCTGTGAGCTAGTGAGTTCGAGCGCTATTTATTACTTTTTTTTAAAGGAATAATATTGTTAATGTTGCGTTTCAGCCAGGCGTTTAGCTATACTATGTCTTACACCGACCTTTCCCCCTTCGGGCATATTCCCGGTTTTTGCCCACATCCAGTAGTGGGAACTAGCAATTAGGCCGGGCCATATTTCAGGACAAGGCGGGATAACAAGATTATTGAATTAAAGTGTACAGAGCTGTTACTCTGTTGAATTTGAAGTATAATCACAGAATACATAATTTATAATCTATACTTATACTTTATACTATACTATAATATTATAAAGCTGAAGAGTTTGTTTGTTTGTTTGAACACGCTAATCTCAGGACGAAGTCGTGGGCACAGCTAGGGTATAAATAAAATATGATTTTGGTTAAAAAGACAGACAAGCTGCTGAATTAGGTAGGTACTACTATTTGATCATCATCAATAGTAACGTTAGTCAACTGACATATAATATTAATTGTTATGATCTAATTTTAACATGTTTTTGCCGTTTTTATCGTCCATACTATCAATGAATGGCAACTACCACATACAAATCAACTAAATTTAACTTCTCTGAAAAAGATTCAGATATTGAAATCACATTTTTTAATGTAAATATCTGACTATTTACCTACGTACAGCTGTCATAAATCCTCCACATGCATAGCCTTTAAGGTCGTTAAAAGGCTCTTGACATCAGAATTGGTCTTCTTGAAAAAAAATCTCTTTACTTACTGTACCTATACACTAGAGTGTCGACCCCGTGTTTCCACTAGCACATGTAAATTTAAAAGTGCTGAGTAAGTCGGAACCCGAATTCATTACGGTCCTGCCGCATGGATGCTCCCATTTTTTACCAATTACTGTTTTTGGCGTAAGCAGAGAAGATAATATTATGACGCACAAATTTGTTGAACCAAAAAGCCTGTGGTCATGCGGCCTTTTTTCTGTATATAAAGCCTTTCTTGTTGCATTTGTTGTTCATTAGTATAGTATATTTTTTCTCCAAAATAGTACAGTCGAAACAACGAACTGTTACTAGTATTAATATCCTCATTACTTCACTATAACATGAGAGTAGAGGCACCCATTCATCGATTTCACAAGATCTGAATACACAGGAACGTGATTCAAATTTAATTTTTCGAGTTACAACAACGCATTTTAAATTTAATAAACAAAGTGTAATATTTTATTCCTTTATAAATTAAAACCACTTTATTATTAGTGAGAAAACAATAATTGTTATTCCTCCATAAATACAATAAACGAATAAAAAAATAAGGAATATACTTATTGCGAACTACTTTTTCCCGGATTAACGCGGGTAGAACCAAGCAATATAACATAATATATCCCACGTCTCCAGGAGTCAAGCCCCCAGTCCTTGCGCGAAGCAACTTGACTTTACTTGACGTAGGTACTTACTTATCGTCAGTCTGCATCCGCCTTTATAATGAACACAAATCCTTAATAGTTTCATAGCTGACATAGTGACTACAAGATTTGTAAGTCAATTTTAATTGAATTAGCAGTGCGCTGCACGCACAATATGTCAATTTGGTTTTAAATTAATATATAATATGATGGGTACGTTAAGTCATAAGTTCTCTAAATTATACTAACGGTCAATTGCAATTCAATTTGCCATTACAAGTTACACGCAAATTAAAGTTACCGGTGATAAAACGTAAGTTTGAGTGAAAAATCTATTACGAGTAACTCCATTGAATCCAAAATTGTTCAATGACGCCGCTGCAATATTCTTTCAATAAGTTAGTGAAACAATACAATTACAAATAATAAATTAGTAAGTAAAGTTCTTTTATCTACCTGACAGTGTATTACCAAGCTACATTTAAGCTGCATTCTCAAGTCCTGTCTGCATTTCGCGACTCTAAGCCGACGTAAGTTCAACTGACGTCAGAACTGCACTCCGCCTCCAACTGAGTTCAACTGCAGAACTGTCTTGCACAGCTTTGAGTTGCTTGACGAGATTCAAATGCCTGGTGATTAAGTGGCTTAGGTATTAGTTGACTTAACGAGATATTCGTTTTATATAGGGTCTAAGTACTGATGATTCAGCAATTTCTTTTATCTCCACGTGGGCAAATCTGCGGACTGCCAATAATACCTGTAAACTTCACAATACAATCAATTCAATATTGACTGACTTTGTGTACTATATCAATAATTTTCAGCTACATATTGACCGATCCATTTAACATTTATGTTTCAGATTTTCATGTCCTCAATCATTATTGATTACTTGATTGACTTATGTCACTGAAGAAACTAATAAATTAACAGTCGATCAAAACATTTAGAGATAGGCTAGAATTCAAAAGCATTAAAAAACTTCAAATTGAATTTAGAACCCTCCTCTTTTTTCAAATCGGTAAAAAAGGAATAGCTATCATTTCTCGTTACTCTATTCGAGTAACAACCTTATTCCATCCCACCTCCTTATACTCTGTAACCGACACCCACAATTTGGAATGTTGCCACGTTTTTAAATAAAAATGTGTCGTCGGGCTAGATTCATGCAATGATATTATACCTGGAGTTATGGAACGTGATATATGGCACGCGGGAAGCAGCAATTTCCGGCGGAAGTGTCGCCATGGCAACACAGCGTCCTCTTACTAGCTCTCAGTATGGGAACAAGAGTATATAATATATAGATGTGTAAAAGTAAGAGTATGTATTGTATAGTGTAGATCTAGGTTTAGATTATATTGAAACGGAGACTAAAAACGATTTGTTTTTGGGATCATTTCTTATCGAGAAATATTAGCAATTCTTTTGATCATAATTAATTTTTTAAGATCATCATAATTTTATAAGTTGATTTTTTCTTTTATACAGTGTTTAACTTTTATATTAGGTTTTTTTTACATGTATAATGTAATATTATTGTGAACCATGACTTATAACTTTGTTACGAATATATGCACCGTTCTAGGTTTCTCAGCAGCCTGTGTTATATAGTCACCGATACAATCCATCCACACTCTACCTGTTCCATGTCTTACTCCTAATGTAATGACCTACAGTTATGACTACATATTTTTTGCCGACACGATGGCGCTGCGTTCTTACGTTGATGTGAAATTACCGACCTTTATAGGAGATGGAAAAATTGAGTGCGGCTTCAAATATACTGGAAAGAGATGTGTGAGTGTTTGGGTGGAGGTTGTATGTTTATGCGTTTTCTGATTGTAATAAAGTTTAAGTAAGTTTTGTAATTGGGAGGGCGCTGCTGTGCTCATGTTTACATCGACTCCGTGTTTATTAAATCGTTAAAATTGTTTTTCAAGCGTTTCTTCACCTGATTCATATCTGTATCAATAAACAATACTTGGAAGAACGTGAAACAAAAGAAGAAATCTCGGAAATAGTGAATTTGAAGCAAATATTTCGAAAACATTGTTTACAACGGATTGGAAGCCACGAAGACATTTGGAGCGATTATTCGAAGAAAACTTCAAAAATATATGTTTCCGAGGTCAGTCAGTGCACCATCTGTACTAGTGAAGTGTTTAAAGTGAAAGGGGCTGAAATTTGGGTGAATTTTGGCAAATATAACAGAAATCTACGTAAACAAAAACAAGTGGCGCCATCTATTGAAAACTGTAAGAACCATTTCAACAATCGCCTCGAAAAGCAATCTACGATCAAAATTACCTAGTAACAAAAAAAGCCGACAGAGGACCGCACTAGTACAGAAGTTGGATATTATATTACCTTTTCATAACAATGGAAGAAATGATGAAAATTTTGCAGTACATTCAAGGAGATATAAAGTCTCAGAAACAAGACATGAAACAAATGGAGGGAAATATTAAGGATTCTATTAATAAAAATATCGACGAGAAATTTGCGCAAATTGAAAAAAGCCAGAAAATTATCGAAGAAAAACTGGAAAAACAACAGAAAATTGTTGAATATTTAGATATTACGAAAGAAAAACATCGTTTTCTTCGGAATTGTGGAAAATGAACAAAAATATGATGACCTTGTCGATCTAATATTACACATAATAAATAAAAACATGAATATTCCTTGCAGCAGGTGGGAAATCGAATCAGTTGTTAGAGTGGGGAAAAAATGCGATGGTAAAATCAGACCAATTATAGTCACGATATCAACTGTAAGCAGGAAATTAGAAATACTTCGCAACATAAGATGTCTTGTGTGTACAAATATTTATATAAAAGAAGATTTTCCTCCTCACGTTCTACAAAAACGTAAGGAGCTCCAAGAAGATTTGATGAAAGAAAAAGAAGCTGGAAATAAAGTAGCTTTACACTATGATAAAATTGTGAAACTCAGATCCCATCCATCAAAGAGTTCTAATATGGTTTCAGTGCAGCCAAACAAAAGAGTACTCCCTGAATCTCCTGAATATATCAACACTACCAGTTCATGCCCAGCAGTACAAACCACTAGACAAGCGAAAAAGAAGACAAAATCACAAAATATAACTAGCTTCCTTCGGTCTTCTCAGATAAGTGTACAAGAAAGTCCAACAAACCGACCCACCACAAGCTATAGTATACCTTCTGCAAGCACAACATACAACAAAAACCAAAACATCCAGGCAGCCCCTCTCCTCCTTCTCCAAGCCGGCCGGTCACCGAGGAGAAGTCAGACCAAATCCCCCTATAACAAATCTAAACTAATAATAATAATGAAAAAAAAATTGCATACAAACAAATATTTAGCTAAAATAAAATTGTGAAACATGCAGGCACAAACAAAATAAGGAAGATATTAATCAATATGTTTCTACATTTTATCCGCAACGAACAGAAGAACCAAGGAAATAGAAGATATAGCGATAAGAAAATAAAGGGGAGGCCTTTGCCATACAGGCAACTTCTACCAACAAAATAAATAAAGATTTATAAAAAAAGTTTATTATGAAATTACAAAACCTGTCAAGTGAAGCGTAAAAAGTGATCATTATATATTAAGTAATTAAGTCATTTTGTAGTAGTAGATATAAAGGCTATTTTATTTTATTTATTTTTTATTTTATAAGTTTTGTAATGGAAGATCATTTATGTAGGAAGGGGGCGCCTCGGGTCTTATCGAATTTATAATTTTTTTTTTTCTTTTTACTATTTTTGTCTTTAAGAGCATTATTTTTGGCAAAATTATATAATATCAAAATATACCAAGTATTATTAGAAGATGGCCATAGTGCAGTAAAACAAGGATATTATAATATTTTAATAACTAACTACATACATCTCTCTTTCTCACTCTTTGAGTCGTATTTCCTCATGACTGAGGGTCGTGACTCCCCCGCAGAACTAATTTGTTAGGGGAGTTTTCTTGGGCAGTTACATCGTGGTGGGCGCCCAGGTCCTTCCACGGAAGACACATGTCCTCGGATATTGTGGTCCTCAAACTAACTAAACTACAGACATATGACAATCATAAAATAGTCATTTTCATATAAAAAGTGTTAAAAATTACATGTGTAATCTACTGTATCTGTATCTGCTTTATAAAATGCTTTGCTTGAATTCTAGACCGAAAATTCACTGAGTGTAACCTTCTTGATTAGACAACGAAGCCTTAAATCAAACAAACCCCGGCCATAAAAGAAAGCCTCAGCCAATAAAACAAGCCGAAACCACCACTTATTTATACAAAGGATAAAATCGGCAACGAGACAATGAAATATTTACCTTAATTGGTTTCATTTATTCGGCCATTAGTGACGCAAACCGACGCGCGCTGTTACTGCCCACTTGGAAAAGGTCTTAACTCGCGTTTTTTGTGAAAATAATTATTCTCAAGTTTCAAACTAAACGAGATTTAAGCTACTGAACGAATCTATTGAATCGGATATAAAAAAAATGTGAGTTATGACCTTTTCGTGTAAAAAAATACTGGTCGTAAAACATGGAACCTTCTCGAATACTGACGTAGTCAATTGTGGTGAGAAATCTGATGGATTATGAGCTGGATTTGGAAGCTACAATTTTCAGACTATCTTTGCCTCGCGGTTTTACCCGCTTTGATGTAAGTAGCCTACGCTTGTTTTTATGATTTAACATGAAACATACATATGTATTGCAAAAACTTTACACGGTACATAGAAATTAAGGCTCTGCCTTCTGCTTTAGTTAACAACTGTGTTGCAGAAGGCAAGGTCTTCCAGTGGAACATTACTTAGATGTTTTACAATATATACTTTATTTAATATATTGTAATGAACATTGAAAAAAATGCCCTTATACTATGAATCTATAACATTTGCGCTATGTATATGTATAAAGTCAGTAAGTATGGTTCACTTGGTCATATTTCGAAAACCACTTGGGTGATGTTATTAGAAATTAATTTAAAATGATATGAATACACCTATAGGTATTCAACATACTCGTTTGACAATCATAAACACAAGCATACGTATATATACGTGGTATATATCACTTACTTACCGACATTACCTTATTACGAGGATGACATAAAGTTTTTTTTTAAATTGTATATTGATTGGATGTACTTACTTACTTACTTACTAATGTGGCGCTGCGACCCAAAGTCGTAAGTTTTTTTTTTATGGATAAGGATGCAAAACCGTAAATTAATTAAAAGCTTAAAATTTTCTTTTATTCAATAAAGCAACTGATCTGTGAGACACCAATCAAATTATTTCAGCAACAAAACTGCAAAGGTGCGTTGAATACTTAACTTAGTTTCTCTATATGTAATTACATTTCCAAATCCACTAGCAGTTACTTAGCTCAAAGCCTTAATAGAATATAGGGTACTGTAGTGTATGTAGGTACTAATCAAAGCACACACATGTACGTACCAGCATTATGGACATTGAACAGAGACTGGCTGGCCTGACAGAACATAAAAAATAATAAAATAAATAAATACCTTTTTGGTACGGAACCCTAAAAACAAGTGTATCTTCCATATAACTCTGTTACTATGACATAATTTATAAGTGTTTTGGTATTTTAGTTTTCAACGCGTCTTTCCAAATGTAAAGTAAAAGTAAAGTAAAAAAGCCTTTATTCAATTACACATTTGATATTATATAAATTGCACACATTAATTTCACCACTTTAAATATCTCATGTCAACCACTTATGTATAATATGTCGAGAATGTTAATGTCAGTAGAAAAATTATGTCAAATTATTTATAGTCCATGATATGTCGTATTGATATCCACTTGAGTGTTGTTTAGCGTCATGATATAATTTATTCGTCGTGTGTAATTGTCGCCTCATTGGCGTAGGCCTCCCCCAGCTTAGTCCATAGTTTCCTATCGCGGGCTACCCTTGTCCATGTCTGTCCGTGTCTTTTTGTAAAAGTATCTGCCCATCTTCGGTGCGGTCGTCCTCTGCTTCGCTTGTTGGCTCTTGGTGTCCACTCTATTACTTTCTTTGTCCACCTGTTGTCTGTCATTCGTGCAATGTGTCCGGCCCAATTCCATTTTAGCATGCGTATACTTTGTATAATGTCCCTTACCCTAGTTTTACGTCTTATTATGCGATTATTAATCTTGTCCTTCAACTTAATTCCTAGCATACTTCGTTCCATTTTCCTCTGACACACACTTAACTTGTTCTCATCTTCGGCTCTCAATGCCCAAGTTTGGCAGCCATATATGAGTCCTGGCAGAATAGCGACGTCATATACCTTTTTCTTGATTTTAATATTTATTTCTTTATTTTTCATAATTTCCTTCAGCCCCCAATACTTTTTCCATGCTAAGGTTATCCGTCTATCGATTTCTCTCCCTGTCAAATCATGGAATGCAATGGACTGTCCTAGATATATAAACTCTTCTACATATTCGATTTCCTCCTCGTCTACAGTCACTTTGGTCAGTATGCCATTTGTCAAAATTTTTGTTTTCGACGCATTTAGCGAAAGTCCAACTTTATTACTTTCTGTCGAAATATCTTGCAGCATGGTCTCTAATTTTTCTGCTGACTCAGCAAAAACCACAATATCGTCGGCGAACCTCAGGTGGCTTAAATATTCACCATCTATGAGTATTCCCCTATTTTCCCATTTCAGATTTCTAAATACCATTTCTAAAACTGAGCAGAAGATTTTTGGGGAAATGGGGTCACCTTGTCGAACTCCTTTTTTAATATGAAACTCGACGCCATCTCTTTCCATTCTTATCTTGGCAGTGCTTGTTCTATATATGCTTTGCATGACTTTAATATATTCTTCCTCAACTCCCTGCTGCTGAAGAGCAGCCCAAATTGCTTTGTGTTCCAAAGAATCAAAAGCTTTTTTGAAGTCAATAAAGCCCATATACAGGGTTATATTATACTCGTTGCATTTGTTGATGAGAGTTGCTACTACCTGTATATGATCTACTGTCGAAAATTTCTTCCGAAACCCTGCTTGTTCGATTGGTTGGTTGCTGTCCAGAGTTGGTGTTATTCGATTCAGGATTACTTTCGAGAATACTTTGTATATGTTAGACATCAGGCTAATAGGGCGATAGTTACCAAGATCACTTCTGTCCCCCTTCTTATGCAGGAGTATTGTAGTAGATTTACTCCAATCCTCCGGTGTTTGTCCGTTTTTTATTATGTCATCAAACATTTTTTGTAGAGGTTTGAGTAGCGGATCGATTAGGGATTTCAGTAACTCATTCGTGATGCCATCGTCACCAGGAGCTTTCTCATCTTTTTGTGTCATGACTGCGTGTCGTACTTCGCTTTCGAGTATTTTTGGTAGTTCTGTCTTGTTTCTGACAAACCTAATCTCGTCATTAATGTTAGAGTCTTGATCAGATGAATATAATGCTTCATAGAATTTTGTGGCTTCTTCGATAATTTCAGGTCTTTTTGAGACAATGGTTTTATTTTTTGATCTCAGATTAGCTGTCCATTCCTTTTTGTCGTTTAATTCTTTGAAAGCCTTTTTAACAGCTCCTGATTTCTTGATGTAGGTTTCAAAAATCTTATGTCTATGTTGAGCTTTTTCTTTTTTTATGTTTCTATTTATTTCTTTACTTATTCTTGTAATGTGTGCTTGGTTTTCCTTGGTACGTTTTTGTTTATATAAGGACGACCTTTCCTCGAAGAGTAATTTAGTTTCTTCTTTTATGACTTCTCTTTTCTTACGCTTTATCTCTGGTACACTTTTTTGAAAATTTGTTATATGTTTTGTCAGCGTTAGATATTGTTTTTGTACGTCAGTTTGTGTGTCAATAGTATTAAATGTCAATTTCAACTCTTCCTTCCCTTCTTCAGATAGTTCCGGTATGTATCTGAGTCTTCTTTGGCCTTTTGGTGCTTTAAATCGTCTTGTAGATTTCGTCAAGAGTTGGCATCTAACCATTCTATGATCCGTTCTAAAATTTGGACTTAAGACATCAAATTTATCTATACTTTTTGGCTGGTTGGTGAGAATGTAGTCAATTTCATTATGGTGCTTTCCGTTAGGCGTTTTCCATGTCCACCTTTTCTGTTTTTTCCTTTTGAACATGGAATTAACTATTTTTAGATCATTTTCTTGGGCAAACTCTACTAACTTTTGGCCGTGTGGACTTCTTTTTCCATGAGTAAATTTTCCCAACACTCTTTCTTCGCCAATTTTTGAAAGCCCTACCTGAGCGTTGAAGTCACCCATCAGTACAATGTTCCTTGATTCTGCTGCACTTAACGCATTATCGAGGGTGTTATAGAAGGTTTCCATAACTTTTGGGTCTTTTATCTTCTCTTCGGTCGGAGCATATACTTGAATAAGTGTCCATGAGTGTGTCTGATCTAGCTTAAGCTCGAGTAGAACTATTCTTTCAGAAAAAGTTTGTAATTTTACTATGTTTTTCTTCAAATTCTTCTTAATCAAGAATCCGACGCCGCATTGCCCTCTTATAGCGTGGCTATGGAATAGTATGTAGTCTTCATATTCAAAAATTACCTCTCTTTGTCTTCTTACTTCACTTATTCCGAGTATGTCCCAGTTCACTTTTTCTAAGCCATAGGTTAATTCAGTTAGTCTACTTTCTGCTAATAGTGTTTGTACGTTTAAACTTGCTATGTATAGTCTAGATGTTATCTGTCTTTCGCCGGGGGGTAATTGGTCATACTCCTCCGCGATGACCAGCCGTCTTGGAGGAGGAGTTCCGTTTTTCAGTTTTTTGTCGTATTATCCTTTTGGTTGCTCACTCCGGGGCTATGTGTATGTACGTTAATTGTTTTCGTTTGTTGAGTTTTTGCCCTATTTAGGTATGATGTCATACCTTGCGACTTTACTTTTTTTGCCTTCTGTTCAAGACTCCCTTCTTTCTTCTTACTTTTGGAAACATCTTCAGGAGTTTTTGACAGCTGTCTCTTATTTCCTTGGTTCACGCTTGTGGTGGCCTTCTGACTTGGAGAACCATTATTGTTCAAAGTAATGATTTTATCGTATTTTATCACTTTTATCACTTTCCAAATGTACCCAGGTAAATAGTTGGGCTTGTTTAATAATGGAATTTATTTGTAATTAACATTGTAATATTGTGTAACAGTTAAATTTATTTCTAATTAACATTGTTATTATGATGTAACTGTACTGTTTAGTAAGTACATATTTTTATTTTATTTCATCAGGGGAGGAGGCCTATACACAGCATTCATAAGTAAGGGGTAAGTTTCAAAACAGATTGGCATTTTAAATATGACGTGGATCAAGTTCCGGTTGTAGGAACGTATGTATCTACAACTTACTTAGTTGATAATTTCTTTTAAGGTAATTGTATTAAGCAATTAAGCATTCGACTATCAAAATTATAACTTGAAATCCAGAGTAAATAGGCAAGCGTGCTACATCTTGACTACAGTGGTGCTTAACATAAGGCAGGATGTAGTCCAACGTAAGCCTATTCCGTGTTAAAAAAACAGGTTACCTGAAGCAACACTGTTGCCAAAGTTAGCCTGTCTATTAATTGTATTATGTCATAGACTAGTACATGTCCCCCGGGTGTACCTGTGGAATTAATTACCTTGCTCCGACAAGCTTTAATCACAAAGTCGGGCTTATTACGACGACTTTGCTAACTCCGACTTGTATTACAAAGAGATAATTTTATTTGTAGAGAAGACATTTCGATAGTAGGAACATTATCAACCTTTTTTTATTATTCCAAATGATAGAATCAGTTTAATTGAATAAATTTTTGGGAACTTTTTGAGCGTTTTTATCAACCTTCTTGTAGTATTCGGCTGGCCAACAGTAGTATTTATTATTTATACGTGTATATCAACCTATTTCCATTTATCGGGAGTTCACGTATAACCTGTCTAAATAAAACATCACCGGTCACCTTAAAACTCCTTAAAATTATAAATCCGGTTCAGCCTTTGACTAATTTCATTTTGTCGGAAGTTTTTAGAAGTGTCACGTGACGTGAAATGGCGACAGAGATATAATAACCAGAAGACTCCCACTAAAGCTTGATCGTAGAGTAGACAGTATTTCAAGACGTACAGATAAATATATTCCATGAATAGAGACTTAAGAGATCTTTGTATTTTTTTTTTGTATTGTGTGTTTACTTATATACATATTGCATTTATATAAAAGCGAAACGTACAAATAAATTTCGCTCGTCTTGTTTAACATAATTAAACACACACGCACTCGCCTTATCCCTTAATCCTTAGGTATAGGAATTGGGATTAGTTGAGTGTAATTAGACTATGTTTTTTGTGATAGAATGAGTTGTCTATTGGTCAAGATGTCATTGCGCAGGGAGTTGGGGCAACAGTGATGAAGGTCCTTAGAAAACTCCACAAACGAGGAAAAACAGACGGACGGACTGGGTAATTAAATTCCTATCAATTTTTGTAGGTAGTACCTATGTAAGAATAAAATTTATTACATTTTTATCTGATTGAAAAGAATTGAGACAGTTTTATTTACGAGATAACAGTTTTCAAAACACAAACAAACAAACACAATTTTATTGCATGTACAAATATGTAGTTCGCATCTGATGACGTCATTTTTGGTCAATATTGGTACATAAAGCTTTTACGTGCAATGTGTAATTTTTTCACCACAACATTCAAAATTCGAATTAAATAACATAAATTTCAAAAAATCTCCTCCAAAAAGTCCATCCAAACTCCACCAAATCCAACATGGCGTCGCATCATGGGAGTTACTTAAATCCCATTTTATACTTTGACGTAATAAAATCGCTAGCATTTTCGTGCAAAGTTCTTAATTAGACTCGTGGGTCGATGGCTACGCCCCATTAATTCCAGGACGGTTTCAATTCGTTACTGACTGCCGATGGAGATTCGAGACGATTGGGGCCGATAAAATACTCTTTGGATAGCTGGGGTCGCTACGCTGGGAGGTGGAATTATAATGTTGTTATATTATTTTGCAAAAATATGCGCTGCAAACTAATATCTATGGCTGAAAATAGTACCTTACCTCGGTTGTTCGTCTCGATAGAGCCTATTAGAATCGTTCATTGAGAAAAAAATAAGCTAAGTGAATCATTGTTGCCCTTAACTCATAGTTTAGCCATAAAAGGTACAGGGTAGCTCACGCATTATAGTCAGTCCTTATTTCATTTGTTATTCTGCTTGTTTTTAGATCGTGTAAACATTACATACTTAATAAATATTTATAGTAGAGTAGTAGAAAATAAAGGCTATTTTTATTTTATTTTTAAGACATTATCTACCCCACGATGGCTCGTGGTTCACAGTAGTCCTCCCTAGATAGTTTTATTGTCGAGTGAAACTATTTAACCCTCGCCCGGAATTGGGTGTTGTGAATAAAGTGTCAGGAGATACGAGTAGGTACCTCGGGCCCACAAAGACCGGCCTACTTTATAGTACTGGGTTTCTGTATTCTAAGTGAAAGGTATAAAAATAGACCATTTTATTGGAACGAAAATTGCGTTACATAAATTATATATCTATCTTCCTATCTAGTTACCTTCTAGATTAGCGTGTTACAAACTGGGCTGCAGCAATGCTTAACATCAGGCAGGCTGTAGTCAAACGTAAACAAATAACACGTAAAAAACATATGTAATGTTGTGTCTTTAGTATATACTAAAGCCACCCTTAAAAAATCCTAACTTAAGTATAAGCAACAATTTTTTTGTTAATAAAATGGACCAACATTTTCTACATGGTTTTTTATCTTAAGAGAAACTAATTAAGATGGAAGTTAAGGTCCTTCTAAACGTTTTTACATATTTATTTTTTAAACACACTACCTATTATGCAGCTATACACACTTTATTTCACCTTACTCTTCAAAATTGTATTATCAAATTCATTCCAAGGATTACACATTTACATTCTTTACCACAAGTATGTTTAAATCCAAAGCTCACGTAAAATATTGCAAAACCACTAATATCCGCTTCCCATACACTTACCAATGATACAGGGTTTCTGATAAGCTACCTATGTTAATTTGATTGAATTTCAAAAGAACATCTAATAAATAGGCAAATAATAATATCTATAACTAACTAAGGAAGCTCGCTATGTCAACGAGGTTTTATAGAGATCCTAGATCACGAGGTTGCTTAACATCAGACAAGTTATTAACAATAATGAATCCATTTATTTTTTTAACAAGGAATGAGTTGGCACTTGACCATAATTCGCCTGATGGTAAGCAATCATTACGGTCTAGGATGGAGCGTGCTCACCCGGTAAGAACCGATTCACTCTCGCTTTAAAGATCGCAAGAGTATGCGTGCTGCCGCGGTCCCAGAACATACGTTCTGAAGATGGATGTCATAACATCCGAAACGCGTAAACAACTTACGCGATTTACACGTGAGTAAAAACCGTTTAGTTAACATATAGATCGCAAGATTATATAATAATATTAATGTATTAAATAGATGATGTCACTTGTAAGAACACAGAACGTAAGCCAATATTGCAAGCATCGTGCTTTGTGTCTAGCGTACGTTGTTAGATACTATCTAAGATTCCTGCGGTGTGAGCTTAGATAAGTAGCTTAATGTAGATACTAGCTCTTAGGGAAGATAATATTGATATAGTTTGTAGACGCTGCATAGATGTATAAGTATTGGTGTATATTTGTTAGGTAGATATATATACCAATACAGCTTCATACTAGCAATGAGTGACAATTTTGGAACGTAGTCTAAGTGCTAATAAAGTTAATTGGTAGTTGTAGTTCTAATATATGTCATATGTTTACGTGTGTAAAGATGTATTATATTACATAACATATATTTGGTTCTCTGTATTAAAGTAGACAGGGTTAAAATAGACAGTATGCCAATCAAAATATTCAAATGTGAGTACACATTTGAATATTTTGTTTGGCATGATTCATTTAGGATGGATTAAATAGATGATGATGATGATGAATAGGTAATACATTAACCGTGCCAGCTTACCACCACGGTAATAAAACTAGCCACCCTCCAGGTGTCCAATGAAGTGAGTCACTTCAATTCCAGCTGGAATACGTGTCCGACACAGATTCGCCGTTTTACGACTTACCTGGCGGGAAGTAGGTACTATGATCTGTCAGCAACGTCATTAAATGTGCTATTAATATCTTTGTGACGATTGAAAACTCTCGACACCAAAAAAATACTCTTTTACTACTACTTTTGAAGAGACGGTTTTAGTAAAAAGTCGACAGTTAGGACACTACAATTAAGTTTTTATATTTCATATAAAATTCTGTACTGAGCTGGAGTTTTAATAAATCTCAAAATCTATCTATCTATTTATTTACTATCAGGGCTTCTGTATTCTATGCTATCAGTGAAATGGAAGAGTTGTAGTCAAACAAAATGCTAAAAAAACTAAAAATTTCTTTAGGTGAATTAATAACTGTAATCTACGACGAAGCATACTTGTACTTGCCTAGTTAGTTTCAAGCAAGCTGTGGAAGGAGATAAGAGGAGACGTACATAATATAATACGTATTTAGATTCTACCTTTTACAATATTTCTTAAAAGAGGTAGTGGTAAGGCCCCTAATTCCTTATCCCTCTTGATTTCAACCAGTGTCCTAACATAAATTATCATAATTTATTCCTCGCGTCAAAAATGAAGGGGAAATGTTAATTTAGCAGACAAAATTTCAAGTTGACGCTTGTTTCTGGAAAATTTCTACAAGAAAAAGTAATTGTAAGAATTAAAAGCCTTCAATACGGAATATTGGAAATTAGTGAAATTTCAAATTTCGATAAAAAAATAATTTAATTACTGGACGGACCTCGATCGGTATCTATATTCATTAATCTATACTCAATTTCAGAGATACCATAATTTACTTATTTTTTTATCTGGTGTACTGTTCAGAAAGTTGTGTGATCGGGCTAACAAATTCACATGATATTTGCATTAAAAAATAGTCATACCACTGTATTGGAAAATACAATGATCATCAAACGTGACGTTAACCATTAAGCACGTGTATTGCTCGACTAGTCTCCCGTAACTTTAAAAAAACTTTTCAATAAACTACAAAGAATACACGATCAAGTCGAGAGTAAACCGGTTTCTTCTAGGCAAGCGCGCTAGATCGTAGATTATAACGTTGCTTAACATCAGGCAAGTTGTAGTCAAGCGTGAGCCTATTTCATGTAAAAAAAAAGATCCAGGCAAAGATCTTGTTTTTCTCCATATTCGAAAAAACACAACAACAAGCCATGTATGACAAATGTAACAAATCAATAATCCACGAGTCATTCGCAGAAGTATCTTAACTCCAGCCGGAACCACCGTCCTCGAGAGATTTCTACCGACTTGATCATTTTCCTTCACTCCGGGGAGTACAATAAACATTCAGACGTCATGTATTAGATACTGTTTCTGTCTTGTGATTCTCTTGAATCGTGTATAGTTAATTAATTTATTATTGGACGTAATTAGATCCACATAAAATGCGAATTACGCTAATGATAAGCATTTAAATTATGACCTGTGATGTGATAGTATAATAGAATGGATTAAATTACTTTATTGATTAATAAACATAAGGGTGGTTCGAAAACTCTCGACACCAGAGTTGACCACCCTCATTCGCACTTTCTTAATGATGATTAATAATAATCAGATTTTAAACTCAGCATGACCTCTATAGGTATGTTTACAATTATGCAAGAACAACAGCGGCAACCATAATAAAAGTGCATTTTATATTTATTTCGCGCTCAAAGTTTGTCATAGTAACCCCTTGTAGTTACAATTCCAGTGGCGTATTGTTTCGGACGCCGTACATTATTAATGTGGGCCCCGTGACGTACACACAAACACAGGGACCACCACTCAATATTACAGGTTACATACATATATAGCACTACATTGTATACCTACATGGGTCGACATAACATCTGGCGCAGGTCATACCTGGATGAGGCTGGCGCTAGATCGAAACCGATGGCATATTAAGAGAGAGGCCTATACCCAGCAACCCCAGAAAACGGCTGCTTAGTAGTTGTGCTTTCACTCTGCAAAGAAGCGATCTGAAGAAGGTCTCATGAGTGATATAGACTACTTTCTATCACAAAACAAAGCGAGCGCCCCTAGTTCTTTGATAAAACCCAGCGATTCTTTCTCTAAGCTTACTTTAATTTCTCAGAACTGAATAGTCCAAGTTAATTGAATTGCATTAGACTGGCTTCCCACTGCAGCTGCACTTCACATGGTCTGATCTAATCTAATCCAATTACAGATGGGACTCATCGATGGCGGGAACCAATTTGTTGCAAAGGACCTAAAATGTATTGAACTACTGGACCAGTGGTGTGGAGAAATAGTTTATATAAATTCGCATTCTTTCTTTAAAGAATTATTTAAATGAAAACAGTAGGTACCTATTGAAATATACGTATCAGTGAAAAAAGATGGTAGTATAAATAACGTGGTGTGATCAATTTTGTTGCTTGCCTTTTCTTTCAGGTTGCAAATATTTTTTTCTAGGCGTTACATTACAACTAATTAATTGAATGGTTTTTTCTTCATAGTCTTGCTTGTTTTCAATGATAGGCATATGTTAACGAGATTTTCAATAAGATTTTTTACAAATGCTTTTACATACACTAAGTAATCATCATCATCACAAATTTAAGGGCGAGGCCTGATTTTCTGCCTACTTCTTGATCTCCTTATACGACATGACGCCCGCCTTCTCCTTTACTTACTCCATATATGACCTCCTCGGCCTTCCTTTTCCTCTACGTGCTTCCAGTTACCCCTTTAATGTTCAAAAAGTGGTCAACATACACTAAGAAACTATAAGTAAATATATCACACACTACCACTCATCTACTACACTCGCTTTGCTCATCCTACTAAGCAGTAACATGAATATATCAATGTGAGATGGAGTTCGAGTGACGGAAGGAAGTTGGATCGAACCTCGCTTCAGGCCAATATCGACGAACTTTGGAGGCTGACGTCACTGGAGTGGTGGTCTTGGGTTTGGAATATGCAGGATAAAATAACGTACCTAAACAAAGAGAAGCAGATATGGTTTAACATTTGACTCTCTAAAATATCCAGTCATTGTTAGTTTAATACTCATAAGGAAAAATTATGTTTTATAGAGTACATAACGCAAACATACAGATGCTATACATATTATCCTTACCTGCGCTTGAAAATGTCAACTTTAACCAAAAAATAACATATGTAGGTATCTTATTGTGCACCATAAGAAGTAAAAAAATACAGAAACGGATATGTACACTTAAGAATATTGAACTTCATAAGTACCACAGCTAAACTGTTTACAGTTAATTAAAAAATATGCATTTGTGACCACTGTTTACGGGTTCTCGATTTATTCTCGAGCTTTTAATACAAGTTGGCCACTCTACTCATACGAAAAGTTGGAGTTGAAATTGTGCAAAGTTCCTTGGGGTAAGTAAACACTTTCATATCGTCAGATTTGGGGACTTTTGAGTGACGAGCTCGAATGTACCACATACAACTGTACTTGTGGTCACGTCGCACTGTGATAACATATTATTTTTTGAACAATTTGAAAGTAAAACCTTCTAGGTATAAGTGCTATACCTTAGACTCCAGCAAATGCTTAACATAAGGTGTATAATAGTTATTTAATTTTATTTAAAAATGATGTTAATGTAAGTAATATATTTATTTTTTGGGCGGTAACTAAGACGTTACAGTAAAAAACATACTAACATACATAAACTTGCGAATGAGTAATTAGTTTTTTAATTCCATTTCCTTTATTTCAAGGAATCATTAAAAACTTGCTATGAACCCTTTTAGCGAAACGGTGTTTTGGGGTCACATATTGTTTGTTATGTAATTATTTGTTGTCTTTTTTTCCGTCACTCCACCATCATCATTTCTAATAGTTAACCTAACAACCTTAAACGTTACAATAAATTTCATAACAATGTGGAGCAAGGCCGCGTGCAATACACATGTAACAAAAAAAAATAAAACTCGAAACCAAAATAATTTACAATTCTGTTTTCCTCTCTGGCACAACGCTTATTTATAACCGAATGGAAAACGCTCCCCGTGCGATTCGAGATTTATTGACAATCGTAACTTTTAACTTTATTCGTATTTACGAAAGTCTCCAAAACTTTTTGGTTCGAATCCGACTCAATTCAGAACATTTCTAAAGGATGAATTTAATAAAAATATATGTCGGCTATGTCTTTTCGTGGTTTGGTGGTGTTATTAAAAATATTTTTTTATATTTTTAAATATAATGCTTGCTAACATAATTAATAATAGACACTACCTTAGTAACTAGTAGTAAGTTATGATAATTTCGGTGTTGTATAGGAATTGTAATTCAAATTCAAATTCAAATTCAAAATGATTTATTTCGGACTACAATTGGTTGATTGATCCATATTTTGTTAGTAACTTATAACTATTCTTACAGGCTAGGGTTAGTATAATTAACAAGTAGGTACATGTAGTTACATTATTTAATACGTCATGTACTTAGGAGGCATTCCTTGCGGAATCATAGTCCGCACGAAATGTCTCAGTACAGGCGCATGCGGGTCTGCCGCTACAGCTTTCAAGATGATGTTGTCACTCCCCCGCAGCCTCCGCACTAGCGACGCCACCTTCTTCCTAATGAGAGCATTAAAGCCGTCGGTTTCGTTTTGCGCGAACATGTTGGAAGCACTACAAAATCGGGGAAGTTTCAACATCATCCTGAAGACATTATTATACTGAATTCGCAGGGTATCTAGAGACTTTTGGGAGCATCTGAACCACAGACCGCCCGTGTACAAGCCCTGACAATACGCTTTAAATAGCGTAATTTTGACCTGGTCCGTACAACGGGCGAATCTGCGGGCCAGCATGTTTCCTCGAGCTGCTAGCGCCCTGCGCTCCCTTTCTACATCCTCATCGTCTTTAAGGTCGTCGACAAGTATGTGTCCGAGATATCTGAACCGAGTTACTCGATTTAAGTTCAAGCCATTAAGGGTAATAGGAGGGAAAGAATCAGGACACTTACCAGCGGCCTTGAAGACCATGTATTCACTTTTTTTAACATTATATATCAGACCATGCGATGCGGCGTAGTTCTCACAAACCTTGAGCATATCTCGTATAGACTTCGCAGTAGGTCCCAGCAGCACCATGTCATCAGCATAACTGATGTTGTTGACACAGACACCACCCACGTGACACCCGACACGCATGCTGCTAAGCTTGGCTATGAGACCGTTCACATAGAGGTTGAAAATTCTAGGCGAGGAGAGCCCACCCTGTCTTACTCCGCATTCCAACCTATACGAGTCCGAGATACTACTTGCCCACTTGATGTGATTGGTCTGGCGGCTGTACCAATACTGGAATATCCGGAGCAGTTCATCCGGGATACCCCTGTCTTCCATCTCTCTCCAAAGCACATCATATGCTACGAGATCGAAAGCTTTGGAGAGATCAAGAAAACAGGCGAAAACCGGTGTTTTCCGCTCCGTATAATATTGGATATAAAATTCGTAATATTCTATATAAAATTCTTATTGTTAAAAAGGCTGAGGGTTTAACCAGTTTCTATAGAAACATCATTTTTACGGACCATAAATAAAATGACAAGCTACACTTTTATACAGCAACCAGCAAGCACTAGTTTTCTAAAGTTCAGAAGTTCCGAAAACATTCACCCCCACGAGTATATTTAACCCCCTCTCGTTATCTGTTCTCAATCGGTGACTAGTTAGAGGTAGTGAGGGGTAGTGAGGGGTAGAGGGGAGGCGGTGGCAGTTAAAAACTTGCAGCTGGGAGCTGGATATACTGCAGGAGTTAGGGATGCTTTTTAGAGACTAATTGTTTTTATAGAAGTAAGAGTTTTTTTGGTGAGAGAGAAGCTCAGACAAACGCTGAGACAATATTTGTTACTAGTTAACTTGACACTAAATGTTTTAATATTGTGCTAGTGGGACCTAGATGTGTGTTTACTGATTTACACTTGTTGCATATAAATAATAATTGCAGGTATAAATTACACATACCCTTAAACTACTACTTTATATTAATTTTGAAAAAATAATATTTATTTTGGAAATTTATGAAAAAGAGAGACAATTAAATTATTGCATATATAATTCAACCATCACTTTTTTTGTTCGTATATCAACTCATTTATGAAAATTCGTAAACCTTATGTCGTTATCCTTAAATACAGTCTGACTGAAAATCCCCTCCTCAAAGCATCCGCTTCATTAGTCACATTTAATGTAGAGCACTAACCAACCAACTCCCTACCCTATAGTCCTGAAAAAGGAAGGAACCTCTGTCGCTAGCAGCCACCAACCAGACATCTAACTAGCAGTAATAGCCCGTTACTGTCCAGCTTGGGGCTACAGAGTTATCTAGTAGACACCTTATTAAGGAGAAAAAAATCCGACACATATGTGACGCACGACACGATGCCAATAAATTATCTAGAGTTCCTCACTTTGAGTCGTATTTTCTCATGACTGAGGGTCGTGAGCTAGAGACCAACCTATTTTTATTATCAAATTCTGTCCACCGCAAAAATGTAAGATACAAACTTTCATTATAAACTTTGCTGCCCGGTATTAATTTAGTATGATGAAGTTTTCGCGCTGATTTTCAGGTTATACTCGCTGAGCTATGAAGAATAAAAGGCATTTACTGTCACATGAACGCGAAAACTCAACTGGTTTTGTATGGGTAATCTTGTGCAACGCACAATAACGTCACTGTGTTGATATTGTTTGTCAAATACGTAGTTAATTATGTTAAAATAGAAACTAAAGTATGAGCGAGCATGAGCAAATTTGTGCAAAATATTGTTTATTTTTCTATTCCCATGGACAGTCATCTATATTTCATAGTGATAAAAAACGTGCAAAATAATTCCGTCCGTGGGTCAGCTGTCGACGTTGCCACACTTCGTTACCGACGTTCAAAGAAAAGTTAGCCGGGCTCTAAACTCGTGCAGTTCGATTCATGTTCTTATTACGCTGGCAAAATGGAGCTGGAACTGTTACGTACGTTTATTTCTTTATTTTTTAACTAACAATAACGTAAGTGAAAAGCTAATTATATAAATTACTTTTACCATAAATGCACATTTGCTGGTTTAATTAATTTCAAAGTGTGTCCCATTATACCAGCGTATACATATGTTGAAATATACTTTTTTTTAAAGTAACAGCTATTCATGTCTGCCTCTGAAGTATGGACCTGGCAATAAAGAATAATTGGCGCAGCAATCTCGTAACGCATAAAAAAGGTATTCAATCAATACCCCACTGTTTATAGTCAGTTTTCATTCAGTTGGATATAAGATCATAGTTTACCAAGCAAAACAAGATCCTAAAAACAATATTTTAAATCAAGTAATCCATTTCAATTCAATAAATGAACAATTGATAAATTAATCCATTCTTACGAAGATATTCTATTCCAGCAGTAATATAAAGTAAATAATTCCACAAGACGGCTGTCACCGAAAACTTTAATTGTATTGAAAATGAATAAATTGGAAAGAGGTTACTTAGGCCATTAATAAAATGAAATTGAGCATTGGTATCAAGAATAGTAATATTTTTTTGTATTATACTTACCTCTTACTTTGAGACTCACCAGAAATAACTTTCATTACATTTTTGTGCACTTATGTTCCGAAGAGATCTTTTATCCATTAATTTATACGTCAAAGCTCATCAGCAATAGAAGTAGGCACAAATTTAGTAGTAGTTCGTTTTATTTACTTCATGAAAGACGTCGCGTTTTTTTTATTTAGCAACCTATTACAAACCACGATGTTTTCACCCTGTCCTCTGTATTATCGCTGAATAATCTTAGATCTAGCCCTCAAAGAGGTTGCCAGCGACGTGGAGTAATTGATATCAATTAGGAGCGGCCGCGGCACAATGCTGGACGCAGGTGCTCAAACTTGGAGCTGTATTACATTGGATGTCGATGAAAAATTGGTTGAGATACTATGAACTAAAAAAGCGATTTGTTTTTCCAATGCGTTTTTGAGCCCATTTATGACATGGCATCAGTGCCCTTAGGGCGGCTTCATAAACTATCGACACCAGAGTTGACCACTTTCATTCGATAAGAAGAAGAAGAAGCGCTCTCTAGCCCCACACCAGGCAAACGTTTATGGGTATTAGATGACGGATAAATTACTTATAATACTTTTCTTACTAGATATGTACATGAGACACTGCTACCATTTGTATATATTAAAAAGTGTTTAAAAGTACTTCAATAAATGAAAGAAATCCCTCATGGAACATTGCAAAAATCATTGTTAGAAATAATTACTCGCATGAAACTACCACCAATCAATGAAAATTATCATCCGTCGCCCACACCGTATGATAGTCAAAGTCTTTTTTTTAGTTTGAATGCCATCGTCTCCCATTCCTTGAGTCGTATCTTGTCCAGCTATGGCGCGACTCGGCCCAAGCAGCCAGTATCTCGGCCCAAACCGGTGCTATCTTGCCCCAAGTTCGTCCTCTTGATAAATTGTTTTGGTGAACTCCGTTAATTCTTTACGAGGGTGCTATTATCCCGTGCAAATAGGTTCCTCGACTTTAATGGTATTTTGTTTTTGTGCGAAAAAACCGCCTTCTTTTGGGTGCCATTTCGGACGTAATGGTGAGAGTTTATTGAACCGTATTTTTTAGCCTTCTGGGTGACTGTCAGCACTTTTGGTGGGTTGATTCTTGATTTTACTCGAATGCAAAAGAGGATTTTGTTTTTGAGCCTTTCAAATTCAAATTCAAAATTCAAAATCATTTATTTCAGACATTGGTCCATATTCACAATACTATAATTCACTTTAAAATATTAAATTTATATACAGTCACATGTCACAATCAATAAAAATAAAAACAATATTAAAATTAAAATGTCAAAAATGTCCAAATTTAAATATAGTGTAGTAAAATTTATGCAGCTAACTAATTAATTAATTTAATCGAGTTGAATCCATATCTAAATTTTGTAATGTAATAGTGCACGACAAGGTTTGAGAATATATAGTAGAAAAGAATAACTTTTATCACGTTCCTCCATGGGTAATATTACTTCCTCGAATCCAAACGGATCTCTTTGGAAGTTAATTTTAACATAGCTTTAGTTAGAGTTTCATCAAAAATATATTTTTTAAATTTATATTTCATGTTAAAAGTATTTTCACTATATTCTCAAATTAAACTTTTGAGGTTAATTATTTAAAAGCGAATGCTTTCTTTAGGGACCTTTAATTTGAGACAAAACATAAGTATTTTTTACCTTTTTGAGGCTTACTATACAACGGTTTGTATGAAAATGCAGTCAGCTACAGCACCTAGCATTATTATAAGACTATGCACTAAACTAACTCTTAGAGCTGTGTCCAAGTATGTCTCAGCATGTTATGTCTACATGAATGTATGTATGTGTGTAGTATGTATAACATAGTTAACACGAAATTAATCTGCGGTTACTTGTGGCAATAGGGTTAGCATGGTTGTGTTTAACGATTCAGATATATCAGTTTAAGAGAGTTTTCATCTGTCTATTAGATAAGAACAGTGTCCACTAGTGAGCTAAATTTTTAATCCCCGACAATAAATGTTATTATCGATTAACAAGACGATCTTGGAAATGTCTTACAGACAATATCTTGCTTAGCTAGATCAGCTAGCAAAGATAAAAAAAAACATATTTATTGAAATCATAATGATGGTACAAATAAATAAATAAAAATATACATTATGCAACACTATGATTTCTTGTCACTTCTCTTGTTATTCTCTTACGATTATAATGTCAGAAACCCATACAGTGTGTTGAATACTCTCAACATTAGAACTAGCCGCTCTCGTGCGAACTTACTGGGAACTTCAGACACACAACCACGGCTCATCTATGACGGCTTATCGAAAATCACTCGCTATCTTGAAGTTTTTTCCCACATGCCCCTTCAAAAAAGCATCAGAGAAAACCTTATGACAGTTCACTCAATTACTTACGAATCACACTATCCCATGCTAAGTCCACAATGCTTACTATATGGCTGGCGCAAGCGATTACCGCGGGGCGGGGCAAGTTTGGTTGCGGGCAACTTGTGCTATACATTACACGTGCCTTCAACTGTTGCTAGGAATAAGCGATATAAGCCGGGCAAGAACTACAATGGCATTAGACGATATTGACTAGTACGGTTGGCTATGGATTCTAATCTCTTAATGTATCTTAAATACGTTAAAATAAATAATAAATGGCCCACAAGCGCGGCACAGGTGAAGTAAATAAATTATTTATTCGATATAAAATGACATATTGTTCTTGCAGTAATATTTCATTACTTATACCTACATACATTGTAAGCAATAGGCGGCTGTTCTAATACAATAAGTAAGTTCGTATGAAACATAAATGAAAATATACGTATATACCTATATGTATATAGTAGAAATATTTTCTTTGATGAAAAGTAAACAATGACCGATCGACACCAACTATGATTGGAAATGATTAGCAATCAGACTAAGTTTGATTAGAGTTGAGCCGTGGAGACCGGCGGCGAATACCAAATGAAGCGAGTTGCTGAGAATAGATTGCTCATCCCTAAGGATCATCCCTAAGCCTGCTGTAATCACTCGATAACTAATAGAGAAGATTATGACAAAACACTAAGTGCGGTGCTTAGTAATAACATTTATTAACACAGATTGGCCTAAGTAAATTATAATTTAGTTTGACTTATTATTGTAAATTCATCTCTTCATTTATGCGACACAAAAGAAAATTAAAAGTCTATGAAAAATTAAGACAGAGATTGAAGAGTAATTACACCATACATTTAGAAATTAAAAATGACACATAGACAAACGAATCGACAAAAGTAGATAGGTATTGTCTCTTACTGGGTGAATTTTTGTAGATTTAAAGGTTTTAACTGAACTTTTTTCTATGTAACACATACATAATGCCACGCTTTCATTCATCATTTATCATTGCAAGATCAAGGCAATATCCAATATATATCAATAGATATAAATAAATACAAGCTAAGTACCCTAATGTTCAAAGAGTAAGTAAGAGTATAGATGTATCGAGTAGGGTGTAATCCTGTAATCCCTCACTAATAGATCAGACAGGTACAACAAGCGCTGCTTTGACGTCTACGGACTGGAGCCCTACAGTGCTACATGTAGGATTTTTGGCTGTTGAATTACTTAACTAATTAACTCTACAACTTATAAATATGGTAATTTTTAAAAAATACAAACGACTCAAAAGTCCGTCGCTCAACACAAAGCCCAAATCACTTAATCTCAAGCACAGAAAAGAACAACAACACCAGTATGTTTATTGTTTATGTATGAGTAACAGTATGTATTTCTTTCATTTTTCACACGAAATAAAATCTAAATCAATATTTAAAAGGGTGATAGCGTGACAGTAACACTGAGATGTTTAAAGGATTATTATAAAATGGATCCTATATAGTATTCATGAAAGCAACCACACCACAAACAAAAAACGCTAAGTAGAGCTTAAAAATGATTTGTTTATGATTAGTAATTAATCGTTATTACTAAGAATTAGCTCCTTTTCTTCTCATACTCTTTCCAATATAAATAGATAATATTTAGTAACCATGAAGGAGTGGATAGTTTCTTCATTAACAATAGAGTTAGGACGTGTAACACAAACGCGCCCTGCGGCGGCGCTCGGAACTACACGAACATGACACAGTTGAACATTGCTTTTAACTTCCCTTTTGCTACGAGGTACTTTAATTGGATTTAGTTTTAGACTAGTTTTATCATTTTGGGACCATTTATTGTATTTTCTAAACTGTGGTACTCTCTAAAAATAAGTTTATTATTATTTATTATTAGGTTGGCTTTTAAACTTGTAACCCCACATTTAATACACGGGTGACATATTCTTGTAAGTAATGTGTGTAGTTGTTGAACCAACTAGCACCGCGATATAAACGCCCGGTAGAGGGCGCCACCGTAGTTAAATCGGCAGCGAACGTTTGTGTAAAGTGATACTTTTATGTGTGTGAACTCGTTTGAACTCTTGGTTTAAATATTAGCTCTATGAAGTTCATGCCCTTAATTGATTCCTAATACAAAATAGTACTTATTTATGTAGCTTCATCTACGAAGTACGTTCTACGAGTTTGCTACGAGGTTCGTAGCAATGATCTACGAACATAACAAGATGTGTTTTCAATGGTTCGCAAAAAGTAAAAAATCGTTTTGTCTACCACAACTGATACAAAAAAAATATTTCCTTTGGAACATGTTCTGTGGGTCAGATGAAATGCTAAATTTGTGATCTCAGCACATAACAGCAGTATTTAAACCATTGCAAATTCCAAAGTTATCGACACTTGAGTTCAATATTACTAAAGCCCAATACTTACATAGGTACATTTCAACATTCAAATATCAAAAATAAACGGTACCCTTCTTATCGAATTCCCTTTGATTAAAGGCAGCGTAAATAGAACAAGAATCCATCTCTGTATCTATCTCAACTGGCAATTATATCCTCCAGAGGTCAGGGTCTCTTCAATATGAATTACTCGGATGAAGCCTTAATACCTTTACGGAGGATCTTGATAAAGTCAACAAGGGCCTGCTTAAGTAGTTAGGTAGTCGGATACAATATACATAAGTGCGATGTAAGTACTTAGTATGCTTGTTTTTAATTAATGCACACAGTGCATGAATTCGCCTTAAATTTATTGTATTTAAATTTTCTAAAAATTCGTAAACAAAAAATCCTTAGTTCCATAAAAAATGCATTTCCCGCAATATATAGAGAAGGACAAAATGTTTGTGTGTGTACGTATATATGTATTTCAAAAATGTATAGAACAAAATGTTGTATGGATTTTTAGTCAGAAAATATGACTAAAATCCCTATTATTTGTAAATTATATAATGTATATTGGCTTCACACTGACAAATCAAATGTCTAACGCTCTCTTTGTATATTGCAACTTTGAAAGGCTCTCTCAGCCCCAGAGACTTGACGAATTTATGTTTTCAACAAATCGGCCGCTTTTGAGACTCTTCGAGCGTGCATTTCAGTCCAGTCATCTTTATTTTTTGCCCTTTCAGGATTAATGGACTGAAATATTATTTTTACGACCTTTTTATTCACGTAATTTGACAAAAGTTCGGGACATGTGCGGGGAACGGTTCCAATGGCTATGAATTGAGATTTTGGTTGTACTAGTGGCTTCAGACAGGTTTTATTATTTAAAATTTTCTAGTTTTTATTTAGTTCTACATTTTACAATGCTCTATTGCCTAATGTTCTAGTCTGAAAAATAAATACATTTAGGTTTTAAAACCTTTTCCTACCTATAAAACCTTATTACATACTTACAAACTTTCCCTCTTAGAGTACAAAACATGGTACAATAGAAATTACCTGCACGTGTATCTAATTAGGCGGTGGAATGTCATTTTGAACGATCCTGCGTAAGGAATAGAATGCCACGTTAAAAAACCTTTAGGTTTTTTTTATAATTTTGTAAAAAAGAAGTTAAAACCCATTTAACAGGAAAATGCAATTAAAAATGTAATTGGGCAAAAAAGAGCGAGATTTACATAAAAAATATACATCGATAAATAGGTACAAAGTGATTGTTAAATACACATTTTATCAATAGAGCTTGGTCACAGAATGCATATTAACTACGTTTAATATAACAGTAAATATAAAGATTCAACAAATTTGGTTGCGTTATTAGTGATTGTAATTATGAATCTTTTAAAACCAAATATTAAATCGAATTATTCTTGTACTTACAGCGAGGTTGTCCAAATAAGGAAATTTTATATGTTTTTAACTTTTTAAGAGAGTTCAAGCAAAGAGGTTACGCGTTACTATCAAAGCCTTATTAGAGTAGCTCGCGAGCCTTACGTCCCGGAGCCATGTAACGAACATTTCTATGCTAATGAGCTCCATAATCCCAGGAAAGGAACACCCTGCAGGCTTAGTGCTTAACGAGAGGGAGTGACATGCAGGGGTCGTAGGTTCAGCTCTCGCACCATGACACAAATAGTTATAATTTGTGCTCGAAATACAAACAATATTAATTGTATTCTAATTTGTAAGGAATTCCTATCAGTGTTTGTCTAGAGTTTCTGACATTAAATAAATATTCCGGGACATAGCACACATCGCCATCTAGCCCCACACTAAGCAAACGCTAGTAAATGTATAAAAGTTTTTGTTTTTGTACATTTTACTCAAAATCAGCTGTTTTAATATCTTGTTGTATTTCTTTAAATATTTGTAAATGTAGTCTAAGCTATCAGAATATTGTCAATAAATATATATCAGCCTAAACAATGACAGTAACTATATTCTCTATCTAAAGATAAATACATAAAACATACAACAGGAAATGGCAAATCACTATCATATACCTCCACCACGTACAATGTGCGCAATATTCCGATATTCGCAAGCAGAGGGCGCGGAAATTGAATGGCAGAGCTTAACAACCAATATGAGTGATGAAAGTGAAGCCGGAACTGGATCCGACGAGAGCTGACTGTGATTTTAGCAGGCTGTATTTATTTTAATATCAAAACTTTCGTGAGACATTTTATCAAAAGATTAACTAAACGGTTTTCACTCACGTGTAAATCGATTAGTTAATCTTTTGGCTGTATTTATATAACATAAAACTATATTGTATGTGCCGTTCTCACGGTTTACCTAAGACTCAATTCGTTACAAATACAGAATAGTTTATTATTAACAATTCAATAATTCGCTTTTAGCGTTAAGGCCGCCACTTGTTGGACTAGTATACGTTGTTATCGTTTACGCCAAAACGAAATAATGAATCATCGCAATTTTTGGTAGACGATATACGCTTTTTATTCCCAAACAACGGGAGCGAAGCCTAGGGTAAGGAATAAATTATCTACTTGCAGAAAACAACAATAAATCATGTTTGTCAGTAAACTGACGACAAAATATTGGTAGTTTAAATCTCTTAGCGTATTGTTAGACAGCTAAAATCGATTCAGCTTAGATTTCATTGTTATTTCCATGTTAATGGTTATAAGGTTTAGGCGTTGTGACTTGTAATCATGAATACGCAGGTTCGAATTGTGCGGTCGAAATTATTTTCCCTAACTATCCAATAAAAAAAAACTAAATTAATTCATCAAAATGACATCAGAAATCACTATATCCAACCAATACCCGCATTTATTAGGTATAGTATTAAAGCACCAGCCCCTATAAGGCTGGTAGAGACTGTGGGCCGGACGGGCGGCGGGGCGCGTTCCAGCGCCTCACCTCGACACCGCCGGAATAAAAATGTCGCCATTATTTATAATAACCGACACGCACAATTGGAGTGTTATGTTTAATTTGATCGCATACCACCATAATATTAATCTTATATTATACAAGTAGTTATGTTAGATCATAATATTAATCTGATATTATATGAGTAGTCGCTCTTAGCGGTAAGGCCGCCAATTAAGACGCTAATTTAAATTTCTATGTTTTTTGTATTGTTTTTATGTGTGGTGTTTTAATAAAGTATGTATATATCTATCTATCTAGTTATGTTAATGTTGATCATAATATTAATCCAATATATATATGAGTTATTACGTTTGGATTTCAATTAAATCTTATTAATTGTGAAAGCAATAATACTGTTTTGGCACCACTTGTAAACCAAAGTTTTAATTTTTTGACGGCACCCTAGGACATTACGCGATACATTTTTTTACGCTGAAGCGATATCCACACAAGGGACCACAGTGGCTCAAGGTGGAGCATAATTTTAATGGATGGATACTGGCTTCCGATCCATGATACCAGAAAACACTGTTAGGCGTCAGAACAAAATATAATAACAAAACAGTAAATACACACACAAAACATTGTTTTATTTTTTCCTTTCTTTTGATAGATATTATGTTTTTTCTTAAATAATTAAAATCTCAAATATATGAAACTCAAAGGTGACTGACTGACTGATATGGTGATCTATCAACGCACAGACCAAACCACTGGATGGATCGGGCTGAAATTTGGCATGCAGGTAGATGTTATGACGTAGACATCCGCTAAGAAAGGATTTTTGGAAATGCCACTTTTAAAGGGGTGGAATAGGGGATGCAAGTTTTACTTCTTAATGCGAGCGAAGCCACAAGCACCCACTAGTTGTAAAATAAAGCACTTTCTTTCTTAGTTTCAGAATTTAACCCCGCGCGCCGTGTATTGACTCGGCAGATATTCCGCGAGCGCATCTCCAGACATCGGCGCGCCCAAACTTCGCAAATAGATAATATTGACGTAAGCAAAAGGTTTGCCACTTTCCATTGCTTCGGGACACCATTTGTAAGCCAAAATGTACCTTTCACCTTGATGCTTCCCACTAAGGACAAATAAAACTAGGTCATAATAATGTCAACATCATCTTCAGTTATGTTTCAACTTACTGCTGTAGGTATGCCTCTTCTCGAGTTTCAAAAGATGTAGTACTCTTTTAAGATCGGTTTTAGTACATCAACAGTTTAATATCAAACACCTTTGCTATAAGGCTTCTGAGAATCAGTATAAGTTTATTTTTTATTTATTTATTTAGTAAAATAATAAGAAACAATATTTACACATATTAACACTAATAGAACTAAAAAAGAGTATTTACATCTAAACTAAATTTAAACAATCTACATGTGGTATGGAGCCAAGAACGCTGGCTGCATTCCCACGCTGGATTGCTATAGAAATCCTTTGCGCAAGGAACCAGCCAGCGTTCTTGTCTCTAGTGATGTCAATCAACATTTTATTTAATTTTTTTATAAAAGACTTCGTGCTTTTACCCCACGGACCAAAAGTTTCGAAGCCAAGCGGTACGAAAATATAATCAGACGATAATGATGTATATTTTCGCCGCTTGGCTTCTTCTGCTGCGTCCGCTGCGGCTCCTGCCGCTTGTACTGTTCCACTGAGGCGAGAAGGAGCTAGTGTATCGACGCAAGTTGCGTCCCATACAAGAGCTTTTCCCCGCTCCCAGGGAATCAGTGTGAGGCCATCGGGGCGCTTACCATCGTCACGGACCATGCCAATCGGTTCAAGAACTGATGGTACGTTGACAGTGGCAAGTGCCCGTCTCACTATATCATTCAGCGAGTCGTGGCGGGAGAATCTGCCTGCACTGCGAAGGCATGAAAGTCCGTGGAGGCCCTATTGTATTGCCCTATTCCCTAATTTTTTATTTAAGATTAAAACCCAACTGCTCATATGTAACTGCTTTATAGTACTTATTCTTTCAAACGGTGTTTTCGCTATTTTTGTAAATGAAAGCACGATTGATAAATAAATAAACAAAAACATCTATTTCAGTTTACTGTAACTCTTATCAGAATGTAGATTACATTGTTTGTAAAACTCTCGAAAAAATAACTAAAAAAATTAATGTCTGTAATTCCTTCTGACCTGCAGGTACCTAACCTAATTCGCTCGAAATCTCTTCATCTCCCGTGCGTCCTTAACAAACCTCTTTAGATAGCATCTAAATGACGCCATTTTTGCTAAATACCTTCCGAACCATAGAATAACTTATAATACATAATTAGGTACTTGTCCAAATATGAAAGATTCTTATTTATATCAATTAATTATTATTTTTATTATTTTTTTATTAATTATTTTTATATCAATTAATGGGTTTGCACTTGACCGTAATTCGCCTGATGGTAAGCAATGATTTTAGTGATCAAATAACTATTTATCACTCTAATTACTTACTAGAGGACGACATCCACGGCTTCGTTTGCGTTGTTTTGGCATCAAACGTAGCTTTATGTCACACGCTCGGGATCATCACCGTACAAAAATCATGGTGATCCATAGCTCCGTTGTAGCGTGTAAGCTAATCACAACACTCGCTTCGCTTGATCGCTTGATACTAAACTGTTAACCCACTAAGTATATTTTATCATTATCAAGACAAGAATATAAAGTACAAAGTCAACATCTCCTGTCTGTCCCTTTCTATGCTTAGATCTATAAATAAATATTCCGGAAGATTTCATAAAGCTCCATCTATAAAAAACGCAACGGATTTTGATGTGTTTTTTAATAATGTAGATCACTTCGAAAGCTCTCATCACTATAATAGGTACATAATGTAGTTACGTACATGATTACCGAGCTCGGCCCAAAAACTGCCAATAAATGGGGTTGACATGAAAGCGCCTGTTAATTGCTGTGTGTTCAGTCTATGCTGGAGCTCCATTATAATGAAGGTAACAATCACCTATCATGCTTGTGAAAGCGATACCTAGATTGGAAACGATATCTTGATTCATAGACGCCTAAATAACTAATGTATTTTTTTTTTACATTAGATATGCTCACGCTTGACTACAACTTGCCTGATGTTAAGCAACGTTGTGATCTACGATCTAGCGCGCTTGCCTAGAAGAAACCGCTTTACTCTCGACTTGAAGACCGACAAATTATAGTTCAAGGGGAATAGAGGTTCGGGTAAGGAGTTCCACAGTTTGGCTGTTCGCACGATGAAAGTCGAAGCAAACCGCTTGGTGCGAGTCTTTTGGAGTCTTTGGTCTTTTGGTCTTTGGTTTTGGAGTTTGTATAACTGTATTTTTCACCGAGATAGGTGCTTTGCTTATCTTTGATATGCGTTGAATTGAAATAAATAGGTAAAAATCATTTTTAATCATCATGCATGTGTACTAAGCCTTAATTAATAAAAAGTAAAACTGTTATCAAACATTTTACGGTATGTATCGCTAGGTCGCCTAGAGCGACACACGCACAAACTACACTGTCTTAATACGTTGAAAGACTGAATGAATGCATTTATTGTCCGATAACTTCAATAGTGTTTGCACTGGAATTAAACTGGCTCTCAAACGAAGCTGTTGGAACTTGGGACTTTTTATTTGGCAGTATTAACTAGTCAGGTAATGAAAGCTACTGTTTTTTGATATTTCGGAAAAATTACCAAGGTTTGCTAATTATGAGAATATTTGGACGTCACGTCACACTAGCGCCTCTAGCGGCGATAACACGCGCGATAGCCTCCATTCTGTAAAAATCTCTGCTCTGGCTCAAGGAACCTCCAGGTAATAAGGTCTATGCTCAGTAACTGAGCGGGCGTTCATTAGGTCTATCAAAGTGAGTACTGTACTTAGCTAGATATTTACTTAGTATGCGATTATATACCTACTTCATACAGAGTACACCGCTAATGAAATATTATCTTATATATAAAACTCAAAGGTAAGTGACTGATTGACTGACTGATATAGTGATCTATCAACGCACAGCCCAAACCAATGGACGGATCGGGCTGAAATTTGGCATGCAGGTAGATGTTATGACGTAGGCATCCGCTAAGAAAGGATTTTTGGAAATGTCACCTTTAAAGGGGTGAAATAGGGGATGTAAGTTTTAATTTCTAATGCGAGCGAAGCCGCGAGCACCCACTAGTGTAAATAATAAATTAATTAAGCCATTTGATTTTTGATTGAATGTGTTTATCATCATGATTTTTGGTATGTAGGTAGTATGTCTTAGGAGTGTCATAGGCTACTTTTTAACCTGAAAAAATGCGAGCGAAGCCGCGGGCGTCCACTAGTAACTTAATATAACTAGTAACTTAATATAACTTGTTTCATATGGCCATGTATCGGCTGTCACAGCTCGCAGTAAATTGATTTACGACCTTTAATAAAGTGCCGGATGTTTCAGAGCTCCATATTGGCATAATAATTATGATATTAGGTCAAATAGCAGCTAAGTGACTACAACCCCTATTTTGCTAAGTATATAATATAATAGCTAAACAGTTTTTTTATGGTGGTACATATCTAATATAAGTGTTAGTCAGTTATAAAGTTAGTTCGTGTGAGAGTGGCCAACTCTGATGTCAGTTTACAAATCGCCCTAAAGGCCTCTGACATGGCTTAACGACTGCCGTACTAGACAAACAGCCGATACCTTCAATTTAACGTGTCATCCGAACTACGGAAGCGCCCAAAATGGTGCCACTTTTTGATCACCCATCCAAGGAACTGACCGATACTAACATTGCTGATCACATGTGATTGCCTCCGCCTGAGCTACGGAAGCTTCTTAAACGGCTATAAAGACAAGTGTTATACATATATTTATAACTCATTAAATAAGACATTAATAAACAAATAAAACTAGCGTATGTGCCGTAGTGTAGATATATTAAAACTTACGAAGAGATAACAACAAAATATCACATACAATTTTTATACATAAACCACCTTACATACAAAAATAACCAATGGTCAAAGTTTCTTATGTTGAGAAATGTTTTGATTTTTTTTACGAGTGAAAAGATTTTTTCTTTTTTTCCAATTTAAGCAAGTTTTTGATCATTAATCATTTTTTTAAAGTAAAGCGCAATGTTCGGAGACTCAAATCTTAATCACATAGCTCTAGAGATTATATTTTCTAATTGTTCTCCATAAATAGGTAAATGTAAAAATCAGAGCTCAATTTTATACGAGTCCCGTACAAATAGGACTACATAACATTTGTGTACACGAGATAAACTGAATTAGCAATTCATCATGAATTCAACATTCAACAATATGGTAATGTAATATGTATACAAATCAATTACATATAAATTATAAAGGGTACCAGTATCTTGCGGGAAACTTTTTAAGGTCGGCTTTGGTCAATCAGTTGTTTCTTTTTTTACGTGGGATAGCTTTGCGTTTGACTACAGCCTGCCTGATATTAAGCATTGCTGCAGCCTAGGGTATGACACGCTTACCTAGAAGACACCTATTAACCTTGATTTGAAGACAGCTAGATTGTAGTTAAAACACAGCTTCCGGTAGTGTTCCAAAGCGTTCACACTAAAAGTTTATCAACACTCGACAAAATGTATAGGAAAGAGATATTGATTTATGTACTTTAACTGTGCTTAAAAAGTTTTACGTAAGTTATCACTAGCCCTGTATACATTTAAAAATATAATCAACAAAAACGAAATAATACATTTGGAAGAAGTATGCGCTGTAATTAATTTTGAATAAGAATACAGTCAATTCCTTATAAATATGTAGATTAATAAAATGAGGCTTAATTTACTTTTTCACTATATACCTACCTATCTATATGTTTTGTTACATTATGTAAAGATACTCGTATATAGGCTAAAACAATTTTGAGCTTTTAAATAATTTCCCATGCACACTAAAATAATAATAAATATATACATCTAATTAAATGAAAATAACAATATACTCTCATTTAGGAAAGAAACTGGTTAAAGGCACGATATAGTGTTTCTTTTCCCAAATAAGTGTAAAGCTTTACAAAGAAATTGTAGAAAGTAAATAATTTAAAAAACTTTTTAAATGACTAGTGCATAATCAAGTATACATAATTTTGTTTTTGTGTGAGCAAATGTGCAAAGAAAGCTACACTCTCAATAATATTATAATGTGGGAAAAAAATGTGAATAGTTGACACCAAATAAAATGTAATATAATTGAGAAAGAGGCAGAGTAAAAATGAGTAGAGTAATGAGTAGATAAATGGAAATGAATATAAGCGGAAACTATGTTCTTATATTCCTTCTCTTAATATTTATTTACATCTCTCATGTTCGGTAAGTAGGTCCTTATTACCCCCAAATGGGGCTTGTAACTAACCAATTAGCGCTCTAGGGTAATAATGTAGCTAGAAAAGCCCTAGGGCGGTAAGTAATTAAAAAAAAACTTTGCACTCTTTCAAAAATTTCAAGTAGTAGACAAAGGAGGTCGCTTCGCTATTCAAACTCAAACTCAAACTTCTTCGTATGAGTATAATAGTCATCAATTTTAAATATCGAACGGCGATGCTCAATTTCGTTCCTGACAAAAAAAGATATATTATGTAAGCTGCACTCCTGATTCCATGAAAATGGAAGCTGAAGTAGCAATTAACAATATTTTGCTTGAAAGTTCTAATGAGAGATATTTGAAAACTTACGACGAGTTCATGAATTGGCGAAAAGAAAAACGAGTAAGTTCTGATTTTGTACGTGACCAGCAAATATCACAATCTCAAACTTTTAACATACCCATAAAACACCTGTTCCTAAAATTTTAAAATTGTTCTCATTTGACTATAAATTTTAACCATTAAAATGTTTTATTCTTGTAATACGGGTTTTTTCTACTTACCTCACAATCGAGATGTAAAGCAGAGTAGTTAGCTCGGGTGTAAGCATCAATTGCACCCTCGAACTATAGGCGCCCTCGCTGCGCTCGTGCGCCTAACTAGGTATCTCGGGCTGCAATTGATGCCTTACAGCCCTCGGCTACTAATCTACTATTGTTTAGCGTCGACTGAATCACTTTCAGTATACAATCTCGCAACATAACTATGTATGTTGTGCTCAAAGAAAAGAGTTCACAAATCAATCAATTCCAAAGCACACAGCATACATTAGCCGATTTACACATTACCCTCCCAAAAGTCTAGATTTTATTTCTTTTGGTTTCATCTAAAATCCCACATTGTTTTTATGAGCACGAAATTTAGAATAGAAATAATGGTAGGCTAAAATGGTGAGCTTCATCAATTTCAAGTTAAATAAACATTTTAAAACATTATATCATTATTTGCCTTTATTATTAGATTACATAGTTTAATAATACATAAACTAACTATACAGTAGGCACTCTGTAAGTTATAACGATATTAATATAAATGCTTGGATTTGTATTATAAAATATACAGACAGATTCATCAAGTATTGGTTATTTACTCTCCTATTTAGGTGAAAGATGAATTACCGGCTGAATCTTGCATATGCACGAATAATTTTTATATGAGTCTGTGCTATAACCTTCTGTACCATTTTTCTTTGAAATCACTAGTTCTTTTAAACTTTACAAAATCCCTTAGTTTTAATCACACACAATATTTTGAGTCAAAGAAAATAAATGGAATAAAGAAGTAATCTTAAAGAGAGAACTTTATATTGTATGTATTAAAATGAAGGCAAGAAGAATAAGAGTGTTGGCATAGCACATGTCACTCTTTTAACGCCGTCATAAATGCATTTTGTTACTTAGGTACAGAGGACTAAGCAGAAATATTTTAAAAAAATGCCAAATGAAATTTTCTTCGAAACCTTAGTTTAATTGTTTTACCAACTTTTTAGATTTGTTTCACATTTTTGTAAGACTGTAGTTTAAAAAAATATTTCTGCTATCAAATGACACAATGTTATACATATTTATAATCCCAGTTATGTTATCTAAGAGTGTGTAATTGTTTCCAATACATTTGTAGTATGTACAGTGTGCATTATCTCAAACATTTTATAGATTCCGTAGTATCTATAAAGCCTTGTTACTCAATTCTTATCATTTACCTGTGTTTTAATTGTAGCACATAAGTATTTTATCGTAAAAATCGGTACATCAGACATTGCATTTTAGGTTTTATGAAAAAGAGAGAAGAACAAGATATTTTTCATGTTTAAAAAAAATATGAAATATTCTTAGTAAATTAGAACATATTTTACTTTTAATTCTTCATATTGAAAGGAATCAATTTATAATCGCTTAGTTATACATGTATCTTATCTTATTAATTGCTTGTATTATTTATTACATTCTGTACAAAATGGCACCAAATCAGAGCCCGGTGTTGAGTTGCATATTGCCTACTAAACAATCAGTACTGGAATAATCACAATAACCCATATTATGTGCTTAATTATCATTGTTATGGTGGTATAAAACACACATATTAAAGCTTAAATATTGAGGCATTCAGGCCATATTGTACATTCTTAGCACAATTCATATCAAATATATATTCACAATCAGAATCAAATATCTGCATCATATCAGGTTAATATGCAGTAAGGTAGTATTCGATAACGAAAGTTCCAATTTGTATTTGTATTCAATGTATGTTTTTTCATTACATTAATATGACACTAGCAAATTTGCAGAATCCGTTTAAAAATGTTGAAGTTGAATTAATGTACCTACGAAAACCTACCTATAAAACGAAACGAAATATATTTGTATCGCAATGTTAATTACATTCTATACTAATTCCTAAGAAAAGCGCTGAGAATGCAGTAAACCTGGCCTGTTGAAATATTGTGCAATCACCTCTAAGATGACCTCAAAAGAATCACACTGAATGTCCGCTCCGAGTGTGTTCTTATTCACGCTATAGAACTGCCACAGCTTAAGCATCTGTAACAGAAAACAAAGTTAATAATTATATCTTTGTTATGTGGTTGATTGTAAGTAAAAGTATGAGAGTGGTGTGCACTGAAATCGAGAGTTTCTCCTCGAGAGAACTATATCCTACCCAGGGACTTACTTTTAAACATGGTTATCAGATTCACCCCACATAATCGCCCAGACGTAAATTCCACGATGTCTTGTTACGATGGTCACCATCCAAACACTGACGAAAACCACAGCAGTTGCTTAACTTTGGTAAACGCAATACAACTACTACATCTGCAAGGATACTGGTAACTAAGGTATTTGCTGCCCCTTATATTAAATGCGTTATTTACCAGTAAGGCTACATATTTATTTATTTAATTTATTTAATTTACAAGTTGTCCAACGGACACAGACACACAATAGGAAATAATGATATAAACAAAAATCCAATTAGAGGACAACACGGGTAACAACACAATATATATACATAAAACTATGAACACAAAAACACTACACCTACATCAACAACACAAATACTCACAAACCTACACTTAACTTACTTAAAACAGAATAAACCTATACAATTTCATAATTAACAACAAACACACAAATCAAACAAAGAACTCGCTGCTCAGCCGCCGCCTCAACGAAGCCAAGCTACACCTGTATGGATCCAGCCCTAACCGTTTGTCAGCAGCATTGTAACTCACACTCGCTCTCACCAGAAATGCATTCTGGGTATAGTTGGCATGTTTGGGTGGAATATATAATAGAGGGTTAAAGCGACCTCGAAATGTAGTACAGTTTAAGTTAATTTCCTCAACAAGCTCGGGGCAATCAACTAAGTTAGTTGCTATTTTTAACAAGAATATTATATCAGCAATCTCTCTTCTATTTACCAAAGGAAGTAAATGAAACTTATTGCAGAAACTAAGATAATATTTTGATCTGTACGGCACCTTAATTCGATAACATAGGTATTTCATAAAACGCTTCTGAATATTTTCTATACGAGATATGTATTCTTCGTACAGAGGGTTCCACACCTGTGACGCGTACTCGAGTATGCTTCGAACAAATGTACAGTATAATATTTTAAATGTTTTAGCTTTTTTAAACGAAGCAGAGCTACGCATCATGAACCCTAGCGCCCTAGATGCTCTCTTTACTATGTTATCTACGTGTTCATCAAATAGTAGTTTCGAGTCATGGATTACCCCCAGATCACGGATACTCGAATTTCTAGCTAGTGGTTGGTTTTTAAGTTGGTATTCAGATAGAATAATTTTATATTTGCGGGTGAACGTGACTACTGAACACTTAGCGGGATTGAGATCAAGCTTGTTAATAAGACAGTAATTGTCAAGCCGCAGTAGATCCGCCTGAAGGTCATCCACGTCGTTCAATGACCCGATTGATTTAAATATTTTCATGTCATCGGCGAAACAAAGAAGTTTAGAGTTCAAAAAACAGGAAGAGATGTCGTTAATAAATATAGAGAAAAGCAAAGGTCCTAGCAGGGAACCCTGGGGTACTCCACTCGGTATTTCAACCCAGCTAGAAACATAATTACTGACCACTACAGCCTGCGTTCGTCGGTCTATATACGAAGAAAACCACCGAAGCAGATCTCCACAGACTCCCATGCGCTGCAGCTTGATTAAAAGTATACTATGGTCTATTCTGTCAAATGCTTTACTATAATCAGTATAGATAACGTCCACTTGACAGCGCCTATCCATAGCTTTAGTCAAGTAGTCATTCAGCAGCACCAGGTTGGAGACTGTAGATCTAGCCCTAAGAAACCCGTGTTGAGATGGATGGAAAGCACACCTCAAGGCACCGTAAGTTTGATTGTAAACTATTCGCTCGAATATCTTAGCTATGATGCATAGCTTAGATATCGGCCTATAATTCTCAACATCAGTCCGCGAACCTTTTTTATGAATTGGTGTTATAAATGCTGACTTCCATATATTGGGAAAATTACATTCAAGCAAAGATTTTTTGAAAAGAAGGGAAATAGGCAATGAGATGGCATCTGCACAATTTTTTAGAAACACAGGCCCTATTTTATCAGGTCCCGCTGACTTCGAGAGATCCAGCTGCAATAATAATTTCGCTATTAGCGAGGCTTCAATATTCACCATCGAAATGCTGAACGTATCTGACAACCCTGGATGTAACGCATCGACCACTTGAGAAGCAAGCGGAGAGCTTGATACCGAACCCGATCCACTCAAAAATGTCGACTGGAAGTATGCCGCAAATGAGTTACAAATGTCATCACCAGTAGACACAGTACGACTTTGATAATTTACAGAACTAGGAATACCAGCAGATTTAGTACGAGACTTTAGAAACGACCAAAAGAACTTAGGATTTTTTTCTATTGAATTTTCTACAATCGAGATATAGTTATGGTAACAATTTTTTTCCAACAATTTAGTACGGTCACGCAGTATATTATATGATAAACGATCTGAAATATTGTTATAGATACGTAGCTTCTTTAAATATTTAAACTTTTCTTTCAGCGATTTAATTAATGCGATACTATACCAAGGGGGGTAATCTGCGGCTCGAACTAATTTAGCAGGAACAAACATTTTAATAAGGGAATCTAAGTGAGTATAAAATACGGATACGGCATCTTCCATATTACGCCACGAAAACTCAGCATCCCAATTAATCTTTAAAAGCTCAGCATTGATGGATGAATAGTCACCTTTGTTGAATAAATACTTAGTGCGAGATAAGGGCTTCAACGCCGGGAGGTCGATAAACTGAAGCGATATTAATATAGGCTTATGAAATGCATCTACTTTAGATAAAACATGGTCACATTCCGCAACGCGCACATCATCATTGCATAGAACATAGTCCAATATGCGGCCCTGGTGGTTGACCACCCAATTGTACTGACTCAGCCCTAATGTACTGAGATCATCCAAAAGTAACTTACCTTCAGGGAGGGCGACATCCGATGCAACCATAACACATGAGTCAATACTGCGGCTCCACTGTATATAGCTCGAGTTGAAGTCACCAACTACTAGGTACTTATCATCGGGACTAGTCAACATAACAGTATTAAGTTTAGATAGGAAATGCTTTAACTGATCTGCAAATGAAAACCCTAGATTTTGAGCTATTAAATACAAAACGCAAATGTGAAGCTTGATGACTCGCTTAGTATGAGATTGTTTGACCGACAAGGTCACCCAGAGGTCTTCTGCCGTGGATTGGAATTGTGGTTGAAGCACGGCTGCTATGTCCCTGCGCACGGCGATGAGCACCCCTCCACCCTTGGTCTCCTTCGTTAGTGTATAATCCCTGTCACGTCGCCATACTATATATCGCTCATCAAACAGTTCTAAGCTCGCAAAATTATCATTCAACCATGTTTCCGTAAGAACTATTACATCATACGAGGTAAGCCGCAATTCCAGATAGAAGTCGTTAATTTTAGTACGAAGCCCCCTAGTATTCTGGTAATACACACTGATTAAATTACTATCCTCGTTATCCATTGAGCCTAGTAGAAACTAGAAACAAAGTGAAAACAAAATACAAAATAATGAAGGTTACGGCTGAAATAAATATAATGCGATAATCAAATACGTTTAGTATGCGAGTTGGACAAGTGATGAAATGAAAGCAGACTGGTAATAGTGCATAGGCACTTATCATATGATAATAATTGGCATAGTAGTAAAAACGAGCAGTTTTAGTTAGTATTAATATAGTTAAATAATTTGCTAAGATGTAAACAAACAACAGATTTGCTAAGTTCAGTTCAGCGATGTGTGTCGCGAGAGTGAGAGGGATGCCAGACATGCACAGAGCGAGAGCGAGCGAGATGGAACGTTGGCGGACATGAAGATAGGCGCTTACCTGCTTCGGTGGGGCGTCGGTCGAGCCAGCGAATGTAAAACTTTTGCTAAAGATTAGGGACTTGAGATATCGCAACCCAGTAAAATTAACAAAAGGGACACATATTACGAAATCTTGTTTAAATCACAATCTTTGTTAATTACAATTACGGGGGAAGTGTCACTCTTCCTTACGTGAATCTTTCCATATTTCACCCAAACATAGGCAAAATTACTTTCCTTGGCTTTAATCTTGCACTTCGTGAGCAAATTTTTAGATTCACCTGACAGGTGGTCATTTATGAACACCCGTTGTTGTGAGCTCGGAAAACCTATGTCCGCAGCGGTGAGTGACTTGCGGGTCCGGGCAGCGGCTACGAAGTCTTCCTTGACGTATCGGTTGAGGAAGCTAATTATTATAGACTTCTCCTTCGCAGTGTGTGTCGGGACCCTGTATATATAGTTAACTTGAGTCTTCTCCACCTTGAAGTCGACACTCCTGCTGACCGCATCCAGCACTTCGAAAAGGTTCTCGTTCTTCTTCAATGGAACACCTTTAATCTCCACGTTGTTTAACCTCGACCTGAGTTCCGCGGACGCAGCCTGCAGCTTGAGCGACGCCAACTCACTCTGTTGAGCGGTTACCGTGCGCTCGAGCTCGACAACGCGTAATTCGGCCGCCGTGGTCCTTTCAGTCAGCTCAATTATCTTTTCGTGGGTGAACTCCTGACTCCTCTTTAGTTCAGTCAGCTCACCTTTTATTACACGTACATCAGCGAGGAGCCCGGGCATGCCTGCCAGCTGAGACTGAAGCTGCCGTATCTCTCGCACAACCAGCTCCAGTGTCACCGGGTCCTGCACGACGTCTGTGGCTGGGGACCGAGCTGGTGAGGGTATCGGCGACTGCGACGACGACGTAGACGCCTCGGATCTGCACAAGGGGCACCGCCAAGCCGCGCGTTTGCTGGGGCCGAGCTTCCGCCAAGAGGTCTCCGCTATTTGTGCGCAGCCGAAATCCAGATGCCTCTTGCAGACCCCACACTGAACACCGTCGTTGAAGTCAGCAGCACACGATGCACACTTCATTGTTAATAATTGGTTAAAAACTTATGTAAATAATTACTGTGTAAAAGTTTGAGAGTCTGTGAATTGTCAAGCAGGCGCGTGTGTCCTGAGTGAGTGTTCACAGGTGACTGCGTGACATATGTACATGACGTACCTGTGTGTCACGCCAGCATGACCCGCAAGACGCGCTCGACGCGCGCGCGGCACAGCGGGCAGGCGGCGCCGGGGCTGCAGCGCCGGCAGCAGCACATGTACATGACGTACCTGTGTGTCACGCCAGCATGACCCGCAAGACGCGCTCGACACGCGCGCGGCACAGCGGGCAGGCGGCGCCGGGGCTACAGCGCCGGCAGCAGCACATGAACATGACGTACCTGTGGGTCACGCCAGCATGACCCGCAAGACGCGCTCGACGCGCGCGCGGCACAGCGGGCAGGCGGCGCCAGGGATGCGGCGCCGGGGATGCAGCGCCGGCAGCAGCACATGTACATGACGTACCTGTGTGTCACGCCAGCATGACCCGCAAGACGCGCTCGACGCGCGCGCGTCACAGCGGGCAGGCGGCGCCGGGGCTACAGCGCCGGCAGCTGCACATGAACATGACGTACCTGTGTGTCACGCCAGCATGACCCGCAAGACGCGCTCGACGTGCGCGCGGCACTGCGGGCAGGCGGCGCCGGGGCTGCAGCGCCGGCAGCAGCACATGTACATGACGTACCTGTGTGTCACGCCAGCATGACCCGCAAGACGCGCTCGACACGCGCGCGGCACTGCGGGCAGGCGGCGCCGGGGCTGCAGCGCCGGCAGCAGCACATGTACATGACGTACCTGTGTGTCACGCCAGCATGACCCGCAAGACGCGCTCGACGCGCGCGCGGCACAGCGGGCAGGCGGCGCCGGGGCTGCAGCGCCGGCAGCAGCACATGTACATGACGTACCTGTGTGTCACGCCAGCATGACCCGCAAGACGCGCTCGACGCGCGCGCGGCACAGCGGGCAGGCGGCGCCGGCAGCAGCACATGTACATGACGTACCTGTGTGTCTCGCCAGCATGACCCGCAAGACGCGCTCGACGCGCGCGCGGCACAGCGGGCAGGCGGCGCCGGGGCTGCAGCGGCGGCAGCAGCACATGTACATGACGTACCTGTGTGTCACGCCAGCATGACCCGCAAGACGCGCTCGACGCGCACGCGGCACAGCGGGCAGGCGGCGCCGGGGCTGCAGCGCCGGCAGCAGCACATGTACATGACGTACCTGTGTGTCACGCCAGCATGACCCGCAAGACGCGCTCGACGCGCGCGCGGCACAGCGGGCAGGCGGCGCCGGGGCTGCAGCGCCGGCAGCAGCACATGCACATTACGTACCTGTGTGTCACGCCAGCATGACCCGCAAGACGCGCTCGACGCGCGCGCGGCACAGCGGGCAGGTGGCGCCGGGGCTGCAGCGCCGGCAGCAGCACATGTACATTACGTACCTGTGTGTCACGCCAGCATGACCCGCAAGACGCGCTCGACGCGCGCGCGGCACAGCGGGCAGGCGGCGCCGGGGCTGCAGCGCCGGCAGCAGCACATGCACATTACGTACCTGTGTGTCACGCCAGCATGACCCGCAAGACGCGCTCGACGCGCGCGCGGCACAGCGGGCAGGTGGCGCCGGGGCTGCAGCGCCGGCAGCAGCACATGTGCCCGCACGGCACCAGCACCACCTCGCACGGAGCGTCCATGCAGATCACGCACTCCGACTCAAGGACAGAGCTCTGGAACATTATAGAAAGTATATGTAAATAATGGGGAATATTATTGAAAACTTAACTACTTACTTAGGTACTTACTAAAACTTAACTCAATCATTATACAGACATTACACAAGATTTTTTTAAGTCTCTGGGTGCCAAACCAAAAAGTAATTTGTGTCTCGGTAACCAACTCCTTCTCTATTTTAAGGTTTAGAAAATGTCAACTACTTACTATACTTTTTTGGGTGTGTGTTTGGCACATTTGGGTGTTTTTTTTACATGAGTTAAGCTCACGCTTGACTACAACTTGCTTGATGTTAAGTAGAGTTGTAATCTATGATCTTAGCAAATAAGTCATAACAGTGTATTTTGTGTATATATGGTTAAATAGCTGATGTTGCATTATACATGTATTGGTAATCTTTTGGGTTGCAGAGACTGATGGTAGTCAATCTAATTGAAAACTGGTATAACTACTAGCAAACACACAAATTGAGAACATGGCTGGGAAGAACAAATACACCAAATGATGATGTCATATGAGCTGGAATGCTTTCATGTATGTATTTCCATTTTTAGAAAAATAATACATAAATTCAATAATGTTAAAACTTTTGGTCTTAACTAAATTATCTATGAAGTCATTTCAATTACTTAACAATTATAACGCACTGTGCTAATGAAATTAATATGCTATCTGCATGACATACATTTAAATAGCTATTTGATATACTCATATCTAATGGTAACAAACATCAAGCTATTAATTTATAGTCACCAAGTATGTATAGAAAATCATTAAAAATTCATAAGATATTGTGCCACTTAAAGATAAGCAATCAAACTAGATATTGATTGAGAAGTACTTGACTACCTATATCAAATGTTGACTATAAAATTTATCTGATAAAATTTTGAGTTTTGTGTCAATAAATATAGATTAAGATGTAATATAGAATGTAAAATACTTTACCTCAGTCTGAACATTGGTAACAACTCCTGTGAACCTCTGTTCTTCTATAACTTCTTTAGGAGGTGCAGTTGCTTCTGTAAACACCGGGTTCTCATAATTGTGATTCTCACTTTTAGCTCCAACATACAGTTTTATAGCTCTCAAAATACTCTCTCTGTCTGAAGTCAAGGTAACTCCATTCTCTTTTAACTTCTCCGATGAAATTGACATCAATGATTGACCAGAAAACAAGAATTTTACCAAAAATGGTAGGCAATGTATCACTCCCTCTTGTAAAAGATAGTTTGCTAACACTGGGTCCAAACTCTTAGATACATCTAGCAATGTCTTTGGTGCAGAGTCTATAAGCTTCTGATAGCTCTGCAACCAAAAATCTGAAGATCTATTAGATTCTGTCTCCATATCTTTCAGGGTTTCTACAAGTTGTTGCCGTCTCTTGTTTTGTTGAGCAAAGAGATCATCCAAGAGGTTGATTAGTTGAACTCTTTGGTGTAGCAACTCATTGTAGTTATAGGCAATGTGGAGTTTTTTCTTTTCTTGTTCTATAATACTTAGGCGAGCCAGATGTGAGGATATTAGAGTTATTTCTTGATTCAAACTCCAGCTCTTAGTGTCAGTTCTTTCTAGCAAGGAAGCTACTAATGCTTTCTGTATGTCTTGATCCTCTAAAAGTTGTCCAACTAAAGCTGTGCGAGATTGGTCCTTGGCTTTCAATAGTTCCTCCATCTTGTCAGCTCCTTCTAGGTCCTGCATCAGCATGTTCTGTTTCATATTGTTTAAGGCATCTGTGTAAGTTTTCTTTGAGTTCTGAATAGAATAGTCTTCTTCTATCAACATTTCCATGGCTCTCAGTACATCAGATTTTTTCAAGTTATCATAATTTTGTCGGGTGATCTCTAGCAGGCGATCATGTTCAGTCTGTTCAAAGGCGAGCTGCTGTTGAATCACTTCAGGCTTCAAATACTCCGATTGAATGAAGTTAGTAACAAGGCAAGCAATCTCTTTCTCATCATTCTGTATTGCTTTTAATAAGTTTTGTTTTTCAGTCTCTTTGGCTTCGTGAACTTTTAATATTTCTGAGTCCAATATTTGTTGATTTTGTACAATCTGTGACAGAAATTTCTTTCTCTGCTCCTTGGCAGCTTTATGCAGTCTGTTTTCTTGTGCAATAATAGAAGCCTCTTGTTCCTCCCAAGTAGATCCATTATTTCTCATAAAAGGGTTTTGAATTGAACTAGAAGTTGCAATACTGAACATTTCTGAGTCTAGTGGAGATGGGGATGAGTATTCGATGCCTGTAGCTTTACAAAGATACTTCATTATTTCTTCTGTGCCTTTTGTGCATATTTCTGGAGGGGGGTGTGTATAGTTGTGACTGTCTAACTCTATCTGAACCAGTTTAGAAGCATGGCATAATTCTGAGCAGATTTCTTGCAAGTCAGAGTTACCTTTGATGTTTAAATTTCTTAAATTCTTGAGCTTACCTAAAGTTGGTGTGAGGTGTCTCAATTTATTGTTAGAAAAATCCAATATCTGTAAAGTTTCCATGTGTTTAATGCATTCAGGTATATTTCTTATAAGATTGTCACTAACATGGAGTTCTGTTAGGTTTACCAGGCACTTTATATCAATAGGCAACTGTGAAATCTTATTAGAATTTAAATTGAGGATTTTGATGAGAAATAAGTCTGATACTTGCCCTCCTCCTTCTAGAGACTGGAGCCTGTTGTTTTGAAGGTACAAGAACTCTTTTCTGTATACTTTGCAAATAGAATAAGTGCCGGCGGGGACCTGGCGCAGGTCACAGTCGGATAAATCAAACTCTGGTTCGGGCGATTCTTTAGCAATGTATAATTTTCGCTCCAGTTTAGCTCTCGACTCTCCGTCGTTATTATTGTTTCTACCAAACAAAGACATTGTTGCTCGGTTGACGCACGAACTGCATGACACTCCACAACCCATGAAATGTGTATAATAAAAGAAAATGTAATTGTAGTTGAGGAAATCAATCGTCACCGACACCGGATATTCATGGCCAGCGAACCTCCTGGATTTTACTAAACTTTATAAACACTCAGCATACTTCTTCTTCACAAAACAATCTCCTTCATTGAACAATTTTTCGCCGAAATAGCAAGGAATAGCATTAAAACTAAAGAAAATAAACACCAATAAAAAGTACTCTGTGATAAACACCACAGACAGCCACACACACAGCAGAGGAGCGAGCGAAATATATTTGTTGCCAGTATCAAAGTAATATAAATGAGCTTTAAATCGGTATAATAGTAACCTTTAGTCTGTATTTATTAATAACATCAAACTATTACCGTAACTACATAATATTATTTTATATACATACAGCCATTGTTGGAGGACGTCTAGGGGAAAAACCAAAAAGCATCACTGCGTTCTGTAAGATACAGTTGCGTACATACCTAATGAGGAAGAGTTCTTATACAAACAAAATTTACATATTTGATGGTGTTACAGTTGGATTGACATAGAGGATTTTAATACTAGATAAGCATGAGTACATAATAAATTAACGAGTTCTGTAAACAATTATACAGTTTTTTCTCAGTCATACAATATCAGTTTAAGTTAAAAAAAAACTACTTACTCTGGCTACACTAAGTTTGATGACTGACATTGACATTGTTTTTTTTTACATTATGATTTCAATACTTTGACAGACATTCAAAGTGTCAATATGTAAAAAAAATCATTATCATCATAGGCACTCCCTCATATCTCATTTTTTCATGCTCTCATAGTAGGTATAAGAGAGGAATGAGATTCCTTGAGTACAATGCAATTAATTATTCCATCCCTTACCTTAGGTGCCCTGTAAATACTAGAGCGAAAATGTCGATATAGAATCAACATGATAATAAAATAACGCCTACTTATTTCTTTATAGCTACGATAGTTGGAAGACTTTTTTATTAAAATCTGATATTTGTTAAATTTTATTATACGCATTATAAAAATACTAAAAAAAAAATTGTTGTTGCTTTTGACGTACCTAAGCCGCGCCCTTAAAAGGTTGTGCATTATGTGATGTAGAAATTAGTTTGTCGAAATAAATTCCAACAGTTTCTACCCTTTCGGGTAACCTTAACCTAATTAGTTAGGATATTATATATCATTCAAATATTAAGCAGATGTGGCAGAAATATTTATTTTCAACTATCTTAACAAAGAATTTAAAATAGCTAGGTACCTAAGTAGGTACTACACAAGTACTTATAAATAAAATTTTACTATTTACTTATACACTACATAACAAGTTAATTAAATGTAACCTTATTAAGTATTATTTGATTGACTGTTCCAAGATCACGAAGAATTTTCAACTGTTTGAGATTCAGGAACCTCGTAGGTCACTTTATACTAGTCATTAGTGGTAGGTACAGAAACTCCATACAGTTTATATGCTTGACTCTTTGGTGACTCTCTATTGTTTTCATGAGATATCTCCTCTGACCTAGAACTTTTTTTTATCGTAATATTGGGGATAATGTTGTTCGTATTTCACTCCTTTAGAATTATAATCATCTTTTGGTTTACTGTTTGATTCGTTGCTATTATATTCATTGTCATTAGAAGGACCATCATTGTCTCCTTTCTGATATTTGGCATAGTAATCATAATCGTCTGCGTATTTCGGCTGTTTGTATTCCGAGGATATCTCTGCACTGTTACTTTTTTCTTCATCTGCAGAAGTATATTCCGCTGTAGGTTTATTTGCGGACCCACCTTTGCTTACTTCTTCATTGCTGTCACTTTCATCTTTTATTTGACTATTTTGCTTCTTCGGTACATAATCGGAATATGAATCTCGATCATAGTTAGCAGGATTGTGTTTGTAATAGTCTTTAGTATACCAGTCACTTTCCGTGGGCGGATCTTCGATTGTATAAGGTTCTTTCTCATTTTTATTTTGATCTTTTATATTTTTGGGCGAGTAGACATCGCTAATATCGTGTCTGTCTTTTAGATAGTCTAAAGTAGCGTATTTAGGAGTCTCAGTATCTTCATAAACACTGTAAGGCTTTGGTGTAGGAAGTATTTTTCTGTATGAAGAATCAATTTTTTCTTTACTCTGTTCGTTAGGATTCTCTTCTTGTACGTATTTCAATGTTTTTTCTTCTTTGCTATTATTTTCTGCTTGAGGACCTTTCTTGTATTTCGCAACGGTATCAGTATAGAATCCGTGTCCATACGGATCTATTTTAATGTAGTCCTTATTTTCTTTACTGTTTTCATCTTTATCTTCATTGCTGTAAGGTGACTTCGGAGAATAAACATCACTGTAGTCATGTCTATTTTTAAGATATTCCAAAGTAGCATAATGAGGGGTTTCAGTTTGTTCATATGAGCTATATGGCCTCTTAGTTGGTACCACAGTTCTATAAGACGTATCCATTTTATCTTGAAGCTGACTTCTATTATCAGTTGGATTTTCAAGTTTATCGGGTTTCGGTAGGTTATTTGATACAGTTTTATCAAATCTTTCATCTAAATCAGAATTAATTTGTGAGCTCAGTGGTTTTATTGGCATAAAGAAGTTGCTATAGTCCTTGTTAATCTTACTATCATAGTTACTATTTTTAGGATAGACATGCTGCTTCACTATCTTGGTTAATCTATCAAAAGCATCTTCTAAATCTTTATCATAATCATCGATCGGTACGTATTTTGGTTTAAAATCGCCGGAGTCGTTCAAACGTGTTGAGGAATCATCATTCTTGTCTTCTTTTAGTGGATCCATATTATCCTTTTTCTTTGTATCTTGTAGCTCTATATTTTTACTAACATTTTCAACTTCGGGTTTATCATAATCTCCAGGACTGTATACAGAAGTTACTGGCTTGTACGAGTACGTTATTCCTTCTCCAAATCGGTATCCACCTGCTTCCGGCGACACGACTTGCGGCGTTTTACTAAAATCAAAGACAGGAGTTGACGGCACATTCGGTAACTTGTAAGTTTCTGCCGCAGGTAATTTTATAACCACAGTTTTACCTTGATGGTATCCGATCCCGTGTCCTTCGAATGGTTGATTTTTGGGCTTCTTCTTTTTGTTCTTATTCTTTTTGGTCGGGGTCTCGTCTGCTTGGATGGCGGCGTCATTGTCAGCGTCGCAGTACATCTTATTTAGTTTTTGCGTGTCTTTATCGGACAGTCCGACACGCTGTCCAATCTCGGCGCCGCTCTGCAATGATAAATAACGAGTTTGTGAGACAGACACGAGGTGTCTATATTTACATGTGAGTGATTATGCACGGAGCCGGTTCGCTCACCTTCTTTGGTATGAGGGTGTCCTGTCCGTTGGAGGAGAAAGCTCGGCGGCTGTAGTGCAGGACGCTGTCGTAGTCGTAACCCACGCCGAAGTCCGACACGGAAAACGAGTTGTATTTGCGAAAGTTATGTCGCGCCGCTGCAAATAAACATAACACATCATATGACACCGGCACATAACTTCGAATGTAAATCAAACGGGGTCAAACGGCCTGCGTCATGAGTTTTATCAGCAGTGAATGCACAAAGAGGCGTTTGTCAATACATGTCGGTTCTAACATGCGTGAGGCGTATTAGAAGCGCACTTTATATGCGGCTTGTGTTCGACACTCGGTCGATGGAGTGCGAGCCACCTTTCACGATTATCGTGTTTGCACTTATGTAATGGGTTGAATGGATTTGCTAACTAATTTTCCTTGTTATCACATCGTTATTATACCTACATTATGTACTTTGGCGTCAACGTAGGTATACCTACATTTGTAGGTAAATCTGTTGTGCCTGGTCTTTTACATAGATAATGCTGATGGCACGGGGTCATCAGCACCGATATTCTGGTGCCTTATCAAATCTATCCACCATATAGGTATAAAACTTCAATACCACTCACGTTGTACAATATTAGCCCACACCACATCGATATAGTCATCTCTATCAGGGCTGCTCTGCATGTGGTAGAAGCCCAGTGCATGCAGCAGCTCGTGTACCACGGTCCCGTGGCGGAAGCACCCGCGGCCCACGGGGTGGCGGCCGGAGAGGTTCAGGACCTGGTAACCGCCTTGGTAGCCTACTTGGGAGAAACAGCCGCGTCTGCTGCCCTGCGGGTGGAAGGAAAGTTTAATAGGCGGGACAATATTGCAGATATATTGCTATTTTATAATTAACTAGCTGTGCTCGCGACTTAGTCCGCGTAGAGGCAGAAATGGGCTGATTAGTGACTACAACTCGTGCGTATGTTTATGCTTTATTGCCATGAAGTCCATAGACCTGTTAGAGTGAAGGCGGTTCTATTCTGTCTTGTATTACCTGTATGACTACAGCATCCCGGTCCCCTTTCCTGTAGGGCCGGAACTTGACGCAGGAGGCGCGCGCCAGGTCCTCGATGCCTGCCTCGATGGCCTGCACTTGACCACTCGCTGAAACGTTAAATGTTTTATGATAAAAAACATTGTGAAATTGGATTTCAATATTAGTAACATATGTTGGAAAAGCGACCAAAAAGAAGAAAAAAGAAGGTGCAGGTTGATGTTCCTGCCTTACAATTTCAAGTTCTTGTTTCGAGTTTCGTTCAAACATTTCCAACACGTTAGGGTATTGTACCTACAGGGTTACTGATGTAATATCAGTAACCTTTAAAAAGCGGATTCAGTAGATAGGTACGTCAAAAGAAATTATTTTTGTTCTAGGATAGGTAAGTGCCAAAAAATATCTCTACTAACACATTTCCTTAAGGGCTGACTAACTCGTTATATGAAACAGCCTTCTAAATGTCGCGGAATAGACCACCTAGACTAAGCTTTAGTAACCAGCAGCTCTGTATATGATTTAAGTACCTACTTATAGCGAAATAAAAAATAATACAAAACTAATAACTTACTGAAGTGCTCCCTCTGTATAAAGTAGATGACCTCATTATTGGGCCACCTCTTGGTGCTGTCCGTGAGTCCGTTCCGGGAGAGTCCCTCCACATTCTCTACTATCAGCCGTCTCTGTCTGTCGTTCAGGATGAGGTCTCCCTCGAACTTGCCGCTCTCTTCCCACGCTTGGTCGGACACTATCTCCTCCTCGTCGAAGGAGTCGTCGGGGTCCGCACCTGCTGCGACAGGGAAGTGATATGATATACTTATTCTTCTTCTAAATATAGGTTATTTACAGATGTCGATAGGTATATTCACGGAAAAAGAAATAGCATTACTAAGCCAGAAATTGGAGTCCCTGGAATTCATATATATTATACAATATTAACCGCAGTTAATCGGGCTTCTAATTCTAATTCTAAGGTGGGGGCGATGAGTCCTGCACGGACATCCCGCTTAATCGCTTAATTAATCGGGCTTAACAAGCCTCACCTTATTTCATCCAGATTGTTTCAGCCCTTTGAGCATGATAATAATTTTAGATGTACATTAATATTAAATGTAGATTGTCATGAGACGTAAGCTCGCTTTCTTTGGACATATGCAAAGAGGATCCCTGTATGAATTCCCACGGTTGATCCTCGAAGGCAAGATTCCGGGAAAAAGAAGCCCTGGCCGTCAAAGGATGAAATAGCTAGACGACATCAAGAAATGGACAAAGCTATGCTACCCGCATCTAAAAGAAGCAGCATTGGATCGCAAGAAGTTTTGCCAACTGACCTCCGAACTTCAATATGAAAGATGGCACCCGAAGATGATGATTAATATTACTTGTAATTTCCAAAGCAATGCATTATTTATACGTAGTTATAGTTACATGTTAAAATTAGCTCAATCAAACTTAGCTTACTTAGTCAATTTTATTGCAGTTTGTTTCTAAAACTACCTACAGTAAGAAGTGATTCCATAACATTGTTCCAAGCTTTTGATAAAATAGTTAAGTTAGTAGAGACGTGGCGTGGGTGTTAACGCCTGAAGAATGTACTGAAATATCTATTGACACATAACGAAATAAAGTATTATGATGAGGCAAGATAAGCATAGTAATTATTTCTAACATAATTTAACTATTTAAATATTGAAAACCGGAACCTCATCTAGCCAAAACAGTAGATTTTTTTGTTTATGGACTTTTTTAGTTAATAATAATAATAATAATTTATTTAAGTCAAACACTTATGAACTATAACAATGTGTTCACTGCACTCCACACTAGGATAACCTGTGTTGTGGAGGGCAGGCTATGTTATTTATAAATAAATGTACAGTTTACAAAAATACATAGGAAATTCAGGAGGAAAATGTGTATATAAAATATATCGAAGTGTATGTTTATAATGTGATATGTGATTACCCAAATGAGACGATACATGCAGACTAGAATTAGCAAAGTTGATACTCGCCGCTCGTCCTGTGTTTTTAGTAAGTAGCCGATAACATTTTTTGATCTATATTCTAACTGCATACTAAAAACTACGATGATAGGTCACTATGATATTATCTACGCTAATAAGGTGCGTACAAATAAATCAATAAACACACTTTCGCTTTTATTTGCTTGTTTGCCTTAGTGTAAAGATAAAAAGATAAAGATAAAGAATCTTTATTGATAATGTAAAATTGTAACATACATAGGTATAAGTACTAATATCACAGAATATGCCACACAAATTACAATATCTCGTCAAATTGAATTTATAACATTAGGCTTTTATAAAATTTTAGAAGTTACATATGTCTAGTATTATTAATAAAACAATGAAAATTTTTGTTATTCAAATCATGTCAAACATAATAATAGGTATGTAATCATACAATATGTCAACTTAAATAAATCTTGGTACTGTACATTACCTATGTATACTTGAAGAGGGACTTCTGATAGTTTAACGACGGCCTGAAATATAAGCTGAATTGAGTATACAAGCATGGCAGGTACTTACTTTTGACATGTATATCCAGAGACGAGGTCTTCAGCAGGAAGTTAGAGAAGTCTTCCAGCTCGTCCTGCGACATCGGCAGGCACTGCACCACACACACAAGCACGGCCACCGACAGAACTAGCTTCATTGTACCTACCTATACTATGTTCTACTCGATATCTAGCTATACATCACCTATTGTATGAACAAATACAATAGAACAACAAACTCGCACGGTTTCCAAAAATGTGTGCCATTTTGAACTAACGGTGCTCGATCGACATTGTCGTCGATTTTATGTTTGTGTTTTATGATAATTTAAAATAGCCGCAGCTTTTACTCGCGCGGTTGGTTTTTTGCGACGGACAAAAGTGTGGGTGGTGGGGCGCGGAGTAATATAGCTTCGGATACGACCATTTCACAAGGCGCGGGGCATTTCACTGGCGCTGCTCTTGCGCAGGCCCCGCAACCACTTGCGACACGCGCCCCACGAATTATTTTATCAAATCAACAATAAAAATATCTAATTCGATATTGTAACAGGTGGAAGCGGTGACCATTGATTTGTCACCAGAATTAGCGCAATCGTCAATTGATTGGAACTTACTATTGTACCGTCGTAACTGCTTCGCAAGACGGCAACTAATTTAATATCTTAATTATTTGATAGTCTCTAACCGAGTCTCGCGGAATTACAGCAGATACCACAATATACCTATCGAATTTACCAAAAAAAGTCTAGTACGATACTTTAAGTAGGTACCTATAAAATAAGTAGGTAGGTACCGTAAGTTGAATTTAAACTGTACCTATACAGAAAAATAATGAGCTGACAAACACCAAATTGTGTACTGTTTTTATTGTTGTTCTTGCTGTGATTGCACTATTTGCTCCTATTACCTACTTTAGATCAATGTTAGTCAACACTGGCTAAACTAAAAGTCCTCGAGAGAATCAGCTAAGTGGGTTTTTCTTCGCCCAAAAATGTTATTTAGTTTATTTGCTGATCTAGATCTACCTATATACATGTCTAAGCGTCGGCGCCTAGGTACTAAGGTACGTACCGAATTTACTCTAGATGTCCAACTTTGAACAACTTGGGGCAGCACTTCTACTACTTTCACATTTCAGACCATATTAAAACTTTTTAGTTCCGATTCTATCCACATTTAGACTAGTTTAGCGCTGACTCCGTACTTATTTCTCCCGTCTCACTTGATTGAACATTATAAATTGCGCGTTTCATTAGTTGACCAATGTTATTCAATAAAATTGGTCTCGGCGGCGAGGCTGTTAGATGCAACACTTGCATTCAATGCCACTGTCAGATAACTGTGCCGTTCTACCGAATTACAAGAAAAAACTAACCAGCGCCCTGATCTTTGACACTAATATCAATTTGGGGAAAAAATGAAAACTAGCTTTCTCAATCTAGGCCCTATAAATAGAGGTCTGATTGGCGCAAGAGTTAATGCTGTAGTAGTGTTAGTTGGAACTGGAAGAGATCCCTCCAAGTGATAAGGCCGCCCTCTGCCCCAATCCTATGTTCCAAATTTACTTGTACTTGTGTTATTTTGTTATTGGTGTACAATAAAGTACTTATTTAGAATTGAATTGAATATTCTACGTACCCATCTGCTAATCGAAGAAGTTCAAAATGATATCACGAAATATTAGCGTTCTTAAGCGTCGAGGGGATGATGATGAAGCTAGTTTATAAATAAAACATCCTTTTCGTCATTCACATAAGTACCTACTCATTTATTACAATTAAATCTTATCTTACGCTCAAAAACATGCTATTAATAAGACATAGCTAGAATCTAGTCAAAATTCATATTACTCTCGGAAGAAGTCGCCGAGCGGAGTAGATTCCTCGCAATACATTTTGTTCAGTTTCAACACATCACTCTCTGACATGCCTTCTCTTTGGCCAATCTCTGCGCCTTCCTGTAATACAAATATGTGATTCAGAACATTAATAACATATGCAAAGCTAAATACTCGTCATTATAGTAAGTCAAGATCGTTCTTGATAAAGTAAAGATAAAATTAAATCAAAATTGGTCCAATTAATTTTTATTATGTGCTGTTTGGTTTGGATTCGAATCATCCCAGTGACCAATACTTTTTTGTCACAAATAAACGCGGACGAAGCCGCGGACACCCATTAGTATGTAGATATATACCTAATGTAGGTATTCATTTGTTCACCCGTCTATCCCCGTGGTAGAGTAGAAAACTTACATGCAACGGTATAATAGTCCTATTCCCGTTCTTAGAGAAGGCATGCTCGGGGTAATGCATGACGCTGCCGTAGTCGTATTCCACACCGAAGTCAGTCACCGTGTCGTTGTTGTACTTCGCGAAATTGTGTTCTGTGCCTGCGGGGATAGTTACTATTAGCACGACTAAGAACATGGAATAGTTATTAAATAGTTCCTCAATTAAGGTTTCAGGATATTTAGACAGCATATTGAGACATATGTTCAGAAAATAGTACCTACCTATCCTACAGCAGTCTAAATTGAGTCGGTTTAGTACTAACTAAAGACATAAATCCCGGTAATTGAAGCATCTTGTACTATCTATGCTACGTGTCCCACAACAGCAAGAATGACCAATACTGGCCTTGATTACTTACCCACGTTTAGTTATCTTTCAAGTATCTGCAAGTTGCCTCACAGCAATTAAACGGTTAACAATATCATACCACTTTTAATATTCTCCCAGACGATGGTGACAAAGTCATCTCTATCGTAAGTGCTCTGCATGTGGTAGAACCCCAGGGCATGCAACATCTCATGCACGATGGTCCCGTGGCGCACACAGTTGGGTGTCTGCAGGTTGAGGGTCTGGTTGGGGAGGCTGGAGCCGTCGTCATCCACCGTGGTGTGACCCACGCTGGAGTAGCAGCCGCGACCGGTGCCCTGGATAATATTTACATTGGGATTTTAAATCCCATTTTTTTACGTTTGGTAACTCGCCTAATGTTAAACAACGTTGTAATCTACGATCTAGTACAATTGTCTAGAAGAAACCGGCTTACTCTCGACTACAGACCTACAAATGATTAGGTTCAAGGGGGACTGAGAGTAACGTAGTAGGGTAGGTACGTAGCTATAATGTCAAGTTAATTGTCAAAAAAACTCTGTTATTTGTTATCTTTGAAAGATGATTCCATCAAGAGTGTTAACAATTCAAGAAGTTGTAAGTATATTGATTGGCCTCACGTTGTCGGTGAACCAATAAGCAAGTAATTACATAATTACGTTTCTATTTAACAAGTTATCTCACTAGACAAGCGATCTAACACAGGTGCATCATGATGTTCTTATTTACCTGAAAAACAACAGCATGCTCTTCGCCCTCTCTCGCTCGGAACTTGATGCAGCTCTTGCTAGCGATGGCTTTCATGGCTTCTTGGATCTTCTGTACTTCTTCTTCGTCTACGAAAATTTAATTAAAATAATCATAGACTAACACAAAACTTGGTGAAATCAGACAAAACAATCACAGCTTTTAGATGAGGATATTGGGTGAATAACGTTTGAGTCGACACATACCAGAAATGTAGTTCTTCTTTCCTAACCATGTCCGTAATCTATGGGGTGAACTCTTGATCAAGCTGACTGTAATGGATCTGTCTTTGTTTAACTGACAGTCAAGTCACCAGTTTGGAGAGGAGGCCTATACTCAGCAGTGGGTGAACACGGGCTGACACGAAAATGATGACGATGAGGAAGCCGCCAGGACAGGATAAATAAACAGGTTTATTTAGATTTCTGTGCCGCCAGGCCATCTGAAACGACACCCGCACAGGCGACACAGCAACCCTGATGATATTATGTCTTACCAAAATCGTCCTCCTTGATATGGTAGACGAGCGTGTTGTCCGGCCACCGCTTGGCCCCGCCGCGCAGCCCGTTTCGCGCGTCGGTGGCGAGCGACACGGCCAGGCGCTGCTCCTGCGTCAGTACCATGTCACCCTCGAAGTACTCGCCGAGCTCTGGGTTCGTGGATACATCTATAGGAGACAATAGAGCTCAATTTTGGTTGGTATGTTAACTTGTCTATGACAAAATTTGAGAGATAATATTTTCAGTTCTTTAATTAGGTTGTTGGATTTAAATCAAGTGGTTTAGGAAAGAATCGACCGTTTCGTTAGACATGGAATGTACAAAGATATTAGTATATATATTAGCACAAATAGCGTTTACGTGAATCTACATTTAACAGCAAAAGTACATAACTTACATAACAGAAAGTACATAGTTACCTTCATTACCAAACAATGGTATATTCTTGTCGGAGAGCGGCGCGCCGCGAGCTAACACCAATAATGCGCACGCGCACAGGACAAGCATATTCAACGCTTTCTATTGTCTTTAACTATGGAGTTTATAGTTTTACTTTTACAATAACTACCTGGCTTCTTCAGTAAAACGTAGTAATCATCAAAGTAAAATTTCTTTACTAATGATTTTTTATATTCACGATACTTTTTCTTTACTTCAAAGATTAGACTAACAAATGAATAGCCAAATTGCAAACAAGGAAAAAACACAAACTACTTAATTGATCTAGGCAGCGAGCGCAGTGTGTTGTGTTTGTCAAATGCTTGAGCATTTATAGGAAGGGGCGTGCTGTGGGCACCGGGCTGGCAGCACAACGGGACTCACATCGATCATCTAATTAGATATACAACACATCACACACGAGCGCAGGGACGGACCTAGGAGCAAGGACGTCGCCAAAGGGGGCAGGGAGGCGGTTGCCCCCTAGATTCTTAAAATGTTGCCAATTGTCTTGTGTTGCTTGCTCGATCATTCTCTCACGTACGAAACTCGAAAATCAATTATTCCATTACTGATATCTCGTGTTTTATATAAATTGTACAGTCAAAAGCTCGTGTAGGTAGAGACCTACCTATTCATACATTGGGCTTTGTTCAATTATTACAATCAGCGTAGGTGTAACGTAATCTTAACTTTACCAACAATCCACACCAAATTGCATGTAAGTAAATAAATTTATTAATGATTATTTCTTTACTGAGATCACACTCATACCAGTATTTATATTTCAAGAACAATTTTGCTCCCATTGGCCCTTCCTTGATCCACTCCTGCCCAAATATCAGTACACGGTTGCTTACTTACGAAATGTACCTAAGTAGTGGTTTTCGAAGTTCTCGTTATCTGAAGCACCCGCTGTCTCTACAAGGAGCATAATGGCTGATCACTATCAACCACTCCACATCGTGCAATGAACTATCAGCGCCTTGAAGTTAAACAATTTGTTGATAAATTATACGCTAATTTACTGATAATATAATTCAATTGGTTTCATCACAAATTGTGCAATTCCTAATTCTTTTTTACTATACCTGCTATTTGACCCCCTAAAGTAATTACATAAGGAAAGCTAATTAAGGATACAATTTAAACAAAATGTATGTTGTAAATAACGTGCTATATTTATATTACAAAATAATTACAAAAGAAATCGACACACAAAAATTGTAAACTGTACAAGCATGCAATTCAGGTTATATGTGAATCATATGTATAATCAGTTTAATGTACAATAAAATTAAGTATTTAAACATACCGATAGTATAAAATAAACTTTGTTTATAAAGAAAGATTTAACATTTTAAAACCAACACAATGAGAATAAACAAATCCATTTCATAGTATGGCATTTCATTATTAATACTGAAACTGCTAATACAACAATATATGTACGCCGTTTGTCAAAACGCAAAAGTCAAATTACGTTACACTTAGCACCACCAGTGGGAGCTCAGGTCCCACTGGTGGTGCCAAGCGGTGGGTCCATGGAGCATGGCCCGTCAATTCACTAAATGCAGCTAATTCGCAAATATCAACTCGTGATAAATAATATCAAAGGCAAATAATGAAAGATCGCCATTCACTACTATTGATCGTGGTCTATAAGGGAACAAACTATATTTCACTAATGTACATGTTATTTATACTGAATAATTAATTTAGGCAGTCTTTAATACATTTAGTTAATAATAATCATATCAAACCATTACACAAATCGTAATAATCCACTAAATAAATAATAATACCAGACAAATAATGGTAACGTATCCTACCGACTTACCTATCTATTAGCAATCAAAATGTTTATACAACATCAGCGACTACTTCGCCATTCTATTAAACCTTGTTTCGTCGCCATTTTGTGGCCATGTTTGTCATCACAAAATGGCGGCCAAAACTGGTGTTAACAGAATCGCGTAGTAAATATGAGTAAAGCACTGTAAAGTGTTCTAAATATTGGTCTAGTATTTATTGCATGACACGTGTCCTAAAACCGACGACACTACACTGCCCTTAGCATGGATACTAAAGCAATACTCTATCTGAATCTGCAGATGATTTATTTAACCAATCATAACAACACGATTGGTCGCGAGGAGACATCGATAGAGTAATACCCTTTGTACTCGAGCTACAAACACAGAATGCATCTTTACTACTGGTTTCCTAGCACGATAGAAATACATATGTACATATGTTCGTCTAATTATATTTCACAGTTAAATAAATAAAATAATATAAATGAAACTATACAGAGAGGTCTAAAACTGACAAATAAATAGAAAAACAGTATCCTGACTAATCTATACGTAAAACGGGAATCAATAGAATTTTGAAATTTTGGACATAATAGATTTATTAGTAAATCTGAATCGTGCTAAGTCCGCAGTAGAAAAGATCCAGGATCGTTGCAAAAACTTTGTATATAACACACAGTATTGCTTGTATTAGGCGACTTTTACTTGATTAATAATTATGTACAAACGACACTCGATGCATTACTAGTCTACGTATGACTAATTCAAAATATCACTTGGCGATGATACCACAACTCTAAATTAGGGCCAGATTATATCAGAAGAATAAAATTGAGGGCTTCAAATTATTTACGAAAATTTAGTGCCTCTCTAATAATTTACCACGAACACATGCATTTTATTACCTTTCTGAGGCCAATACCAAACCTGATCAACAAGTTCATAATTCTCTTGTTTTGTATCTCATAGTTTGTTGCTTATGATATAACACTAATTACACACATGCCTTGGAATTTGTCTTGGAACGAAAGCAGTATTGTATTGTATTGTATTTATTTATCATTCCGTTGGATCTTCCGAACACTTGGTTTCGTCAAATATAAATAGTTAGGTACACAGTGTACATAAAAATAATTACAACATTAGTTTTTATTTGTTTTTAATTGCTTGCGTTCAGAGCTAGACAACCACCACACATGTGGATCTTTAGTGTAATGTTCAAGTTTATAATAAGCTTTTTTAATTAGGTAATCTTTAACATATTTTTTAAAGTGAGTTTCATTGAGGTCCAGGATTTCATTTGGAATCTTATTATAGAAGCTTATAGCATTACCTATAAATGACTTTCCGCTTTTTTCGTAAAATTTATGTTAAGTTTAAGGACATATTATGTTTTGTGTGCCATAAAAAATAAATAAATTACACTTTAGAGTTTATAAGCGGACACATAGTAAAACATATTTATATTAAGTAGTTAGAGTTGTATTATCATAGCCCCGTGTAACAATATAATGTAATATCGCCGAGCTAGCGCGTAGCCCTTAGCGAGATAAAATGGGGTTTCCTTTACGCTTACTACTAACATTCGTCTAATACAATTAGCCTACGTATAGAGGACGTCAATAAGACTGGGGGCCGCTCGGAGGCGGGGGAATAACACTCGGGTGATGTGGGATTTACACCATTTGATAGAGAAGTGTCGGTCAAATTGTGATATACAATAACAATGAAATATGTGTGTTCATGAGTAACAAAATTACTCATAACACATACAAATCGATCACATGGTGTCATATTACATTGAAAAAATAGATTAGGCTGACTCAAGGTTTCTCTCAAAATAAATACAATAGACAAATAAGATAACCCCGGTATCAGTAAACGTGTAAACTAGTCAAATATACCATTAGTTCAAACATGATATAAATTTCCAAAAAACACATTTATTAGGTAGTATTCAGAAAAAGCCAGTAATAATATTTTCACCGTGGTGTCCACACCCCCGGGTGTAGCTCCCCGGCCGCGAGCGCCCCTCGAGTAGTAAGCGCTACTTGAGTAGTATCACAATGTGCAGCAACACTACGTAACAGAACAATAAATACAAGTTATTGCTGTTCCGAGACTAAAATTGTCTTAAGGCAAATCAAACGCTGACTATCAACTATACCCTTACGAATAAAATATATTCCGTTCGTTTATCACATGATGATAAAACACACCGTTTTTATAATTCTATTTTAAGATTTATACAAAAGACTCGGCTTTCCATAGGTTGCATTACTCTAGAGTTTTGATGTTGTAGTTGATGTTTTCATAGTATTTTTTTTAATCTTTAACATGCTGAGGTGATTCATACTAGAAGTACAGTTAATAGATTCTAATCACGGAATATTTTATCAGTAAGGTGCTGTTTAGTTACCGACTATTGCAGATGTATTAACACGAGACTTTACATGATAGATTACTGAACGTTGTCACGATGCTATCTAGGCTACCTACATACTCCGACTTACGGTAAAGTTACGCGAACAGTAAAGTTTATAAATAAGTATAGATCTCAAAAGTACGTCACTCATAAATCGAAATTGCTTCCTTGCAGGCAGCAATTTATAGGAAAAATATAGTTTTTGAATATCAAAAATAAAATTACGCTTGCAATCTTCACTTTTAGAGCATGCACAAAAATACAGAATTTGTCCAATTTGACGCACCATGTTTACATAGCTAATGTGACATGTCTATCTGCATCTCTTTCCAGCCCCATACAAGAGCAAAAGATCAGCACGATTATAGAAATATCAATTAGTTGTAATGCATCAAAACTGGCGTCCAATAGCAGTTGTAATGCTATGCAGCGATACCAATAACATATTTAATATCACTTATTACTTTTAATCGCGTTTTAGTCACTTTTCAAGATATGAGCTATAGTAGAGTACAACATATTCTTGTAGTGGTTTGCAAAACAAGGACAGAGCAGTTCATCGATGTTGTGACTTCAAGTGTTGGAAGGAATATGACGTAGAACGTATTTATTTCTACACTAACACCGTTTGCTATATTTGTCTTGTAGAAAATACTGTTCAAATATTTAACTAAGACTTGGTGCCAGCAATCTATCTCGAATATCAGTTGATTAGATTATATTTTATATTAATTCATTCAATTATTCAGTTGATAATAATTTAATAAAAGGTTTAACAGTTTGTGTTCTAGAAAACGATTGATCTAGTTTGTTTACTTATTTAATTTTGTGATGATTAAAACCACGCTAAGACAAAGTAGTAAATATTCGAACAGCATCAAACTAATTAAACGAGTTCATCAACATTATAACAAATCAATGTTTCGTCGTGGCTCCGTCACAACATGCGCCACATCTCATCGAGCGCGGCCTCTTACCAATCAATGTAAGAGAATACTTGTCTAATAAATACATGCATTTGTACTTATTAATTAGCGTGCTCCGTAATTAACGTCATTCGCACTGGGAATGGGCCGTTTTAATTTACTTTTGGCACGATCTAGCTGATATGTATTATATGTTCGATAAAATAGGTCTGTATAAAAATATTGCTTTAATATTGTACCGAGATAAAATCCACAGCTGACTTTGGAATGGGAATCTACAGCAGCACTTGGTGCTATTTGACAATTGTATTCTGTATGTACTGTATTTTATCAATATAAGTATTTACATTCTGACGATAAAATACTGTACGAAATACATGTTTCTCGTTTGAAAACGCTCACTGCGCTCACTGCTGGGGTTTGAGATTCAACATAGAAGCCATTCAATTTAAATGTATATTTATTTCATATAGGTTCATTATATTCACTTGTCGAGGTACGGAACCCTGCAAACAGTGATTTACAAAACGACCCATTCCTCGCACGAACCGAGCACGCGCAAAAACTTGTCTAAAACATTGAAATAACAATACGGCGCGTTTACAATCGAATACATTCAAAATGCTTAACAATCGACTAACTTTATTATTGTAAATGAAACGTCATCACACTATTTATAGCTAACATTTCGAAACTTCCGATTCTAATTCGATGTATTGAAAAGTTTACTTTCGAAGCTTGATTTGCTTACTAGATAATAAGGGCTGGGAGGTAGCTATCTCGGACAGTGGTGACCGCCTTGCTTTTAGATATTTAATCAACTGATTTATTAAAATCAATGATTTTTCTTTTTTACATATTTAATTTTTGTGAAAATGATCATCTATATAACTCGTTGATTCAAGTTTATAACGATGTGAGAGAACGAGATCCACATACACTTGTCTCGTTTTCACCAATAAATTTCCACACCACTGTCTTTGATAGACCTGTAGAAACATGTCAATAGACAAAGCTGTGTTAGTAAACGTTGGCAATATACCATACTCTGTCCACTTAGAGAATACGTTTGGCAATATAACTGTAATAGAACCATTACTTTCATATTTCGGTGTTATTGGTAAATAAAGCTTTTTCGTATTCACATATTTTTCAACTAAATTATTACAACTGTCAAGCGTATTCTTAGTATGACTTTCGTAAGCAAACAGTAAGTTTTGCCACCGTTTAGTTTAATGTTTGCCTATCAACTAGTTAAACTCCCAGCCCGATACATCAATGGCGAATACAACAACGAGAAGAGTCATCGCGTGACATCGCATTCGAATGATCAGTCGAATATAATTGAAGCATTTTGGAAATCGTGTCTGACCCTTACGATTATGCACGGGAAAGTGCCAATTTCATTTGGTTTTCCTATCACAAACAGCAACTTTGGAAATTCCATGAAAAAGTTTATAAGTTCTCGACTAGACTAGTAATTATCATTAGATAGCGGCATGCTATTTAGACAGAAGCAAGTCACATAGAATTTATTATTCTATCAGTTTATATTCAGTTCAATTCATTTTATTTCCTGAAAATTCTTTCAGGAAATAAAATTTATTTTAATATTTCTTTTTATCGGTAATATTAATCGTCAACAAGCCACATTATCCAAAATGGCCGCCTCGTATTCGGCGCATCATTCGCCCGCAACGTCCCTGGTACACGGTACACGTTACACTAACACTGAAGGCGTCACTGCTTTACTTTAGTACTACGCAAGTCACATGCTGATATGTAGACAGAAACTCGGCTCAATACTGGTACACAATATTTGGCTCGCAGATATAGGGGATTGAGGAATATGCCGGCCGGACACTTCTGATTAAACAGGTCGAGAGTATTTTAGTATAGAACCATTTATACCCATGCATGGATAAAGACGTACAAAAAAGGGAAATGTGTCCAGTCAGCATAAGAAATCTGTCAGCTGAGGTCAGTCAATGGACATGTATAAAGAATATTAGTAGGTATTTAACGACAAAAAATAAGAAGAAGATAACAAAGCTTCCATGTACAACTGGTACATGGATTTCTTGACTAGGATATCTCCCGCGTATAAACATACACAATATGCACACGCATCTTAATCGTTTTAAAATAGTATACACAAGTAAACGACTAATATTTAAGTAAAGAAAATTTGAAATTTCTCAAGCTTAAAAAAACAGTAGTTAAACGTAGAATGCTGTTTGTCATAATTTATTTATAATGCGCTTTCTTATACAATATTGTTAGAAATAATTATAATAAAGTAATTCTATACAAGTCCACTAACTTCATCAGCACATTCCTAGCCACACTGCTATAAATGTAATACAAGTTTGTATGTACAAGAAGTTGTTCTATCGACAAAGTTCATTCGTTCTATATCCATACAGTTGTTGACCGATCACAGTTGTAATAACGCACAAACACGAATAAATACACTAGTATATTAATTAGGCCTTCTTAGGACAGATAATCACATTTCATTCGACTCTCAGTTCCTCTTCTAAAATACTTAGCACTTACTCGCATACGATTCGATTCGAACGATTTCTAACTTGCTAATTTTTCTTTGGATTAGATAGATAGATAGATAGATAGATAGATAACATCTAATACCTTCAATCCAAATTTCAGCACGATACGTCCAGCGGTTTGGACTGTGCGTATAGATTCAGTCAGTCACCTTTGAGTTTTAAATATTTAGATGTATAGAGTAAGAGAAAAGAGTGTTTGCCTTCATTGAATATGCGCCATGCCATTCTATGGTCCTACGCACCGTCGCAAGTGAGGCGGTTGCATGTGTACATTGTTGGTATATCGTAGATTATGCGGTTATTTAGTGTGTATGAGCGTGATATACTGACTAGTGTTGCTAGGCGGCGGCCTGCGCGGGGGGTGCGGGCGCGGGCGCGGGTGTGTGCGCGGGGGCGTGCGCGCGCGCCTGGCCGCGCGGCTTGATGGCCTGCGAGATCTGCCACATGGCGTCCTCGCTCAGCACGTCGTCGAACTCGTTGAACATCGCCTGGATGCGCTCGTTCTTCTTGAACTTGTACTGCCTGCTGTAACACACGCACACGGGTATCAATATAAAATAAAAATAAATAAAAAATAAAAATAGCCTTTATTTCCCTTTGAAGTTATACATGCACATTTTTAATTACTACAAAAAGTCAATCACTTAAATTCTTATAAATGTCACAATTATTACAAGTCAAAAACAAATTAGATTAAAAAATTATAAACTTGATGTATGTCATAATAAATTCTAGTGTACTCGTATGTTGAATGTCAGAATGTTAGCATTATTATTTATGCGCGTCTTCAGGGATCGTCCAGTGTTGGACGAAGGCCTCCTCCAACTGTTGCCACCTGTCTCTGTCCTGTGCTGTCCTGCGAGGCTCACCGACAACAGGTGGAGCGAACGAGTGCTACACTGGGAACCCAGGGATGGTAAAAGAGAGCGAGGAAGACCGGTGAGAAGATGGAGGGATGAAATAGAGTTGGTAGCTGGGAAGTTGTGGACCCGGACAGCACAGGACAGAGACAGGTGGCAACAGTCGGGTATCAATATAACAGAACGCTAAATGCGGGCTCATTGGAAGCCACTGCAAAGTATCCATCACACAAGCATTTGCTTAATATGGAGCTAGGTGGCGCAGTGTGAAATGACTGAGAATATTGATGTGTTTAGTTTTTGAGTCATAACTTTTAGCCGTGGCAATTTAACGACGGCCAGAGTAGCTCAGGCCTATTACAGACACTTGAATACAAGTAAGTATATGGAGTAGGTCAAACTAAGATAAAATAAATGTAGTGTGAGCGTTGTACGCACTCTTTGTGGAAGCGCTTCATGTTCTCCATGATGTGGTACTGCTGCCAGCGCTTGGTGAAGTTCACGGAGCCGTCGGGGCGCTGGTCGGGGTTGCCGATGTTCACGAACGTCAGGTCTTGCAGCACTAGCCCGCTGTCAAATAAACGGATACTTGTTAGTTTGCTACCAGCTTTAAAGCCAAATTATCTCATGATACAGAGATATAGATATACAGAGTGATACAGAGAGTAAATAGAAAAATAGTCTGACACCCTGTGTAACCAACCAAATATATTAACCCTTCACAGTTGCGGAGGTCTGATGACTGTCACTTGTGTAAAAATTGGTATTCCGCCAAGTCAAGTAGATCGGGAGCCATCAAATCCCTTATCGCTCGAGTCGGTGTCATCATAACTAAAGCAAAAATAACTTATAGGCATTTACATTTTTTTTTAATTTCAGGTAAACAGATAAACATTTTTATTCATAATTTGTTAGAATTACATGTAACAAGTAATAACATACATTTCAATTTGTCTTTATTCAAAATAATAAAAGATCAATAAAAATTGATAATAATTCAATTCAAACATGATGAGAAAATAAATGACTTACATATATGGTATACAAGGCGGTTGCGTCTCCGCCAGCGCCAGCCTGTAGGCCCTGAAGGAGGAAGAGGAGTCGATGATGGTGCAGAAGTCGTGCAGCTTGTCGGTGACGGAGTGCGGCCAGCCCAGGCGGCGCACCGGCGGGGAGTCCAGCGCGGACACCAGCGCCAGGTACGAGTTGAAGTTGTTCATCTTGCGGAGCGCCTTCATCACCTTCAGGAACTTGCTCGCGTACTTCTCGCGCTCGCGCGCCTCTTCCTGGAAACAACGGTCAATATGTAAGTGTTGTGCAGGGTTACAAGTAACGCCTCCAATGGAGGAGCTATATTGTAAGACAAGGACAGAAAGATTTTCGCCACCATTAATAAGTCCGATTAATGAACCGTATTATAAGTAAGTATAAGTCACCTGTTCCAGTATCCTGGAGCGCGCCCAGTAGCTCATCTTGTTGAAGTGCTCCGTGAAGCGAGTCAGGTTGGGCGAGCTCTCCTCCGACTGGTCGCGCGGCCACGACAGCACCTGCAACACATGCGCACACCATTTTCAACCTTATTCACTGTGGCATAAGGGAGGGAGGATTTTATCGTTGGACTGTACAGTGCAATCTAGGCCGTAACGACTCTAGGGGTAAAATATCAGTTTTAGATATACAGAGGTATCTCACTGTGGCTGCCGCGTAAAGTATTGTCTTGCTCGCACCGAACGCTATAGTAATCGAGCAGACATTATTTTAGGAAAAGAAAAAGAATCGAGGGGACTGAAAGACAGTCAGTTGAAGTCCAGGAGTGCCACCGCGCCTTGTAGTGACAGTGTACAGTGCAGGGTGAGCACTCACCTCGGCGGTGGTGATCCGTATGAAGAGCTCTGCGTCGAGCAGCGTCATCTGCTCGGCGAGCTCGGTGGCCTTGAAGTCAAGCAGCGTGTCACGTCGCAGCGACACGGCGCCGTAGCACGGGTTGTCGTACTCGTACTTGTTGTTCGACTGGAAAACGAAATACTCAGGCTCATTTCTCCACTTATAAGTGACGTTCGTTTAGTTAACATGTGTTGAAGATGCCAAGTCGATAGGCGAAGGCCGTGCCAAGGGGCGAAAACGCACAAAGTACGAAGGATAAACGCACAGAGTGCAGAGCCTGACTGACGGGACCCATGAGCCACGCTGGCCACTTTATTTTAAACTAAAAGATTAGGTGATGTCAACAACAATGCGGTCATTTTCCGCTATTTAAACTTATATAGACCACAGTACACCACAATATAGGATGTGTCCTAGTGTGGGGTGCAGTGAACACTATTTCAATTTAGATTCAGCTAAGTGTTGCCAAATATTGATTCAAATCATACATAAAAGTTTTTGTAATAACCTAGCAAATACAGATTGATCATATCATCTTATTACGGTAAGCGAATGAGCGTCTGTTGTTCTGTTTGCGCCGCTTTCTTGCCTCAACAGATTCTGTTTGATATTTGATATGGCAGGCTACTTTCAATCCTGAAACAGCAAGCTATAAAATCAGCATTCAATACACCCTTCTTCACTAATCTAAAAAAATTACACCTTCAAATTCACTTCCCTACAATTGATATTTATATCTACAAATTGGCAGAAAAATTCTATCTTCACACTAATAAAAATCCACTTATCAAAAATAAATTAATACAAAACCTCTGCATAACTCGAAAAAATAATCTCCCATTCATCGATACTTATAAAACTTACAAGTTACCCCATCACTACTTTCTCGGATTGCAATGAATAGGCTGACTACGTCACTCACGCTTCGCCCGCGTGCCCCGATCGGACGACCCGACGCGTAAGCTAATATTACTCGTATTACAAAGGTGTATCGGGTCAAATTGGCTTGCGCGTTGCGGTGCCGGTCGGTCGCGCGGCCATCGCGCGAGTAGGTACCTACACGATTGCTTGTTGTGGAAGCGCATCGCGCGCAATGCCTACTTGCTTCATTATCACTACACCGGTATGTAATATGTATCCCGGTTATTTCTTTTCAAATGTATTTTGTAAAATGTATGAGCTGTTTCTAAAGCTTGCATAAAATTATTAGATGATGAGTTTCTACCCTCAATATCAAAGTTAATTTGATTTGTTTACATTTAGATAGCTGAAAGTGTTTTATTAGAGTTGAATACTCCAAAACAACACGTAAGTAATACTAATGATGTGCTCTGTTAGGATTTCTTAGATGTACACTAGCATAGTTACCCAATTGTAAATATTTTATAGTGAAATAAAGTTGTTTGAAAACTAAAAAATCCTGAAACAAGATGATCGTTCTTCCAGGAGTATAGGAGGTACAGGCCACGAGGTCTAAGCTGAGCTTTGCATTTGTGTGAGTGATCTCCAAAAGTACAGTCAGATAATAAAATCTTAAAACAAATTTTATTTTTTAATATAAAATTCGCAATTAAAAAAAAAATTACCAATTCTTTTACAGCGGACATTGCACCGTCATAATGTTCCTTATCACTCGTTTTAATTTTCACTCTCGTCTTATGTGTCGTTTGTGTCAATTATTATTATCAACAGCGGCGTCGTATCCATGAAACTTTTTCTCCTTCTTTTATTGCGTGGTCACATACATATTTCCATTCTACAGTGATAGTTTCATTTTTTTCTTTCGCTAACCTCATTATTTTATCCATATTCATGGATACGTTTTTTTTCGCTACGTATTGAATTTATATATTTTAGAGTTTTATTTTTTTTAATATTTAAAATAAAACACGTAACGGTGCTATCAGTACAAGAGGTGAAGTATGGCAGGTGGGCGGGGGAGTAAAACGGCGCCGCGCCGTAAGCCGGTTGACAAAAAACAGTAAAAACCGGTTTAAACCAAACTAAGGTGGCGCCGCGCTGTAAGCCGGTTGTCTCACCTACACTATCTATATATATAGTACACCCACACAAATGCAAAGCTCAGCTTACGCCTTCTTGACTGTACCTGTTGAAAGTGCAACTGCTTCTGCTTGTCGACGAGGATCTGCCGCAGCGCCTTGGCGATGGCGAGCTCCTCCGCCTCCACCAGCCAGTAGATGAACTCCATGATCTCCTGCATCAGCGCGCACTCTAGCTCCGACATGCTGCAGGACAGGACAGATAGTGTGTTAACCAATATTTACTCAAATTAGAATAGGAAAGTAGTAGAGAAGTTATGGAACATCAGTTCCATAACTTCTCGTAGTAGCATCGAGTGTGCATATGATACATCGTCATCGCACGTATACCCAGTGAAACCACCAAGTATCTTTGATTTTGATCAACGCGTATACATATAACGCTCACTTGACATGGCATGTTTACGTGACATACATATGTACGTGACTCACTTGAGGTCTGCCACGACGCGCGTGAGCAGGCTGAGCGTGGAGCGCAGCTCGTGCGTGCGCGCGCGGTGGTGGCGCGCGCGCCGCACCAGGCGCGCCACCAGCCCGCGCGGGCCCACCCACGTGCGGTACGTCGCTAGGAACGCCTCTTGGTACGCGAAATCTGGACACAGGGACTACAGTTACTATACAAGTTAAACCAACTTTAGTTTAACTGTGCTTTGTGAGTGGTGGAAAGACAGGACAGAAATCAAGGTCCGTCGGTGAAATTAAAGTTATCTTCGAGGAAAACATCTACTAAACCAAGAAGTCTTGCTCGTGAATAGCATCGGTTTGGAAATCTTTGATTTTATTTCCGAGGATAAACTTTCAGAATCTTTTGCCAGAAGTAACACTGGAAAGCTCAGAGTTGTGTTCCTCATTGGATGAATGGCGACAACGATCAACGACAACATCTCACTGTCATATCAATTTCCACTGCACTCGCAAAACACAGTACATGAAAACAGCTAAAAGCAAGAAACAATATCTTCATAACGCAAAAATCAAAGCGTTTCCAATATTCAGAGATATATCAGCAGTGTAGAATTCCGTTGAAACATCATGCAGTGCTAAGCTCATTTTCGTGCGATCTTTTTTGCATACTAGTAAATTGTGCTTTGAATCGTGCGAAGCCTTGCATATAGGAAAAAAGACGTATTTACTGTCAGTAAAAAATATAAGATAAGTATAATATCATACGCTTAAAATGCCTGCGTATTTGCGAGGGTAATACACGTAAACATATCTCTATTTCTTTCATTTTCGTAAAAGTCGTAGTTAGGGTTTATCAAGTCCTGTTGCTTAATTTACGATAAGCAACCCTTCACCTCAGTGGCAGTGTGTTACACAACATTAGGTGAGAACATTGTGACACTGCCTACAACACAATTTAACTTGTATTTGGTTAAAGAGACTTATTTTAGAAATTTGATTCATAAAGCGAAGGAGGAAGGTTCAATTCCCATTAGCAAAAAGCAATAAAGGTCAAGCGATGAGCGCGTATTAATGAAAGTAAACCAGCGATGTGTCAGCCCCGAGGTCGCTACTTACATTCATCCGTCTCTGTAAGGGAAGCACGACAGTTGACAGGTTACAAGCATGGTCAATAGATCACATCCCTATACTAATACCGGTGAGTTTAATTAATGGGTAAAGATTTATAGTTTCTGATCTGGATTTAGTTTTAAAGTTAGTTGTAAGGAGGTGTCCGAAATCGAGCGCTAAAATTATTTATTAGCGGCTCTAGATACCGCACTAGGCGTCAGCCTGTATCTTGGTATTTAGTCATTCAATAATGAATAGTGTTTTATGTCAAAATTTATGCTATAATAATACTACTCGTTTCCGAACACAGACGAGTATAAAAATAGTCCCTTCATGCCAGAACTTTAATGATAACCAATGATTGATTCATCCCAAATACCAATGTTATTATTGATTAGATTAGATGAGTAGAACCAAGTATTAATTCATGCCTAAATAATGACAAATTAATTAATGATCGCCGTACCCAAAATACTAGTCAAGTTACAATCAAATGTTTCCAAGTGGTTGTGGCATTACCTATATAACTCCCAACCAATACATAATACGTATGCTTTTAAATTTCCTTTCTTTTTTAAAGTTAAGTTCTCGAGAAAATAACATTAAAAAAGTAGGAAATTTAAATTGTCTTATGACAAGGATAAACTCTGCCAAACATAATTTCCAGGTAACAACAGAAATATTACCAAAAGGTACATACAACATATTACTAAAAACGAACACAACATGATCGACACGACTATTCCTACAGCTCCATTAAGTTTGTATTCTGATAGATGTGAGTCAGCTACTTATGTTGAGACATACTTTTGGTAAAATATGTAACTAAACGGTTATCACTCACGTGTAATTCGCGTATGTTGTTTACGCGTTTCGGGTGTAATGACACCCATCATCAGAACGTGCTTTCTGGGACCGCGGCAACACGAAACGCGCAACACGAATTACACATGAGTGAAAACAATATTGATAAAATGTCTCAAGAATGTTTTAATATCAAAATACCTTTGGTGGCCTTGGTAGCGAGCACGACGAGTGCGTCGGGGTGCCCCCCGCGCACGACGGGCCCGTCCTTGGCCGCCTCCAGGTCCAGGTGCTGCGACACCTCCGTCTGCAGGATGATGTCGTCCGGGTCCGCGGGAGGCGACGCGGGCCGCGGGGAGGGAGGGGGCTCACTCGTGCTCTCGCTCCGCTGCGGGGGGAGGGGAGGATGAAATATACGCTATTTGAAATCAGCAGGGCAAGCACGGCACAAGAAATAATAGTCTTTCCATCATTTTATCCACCTTACACCAAGTAGATAATATGGTGGAAAACTATTAGCCCCCGTGCCGTGCTAGCCCTGCTGAAGCTCGGGGTGTCGACTAGATATTGCAAAATATAATATAGAAACTAGAACTTTAATTAAATAGTGTATTTTCATATAAGTTATTTGCATATTGTTTTATTATACCAATGATCATACAAATTCATTAATTGGATACTAAATAGGTTCTAACAGAAGTAATGCAGAACTATATGCTATATCTCCGAAAGATTACATTGGATAAACAGCAGTCAGGTCTCTGTAATCCCCAGGATTATGTTCAAATCAAAGGTGACTGACTGACTGATATATTGATCTATCAACGCAAAGGGGTGAAATAGGGGATGCAAGTTTTACTTCTTAATGCTAGCGACGCTGCGAGCACCCACTAGTTATAAATAAAGCACATAGTTACATGCGAGGGCACCGGCGAGGGGGTGGGGGGGTGCTGCACCAGCTCCTCCAGCTCGTCTTCCAGCGGGAACTTGCCCGGGGAGGGGACGCTCACGAACGACTCGTCGGAGTTCTGGAAACACAAATAACAATACGTATGTATAGTAATTGTACACAATACAGCAAATTAATGCAGACATAGATTTTATTATATCACACTGGTTTAAATCATTTTTTTGCACAAGCTTATCAGCTAAGGAAAACATCGTGAGAAAACCGACATGGGTGACATGGGGTTTTGGGTGCTTCCGTGGGTCGGATGACACGTTCAATTACTACGACTTGTCTATTTTTAATAGTACAGCAATCGCTAAGCTATATCAGAGGTCCTTGGGACGGTTTCAAAACTATGACTTCACGGTTGGCTACTGTCATACGAACTTACTTTTTAATATTTAATATTGACTACAGTAAGTATCTGAAATATTTCTTTTGTTACTTACCATGTTATTGAGTATAGTTTCGTCCGCGGAGCTGTGCGAGGAGGGGCGCGGCGAGGGGGGCGGGGCCAGCTCGTTGCTGGAGTTCATCTGCAACTGGAATATAAATGGAATTATATACATGAGTACCTTAACCTTTGGCTGACGACCTGGTCTAAAAAAAACACTAACGCCGAGGTTATGTCCCACAGACGCACAAAATTAAAATAATTATAAAAAAATCTGTAAGCGTGCTAACAAATCTTAATTTTTACAGTTATTAGATGAAAGCCTTAGCTAATGAATCGTGCATAAATATATAAATTAAACTTCAAATTTAAAGATAATCAACATTAATTTATGAGATCGCATAATTTGCTTAACAAATTTAGGAACATAGTTCAATCTTCATTTTTTTTAAACACTTTAAAGTTTCGATAAAGTGACTATTATAAATATGTTCTTTTTGAAATATGTTTCAAAATGAAACGAAACTAGAAACTCTAACACTAAAAATAAAAAAAAATTAAAACACATGTGTTTGAAAATTTTTACTATCGCACTTTGCAGTCATTGCATACTTGAAGCTAGCATGTAAGGCACATCGACTGTGTCTTCAAAATGGGAAAACAGGAAGGTACCGGGAAAAAGGAAGCCACACGCCGCGTAATTTAAAAATATATTCATTACAAAAATATTGACGTCTGTGAGACGTATAGGTCGGCAGTCAAAGGTTAAATCCATTTTAATGGCTATATGGCGCTGTGGGATATGATCCGGAATATAAAAAATAAACACTTTATTTAGTAATCGCATTAGTCTGGAACTTGAACATCAAATACTTTTATATGTGTAAAGTGTTAAGCCCTTGTCAACAATGGGACAATACAGACTATTAATAATAAGGTGTTAGTTTGTTCCTCTCTCTATCTTGATAACAAGTTTCCAATTAAAATAGTAGCATGTGATATGTAGTGCAGGTACCTGTTTCTTCATCTTGGGCGGCAGCGCGGGCGGCTCGGGCACGGGGCTGGCGCCGCTCGACGCCGACATGCTCACGCTGTCCTCCGACCCACTGCAACGTTTGAAACATATTTTATTTTATCTCTCTTCAATCGTATTTCCTCACGACTGAGGGTCGTGACTCCCCCTGCAGAATTAATTATTTAGGGGAGTTCTCTTGGGCAGATACATCGTGGTGGGCGCCCAGATCCTTCCACGGAAGACACACGTCCTCGGATATTGTGGTCCTCAAATATGTCGGTTTCCTCACGATGTTTTCTTTCGCAAGGGAGTGCAAATTCACACATAACTTGAAAATACAATTTATTGGTGTAGGGCCGGATTCGAACCAGGGTGCGTCTGGATGAAAAGCAGACACTGGTACCGTTGAGCCACACTCGTTTTCGTTTTATTTTATAATAGATGTTAAATAATAGTAAAAAAAATGGTTGCACTGAGTACCACAAGACGAATTAGGTTCAAATGTAAACTCACTACACAATCTATAACTAAACGAATCTTTGTGTTGTTGCGTGGTAAGCGGCATCGAAATACCCCAAAAATACACAGATAAACCCGCTTTTAATACAGCTTTTGTATTAGCAGATGATTAGTCTTCATCCATTTAATTCACTATCACAGATCATTTTGATCGTATCAAATACAAATGCTAAGATAAACTAACCTGAGCGGTGGGTCGCCGAAGTGTTGCACGGTGAATGACTGCGCGATGGACCTTTGTACTTGCTGGTGACGTTGTACTGTGATTACACCGGGGCCGGCGTTCTGGGAGCTGGAGACAGCCACAATACAAAATGTCAATATCATCATCACTTTATAACTAAACATATTTAAAACGCTTCCTCGTATTTCAAATTACCTGTAACTTGAGGTGACAAATCGCTATCACTTCCAAAATAAATATTTTCAGGGGAAAATAACTGATGTTGACGCTGGTAACACCGCAGAGCATTGTTAGTAAAATATGTGTATCTTGTATATTAGTTGTATGCTCACCTGGCCACATTGTACGTGTGTATGGAATGTCGGAACATGTCTGGCGGCGCGACCGCAGCGCCGCTCGGCGGGTGGCTGCAGTTGCCAAACATCTCCATGTACGCCATTACTATAACATACGCAACACATTAACACGTCATACTTGTAGGCTGATGTGGTCGACATCACGAGGTGTTAAGATGGTACTGTTTGGAGGTATTGCTATTTTCTTGTTTTTTTTTCACGTAACTATTAGGCATTTGAGCGGCAGGTAAACTGAAGCGACACCGACACAGTGTGGTCGTGTCTCTATAATGGAACTGTCTCTCTAACGAGATTGCCGAAACACAACTTTAGGTGTTTGATATTCGATGTACATTAAATTTGATTAAAATGGTAAAGTTCAAACAACAGAAGATTTTTATTATTAAGACCCTTGTTTATTACAATTCAGCACTTTATTCACTAATTACATTAATAATAATTTTATATGTATGTTCATACAATTTACGATTATTTAAAAAAATACTTAGACAAAAAATTACGCTTACTCAGTCTAGTTATACTCTCTTGGCTGTTTTCTAGTCAGGTAGACAATGGTGTCGTAATTAAGATGAATACTCGCAAAGAACAACACAACAAAGGCAGACTATCAATATTCACTGTAATATATGTACGGCTAAGAATATCTCAAGGACTTGTTTATAAGTGTCTTGTTTATTACAAGTGTTAAACCCGCACTAATGATTAATTTCAGGTTTTTGTAATAATTAATAGCACTCATTTTGTTCAAGCTGTGTACACTCACCTGAGGAATTTGTTTTGGTTCAAAACCAGTGTTTAATGTATATTTGGCTTAGTTATGAACTCATTCTGTTTTGTGTACCTATATAAATAAATTTAAAATAATAATCATTATTTTTTTACCTACAGTTAAATTTTCAGAGTGAAAAATCGTCGTAATTATCTTATAAAATATTTGTATATTTTCCAATTAATACACTTCAAATCACTTGTGTATCCACTCTTTATGTATACACTTTTTGTACTCTATTCATTGAACTTAAAAAGAGCTTAACACAAAGTTGGAAGCAGCATTTTTCATTACAACAGAATATACAACACTTCCAATTACAATACAATATCACAATCACAGTTCTACCACTATACCAGCAACTAAGTAAGTAAATAGCAATACCTCCGACAGCACACAAGTTCACGCGACGAATAACAATAACTACCAGAGAAGTAAAGCGATGCGCTGCGTGGCTGCGGTCGGCGCGGACGCGGGGAGCTCTAATTACATGCATCATCTCAGCGTACAGGGTGAATGAATGCCAATGTGTACAGGCAGTTTTACTTGGGAATATCAAAACATAATATAAAAGCAAGCAAGCAATATGCTTTGTCGGTTTGCTCATCTGTTTGCTCCCGGTTGAAGCTTCAACTAGACTACGGATCATAATTTTGGATCGACGGTTGTTAAGATCTATGACATAGTTAACAAATAAACCGTTTTTGAGAATAGCATAAATACTCGTGGTTCTTTCATATTGTGACATTTTTGTTTTAAAACAAACTAATATTTAAATGATCCCTGACAAATGAAAAGCATTTTTTATGTACATTGAACTTTGAATTTATCATTCTTGAACAAACTTTAAACCACCAAGAACCTTCAATCCTATACACAGGCTCTTTAGCGATTCATTTATACGCTAAATTATGGTAAGTACTATTTATTCCCCCAGAATACCAACTAAAACATTACGCGTCTACGAAAGCTGAATCACGCCAAGATGATGATACAGTCCAAGGTATTGTACTAATTAATACCGTGTTTTGGAGGTTTTCAACCGATAATTTGAGGCGCCAGCCACCAAGCCTATTTACAATTATTTACACAGAATGTACAAACACAGATAAGCGAAAACAATAAAGCATTTGCCGTGACTTTGGATTGATAATATTTCGCAATGAAACGTTAACATGGAAAAATGAGATTGTATATCTTTTTCCTTTAACTTATTATTTTATTAGATATACATTCGTATCAAGAAAATAAATGTGTTCTTGTGTGAAGAAATCTATCGAACAAAGAACTTGATTGGAATTTAATGAATCTATGGCCTCCTCAGATTTCACGACTAAATTTTCCGAAAATCTTAGCTACAGAGGGTTATTGGAAACTTATGCCAAATATTTTAGAGGTGGTTTTAGCACATCAATCACAATCTATGTCTTAAGCCTTTTTTGCGAATTTCTAATCGTAGTAAGGCAAAAGCCGATGGTGCTGATATTAATCCAAAACCATTTTTAAAATATCAGGCGTTTGTTACCAGTACATCCCTGAATGGCTCAATTTTAAAGCAACATCGACACATATAATACAAAATGGCCAAAAAGCAAATAAGTAACAACAAGCTAAATTTAGTTGTATTAACCGGCTAGCACTTACGTCAAAAATTACGTCGAAAAATTAGCTCGACAAGTTTCGGAAATCTGAGGTTTCCATCATCAGGAGGACGAGTCAGCACGCGCGTCCCGGTTGGCCGCCTCGTCCAGACTGGTTCGCCGACTCACTGCCGCACCCCCCCGCTTCTGCGCCCGCTCCGCTCTCGCAACCGCTCGCGCACCGCGACGGGTGAGGATAGGCGATCGAGGCGCCACCGGCGGATCGTGTATTTCTTCCTCATCGCTTGAGATCCGTTGCACCAAGATATTGGGGTCCGCGCACACTATGCTGACCGTGTCTAGTGGCAGATGTTCAGCTACATCGTCCTCCCGGCCAGAGTTTAAAACAGGTCTCCACGCAGGTGCCAATGTCCATCCTCGGTCACGATTAAAGTTTGGATGTCGACCTATTTCTATTGCTTCCCGAACTTTCCTTGGTACTAGGAACTTCTCCTTGGCCAAGACCGACACCTTATCGAAACGTAGGAAATGGTTCACCCCTTCAGCATGTTCTGCCAACGCGGATTTAACAGTCTCCCTGTTTTTAACACACCGTATGTGTTCCGCCACCCTCGTAGAAATATTGCGGCGGGTTTCTCCGATGTAACTCATACCACAGTCGCAAGGTATACGATAAACACCTGGGGCATGTAACGGCTCGCTGTCTTTAGGTGATCGCAATAGTTGCCTCAGACGACTAGGTGGACGAAAGATGGTTTTCAAGTTATATTTCCTTTTAAGGAAAATACCAATCTTGTCCGTCACGCCTTTGACAAACGGCAAATAAATCGGAGCCCGATCTACTCCAACCGGTTTCTTGCGATCTGATCCTGTCGCCAAGCGCAAACATTTTCGCCAACTGAACCCATTCTTCTCCAGTGCTCGTCTAACATGATCCAACTCTGCATGTATATACTGTGGGTGACACAGACTTAGCGCACGGTTTATGAGGGATCTAGGAACAGATGCGAGTTGCGAAGGATGGTGATGTGAATCAGCACTTAAATATCTGTCCGTGTGCGTCGGCTTTCTGTATACTGCGTGAGACAATGTACCATCCTGTTCCCGCCGGACGCTCACATCAAGAAAAGGCAGTATTCCTTCTTTGAGCGGGCGCAGAAGCGGGGGGGTGCGGCAGTGAGTCAGCGAACCAGTCTGGACGAGGCGGCCAACCGGGACGCGCGTGCTGACTCGTCCTCCTGATGATGGAAACCTCAGATTTCCGAAACTTGTCGAGCTAATTTTTCGACGTAATTTTTGACGTAAGTGCTAGCCGGTTAATACAACTAAATTTAATCATGCCTTACGGGAACTATAATACAGTGAACAACAAGCTAGTTCAGTGAATAAAGTGAATCCAATGAATCTCCAACCAGTCTGCTTCTTGGAGTCGATCTGAATGTCTACTGGGGACCTAACTCTGAGCGTGGTGAAATTGAATTAAAGATAAAATAGTGGCTGAAGATAAATCATGAAAATTATGACTTTTGAAAATTGTAACTATACGAAAAAAATCTTATGTTATCTTATATAACAGTTCACCTGTCTCGTCTATCTCTGTAACGTATACTATGACAGTGTTAGTGTCATATATGTGCCTATACTAATTATCTATACGTAAAGCGTGAAGTATGGTTAATCTTCTAATGTTTCTTAAACTGATTATATCACCAATTACTTTCTGACATATACCAGCTGTTTGTTACAAATGAAATCGAAATATCGACCAGTCTTTATCTTTCACCCATAACCTCACCAAACTCAGAAAAACGTTCCAAACCACGATTCCTGCATTTGCTAAAATCCAAACAGCATGAAGCTAGTTGTCATGCAAGATCCACTCACCGCTGTATGCCACGCTTTGGAACACTGCTCCGCCGCCACAACAGACAAACATGCCGTTATATATACATACAGACCTTATTATACCAGATATAGGACATTCAGAGAGTCAACATATACCGAGTATACCCAGTTATGTGGTGTGCGATTGGATTAATTACAAATATTCAAATAATCATAGTGTTTTTTGTGATAAAAAAAAATGACAGAATGTAAAAGTCAATTTATAAAAAAAAACTTGAAGTAGATTTGTAAACATTCCAATCGGACAGAAAAGATTTATAAATTAGATTTAAAGTTATGTTCGACAACCAAATAGACATATCTTTTATCATTTTTGTTTCCAATTTTAATAGCTACATCTTAGTTAAAATACAAGACATAATATTTGATAATTTGGTGTCACAAATAACTTTAAATTCAGTCTCCATTCGTATAGAAAAACATCGCCAGTAATAGATATAGGAAGTGCATGTCAGGTGGAACCCAAACACATACAGAGTTGTCAAGAAAACGCATACAACTAAAAAATAAATTACCTATTATCGCATAAGTTTGATGATAAAGAAACCCTAACTTGTGACAAGTACATATAAGTCTGTATTATTGAGTTGATCATTGTTTTGTCTTTTGCAATTGCATTTTTTTTTTACAATCCAGTATTATAATCAACTAATCATTTGCTGGTTTAGATCCCCTATTAACTGTGAGATAGGTTTCGCCAAAATTATTCGCATTGACGATACAACCGACCCCCTTTCAACTCAGCATGCATTTTCTCAACAACCGTGGATCAGAAAACAGTGCACTTTGAACACATACATTTGCGCGCGAACTCCGTAAAATTACACGATTCCACTCTCGATAGCTTTCCTGCATATATCGAATCATGCGCGTGTAACATTCAATTTTGCATGCACTGGATTTCGCATAGACCGACCTCGATGCGGTTCGTAGAGACGCGAAAGTTTAGTTTCCAATCGAAAACAAAAACATTGGGCTCGATTCGGCCGATAAAAACGATTAGATAAGTTGAGTTTGCATGCAGACTCCCAGAAAAAAGAAAATGACTATAACAACAGTTTGGATGAGTTGTTTGTAAGCTTGTATTATTATTACATTGGTGAAACTGTAACTTTATTTTCTAGTATCTATTTAAAAAGGTTTTTAACCATCACGCGACTGTTTCAACCTCATGAAAAGAAATTCTTATATCCTGTTCCATGTATGAAATAAGTTAATTTTCAGAGATGCACGTTCGAATGGAGCCCATTGTTTCACATGTTATTACCCAATCCAATTTTTAAATAAATATGTATAAAAGACTTGAACATACTTTAGAAATTAGTAGCACTTGTTTTTTTATAGAGTAAGGGTCTTGCTCTTCAAATAAATGAAAATTACGTAAATTTTTAAATATACATAGGTACATAGAACACAAATCATACCGTTCTAAATTTTATTTTTTATTTAGTTGTTTTTAAGGGAAAAATACGTAAATACAAATTAAAATCCATAAGCCCATACAAAATACCAGAATCCCAAGTTATCTATACCGATATTTTACACATTATTTAAACGGAATAAAAAGTTGTGTTATTATAAGATCAAGTTAAATCATATCGGATATACACTACATACCTACATACAAAAAGTATAGTAACATTACTAGAGAGATAGATATGTTGGGTAAAAATCCTACATTACTCGACTGCACCCCATTGTGGTCGGATATCTTTCAAAGCCCCTTTACAGCTGCTTTATTATTAGAATTATTACTAATGTATAAAAATATTAATTATTGAATGTTAAATGTACCTATAACCATATTGACGCGTCGTTATGAACTGTTTATTATTTTGTAAACCACTTGTAATGAAATATCACATAACTGACAATAAATGAATCTGAATCTGAAGATTTCCCCCTTGTCAACAAAAAAAGAATAGACAGATATGGTATAGATACTGACTGTGTTTCTTCTTGAGCGGCAGCGGCGGCGGGCGCGGCGGGTGGTGGTCGGCCAGCGTGTGCGGCCGCGCCTCGCCGTGCACAGAGCACAGGCCAGACGACGACCTGCGGGGGTAATGGAGTAGGTAAGATTGGTGGGGACGAACTAGGGGAGAAATGGAGTAAGTAGGGGTGGTGGAGGTGAAAACTTAACATGATACTGTCAGGATCTATAATGCATACCTAGTTTGAATAGCTATCGCAAGGAAATGGAAGGCTACAATGATATTATAAAATAAATATATTATAGTATTTGAAAAAGTGTTTTACTTACGAAAGATCGTTAAAATTGTAAGAAAATCTTTCAAATCAATGAAAATATTCCAGTTGTAAAAATTAGATATTCAATTATATCTACGATATAGTTAAATATATCTATTAGAAAAATTTAGTATTTTAGAAAATTTAGGTAACATTAATAAACTTAAATATAAGAATAGTTGCCGATGTGTTTACTACCTTAAAAAAAGTTACAGCCACTATAATTAACAACCTCACTAAACTAGGTAAGTACAAGTTAATGTTTCAATAACAAATCTCTACACTTCTAATACTGTTTTCTTGCAAACAAGGTCGATTAGCGCAATCCTGACCACGGTGGTTTAGCAGATTTCAACAGGCAGAGATCGACACGGAAGATACGAGGTAAACATTACTTGTATTACTCAATACTACCGTTTTACTATGTTACAACACTAGATAATATTGTATGTAGATTGCCCACAACATGACTGTCATATACACAGGCAATCATGATGCTAGATTATGGTACATAATATACATTACTTACCGAGTATTTATTTATTTATTATTTAAGTAGGTATATAAGTAGCATACATAACTTATATAGCTATGCGCTTTGAGCACATATATAACACAAAGCGCCAAGCACTTGTTTTAAGCTTTCCTGTTATGTAAGCACCTCACCTTCCATAATTTTTTCAGAGAGCCCTAGGCTTTAGGAACTTTCAAAATAAATCGAAGTCAATGGGATTGGTACATGTCCCAGGGTGTAAATAAGACACTTTAACCAGCGAGCCACGATTCATAGATGTCATAACTATGTATACACACTTAATCTCGACTCCAGAGGATATTGGCGCCAATGTTATGTGTCAACAACAACGCACTGACGTCTGACGTCTTGACAGGCAGCTCGGATCCCCTCGTGTGACGTCACAGCTAGTACATCGTGTGACGTCACAAGTATACACACCTGATCTCGACGTAAGGGAAGGAGTGTTGCACGTCAGCGCGGATGTTGCGTCTCGTCTTGACAGGCAGCTCAGGTGGTGTATCGCCCTCGTGTGACGTCACAGCTACATCGTGTGACGTCAGCGCGGATGTTGCGTCTCGTCTTGACAGGCAGCTCGGGTGGTGTATCGCCCTCGTGTGTCGTCACAGCTACATCGTGTGACGTCACAAGTATACACACCTGATCTCGACGTTAGGGAAGGAGTGTTGCACGTCAGCGCGGATGTTGCGTCTCGTCTTGACAGGCAGCTCGGCTGGTGTATCGCCCTCGTGTGACGTAACAAGTATACACACCTGATCTCGACGTTAGGGAAGGAGTGTTGCACGTCAGCGCGGATGTTGCGTCTCGTCTTGACAGGCAGCTCGGCTGGTGTATCGCCCTCGTGTGACGACACAAGTATACACACCTGATCTCGACGTTAGGGAAGGAGTGTTGCACGTCAGCGCGGATGTTGCGTCTCGTCTTGACAGGCAGCTCGGGTGGTGTATCTCCCTCGTCTGAAGTTATGCTCGCCAGTCTTCAACACAAGCACAGGTTAGAAGCTAGCGGTAGCTGATTAATTCACATTGGGGAGATAAATATGCATAGCTAGAGCGATTGACATTTTGCATTTTTTTGTAGTAGCATTGTAGCGATTTTGTATAATTCGTGATCGATGCACTTACAAAAAAAATACAAAAAAGCTATTAGCTAAATTAATGGATGATATTTACAAAATAATAGAGAACGATATAATTTTCATGTCATATTTATTTTTCTAGTTAAAATATCCATTGATAAAAATTACCAAAAATTTATAAAGATAAAAGGATAAAGATAAAGAATCTTTATTGATAATGTAAAATTGTAACATACATAGGTATAAGTACTAATATCACAGAATATGCTACACAAATTACAATATCTCGTCAAATTGAATTTATAACATTAGGCTTTTATAAAATTTTAGAAGTTACATATGTCTAGTTTTATTAATAAAACAATGAAAATTTTTGTTACTAAAATCATGTCAAACATAATAATAGGTATGTAATCATACAATATGTCAACTTAAATAAATCTTGGTACTGTCACTTTAGCTGTATAGGGGCTAAAATGACAATTTGGCATCACACTCCTTACTCTTAGTAGTTAATTACATAATTTCTAAGCAAGATTAGAATCAATTGGTAGTTGACTGTAGTCATTTTCAAAGTATTCTTTAAAACTGTATAGTGTCTGATCTAACAATAATTGTTTGACGCTATTGCAAAATTGCTGATCATTATTCAAAGACTGAATGTGTGCGGGGAGTTTATTGAACAGTTTCTCTCCCATTATAGTGGGTAGTTTCTTAGTCATACACAGCCTAGGCACAGTTGGTTTCAACAACACTCTGTTTATCTTGGTTCTATTTGAGTTATAAGTCTTAAGTTTAACCAAATGTGGATTTCTTTTTACAAACTTTATAATCTCTAATATATATTGTGACACTGACGTCAAAATCTTCAACTCTTTGAAATGGTTTCTACAAGACTCTCTATATCTACCTCCCACAAGTACTCTTATTGCTCGTTTCTGCATTATTAACACTCTTTCAAAGTCTGTCGCATTGCCCCATATACTTATGCCGTATGAAAGTATAGAGTGTATGTATGAATAATAAGTTTCCTTTAGGTGCTCTGGGCTTGTTATTGGTTTCAACTGTTTTAATGCATAAACCCCTTTTGCCATTTTTTTACAAGTATTATTAATATGTTCTTTCCATGTTAAGGAGGGATCTAAATCGAATCCTAATAGCTTAACATGCTTTGCGTATATATATTCAGTTCCATTCTCTAATATTAATGGAGCTTCTTTAAAGTTTGGTGATACAGCATTGAAGGACATTATATTCGTTTTATCAGTATTCAGTTTCAGACCATTCACCGTAAACCAGTTTTCTAACTCTCTTAAAGTTTTATTTATTATACATTTCTGAAGTTCTTTATGTGAGTCAGCGGTTATAATCACTGTCGTATCATCTGCATACTGGATGACTTCTCCTTTAATTCCACTAAGGCATAAATCATTGAGAAATACCAGAAACAAGGTATTTCCCAATGACGATCCCTGCGGAATTCCTATATCTACTTTCCCTGGCGATGATTTATGACGTTGTTTGTCTATTTTCACTTCGACAATTTGCTCTCTATCTTCAAGGAATGATTTTATAAGTCGGAGAGGTTTTCCAGTTATTCCGTAAGCTGAGAGCTTCACTATTACAAGGTCATGACTCACAGAGTCAAAAGCTTTTGATAAGTCTAGAAATATTGCAGCCACTTTTTTCTTATGTTCAAGGCCATCAATAATCGTTTCTACTAGCTTTTGAGCCGCAGACGTAGTCGAGTGATTTTTTCTATATGCGTATTGGGCATTGGTGATCAAATTATTCTGACTCATATGGCTCATAATATTGTCTGCCATCAGTGATTCTATAATTTTTGAGACTGTGGGTACTATTGTTATTGGTCTATAATTATTCACAGAAGTGGTTTCTCCCTTGCCTTTATATAATGGTGTGACTCTGTTCTTTTTTAGTGTTCTAGGATATTCATCCGACTGCAGAATATTGTTAATAAGGAAAGTTAGATGGTCCCCCAGACGCAAAATTATATCATATAGAAAAGATCCGGATATAAGAATTCAATTTGTTTAAAAAAAATGTTTCGCAATGGTTTTAATCAAAAAGTATAAGTATAAAAAGCTTCAACCATCGTACCAATAAAAAATATCCAAACGACAGCACTACATGTGTATTCGTCTGATTTGAACGATTTTATTTGTTGTAAATTTACTATTTTTTCTCGGTACGATATTCAACATAATAGTGTGAGTTTGCTTCCAATGATTTTACTCACGTTTTGCATTTAAAATTCCCAGTATCGTAGTAATTAGCCCGCATGGTGCGATTATCTACTGCAGTAGCTGCTATTTAGATATGATACTCTGGCTTAAGCTATTTATAGCTTACATTGTTTGTTTTAATTACTTTTTCATCGTTAGGTACTTTATAACAACTGCTATATTTAGCGATAGATTAATGTTATCATAGCAATAAAATAGTGCTAAATGACAATAGTATTTGCGTATCACAGCAGCATTAGGTAAGCACAAGGAAAAAGTGTGCTTAGCCGAAATAATAATCTATACAAGTTGAGTATGACTGTAAGTAAATATAAATAAATAGATACATTTGTATCCACTCTTGGACGTATCTTTTTGATCGAAGTAGGTACTTTGCATTTTTAGATGTATATGCGATTTTTTGGCTAGAACACCCTTAATAACATAAATTTAAGATTAACGCTAAAACAGAATAATTTTGAGTTAAGACACAAAACACAAAAACAGACATAAACAGATAGTAAGAGAGATGAGATAATGGAAAAGAATGAAAGAAGAATAATATACTGCCTCACTAGATTGAATTGTTATTATGATAGTGATTTCTGATTTTCAATATACTTAGTGATAATATAGGGTCCTGAGAGTTGGTATAGGCTATTTTTTAACACAAAACATAGCGGTTGAAATCGCAGACTTGCCTAAAATAAAAATAAAATCACTCAAATTGAAAAACAACCTCCTCCTTTTTTAATTGAACTAGTTCTTATTGGGTGAGCTCGCTCTATCTTAGACCGCAGACATTGCTTACCATCAGGCAAACGTTCAAACCCATAACAGTTTTTAAAAAAGTTGGTTAAAAAGGTACAATAGGGGCGTGATAGTGTAGGACTCACTTGGTAGAGTGGTGCGTTAGTGTGTTGACATTCATGCGGCCCTCAAAGCTTTGCACCGTGCAGCGCACCTCGCTCACACAGTCCGTGCTGTTGAAAGTGCTGCCGGAACGAAACAACGCTCACAACACTATTCGATGTACTACAAGCATTGCTTCTGGGGCGAGGTAACTGCGCGGGTGGAATGAGAACTAATATATTCTGAACAAGAATTTAATTTTGAAGCTACGAATCGGCCTGGCGCAGTTATCTTGCGGAGATATTAGTAAGGTTTTTTGTGTTATTTGCTCAGATCCGAGTTGTTTTCATTTGGTTTTTATGCACATGTGCGTTGAAAGGCATAAAACTCGATTGCTCATTTTGTCAGCCTCGGCGTTCGATTGTCTGAGACTAGGGCAACAAACTGTTTGAAAGAAAGAAAACATTTATTGTGGCAGATTTTAAAAACACACAGGAGTAAAAACATAAAAAAACAAACATAAAATCTGCCACAACACAGCCCCAACTCAGCATAATGCTGGTTGTATGGAAGCAACCAGCGCTGGTCTTCCGTTGGGGCTGGTTTGGAATTATCACACTTAGCAAATCCGTGTAACTATATAGTCTCGTGATTATCATCTTACTCCGTAAAATGATTTCATACTCTCTGTACATAATATGCTTGTAATACGTCAAATATAAAACAAACAAACAAATTAGGACAAACAAACGTGTAAGGTATAATGTTTAGGAATTGAGTTAAATATAAGATTCATTCGTGCAACAGGGATATTACAAAAACAACATGAAACAATCGAATCAAATACGGTCTTATAATGGAACTGCATTTCTCTTTTTTCTTATTTATGGTTAACCTCTTTAATGATTTTATTGCTTATAGTATTTTTGTTTTTATTGAATATTATAAAAGACCTTGAGGTAAAAAGAATATATAATCTATTAGTCCAAAATCTCGGCATAAGGGCAAAATTGGAGTTCCCCACGCACTAAAATCCAGCGAACTTCAAAGCGAGAGTGAATCGGTTCTTATCAGGTGAGCACGCTCTATCTTAGGCCATAGCCTTTGCTTACTATCAGGCAAACTAATTGCAAACCCGTTCTAGTTAAAAAAAACTCTATACTTGTTGATGTAGAAATTGTTTATCACTCTTGTATCATTAAATTATTCAAAATAGTTTTTATTTCATGTTTTTGTTATCATTTAACTTTCCACTATCAATAACCCCTCTTCACCCAATAATGATATGTCCTAGCACCAAATGCAGTTCCACCCCAACAACCATCCAATCAGTGAGCAGTGGTGCGTGTTACCTGTCCATGTGGTGCGAGTAGTGATGCGCGGAGTAGGAGGAGGTGAAGGAGTGCTCGCTCGCCAGCTCCGAGTGACCCACCGACACGAACCCGGACTCGTTCGAGAAACTGTACCAACACAACACAATCTATACATATAATAGAGCTGAAGAGGGGCAAAATCTGAACATAGAAGATATTAGAAAAAAAATGTTTGGGTACACTTAAAATCTTTTTAGAATTTTTTGCTGTTTATCTGTTTAGATAAACGCCCATAACGCAAAAACGGCTGAACTGATCATCATGATTTTTGGTATGTAGGCGAGGTCTTAGAAGTGTCATAGACAACTTTGTATCTCAAAATAAAGCGAACAAAGCCGCGGACTTCCACTAGTTGATAAAATTCAAAAGCACCCGTAAGTTAGCTAGCAGAGGCGTGCGATTTCCAATGTGACGCAACTGTCAACGCGGTCAGTACGCGGATAGGTGAACAAAATGTGGCTTCCATTTTGGGAGAATTAAAATTAATAATAAGAGTGCGATGAAGTGTAGCGGGGAGTTCATTTATCAATCTAAAGGTTTTTTTTTACGTGTGATAGGTTTACGTTTGACTACAGCCTGCCTGATGTTAAGCATTAAATCAGGATTACAGGAATTATCAATCGTTGTAATGAATTTCACAATTTTATAAATTGGTTTATTGTCTAAGAAATTCAACATCATACCGCTAGTAAGCAATGTCTTCTGTTTGCTTACTTTATCAGCAAATATGAAATAGACTATAAATCGATCACTTGTACTTATAAAAAAGATATTCCGTTTCCAAACTTTAATTAAACTGGCCTGTTCGGCCCTTGACAAATCAACTACTCATACAAGGCAAATATACTGCAACTGTCTTATCAGGCAAACAACTTGAAATCAGGATAAATTATTTTGTTTATCCTGTTATCGGATTGTTGGCCGTTGAGTTGTTTTATGGTTTTCGCGCTATTATTCATGTAAGTAACCAGCCTGCTAGCGCCAGCTATAGATAGGTGCGGGGAATAAGGCAGACTAATCGAAACCTATACTCATAATCTTGAAAATAAAATCAATACAATCGAATTAATTAAATCTTACGGATTTTTTCAATATCAATATAGCTTTGCTGTACACCAGAAAACAAAAATACAAAACAATTTACAGAAATAATACTTAACCTAGGCATATTGGGCGGCCTTATCTTCATCCCCGTACCTAGCTAAGGCCCAATGTATTTTTTAAAAGTTGTATGCGTTACTTTAATTCTATTCTACCTTTATTCAATCGAATATGTGTCATTCTATAACTACAAGCGAGTACTACTAAGCGAGTGTGGCTCAGCGGTTCCAGTGTCTGCTTTTCATCCAGACGCACCCTGGTTCGAATCCGGCCCTACACCAATGACTCGTGTTTTCAAGTTATGTGTGGATTTGCACTCGCTTAACGGTGAAGGAAAACATCGTGAGGAAACCGACATGTTTGAGGACCACAAAATCCGAGGACATGTGTCTTCCGTGGAAGGACCTGGGCGCCCACCACGATGTATCTGCCCAAGAAAACTCCCCTAACGAATTAATTCTGCGGGGGAGTCACGACCCTCAGTCATGAGGAAATACGACTCAAAGAGAGAGAGAGATAACTACAAATATTATGTACTAGTGTATACGCACCGGTTGTGTTTGTGTGCGTGCGAGTGCGCCGAGTGCGCGTGTGAGTCGTGCGACTCCAGCGAGGCGCGCAGCTCGCCGCCGCCCGCGCAGCTGCACATGCCTGCACGGGAAATACAATCTATTAGTACACGCATGCTGCTATTTATACACAAGATAGGTCTCCAACAATATTTAACAATGATATACAGGATTGCTTGAGACTTACCAGCAACCTTGCAGGATCAGGTCAGAGACACCAATTACATTGGTGTCTCTGTATCTATACCTGTATGTGGTAACATTTGTTTTAAGACTTTTAGGGATGCCCGTGTAACAAATTCGCTTCTCCATTCGCTTTGTCAAGGTGCGATGGGTTTTTGTACATGATGTGAACTACTTAATCCTACAAGGTTTGTAAGCGTTTTTAGGGAACACTATAGATATGTAGGATAAACGGTTTTAACTCCCGTGTCCCCACCGGCCGCTCGCTCGGTCCCAGAACGCACGTTCTGAAGATGGGTGTCATAACATCCGAAACGCGTATACAATGTACGCAAATTACAAGTGAGTGAAAACCGTTTAGTTAACATAATATTGATAAAATGTTTCACGAAAGTTTTAATACCTACTATGGATAGGTTTTCAGAACTCTGTTGCAAACGACATGACACAGACGGACTAGTCTTATCTGCCCACTTACCGAGCAGCTGGTTGTTGTGCGCGGCGAACACGTGCTCGTGGCTGTTGTCGAGCAGGGAGGCGTGCCGCTCCTCCTCCGCAGACACGTTCAGCATGGAGTCCAGGGAGCCGCTGCTGTGCGACTGCAGGGACAGTCTGCGAATAAACATAGCATAGACATTACTTATTTATTATTATAACCTCTTAGACGTCAGATGACTAGTGGTAATCTAATTAAGCGAGTGTGGCTTCGCGGTTCCAGTGTTTGCCATCCAGACGCACCCTGGTTCGAATCCAGCCCGACACCAATGACTTGTAGTTTCAAGTTATGTGTGGATTTGCACTCGCTTAACGAGGTATATGGGCTCTCTATGCATTTGATAAAAGAAGAGGACATCATGGCAAATATTCTTAAATAGAAATACGACTTATGGGTGTTAGCATACAACTTTCTGACTGGCAGTACTCCATGTGTGCTATTATTATATCAATTTATGGTCCAACGTTTAAACAGCAAGTTGCAGATGTATGTGAATAACATTTGCATAAGGAATCTCCGACTTGAAACTGCGTATGAAATATTAATGGAAAATAACCGTTTTCTCTGTTTTTTTTTTATCTTGAACGGGTTTGCACTTGACCATAGTTTACCTGATAGCAAGCAAAGGCTATGGCCTAAGATGGAGCGTGCTTACCCGATAAGAACCGATTCACTCTCGCTTTGAAGATCGCTGGATTATAGTGCGTGGGGCACAGAGAGTCAGGCAGGGAGTTCCACAACCTTGCGGTACGAACAATAAAAGTAGAAGCGTACCGTTTCGTGCGGGCCTTAGGAACTTCCACCATAAACCGGTGTCGTCCTGCCGTACCTCTACTCTTCCGGTGATAGAAGGGCGCGGGCGGAATTAGTTCGCACAATTCCGCGGCACACTCTCCGAAATGCAGCCGATAGAAAACCGACAAACTGGCGACTTTGCGACGGTGTTCAAGACTTTGAAGTTTCGCTTTGGCACAGTTTATTATTACCAAGGATCTACTTGGCTCGACTCTCAATTGCCTCTAGTGCCTCAAGTTGGTACTTGGCTGATCCATCCCAAAGATGCGAACAGTACTCCATGCACGACCGAACTTGTGTGTTGGTCTGTTAGTTTCTAATGAAATTCGATTTTAGTTTTTTCAGATTTTTCAAAACCGTACACATGTTTTAATGCAAGTTAGGCTTACGCTAGACTACAACTCGCTTGATCTTAAGCACTGCCGTCTACGATGTAGCACGTGCCTTGCCTATAAGAACTCCATCTCTACTTCAAGTTTCTATTCCAAATGTTGTGTTCGTATTGTTTCCTAATAGTGATTTATAATGAAGTGTTTATCTATCAATGTATCTCTCTTGACTGACCTGTCAATAGATAGTCCGAGCAGGGAGTTGTCGTTGGCAGACTTGCGTTTGGGAGGCAGCGGCGGGGCCAGCTCGATCTTACTGGAATACAATACAAACAATATGTAAGTATACTATTTGTATTACAGTAAACCTTGTTTATAAAATATCATAAGAATTGTTTTGTAATATCAATAATATATATTTTTTTTGTAATATATATATTAATACTATTGCAATACAGTGACAAAAAAACAGAATAATTAACCAGTTTTTAATAAACGATTTATTCCTTCAAAAGGTCTTTTCAAATATACTTCGTATTTGTATTTGTAGTAGTCGTTTGGTAGGAGCAATCGACTAATCTACTGTGAACTAATTTTACGAGAATGTAAATACGTGTATTCACCATTCATGGAGTGAGAATACGGTTCGTAATCAGCTCTAAATCTTATTAATTGTGTTATTAAACGTTAGCTCACTCGTGACTTTAATAGAGCAGTCAATTATTAATAGTGTTCAATTACCTCACGATCATAAAATACAGTTATCTATTACGTTACTTAAGCGTACGTAAACGTGCTGTGATCTAATATTGAAATATCCGCCAATTCCTGAACTGAATTTAACGAGCAATTTAGGAAACTACTGAGGTATTTATACTGTATAGGTAACATCTGTTGTAATGTAATACTTTAATTTTAAAAGCAATACTTATGGCTAAGGGACAATGGGACAATAAAGCAATCTCTGATTCAAAACAGAAACAGATCAAACCTTTTTGCTCTTTCATTCATTAGCTACCTAAAATACCAGTTACAAAAAATATTAGTATTTTTATGTAATGTTAGAAGACTTATCCATAAACATAACTAACATAAACTTGTATACAAGCCCACATAATATATGCTTACAAGAGCCGCTTTCTCGCGGATACGTGATATCTAAGCAAGCAGGTTGGACCTGCTCAGTTTCCTCTATGACCTTAAACGTGCACTTTTACTTTCAACATGACCATATCGCTAAATGGCTAGTTTTGTATTAATCGGTTGTTTTATTGCTTTTGGAGTAATAGATGTTTTTCCTTTTGTGTATTTACTAAAAACGTGCTGGAAATGCTTGGCAAAAAATGATTAAATTTGTAAAGAACTTTGGTGTCAAAAGTCACTAACCACCCCGAACTGTTTAGAGCTTTTCTTATAAACCTACATATAATTTTTTACCGATATTTATCGCCATTACGATTCGATAAATTATTGGATCTTTTTTCAGACACATTTATCCTAAAAGCTAACAACATCAAACATACATATTGGATACAACATAGTAACACTAACAATAATGTCCCAACACAGGTATGTTTGTAAGAGCGTGTTGTTATCACATCACAGTGAGATATTTACAAACATTACGGCCGCGAGTACCACGTGGGACAGTTTATTGGTTGACATCATATTAATTTTGTACAAGAAATAATTAGTAAGAAGTTTGCGATTGCGGAAATAAATAAAAAAACAGAATCGGAGTCGAGACCAATCAACCAAGAAGACCATCAAATCAAGTAAGAAGATATGTGTGTTTGATCTTTGTTCAAGCTCAAATCGCTAAACCGAATTTGGATGAAATTAGTAAAACTATAGCCAAATTGAACCCTGGCTTTGGTACTTTTTATTACAAATTAACGTGGATCTTATGAAATGTGCTGGAAATGGTTGCGGGTCGCCGATAACGGTTAAGAGGATTATTTTTAAGTGTGAAAAATCTATCGCGATATGGATAGTACAAAAAAAATTAAATCTGTTCATCAATAACGGAGAAATCGCGAAACATTCTCACAAAAAAAGGTTTAGAAGACTTGATAACCTCCTTTTTTAAAGTCGGTTAAAACTAGCAACTGGTAGTGTTGTTGAACTAGTTGTTAAGTAGTGTGATAATGTGAGTATTACCGCACGGGGCGCGCAGGCTTGGGCGGCGGCGCGTCGGCCGCGTCCAGCACGGACTCGGAGGAGTGCGAGGCGCGCACGCCCTCCGCGCCGGGGGGCGAGCCCGTCAGCAGCGAGCGCTCCTTCGGGGTCAGGGGGATGTCTGGAAACAACGCATACATATATGTTCATTAAATAGATTCCTACACTACACTACACATATAACGCGAGGCTTGTATGTACCCAGCAGTGGGATCCCAAGGGCAATGGATGATGATGATTCCTATCTAAGACTACAAAGATATATTTATTTATATTTGTTATTTGCCATATCATAGTTTACAATAAATATGTTGCCCTTGACCATAATGCGCACCATTTATTTGCTTCTACGTCTATTTTATTCGGATGAAACCCAACATAACCACAAAGAGAGGAAAACCGCTCTTAGGTCTGTCGCAGTAAAGTTAGGTATGAATAAACTTTTCGTTTATAAATAAGTCTAAAATAACAAAACATTTTCTAAATTTCCTTCAATAATTAGAGTACTTTCTCAACAAATTAATAATTAGTTTAATTCTGTGAAATTCTGGTCAAGATCAGTACCTAGGTAAAAACTAAAAAGTATGTTCAGAAGCCAAGTAGGGCGGTCTAAAACTTCGCCACATGAATTTAAACAAAAAAAAAATCAGAAAACTTGATAACTTTCTTTTTTTGGAAGTCGGTTAAAAAGATCTCCATTCTTAAACTAACTACTATTGCTGCTGTCAGACTTTTTAACTGCTATAAAAATGTCTCTTGTCAAAACAAGTGGCAGGTTTTACCTCGAACCCACCTATCTGTGTAATCCCCTGTCAAGTAGTCATATTGCAAAACACGCACCGTCACCAGATAATGCAGCAGAGATGCAATAACAACGGATTTGATACACATCATTATATGACATGGTGACTATACATAACATTCTATAGATGCCTCATAATGGAAAGAAAAGCGAAGAACATTTGATACCATCATTATTAATTCAAAGTGTGTTGATTTGAACTATTTGGTTTACTATGTTCTTTAGCTCCGCAATGAAACGATAATTTTTTTGTGAAGAGATAGAGTGGAAATTTATTCATAGAAAATAGATAGAGAATTCGGTGTCTCTGGGTTAAATTGTCTATGCAATGTGTTGATGGCGTCTGCACGATGTTGTATACTATTTACGCAACGTTACTTGTATTACATGCTAGGTAGTCATATCTAGTTTAGCAATATAGTAATGTTCTAACCTAACTAGTAACAAGCCAGGCGATAGCTGTTTTTTTTGTTGGGAAATTAGTCAAAATATAAATAGTCAGAATGGGATCGCTTTGGGCTAGGTCAATCAGTCAGCCTTCTCAAATCGTACAAATTATTTGTATTACAGCGGAGAGTCAGTAATTTGACCACCACACAAGCTGCACTGGCTCTAAAACAACCCGCCGGACGAACACGCCATAAGGCGCTGTTTATAGATTTCACATTTGTTTAGCAGGCCGGCTGGCCAGCTAAGATACCAGCTCTTATACTGACCTATACCTTTGACTGGCCTGTTAGCTTAGTTGGTAGTGGCTCTGCCTTCTAATCTAGGGGTTGCGGGTTCGATTCCCGCCTGACACAAGTATTTATGCATTTTAAAAAAATGTATAATTTCTTGTGTTGAGTCTGGTTGTTTGTATGTATAATAAGTATGTATTTACAAAAGAAAAGTATATAAGTATTATATCCGTTATCTAGTATCCACGACACAAGCGTTTGCTTAGTGTGGGCCTAGATGGCGCTGTGTGCAATGTCCCGAAATATTTATATTATTATTATATACCAAGTGGTAGGTATTTCGGTAATTTAAATGATATATATGTTTAGTATACCTGGCAGCGAGTTCCTCTGCGTGGAGGCGCGGGGCGAGACGAGCGCGGGGCGCGGCGCCAGCGCGGGGCGCGCCATGTGCTGCTGCGCCAGGCGCGACACCTCCTCCACCGCGCCCGACACCGCGCGCACCACCGCGCCCACGTGCTCCGCGCTCAGCGCCGCTGCAATATGTAATAATACACTTTATTACAAAACAAAAAAAGTAATAAAAACCCTCGTAACAGAGTAGGTTCCAGTTCAAACAGACTACTATTGTTGACTGTATGGCTTCTTTTCGATCGATTCATGATAATCTTTATTTCATGACACTTTCGCCAAAGTTCATGGTACTTTCGACAGAGTTCATGACACATTCAACCAAGTTCATGCCACTTTCAACCAGGTACTACTAGAACACCTTTCTGTAGAAAGTGGCGTGAACTTTCTACAGAAAGGTGTTCTAGTAGTACCTGAGGAGGTGTCGATCTCGTCGTTGTTGGCGTCGGCGCGCAGGCTGACGGAGGTGATGTCGTCGCACAGGCGGATGAGCGTGGCCAGCGCCGAGCACAGCCGCTTCACCGCCGCCGTCAGCGGGCCCGACCGACTGCAGTACGGCTTTATAGCTGGAATAAAACAAGGGAATATATTACTTAGTTATCAGTGAAGTGTTTTACTTCTACAATGTAAAGACGCTAAGACTGTAGAGACACCGGAAGCTGTTACTTACAAACTACAATACAAGGGGCAAATAGGTGTTGTTACCTTCTAGGTAAGGATTTTACCTAATTTGTAGCATTGTTCAACACCAGGCGAGCTGTAATCGCTAAACTTTAAAAAAGTTAATATCTATTCTTAGCAAGTCTGTATAAGCATGTTTGAGAATGCCCAACTCTGATGTCGTCAATACATGTTGGAAAATATCTCACAGGCCTCTCACATTGCTATTATAAGCTAGATCCTAATGCTTTTAATTTAAGCCTTTAATGTTGGCAAATTTATTTCGGTTTTTGTTTGAGCTGGGCGGATACAGATTATGAAATTTAGATTAGAAATAATCTAATTTGAACAAATTCACCGTGAGTCTATTTTAATATTCACACTTTCCATGAATGTGTTTGACTAAGTTCTCACCTTTAGGCGATTCGAAAAGAAGTGTGAGAATAACGTAACAAAATGTTACGGAATTCGCATACAAACGTCAAACATAAAATAGTGGAAAGTGATGAAATCCATAAGAAATCAATAACATTATCGGCTATTATTTTATTTTCACATCACACTCATAAATTATCATCTTTTCTAATTTCATATCTCCATAAGGTTCATATATTTTAATATTAAAAGGTTCCGATACAATGTATCTGAGCGTACCTTTATGTATATTGGCGATGGACTCGAAGACGATGGTGCCGTTGTCGGGCAACATCTCCAGCTTGCGCTTCGTGATCACGTCCGAGAAGTGCTTCAGGCCGAACGTCACCTGGAAACAACCACATGTAGTTTTTAACATACATTTCTTACATTACCATGATAAACTTAGTTACAAACAAAAAGTATCTATTCGTTGCGGCGCGTAAGAGGAATTAACAGACCAAAAACTTTTTAAACTATTCTGATAAAAAAATAACAGTATTTCATATGCTTTGCAGAGGAGTACATTTTAAGATTTTTTTTACGATGTTAGTCTTTAGATGGTAGACCCAAAAAGTTTAATCCATTATGAACGCTACTATATTGCGGTGATCGTAGAGCCTTAGAGGAGGGCTTGATAAACTTTTGACACAGGAGTTGGCCGCTCTCAGTCGATAAGAAGAAAATAATATTTCATATTCATCAGAATCGCAATAGTTTACTGCTGCTGCTGCGTGCTGCCGCGGTCCCAGAACATACTACGTTCTGAAGATGGATGGCATAACATCCGAAACGCGTAAACAACATGCGCGAATTACACGTGAGTGAAAACCGTGTAGTTAACATATTGAGTCTACCTTGTTTAAATTAAGTTCAAATTGTCTCACCTCTTTGACGAGTCTCTCGAGTTCTTTGGCAGGCGTGACGTCACTCTCATCACTGGCGCTGGTCTTGGTGGCCATGTTGCGCAGCTTGGGGCTCAGCGGGGAGTGGGATCTGCAACGAATAGGGGCAAACGTGAGGAACGGGGCGAGCAGTAGGGGGGAGGCTGTCGTGTTCTAAAATGAGGTGGAAATCTCGGTAAAAATGCTAGTGGAGTAGAGAACCCCAGCCTGACTCCCTGTTCTCCATGAACTATAATGCATCGATCTTTAAAGCGAGAGTGAAATGGTTCTTACTGGGTAAGCATGATTCATCCTAGACCATAGTTATTGCTTACCATCAGGCAAACTATGGTTAAGGAGAAAAGGAATATTTTAGTTCAAAAAAAGAGAATACAGGTGCTATCTACACGTACAAAGTGTGTCTAAGGTTTGTGAATATTACACATCTTGTTGTATCTGCTACAATCAGGGTCCAGCATACTATTCAAGCAGTAGTGGACATGGACTGCTGTTTTCGTTTTAAGCGATACTGTCGTTGAAAATACATAGTTTACCTATGTCGTTGGGGACAATGCCCGAAACGTTTGATTTAACTAATATGAGAATGTATAACAGAACCTTACAACCAATAATAAGTATAAATACTTACTACAAACGATTTCCATAAAAGGAATTCTCCTCAAACCTAAAAAGTCAGTCCGTCCTTTACGTACAACTGACCTCATATGTGAAAGACATTGAAAGTACCTAAGTCAATTAGTCACTAACCCTACCAAAGTAGAATTTAACCAAGTGACTCATCTTTTATTCACACTTTAATTAAGACTAAGCGCTTTATAATTAAACCATTAGTACTAAAACAACAAGTAATTAATATTTTTTTTAATTTAATATCAGCATTGTTACTCACAACAACATGAAAATATCACCAAAACATCACGTTAGTTTTGTCCAATCAAATATTCTGCACAAATTGTAACTGCACTTCGACCGCACCCGAGAATTCACAAAACAATTAATTCCGATTTTGAAACTTCCGAGGCGGGAAAACTCTAGAAACCATAGAAATAGAAACAAAATAATTTTAGGCTCATTACAGAAGTCACGATAGTCTTCTTCAAAAGGAATACACCTCTCCCATTCAAACTAACTTACTACACTGAATAATTATATAATTGACGAGTGAATTGAAGCGCGCGGTGGGCAGGCGAGGCTGCTGCTTTAACTGCGTTTATTTAATCACAGTCCCCGTGGGTTCACCGCGGTGACGCAGGTGTGTCGTCACTCACAAACTACTTAGTAAATATCTAACCTATTTCATACTAAGGTTCATTTATTGGTTTTGGTTCTGGTTTTACCATAATAGGCATAATGATAACAAATTAATCACCGTATTACGTACGTCAAGTGTGGAAAGATTTTGACTTATACAGGCTTTCGTTATTTAGTTAGGTTTCTCTAGCGCCTAACCTATCCTAACCAGTCAAAGGTGGGTAGAGGTAGGTCAGTATTTGTTCTTAGGTCAGTCCAGTGACTGACTAATCTTATCTACCACGAGAACATTTCATCTAAATCGGCTTAGCTGTTTGAACATGAAGACGTAACAAAGATACTCATAAACAAAGGTGGGATATACGCAATGCCTGTATCGACAGTTTTATAAATGCTTCTTGCTTATTTAGCTTAAAGAATATCACAACACAATCATGTTAATTAGTCAGCTAGGTATGCGTTATGTCAACTCGGGGCGTACTTTGTGCCGCGGAAGGAAATCAGAGCGTGACACACAAAGAACTTATCTAACGTCCCATTTGACCAACATATTATTATGGAGCGGACTATCCACTGTTTGATTGCGGGTATCCGTTTTAATGCAAGCTAATTGTATTAGTGTAACTAAGCAATAGTCGTCGCAGTCCAGCTTGGGTGGGTGACCGGAAAGTAAACTTTACATATGGAAGCTTCCGCTGAATTACATATTCTGTGACTTGTAAGATTTTTTTATAAATGACTTTGACTTTGACAGTTGTGATTTGAATGTGGAACAAACTCGTATTCTCCTCTACATTAGTAAATAATTCAACGCAACATATTAAAAAAATCTATCACCATCAGCCACTTAAATTATTAAATCAATTGAAACAGACTTGAAGCCTAATAAAATAAATATTTACATCAACAGTTCAATTATCTGCTAACAACAGGCGAGTAAAAATGTGGTTCGGAATGCGTTTCGCAATGTAGTACATTCCGCGCAGGTTGATGCAAAGTGGGCTCCATTCAGTAGGAGGTCCCGGCTCACCTTACTATGCATTTATGTGATAAACTAGAGATAAACACGGTCAGTCATAAGCCAAGGCATTTCTAGAAATAAAGGGTTTGTATGAAATTGCAGTAAGTTACAAGAAAGCTATAGTTTTTAAAGACAGCAAAACGCCACAAACTACTATTTTGGTCGTATATTGAGCAGCGATAAGTAACAGCTGTTTTAGATAATAATGTATGGGCAAATCCAAGGCAGAAGAACTTCATGGTTCAAAAACCAGAACATTATTTCTTGCAGCTCTTTCAAGCCGCCTACCGGTAGGAGATGGCACTTCAAGAAGAAGAGGATGAAGATGTCAAATTGGCATCGGTAAATAAAGAACGGCACATCGACTTACAATTCCACTCTCCACATCTAAATAGTGATACTTAGTACGGAGTAGTTTGCTCTAGCCAGAGAATTTCAATTTTAAATCAATCAACACGAAACATTACAATGTATGATCACCCATCCAAAATGCAACCTGTTCAACCGTTACATAACCTCGTCGATCAATAAAACTGATTGATTTCTATCAACCTTGCTCCGAGCTCTAAAATCAATGTAAGGTCATCAAAAAACCGCCGCTGATATTTACAAACATCATAATGTTATTTATTGCGAGTATCAATTTAGGCCGATTACCTGCACGGACCGGTTCTGAGGTTTGCTTGCGCAGATGTAGCTGAGAAGGCTGAGCCAACAACCTTGCATGAGCAAGTGGACAACAATGTCTGACAATCATTATAAAACAATGTTTAGTCTGTGACACGATGGAAGAGGTTTTAATAAATCACTAATAGTTTAAGTTAGTTATGACTCTGTATAAGTAATAAAGTTTCTCGTAGACAAGGATGTTCCATCTTAGGACTACTTTGATGATTACCATAAGACAACTATAGTTAAATTTTACCCGTTATGTTATACACGGATTTATATCAATTTTTTTACAGATTCTTAAATTTAGATAATATTCAAGAATCTGCAAAACAACAAACAGCACATAATTCGTTACTTTCCAGGAACTGACAAACTTATGAACTTGCCATTAAAATATATTTCAAACATACTAACATCGGCCTTAGCCTTGTCTGAAGTCAGACATTAGCATCGACCGTTTAATAACACTGACATCATCTCACGCAAACAAAAATTGTAAATTGTTGTGAGAACAAACAAAAGTTATCATCGGCCATCTTGTTGAAAATGAATGAATTAAAAGTAATAGTGGGCTCGTACAATGCACTTTAGCATCCGCCCGAGCATTGTTTACTGTACAATATACGTTTTGGCGGCAGAGCGAGCGGAGTGAGCGAGCCGACTCAACATCATTATTATTGCCTTCTTTTAGTTTAAAAGAGTAATCACAGATTAAAATTTACGTACTATTACGTTCGTGTTTGACAAGAGCCCGCCTGATGCTGAACATTGCTACTACTTCTTTATTCTGTGGCATTGCTGCAGTCTCGGGTGACACGCTTACCTAGAAGATTTCTCAATTACTTACTCACTGGTTAAAGTAACTGTCTTTTTGGCTTATTGTTTTTTTGTTGTTATCGTAAGATCGTCAACTCCTTAAGTAGGACGGAATTATAAGCAAAAACATGAACTAAACAGATCAAACCGTTTTGACATTCTTTACAACTTGGAATGGTAAAAATTTAAGTTAGACTCCTCTAATAATTAAAAAAAAGTCCTAGAGGTATACTATTCACATAGCGGCAAGTTAGCCAATTCGTACCGTTTGCCATTGTGGGCGAATCTCCTGTGAAACCGATGGGTGCGCTTGTTCAGCCACTCGCCGACCGGCGAACGCACTGCTCGAGACATTTGTTTCTTTCTTTATTTCTTTACAGCCACTGTTTATTTCTTGCCACCAAACTCGCTAACACAGTTTTTGCCACAACTTGTTTCCCTTTTATTTGGCACAAGTTGACAATCACTTTTTGTAGTCACAGTGCCGTTTTAGTGGTATCATTTTAAGTGGAACGTTTCAGAAAGTTTCATTTTACAAGTAGATATCTATTTAGATAAAAAAAAACTAAATCACTGCGTAGGTTAACAGAATTCTTCACCAAATTGGTAGATACATAACATCACTGTGAGTTTTTGTCACCTTCATCTTACAACAACTATTTACACACCACATTTCAGAGCAAACAGTAGACGTCTAGTGTAATCTACATCACAATCTCACAATTCGACAGCAACAATAAATCTGTCAAAAGAAACACCTCGTACGATCCGTAACAAGTTTTTTGTCGCGACGTTTTTACACACAATCACTTCCAAAGCCGCAGCAAATAAACAAGAGGCAGAAAAACAAATAAAATGTAATCCAGTATGTGTCGGGTCGCTCGCGCACATTAAAATGTAATCACTTTACATTGCACGCACGATACTAATGAGATTTCAGCTGACAGTGGTAATGAGTGGCCCGCCGTGACTCATCGCGCGCTCACACAGCTACAATGTCGACTGCATTAACTATTATAACAACACTTGAATACTCCGACACGTCCAGCGAGCTATTAGACATATTTCGTAATCGAAAACCACACTTTTGCGACTATTATAATGAGTATTAATAGAATTGAAATGCAAAAACAGGCGCGACGCTGTTGTGCCGCCGGCGGCCGAGATAAAACTGTTAAAATAAACGACGACTCCTTATGCTGTTGACAGTTAAGATAGCGGAGTTATGCATGCACATAATGTAGGCAAATTTATCAATTTAGATAAGAAACAATACAAGATTGTTCGTTGATGTGTACACAGCTTACCTAGGTGCCATACGTAGATAGCTGCTACAGATACTGATAGGGAGAAAGCGATATTGTAAATTACGTAGTCTTTACATATGTATAAATATAACCAAGATGCCTTGATTTGATAAGAAATAAAAAATATGATTATTATTTAATGAAAATTTAATATGTGGTTAAAACTAATATTTTAGTGCATCTTTGCATAATGCAATACAATACAGATAATTAACTAGGTTATTTTTTAGAAAATTACCGTTATCTATTTTTTTGCTTTCCATATTCCCCATCAACTATGTTCCAATCAGTAGCTACCAGCAAGGTGTAATCTCAGCGTGGCTGCATCAACACGGGCGATACAATTTCCGCCCCCGAGGCAGCAGTAATTTCCACGTGAGAGGTTCTACACTCTACTAACAGGTTATGACGTAGATTTCAGACGGAGTGGATACGACACAGTTTTCATATGTATGTATTTATGATGATTGAATTTAGATCGGAAATTAAAAGACTTGCCTGACTGTCGTATCCTAAGGAATGCGTAGAAAATCCTTACAAAATTCAAAACATCAACTGCAATGAGTAAGTTAAGATCGGTTTGGGGTAGGGAACAACAGTGTCCAGATTATATTTTTCTTACTAGGTTTCTCTTACGAATTAGTTACTAGTCGACTCTAAAGCCCTATTTTTAAAGACCCTGTTTCGTTTATAAGTGTACTTATTTGTATTTGTCGAGGTTTACAACAAGTTTATTTTTTCGTTACACCTTTGTTTTCTTCAACATAAGTCGAGGACATGTTCCGGCTGAACATTTGCTTAGGCGTTATGTTATGAAAGTTTGTTTTACAAGTCGTATAGATACCTGAGCGCGGACAGGTGCGGCGGGTGGTGGTGCTGCTGCGGCGAGCGCATGTTGGAGATGCGCTCGAGCAGGTCGTCCTTGAAGGAGCGCGCGCGCCGAGCCAGCTTGTTGGCGCCGCGCAGCGAGCCGCGGTGCCCCGACCCGCCCTCGCTTGACTCGCTCTCTGTCAACAATACATACATACAATGTTATAGCTTCTAATATGTTGTTAAAGAAGTCATCAACCATTCTGGAAAATCACAGTGGTTTTAGATTGGTAAGGCCGTGCATTAGCGCCTCATTGCTTTGCAGACACAAGTGGCACTAGTAAGTACCTATTTTTAGAAATATTTATTACCAAATCTAAGAAAGCAGTAACTACCAACCAACCAATAAAATAAATCATCATATTCATAGCATAGTCATCATTTTCCCAAAAGCTCGTTAGTAACTACTAGTACGATGGGATGTCCCTGACCTCATGAGTCTCCACTTTGTAAACAAACCATCTGATACAGGAAAACTGGCGAACGCGTCTTGTTTGTGGAGAATATGGGACAAGGCTCTCGAGCCAAGTAACTAACGACCTATCCTCCAAATATTGCACTTGGTGGAAACAATGTGTTGTTTACTTTGGAAGGCGGTTATTTTGGTTTTTCATTGTATTATAATGTTGTCTTACTTTTCGGTGTTTTCTAATTTTCTTATTTTGATTTGACATGTGCTTGATAACAACTAAAGATTTGTTTATTTTGTTCATAAACCACTCTATACAAGACACATGTTTATTATGAGTCTAACATGGGTCGCAAAACCTCAAATAATTAACTTAAAAATTGGTAGTTAAAACTAACAATTTTTAAGTTAAATATTTGAGGTTTTGCGACCCATGTTAGACTCATACACACTCATTACACGCAAAAGGCATGGTATGGTAGATCATATTTTTCTATGTAATTTTATTATTAATAATAGTATGCCTTTCCTAGTTTCAGGCTACGACTGTTCTTCTAAAAAAACAACTTTAAAATCAATTAATGTATAGTATTCAAGTATAGCTACCAACCTAAACTAACTTCCCTGCGATCCACATATCAAAGGTCATGTCTCATTATTGCAAACCTACTGAAACGCAGTAGTTACGAACATGAAGTGTATTTCTATTTAGTAAGAGGGCGAGCGTAACTCAATAGGACCTCGTTTGAATCGTAATTAAGTGCAGGTTCAGATTCAGATTCAGATTCAGATTTTATTGGTAAATTATAAAAATTTACATGTCAAATTATATATCACATTATTCATACAAACAATATCACATTATTAAATAAACTTATTAATATCACATTATTAAAGTCAAATTATATATCACATTATTCATACAAATCGTTATAAAAATTATACATTACGAGTATTAATCGTCTCACAAAATTTTTTGTATCAATGATACGAATCTCACAAAATTTTAGATAAAACCCTCATATTTATAAAACGCTTCTTTTATTAGCCACTGCTTCAGTTTCATTTTGAAAGCTTGCAGACTTGCACTTTTTACTATATCAGAGGGCAACTTATTATACACTGCAGGACCCATCACGTGCGTCAACTTAGCGGACTTTTGCAGGCGTCGGCCAGGCTGCCGTACTAATGAGCAACTGCAGAACGGTAGCTAGAAAGAAATACTCATATAACTATCTACATAACATATATCCTTAACAGGGTTATATGGAGGGCCAAAGCCATATATCCGAAAACACGTTCTCTTTAGATCTACAAACAAAAAAAAAACATCAGTTGAAGGGAAATCACAGGGTTTTGTATAATTAGTAGCCTAAAAATCAACCACATTCAGTCGAATTGAGAACCTCTTTTTCAAGTTCATTTAAAGTAAGTATACTAAGATATAATTAATACTGGCTTTTTAGGCTTTAGCTGGAAAACTATATTTTTCGCACACGTGTTTTCCTCCTACCCCAGTATGGTTCCTTATAACTAAGGCAAACTTGCCAGACTACTTTTAAAGGACGTAGCATATTTTGTACGTAATGGCCACAACCATAATAGGTACATAGAATACATAACCTCGCATACATATATGGACGTATGTATATGACGATATTATGACGCGAATATTAATAAGCTTGCCAAAAATATTAGCTGACTTTGCGCGCGGATTTTCCGCACAATACGTATACTGCCATGGTTAATAAAGTAAAATTCACAAACATGCTGTAAGTGTAATATACTAAACCGTTTTTTTTAAATATACATAATCTGATAGATGTAGAGTCAGTCCATTCATATTGTTTTATCAAATTTGTAAGTCCGACTTACAGAACTTTTCAAGCCACCTAATAATTCTAAGACATAATAAACCGATTTCCAAATGTATTGTACCACAAAAACATAAACGATGAAGTTTACATTTATTAGAATGATTGTAATATGATGGCGAGTAGCATACAAGTAACGGGAGGTAACGGGAAATAACCCACGTGCAATGTAAACAATTCATATAGCTCGTTAGCATTTATCACACGGGTGCATTCTAAATAATATCATATCTTTTAAAATAATAATCTGTTACTGTTGGTAGAGTTAAATTTAATTCATCATTTAAAGTGAACAGTAATTCACTGCGATTTTAAGAAACTTTGATAATCATAAGAAACGAATAACAAGTTTAATAATATGTACACAATAAAAAAAATATCCTGAATGTGAGCATCATTTCATTACATAAACAACGTTTATATGTTAGTAGTGCATTTTATGACAGAAATCGATTTACACAGAGTGAAACTTCTGTCCAGCAATGGCGTTCAAAAGCCAAAAATAATAACTTCAAACAAATAAAGAATACGTTCGCTCACATCCTTACTTTCAGATGTTGAATTAAAATTCCAGCAAATTAGCACACATGTAATTGAAACCAATGATCCGCCACGTTACCTTGTGCTTCTCTTTACGTCTATCCAACTTCACATTAGTATATGTATATTATAGATACATATGAATATGAACGTATCTCCACAGCTTCCGCACCAATGTGACTTCCTTATAATCGTTCAGCCAAGGTTAACCTATGTTGAAAACTGAATTATTTTAATAAAACACGTACGTTTGAAATAGTGTTGCAATCACATAAAGATATCGATGGAATTTAATGTTGTAAGGATGTTATTTAGTCAGCAAGTGCTTTAGAATTGTTACGAAATTTAAATCTGTAAAAAATATGTAAAAAGTGCTATCGGATTTAGTTCCAATTAGAAGGCAAAATTCCACAAAACTATGAATGAGATCAGTGCAATTCAGACAAATTTTGTACGACTATGCGGATATTGAAAACAAAAACCACTTTCCATATGTACATATAAGATTATTGTTTACGCTTCACTGTTGCATTAAGCTGTTATGTCTAAGTATTTGAGGACCTAATAAGTATAAGTATAAGGGACCTCAATGTTTGTTTGTGTAGGGGCAACAGAGATATAGACATACGTAAGTCAATGCTATGTATAAAATTATTAATTTTAATGACCGGCCTATACGAAAGGAAACACCATACCGACTAAGAATATATTTTTCCATAACAACATTGTAATGTAGCCTACAAGGAATATAATAGAGTCATAACCATTTACAGGAAAATGGTAAAGTCAAGCAAATAAATACCGCAAACTCTATCGGTTTTCAGGAAAAAACTGCTATTTTTAACAAACAAACAGGGAAATATAATTAAGTTTGAATTGAGACCTAAACATAAGAAAATAATGAAATGGGTAACAACATTGTTTTTATGTAATTTGGTTTCTGGCACCAAGTAAATATTGCTTGTACGAGTATCATAAAGTGCTGAAAAATCATGATTTTTTTTCCAAAACATACATTAAAAGTATAATTCAATAGTATCACGCATTAAAACTTGAGTTAATGTTTATTATCAATAACATTTAAACAATAAGTAGTAGTACTTGTAGTTTTTTAACTTTACCACAGCATATAGTAGCTTCATTCACACCGCTATTTCATTGCAAAAATCATCTCAATTCCATTGCATTTCGATTGACCTTTACTAAACAGCAAATCCGCGAACAAACAATGACGTAAGATACAAATATAAATACGCAGAAGACTCAATACATACATACAAACTCAACAAGTTAGGAGTCCATCGCACGCAGCTAGTTATATTGAGATCCAGACGCACTTCAAGCACAGCACATTTATGATAACTTAGTCAAAACAGACACATGAATGATAGTGAGTAAATATTAACAATTAGTTTATCGGTATGATATGACGCGCGTGTATAAATATAGCGGAGGCGACAGAGGGTCGCCCTGCGGCGCGTCGACTGTACTCAGGACTGCGCTGCTGATAGCCGCGACACGCGGACGCCGGGTTTATGCTTGGAATGTACAGGGTGGCTTTTTAGTGGTGCAGGATCATAGTCTTTTGGATCAGAAGAGACCTGTGACTGATACTAGTTCTTTATTCTGTGTTTATTCGCCTAAGGCAATAATACTGCCCAATGGACATAAAGTAAATTCCTTTTTAAGCTTTTAGACAATTTGTAATATGTTGGTGTGCATTAAAAATATATCTACCCTACATATACTTTTCTACATACAAACATTTTATGATATGAAAGTATGCGCCTTTAGTGCTGTTTGGATTTTTTTGCAACCAAAAGTTTAGCACTCAGATACGAACTTATAAATGCGAGAAAGTTTGTTCACAATCTGACTAAACCAAAAACAACGGAAATCACAAACGGGACATAACTATGAGATAATAATTTGCTTTATTTTTAACCGACTCCAAAAAAGGAGGTTATCAAGTCTTCTGAAAGTTTTTTTTTTTTGTGGATATGTTACGCGATTACTCCGTTATTTATGAACCGATTTAAAAAAATCTCATTGAAATCCGTAATATTTGGAGTCGGTGCCAGTCGTAACAAAAACTATCAGGATAAGTTAGGAACAAAAATCCAAGGCGGACTGGAACTGCGACTTCGACAAGCGTCGATCTCGTTTGACCAGTGACTAGCACCGACAACAAATATTACGGATTTCAATGAGAATACTTATAGGATTGTAAGTTTCAATAATTTGATAGATTCTTTACTCCCAATTCTGAATTTGAAGTCACATAAGTATATGAAAATAAATTATTCGTTAACTTTTTAGTGACACTTAAAGTCGGTTTTTGATTTTTTTAAATAAATTTTATTTCATGCATTTGCGAACATGGGTTACCAGGTTGTTTATAATTTCCTGTCAGAACAGTCACCTTGTACAAAGACACCCGCTTCTCAGGCCCCGTGCGTCATACAGTCATACAGCACAGACACATACACACACACAATCAAGCACTACTTAGTATGCAGCTCCCGCGTAATCGCATGTCCTGTCCAGTGGAACCCTTTGCCAGGGCACAAGCACTCAAACGTCACTTGGGTAAATATTTTTTTGGTGTGGTGACTAATTGCGATTGGTATAGATATGAGGAAGATGATAAGTGTAGTTGTGTGTTAGTTTTGCCTACACTTAAACGAAGGTCGAAGATATTTGCAGATGTGGGGTAGAGCTATATTTTACAGTGAGACAATTTAACTCAGCCAGTTTTTTTAAGTTTGTTTGAGTTTATGTTCAGTTCTGTAAACTTTACGAATAAATAAATAAATAAACTCATTTTGGTGGATTGCAGTAAACGGTCGTGTCACGATAAAAATAATTAACTAGTTGTTAATAATAAATTTACCAAATCACAACTGATTCTCCGATCTTTGATTTATCCTTTTTTTTGTTGTAATTGACCGTGATAACTAATTGTATACAGTACACACTCATTAATACTTTGTAATTCCAATTTCTAATTCCATCTCCGATCTAAAATTTAGACAAAAAGTTCATCAACATATAAATCGACCCTATATATATATAGGTATATAATATCGTATTTTAGCGCTAAAACTCTACATACTTCACAGTGCACTCCGCAGAGATACATACAAGTATAATAGTTACCTATTGTGTGAATCAGAGCGAATCACTAACACACAGAACAAAGATGATATCAGCGGCAGAGGAAACCCAGAAAACGAAAGTTAATCTAATCAATATGTCGAGAGATCATCTCGTATCACAACTTAAACGACTTGTTTTGAAAACGAAAGTCGTCGCGACAACCTTGGCTCGGTGATGAGCGGTAATTACCATTTTACTCACATAAATATGGAAAGAAAATTAAATGGCTTCTTTATTCAGCGCGGTCTTTTCATTTATGCTAATTATTCGTGGACTGAAGGTATTTTATTCAATCAACTTTCTTAATACAATTAAATAAATCACTAATTAATTTCTACAATTATATTCATGTTTGATATGGATTGAGCACAGAAATAGTTTTATTGCCGAAACACAAAAACAATGATTAATCGATCTAATAAACTCTCACTGCCATTGCTAATTAATTAAACGAGTGCCCGGAATAATTAACCAATCTGTTAAACCAACCAATTATATTGTTTTTTCAAATCATAATAAACCACAACAATCATAAAACGTAGCTGTCACTCTAACAATGCACGCTTTCGTGTGTCGGATAACACGGTAATTTGTAGGTCCCGGCCGTTCATCATACGTAGACCAGTCTTTCAGCCACAACAGAAATCCCTTGAACGTTTTGAATGAAAAATCTAAAAGCAAGAGTTCACCACTATCATAACTAAGTAAAAACATGTTAAACAATTCAGGATAATTCAAATTAATGTTCATATTAATCTCACATAACGACATTAATGACATACGGTAAACGATGGCAATTCTCTTTTCTCCCACAGCGGGCAGTTCATCACGTTAATGGCAACACTGCGAATTGTTTTGTTGGTACTTTTTGCCAGCGGCCTTAACATTATGTCAACAATAGGTACAATGGTTCCCGCGGCTCTTACGGCGGTTATACAAGATCGAGCGATTCATTAGATACGTGGTAACACGTAGTACGTGCGTAGTGCGGACCAGGAAGGGAAAACGAAAGCTTGGCTGCAGACCCGTCTCGATGTGTACAAGGCGACTGATTCGATTATTGAGTAGAATACTTTGTACAATAAATTTTAAAATGGTTTGTAACGGTCTGGAATGAATATTTTAACGGTTATACAGGAAAATCTGTAGGTATTAGTGAATAATGTTTCTTTACATTGAATAATCTAATTATCTCACTAATTTAGTTCGTAGGATACAAATGTCGAATTGCAGCATTTTGTTAAATTTGGAACCTTTATTGATGAGCTATTAATTAAATGACGATACGCGTTCTATGAGTCGCCCTGTATGTAACAGATGCGAACAACATAGAAATGAAACAGGAATATCCGTTACACCCAACTTTCAATTTTGCAACGCGACAATGAAACCAACTATCATGTTACCCGTTTGAATGGAAATAGAACCTACCTATGCTACACAATATCGAGTGACATAGTGTATTGACGCATCACTAATTTTCGGCTATGTAAATCGTAATTCTGAAGCAAATTACGTGAATGTGAGAGAATTAACGAAACAGTCATAAGGGTAGATAAAAGAGGAAATTGAGTCCTACCAGGGGTAGTAGATTTCCTACAGGTGCCGTCGTTGACGATCTGCCTGTAGACTCCGACCCCCGGCGCGGGCGTGCCGTGCGAGGCGGGGCGCGGGCCGGGCCGGCGGCGCGCGTCCACCACGGAGTACGAGTTCTTGGCATCGTCCCTCCGACCAGCGAACACGCGCTCCTCCTGAGGGGACACATAGTGCTTCAAGCTCCCATCATCCAAGTTCTGCAAACTCGCACCGCTCCGAATCTTCCCTCTCCACGTTTCCTTCTTCTTCCCTTTCTTCAAGGTCAAATTGTCAAAACTCTTACACGGACTCAGCTGGGAAACATTATTGTTCCGCAAATCGTAATACTTGCTCGCATCAAACACGCTGATACGAGGGTAATGATCCACGATGATGTCCGGAGCTTTATATTTGGCGGGATTGGGAAACTGTGACGTGCATTGTAGCTCCGGCTTCGGACGGAGGCCGCGGTGTTTTATATTCTTTATGTTGCGTTTGATGGCAGCTTTGCTCCTGTCTTCCAGGTCGTGTATCACTTCAGCTTTTTCAAACAACGCTCGAGGGTTCAGTCCGGTCTTGTAGACATGGTAGCTTCGCTTGTTCCTCTTCTGGTTGACGTTGTCGTCGTGTATAAAACTTTCATCATAATGAGGCATATTGTAATATTTAATTAGCGTCGTCAAATATTTGGCGATGTCAGTCGCCAGTCATGTTTAGAGCGGTAGAGGAGGTCACGCGGCGCGGAGAGCGGATACTACTGAGGAAAGCAGGCCCTTTAGAAAACGTTGAAAGTTGGCACGCCTGCAGCTGGTTTCTGCGTCCCGACACTGATTTTACGTTTCACCGCTTTATTATTGCGGAGCTTTTTGAACAGATCACTCGTATGAAAGGTCACTTCGAAAATAGCATGTGTGCAATATGTATACAATTAGATCATTAATTATTTGCAGTATGTGTGTATGTGTGTACGCGAGGCAGCTCGCAGGCGCGCGTCTCCGGCACGACTGCTGTCCAGCCCGACCCGGCAACCTTGACACTACACCCAATAGTCTAAATTTACTCAGGCCTCAATAAATAAGATAGTATGGGTAAAGTTCTGTCATCACTCATTCAGGACAGCCGCGCCGGCGGCGGCCGACGCCCGGCGCGATGTTGCGACACCTTCATTAAACACTGCGCCGGCAGATGCCTAATGAATAATTTTTAAGTCACGAACGGATCCGAGTTACGAAACCGTCTCGATAAACATTTACACTGAGTGGAAACCACTAACTGCGGAATTTACAACTTTCTCTGTGAACGCTGAATGATTTCGGACACCGAACTATTATATTTTTTACCGAGTCATAACAAGTCGCGGACTTGAATATTGGCTACGACGACACGACAACAAGTTGTATTTTTAAGTCTTCACTCGAACGTAATGCATCTTGCAACACACAAACGCGGCGGTTAAAAATAGTTTGTAATTTTTTTCCGATGCACGTCTTGTTTTGGGCGGCGAGTCGCGATTACGAGAGCGCATATGCACGGAGATAGAGCTTGGTGGTCGCGGAGATGGCGGCGGCCGGCGGCGGCGGTGGGCGTCGCGGCTCCACTGGCGGCCTGCGCCTGCGCAGCCCCGCGCTGAGAGTGAAAGCGCCTCCATCCTCCAGCCACACATCTCCGCACCTGTCCTCAGAGACACGATGCCCGCGATTACTTAATGCCGGTAATGTTTTTCTGCTATGCCTATAGCTTTGCCATTAACACTGCGGATGTTCAACGACCAACTTTGTTGACACACACTTTCTTGACTTAAACTGAATTCTAGTAGGTGCATTCACCTACAAACCAATAACGGACAGCTTTTTAACTTTCGACAATATTTGTTGCGACGCATATTCAATGCAGTTTATGTAAAGATCATAAAGCAGGAATACAAAATAATGTAGAGATAAGTTACGGAAAGATGTACGCTTCAAAGCTAATTATGCGCTAGACAAAATGGAACATTTCCTAGACATGTGTAAATTGAACGCAATTAATACATAACATGTTAGTTACAGACACACCCCAGCTGCTATCGAGGCCGGGCACAATATATGAGCCAACCCTATACTAACAATCGAGGAAACATCAAATATTTCGTGTATCTCGTTACATGATCACTCGGTTAAACAATACCGACAGACGGATACAACATAATTTACTAGCGGTTTTAGTGCAAAAAGTTCAAATTGGGACTCAACAGAGTGTTAAATGCAACTACCTAATTAACTGCTGCTATGTATACAATAAAAACAATTACACGATACGTTTTTCTCGTCCTTCACCTGACTGATATGACCGTTCTTCCTAAACGTCTTTGAAATCTTAATTATCTTTCATGATAATCATATAGGACGCTACAAGTACGTACCGCCGATAAATATTTTGTTTAGAACACATTAGTTCGTCAGATGGCAACCACTTTCGACTGACTATTTATATATAGGTACCTAGTGAATAAAACTAACTTAACTAACCATATAAGTTCATCGCACAAAATTGGGGTCCACAACCGACTTTAAAAATGTAAATCGGCTGCACAATTGCACATGCAATTCACAGAGCGACCAGTGAAGTGTCACTCGTGCTAGAGATCTCAAAGTGTTACAGAGATGTGTGCCACCTGACCATAGCACACCACTAACAACAACAGTATATTCAATAGACACCTTATTACGGTAGAAAAAACCGTATTATTTACATGTGATAGCTCAGCCGCCATTATCACACAGAAAAATATTAAATTATATCTAATAAAAGTGCAAAATAAATAAATTATAAAAACAATATTAAATTATCTTAGAGATAATATGAAATTCTACCAAATCATATATCAAGGTAAATCAAAATCATCGTAATTATGGAACACTATAATTATTTTGATAGGTACATAAAACGCTTGCGAAGCCAAAGACGCGTGATAGGGCTGGATATCATAATGTATTGTTTAGGTACTTATAAGATATTTATAATGATATACGCTCGTTATGTTGTATGTACGGGATGTTGATTGTGAAATAAATAAGACATTTCGTTATCCGAATATTTTGATAGAGAATAGAGGGGTAGTTAGGTGTCTTTGGTTCATATAGTCTACAGGCCAGTACCAACGTACGTGTAATGAAATCTGGTAACGGTGTCCGGGAACATTTAGATGCTATGTCATGTCGTGACCGTGTCACCAATACATGCACATGTGTGTAATTGCCGCTGTAAAACACTTGATAAACTTTACATCCCTCCATATTTTACTAAGAGAGAAGATTGTTAGTTACACTTTCCATTTACAATATAAAAACTAGTGACACATGTGGCAGCCTTGTCGTATGAGAAAAAGTAGTGATGAAGAAATTTATGTCTATTCAAAAATGTTACAATGATTAAATAAAATGTTTTAAACTTCACGAACCTTTATAAAATGACTGTATTAGTGTTAATATTCATGCGAAATATGTAGTACCTACATAGTGATAGATATTTTATAGAAAATTCACCCAATTTAAAAATGATGCCTTGGTTTCCGCGCAGAGTGTACGAGCCGAGTCAATAATGGGTCGCTATCGCCAAATCGGTCGCTCTTACGTCCATAAACGAACGGTAACTAGATGGTCACGAAGAAAAACAAATAAAAGAGAGCAAAGTCACGGAACTCTGTCTGTTACGGAGCAACAAACTAGTACGTAAGAAACGAGTCAACTAGGCAATTATCAAATCCACCATTGGCACAATTTATTTGTAGAGCGCTCGCCGCGGTGTCACAAAGGCCAACTATTATGCAAATTGGTAGCAAAAAGGAAATTGATAAGGGCCCAGCTAGAGTTGACGTCCAAATAGGAAGGCTGCTGGTGGCCCTCGCCACAGATTAAACAAGTATCCCGAGACCATACTCTGAAGACATGGACTCGAGGAATGTAGGACAGGATGTCTGGTCTGTACCATTTGCATTAGCAATTAGTCGGGAGCTTTGATGTTGGCCGTAATTGTTGTAGTGTGGAGCTCGGCCGAGCTTCCAATAACCTGGCGATACCTAGTGCCCACTGGTGCCTAACGGGACCTGGCCAGCTACACCGATCATTACACTCTTGCATTATACGATACGGCATCCTCTTCATAAAGAACTTTTTTAACGGGACATATTATGGCACGAATTAAATCACGATATCATTGCGGCATCATGAGTTTAAATACAGTAATTTAGTACCGACACCGTTTCATAGTGATGCAACACATTTGGTTACTTACATGTTCATTCTGTTCTATTGTAAAAACTACAAATGTGATCTAGTTTTGTGTGAATAATTGGAATATGTTATGAGAGCATCTTCGTTTCGGATACAGTTGTTTTAACTGAAGTTGATCATCTGAGCCGGAGAATATTACTGTTTTTTCTGCGTCCGAATGTCTTTAACATTAGCAACGTATTTATCATGTTTATTAAGCCATGATTAAAACCTCAATAATTTAATTTATAAATACTGTCAATAAATTATTTTCCACATTCAGGTCCAGAACTGCGTTTTTGTGCCATCTAAAGCGAAGAAGACATCATTAGGTGTATTTTGCTGCATTACCGCAGTTCTGCTCGCCGCAAGCGATGGCGGAGTTTATTCAACAGAGGCTCATCAAGCTCTATGCAATAAAGCCGTAATGGCGGAGCGAATCGCGGCGACGGCAGATGCAAACTTGCAAAATAGCATACATTTGCAACGGAATAACTGATGACTATGTTCATATTACTTTCGTGACTATTGAATGACTATCGCTGTAAGCTTTTTCGAATACTACTGATTTGTTGAACACATTTTTAGATGAATGAGTTTAGATTTCATTTCATTAGAAGCGACAAATGATAATCTTGATTGCGGTTTCTAAAACTGATCAATTTATTCTAGACAGTTAATCCTAGACAATTTAAAGTGGTTTTGACTGCCATTTGAAAGATATTGTCCATCACTTCTACCTCGAAACGGCCAAATCTGGGTTCCCATACCAATATACAGTTGTAAACCTCACCTGCCTAGCATTGGTTGTATTGAAGGTCGAAAACCTTTCAATAGCAATTTGTCAATTGGTATAATTGAGCATAATCGGCGTATAGTAATTCACACGCGAGATTCTCACGTCTCCGCTCCAATGCGAGACTCATGCTGATATTTGGTGGATGTGCCTCTAATAACACCAGCACGGTATGCACACTACATACTATAAGTGCTTCATGGGATGGTGGAGTAAGAACTTGTACAAATGCACTTTGTAAAGACTGATGCCGGAGCGTAACATGGAATTTTGAATCTTGTATTTGGTTCTAAGTTTTCCCTTGTTTATTATGTAGGTTACATCGTTGGAGTAATTAAATAAAAGGAGATATCGTCATGCGGTAAAAAAATGCTAATCATCAAACTACTAGTCATAAAAAGAAATCGTAACTCATCCTACATATTTATATCCTACATGTTTTATTTACGACACAGTTTTTTACTAATGTAAGAGGCAGAGCTATTTGTACAGTGTAACATATTGTTTTGTTTTACAATAAATTTATCTTTATCTTATCTTTATAACCATTTGTATATCATAACTATAAAGAAGCTTCCAAATGTCTCCCAATAAAGCTGTCTGATGACTTTGGTATTTAACAGTTCGCCTCTCGAGTAAATCCGTTTAGCAAGCAGTCATATGACGAAAACGTTAGACAAAACACCCATGAAGACGACGCTTACATCAAAGAGTATTAGCAATTCAAAAATAATTTACAAGCCGGCGTAAAATTTAAGGTCAGCTAGAAAATGTATTCGGTAACAACGACCTTCCTTTTGCAGTCACGGCGGCAATCATCGGTAACTAATGGGTTACATGCGTGTGTACATGTTTTGGATGCAGAAGGCCTGCCCATACGAGAGGGACTGCAGATCCTTTCACTTCTAGATGGAGTCAAGATTAACTGGTGTTTGAGTATGGATATGGGAGGTACTCCGCACTTTGGTCACTTGGAATGAATTAGGAGCTACAAAGTTACACGTGAAACTTTATTCTCCTTTGAAATAGGTTGTTAATTCCGGCGCAGGTTTAGTTACTTTAGATTGAGACTAATGGCTCAGAATGCAGTCAAATAGCCTAAAGCTGTGTATGGAGATGCCACTCTGCACTTCAAGGCAAGCGGCTGCGACAACTGTCATCAACATCAATCAGTTGTCGACTAAGGAGAAATGAATTGGCGCACTCAAACCAACATTTGCAAAGACGTTACGAGAATAGCTCAGTAATCGAGGTAACATGTGGCAACTGCAAATGGAGTCCATATAACGGCTCTCTATGTTCAGTATTATGAAATAACACGAATAACTGTACAAGTACTGCGACCTATCTGCAACTATTACGAGAGAAATAAACGCCCGAAACAAGGCTTGCTAAAGTGCTTGTAATCTATCATCGAAGTTAAGCAATACGGCCAAAATAATTTATAATTTTTTAGGGTTGTTGACTACAGACTACACTACAAAAGCTTCGACGAAACTATGATATACATATTCAATAATAACTAACTTATACAACGGTCAATAATTTTCTGTTACCATTCGACCTAAAACATAGAATATGTCAACGAATACATATACCTTGGCCAGCAGATAACTTTTACCGACTCTACCACCAAAGAAATCGATGGCAGAATCGCCATTGCTTGGAAAAAGTATTGGGCAAACAAGGACGTGTTTAAAAGCAAACTGCCAATATATTTAAAGAAAAAACTAATGGACAACACGATCCTGCCGTCGCTCTTATACGGTTGTCAAACTTGGGCGTTAAACAAAAAGCTCATACAGAAAATCACCACTTTTCAGCGAGCTGCGGAGAGATCGATGCTGGGTCTAAAACTTATGGATAAGATTAAAAACGTAGATATCAGAAAAAAGACTAAGGTTCTAGATGCCGCATCGATGCTCTGCAAATTAAAATGGAAATGGGCAGGTCACATTGCCCGAGCGACTGATGGCCGGTGGAGTGAACGCATCCTCCACTGGCACCCCCGAGACACGACCCGCAGCAGAGGACGGCCCCGCTCCAGATGGAGCGACGACATCGAACAGGTGGCAGGCGCTATCTGGACACGAGCGGCACAACACCGAGCGAGATGGCAATACGAGGAGGAGGCCTAGGTGTTTGGGTGCCTAGTTAATATATTATTTTTAATTATTAGAATTGTGTAAACCTACTAAATAACAGGCAAATAAAGGCTTTTTTATTTTATTTTATTTATTTATTCGACCTAAAAACTTACAATCTCTAGTGCAACCATGTGCATAAATGCATATTAATACAGATATTCAATTTACAAATAGATCCAGCCATACATACGAGTGCATATGAAACATCAACGCAAAGAAGCAATCATATCCAAACTCGGCAAACTTTTCCCAACATAAGTAACGTGCTTTACCAGCAAGTAATGTTATAATGATGACGGATGCCGAGAAAATAAATAGTTACTTAAACGCTGCATTAAAGGTCTATTTCGTAACAATATTACATAAGTTGTTGATCTAGGAACGGAAACGCAATTTCAGATGATGTGATAAGTAAACGGTACTATCAAAATAATGACTCCGCGGATTAAAGATCGTTTTGTGCGCTTTAATAAGATCTAACAATGACAAAACTTTCGTAGTTTTTACTTTATCTGAGTTGAAAATCTGGAGAAGCATTGGATTCTGTTTTGAAATTAAGTACATACATAGAAGAATGTAGATAAGGAATATCATCATTGGACACATTCTATGACTGACATGAGTAAAAGATGTACAAATACACAGTTCATGTTCAGATAATTAATAGATATTATTTTCATCGTGAAATATATGCGACGGTCGAACGAATCAGTTCCATTTACCGAGACATACTTTTGGAGGTTTCAATTGGCCGGGTGACACTTTTAATTGTAGGTCACGGTGATTACCAACTCAATACAGATTTAGCAGTTTGCAAATAAAGGCATTTAGATTTCATAAATACCTCCGCCATTCTTGGAATTGGGCACGATTCGCACATTATTGTAATATTATTAACTTTTACAATTTCTAATAAAGTTTTCCAAGATATAACATAATATGTCAGTGTTCATTCGAGGACATCATGAAGATATCAGGGAACAGGTGGAGACGAGAAGCACAAAGTGGGGCTGAGTGGCGTGCCTTGGGAGAGGCCTATGTCCAGAAGTGGACGACCATGGGCTGATGATGATGATGAATGTCAGTATTAGTATACTATACCGTGTATGAGGATGTTTTCTTTAGGCCCAAACCGCTGGACCGATTCTGATGAAATTTGGTAAAGAGATGACTCAGAATTAAAACATAGGCTACTTTTGATCCCCGATTAACACGAGTACCACCTACCACCGCAGGGCACCGCTAGTTGTAAAACAAATTTAAAAATAATCATGAGAATACTAAAAACGCCATCAATGAAAAAGTAGCGAGGTAAGAAACAGAGTAATGTTATTTCCCGCGACGTGTCTCGTGCTTATCACGGAGCAGTCCTGACCGCAGCCCCGCGCCTGCGGTCCCGTTACTACCCGCCAGTTCCGTACCTCGCAGATTTCAAACAAATACACAACCGGAATATTGTAGGTACTTACTGTGGACAATAGTATTTAGTACGGTGGGTTAGAATCGTGTCGTAATGATGACGATTAATACATTTAGCTCATTCCAGACGTGTCTTATACAAGTGGTCGACAAAATACCGGAAAGAACAGATGCAGCTAAAGGTACCTATTGATGATTTATCATAGAGAACAGTAAAGAAAGTCGTTGATCCATGTCAGAAGCTTAAAGCACTGCGGCGTGGCGGTTTGATGTCGCTAGTGACCAGAATCTGCGATAGTAAGAAATTAGTAACAATTTATCAGTCACACATCCCCCTCTATGTTTCATCTTGTTCTGAATCCTGTATCATTCATTAAAAGGATTAACTAGCAGAAGTATTACGGTGTTCCGTATAATTTCGTTGTAATCTGGCGCGGGTATCGGCTCCTTACCGCAGCCCGTTAGGAGTTACAAGCAGAAAGTTTCAGTACATTACAAACCTTCTAATTAGGGTGGAAATAGAATCAGCAGCCTGCTGGAATTCCTATAACGACTCGGAAATTGGATGACCGCGATCACGTTTTATCTGCTTTCGTGACTGCAACGGTGCAGCGAGTATGTACCATGTAGAGAGGAAATAGTGGAAGTGACAGTTCCTAAAGCGATGCTGGTAATTAAGTATCCTCCAAGTATGTCATAGAATAGTTATAATCTTAGTGTCGTATTTACCATGTTCATAGTGCAAATACTATTTCAATTGAATTGCTAGCATTTAAAAAATTATATCAAACGATAATAATAAGCAAATCCCAATGAGCCAAGTAAAGAACCAAGTAGCTTTTATAGTAGAACTATTCTTGTTTAGGTAGGTAATTACTTTCAATAAGATAAGCAAAGTTGTAACACATTCCATTTAGTCCTTATATTTTATATTAGGAGGCTTTAGCCAGTCTAAGATCTATGTGGTCTAAGGGTGTGGTACATGACGATGGAATGGATTTCTATCAGTCTGCATTGAGCACAGACATTCACATTCATTATAATAATCTATATCCTCAACTTTATTTTATTTACTGACAAAACTGTGATTAGCGTTCAGCAGTCTTAAGTAAATAAAAGTTCAGATCATACAAAAGTATCCAACTCTAAAGTCCAAAAATTTGCTCAAATAATAATCGAAATTGAGTATCTTGAATGTTCATTTTTTTACCAAAATTGTTCAAGTTCATGCATGCATGTTTTCTCATCACAAAATAACAATACAGTGAAGCTGCAAATATCATTTTATTCCAAGGAATCTAATAATTGTATTAACTTATTTATTTATTTTACTTTATTGGAAAAATTACAGAAACATTAAAACTAAAAAATATGTAGATATTGTATGTACTTAAATGTATGTTAAAGAGCATAATGTTTTGTCAATTCATTCAAGAGGCCATTTTTTCCATCAAGTTTGCAAATAAATAGGCAGTTAGAAAGTTTTATACTTATAACCACAATGAGTACTTAGGACTTTTTATTGTTAAGTGGTTATAAGGTAGGTTATAGATTCTAGTTTTTGAATCTCTGTATTAACTTAGGCAACTTTCTGTTAAGTATATTTAAGTATACATTTTTTGTTCTATTTCTTTGTCACTTGATCAAGCAATATGTATATAAGTATGTGTCTTCTTCTTCTTATCAAATGAGAGTGGCCAACTCTGTTGTCGAGAATTTATCAAGCCACCCTTAATAGGCCTTTTAAGATGGCTTAATGACTGCCGTACTAGACAAACAGCTGTGACCTACAATTTAACCATGACCCACGGAAGCGTTCAATGCCAGTTTTCGGTCACCCATCCGAGGAAGCGACCTTAGCTTAGCATTGGTAATTGCATGTGATTGCCTCCGCTAGCTGAGCTACGGGCGCTAACTACATATGTGTGTCTGATTGTGTATGCTTATTACTTGTACACCCTTAAATATCTAAATTAATTCAAATGAAATTCATTACAGAAGAATTTTCTGTTTTTACGTTTAATTAAATTGGGGTGAGGTATGAGAGAGAGGCAAACCCAAAAATATTGAATAGTAGGTACCAATGCTCACATGGTGATGGATGGAATAATAATCTTATGTTATGAACACATAGACATAAATTAAGTCACCTTGAAAACAAATATACATTTTTTTTTTGTAATGCTTAAAGGGTATTTTGTATACTGTGTGATCCAATACTTATTTTCATTTTTGGTTTATTTGGAAATAAACAACAATAAATAATCAACTAAGTGTATAGTTAACATTGGCAAAGTCTTTGACACAGAAAAGGAATCTGCTAATGATAACAGATCATTAATATCATAATACTTACTTAATTATGTATTAATATTATACATATATTCAATCTAGATTATAAACCAAGTAGATACTTAGCTAAGTAATTAATAAATAATAAATTATGGTTGAACTTGTGTGAACACTGATAATTTGTATTTTTTTTAAATATACCTAAAATGTTGAAGCACACGTTTCTTTTTCTTCAAGTAGAACAGTTGATACACTACACACATAAGTGTGTTTTGAATCATTTTAATAGTTGGAAAACTACACCATTAAATATTATTATCTACTTGGTTTTCCTCAGATAAAAGTTATAAACATTTAGGCTAAGAACTAAGTAAGTAGGTAAGTATGCTTGCTTACTTTTTCAAGTTTTTTTTTCTTTTAGTAGAAAAGATAAAACCAACAGGTACCTACCTATTTAGTTAAACACTCAATTACAAATTGGCAGAAAGCTGAATTAATTTTATTTATAATGTTACATTGTGGTTACATATTGTATTTATTGTATAGGAGGTACCTAATGTAGGTAAGTGTGTTACACCCTAGGCTACAGCAATGCTTAACATCAGGCAGGTTGTAGTCAAATGCTATCCTACATAAAAAAGTAACAAAAAACCATAATCAAAAGATAAGAAATGACTTATTGAACAATCAGCTGTTCCATTATAAAGTTCAGTGACCTCAAACAAAATGTATAAATTAAGTTTTAAACATGTTATTTTTGTGTTTAGTAGTGGTTTACTTCTTTGTTTCTACATTACATTGTAAATTATAAATTGATTTAAGTATTTTACATACATAGAGCTAACATTATGTAGGTTCTTGCTTGTGTCCCTAAATAAGTTTTATTTCATGTTATACATTAAGTTGAAAGTAGGTGAATAAATTGAATGTGTAATGTAATAAAGTAGGAAAATATACAGCAATGGATTTTCTAAAATTCTTCCTTGTGACAATAATGTGGTACCCACATAACTAATAATACCTACCGAATATAATTCGGCAATAGCTATCTTTATCAACACTCACAACACAAAACATTATTACAGGGCCTGGCTACAAACAATACAACCCTTCCACGTGATAATTTAAAGTACACTAGCACTGGATTCAGCACTGAAATAATTGTGCTTTAGCTGTTGTTTCATTTATTCTATGGGAATAGGAAAATTGCTCGAGGCAAAATACGAACGCCACAACAGCGCAATGAGTCAATTTAAATTTCGCTTATGATAGATAACACATAGATTGGAATTTAATACTTCTGCGTACAACAAGGGACTAAATAGTTACGAAATAGACACAATGAAGTCATTCAGAAAGTTCAGATACCATAATTATATTCAGAACTAAAATACCAAAGCATAACGTTACGGTTTACTTACCCTGTCCGCATTTCTCAGTCTTGGGAGTAGAAGTCATTGTAAACGAAGTGGAGCTCACTTTATCATATTATTTTAAACGACACATTCAGTTACTTAAAATTATTCTAAGTTTATTGAACCAAAACCACAAAAATATCATTAAATCCAACCGGCAGCCATGTTTGGAAAAACAATTTTTGATTTGGATTGGAATTTATGCTGTTTCCGCGCTGATAATGAGGGTTTTAACGCCATCTGTTGGATTTAGATAACACTAAGTAGGTAGTACTTTTTTTAAAACATGGAGTCATGGAATGATATAAACTGTACCTACTGGAATTATGACTGCTGATCCAATTACGAGCAGAGTGAGGCGCACTTGTCTTTTTATAACTAGGGTGACAATAAATGATATAATTAGGATATGAAGAAAAGTACTAGGTATGCCAAATCACTTGCAATTATGTCTCAGTAAGGCCTGTATGTATACAAATACGCTAGTTTTTATTGCAATTAAAAATACCTAGTAGTTTTGATTTTATAGGCAATCAAAGTTTCCAAAAATATCCAATCCGACGGAGAGCCCCGTAACCGCTTGTGACGTCATACTACAGCGCGCCGTGGCGCGGCGCGCTTAGTATCAAGTCACCAGCGGTGATAGGAGGTGTAAAAGCTAGTATTTTGATGTGTTTTCTTTCGCGTAATAAGAAATATTATTCAGTTAATTAAATTTATGAAGGATTTAAACAGAGGAATCGGATAATTTACCTAAAATAGATGGATTAATTATTAATACGCATTATTTACTAACAAATATTTATATGCCGCCAAAATGCGAGGAATAAAAATGCAAGGTTAAGTAAACATTCCTTACTACTTGTGCTTAGTAGTTTATGTGATCTGAATATTGTTTTATCAAAACAAGATACCCAACTTATGTCACAATAAAAGAATGCGACTCAAATAGTAGAAGTACCTAACCTACCTATCATATTTTTTACGTTAACCAGAACAAAATATGTATTAGTTTTGTAGCTATAGGTAGATACGTAAGTATATATGTATAATATAGGTACAACTATTCTTTTTGCCTTTTTAGGGTTCCGTACCCAAAGGGTAAAACGGGACCCTATTACTAAGCCTCCGCTGTCAGTTTATCTCCAGGCAGTATCTCATAAACCGTGATAGCTATAAAGCTGAAATTTTGACAAATGATGTATTTCCGTTGCCGCTATAACAAAAAATACTAAAAATTTTAAAAAAATCTATACATTAAGGGGGTCCCATACACTAAACATGTTATATTCGTATTTTTTTGCTCAATATTAAAAACGCGTACAGGTAGATGCTTAAAACTTTCAAGGAATATTTACTTGTACGGTATAATACCTTTCGAAATAAATAATTTAATAACAATAAAGTAAATATAATTATTATTATAACTTTACAAAAACGTGTTTTTTTTCATATTTTTTGCTCCGTATTAAAAACGGGAACAGGTAGACACTGAAAAATTTCGCATCTAAAATCTAAAACAAGAAAATTCTTACAAGCCTATCTATCTACACCTAGTCTACGCGAGTAGGCACAGTGATTTTAACTTATATAGAAAATAATAAAGGATTACACAAAACAGCTACATGTTGCTCAAGATATTATAACTGTAATACAATGTAAAAACGAAACGGAAAGTTCTGTATATAAATATATATTTATAAATAAATATAAACTATAAAAATATTTTAATAGTTTTAGGTATTCACGATCTCTGTTAACTATAATTAAACTATTTTAACCAGTATTATCGCGTACTTATTGATTCAATATTTTTCCTGCCAATATAAAATCAATAAACACACGATTAATCCTGTTAGAAATCATTATTATTACTTAGGTAATTAAATATGATTGAATGGTCTTCACAACATTTAACTATTCTTTTATCTCCAAATGGATTAACCCTCTTCATAGCTTTTATGCATTCTTTTTCCCATTTTAACGTCCTTTAAACTATAAAAAAACAACTTTTCCGGTGAATTGGTAGTTGTATTTTAACATTTAGGCACAACACATGATTACCTAGTATTCGAATTGGACATTTTAAAAGTATTTACATAGTTAAAATTTAGACGCCACGAGTGCGCGACGAGTGAGCCAGACTGAGCGTGCTGTATGATGACGTCACAGAGTCACCGATAGCCCGCGTCGTGCGGTTACAACTTGTTTTACTTATAAGTCGGAAACTAATTGACGCATCGAAGTAATTCTTTCGCTAGTATTTATTATTTTTGATAGAGAAAAAGCAGTAATAAAAATCAAAATCAATTATCGATCTTCATTCATCTTCTTACCAAATCTGGAGCAGTCTCTTTTGGGGTCCTATTTTACCTGCATCTTGCCAGTCATGATTATCCCTAGCTCTATTGACGCGTTAAGTAACAAACACCAACAAACTTACTTACAAATCAAAATGCACTTTAGTTTGTAACTTATAATAGTATCGATTCGGTTAATTGACAGTGAGGCAATGTAATCAAAATCATAAACATTTTGCCGTAATTACAATATTTATTTACAAGTTCACATTTGAATTGCAAATAGGTAGTTGCCTATATCCTATATTTTTTTAACACTATCATCTTCCTTGTGTTTCATATTCTAACTGAAACGAGTGATGGTTTAAGCTATGTACACCAATATAATCCTTTTCCTTGTATTTCATGTACTAACCTAAACGAGTAACGTGTTATATTTAAGTTCTTTTGCCATTATATTTTGATGTATTTGTTTTTAGGAAAACTGCAAAAATATCATGCTGCACAAATTATTTCAAGCACGAGAAAATATGGTCACCTTAGTCCCAATAATTTGTAATCTAACTTAAACTTTAGCATACCTGTAGAAAGATATATTGCAGCCACTATAAGCTTCACTTCTGCATCCCGGAACACTACAAGTTCTTACCATTTTGTTATTTTTACAATAAAATACATTTAAATTAGTTACAAATGAAATCATTTTTTTCCCGCCACCTTTTGTCATATAATGTCATCATAATTTAATGTTGCTTGTGTGAAAAATAATATAATATTAATTTGTTACTTATTCTATTTTGTGTTTATATCACAAATTAATTCAGATTTCTTTGTGTCGAGTAAGATTTATAATAAATAAAATTAAATAATATTAATTATTGCTAAATATTTCAAAACTTAAGTTGACAGTGACATTTATCGCATATTATTTTTTAAACTGGCAAGCTGTGGAAGCAAGACAACAGCCTGCTCTGCTCTATATGCCTCTCATTTTTGACCGATTACACCCCGATTTAACATTTATAGAAAATAAACTTTAAAATCATAAGGTTTCTATTCGTATAAAATCTAGTTCACAAAACAAAAGAGAGATCAATCCTGAAGGAAAGAGAGGGATGAAATAAAAAATCCTTGCATGGAGTATGGTTTATTTTTTTCCAGATTGGCGTTAAATATTTTTATTTGCCATAAAGTATATGTTATAGCTCTGCTAATGTCTACATCATAGTGCCCAATGTGCCCATCTACATGCCAAATTATAAACCGCTCGGTCCAGTAGGTTGGCCTATATCTTAATAAATTTGTCAGTCTATCACCTTGGCGTTTTATATAAATCTAGAGTTGAATTTATTACCTTTAGACTTTCCTTCTATGATATTAATAAAATATGTATTTTAATGTTAGATAATAATTATTTTAATGATAGATTATAACGTTGCTTAACATCAGGCAAGTTGTAGTCAAGCGTGAGCGTAATTAATTTTGAAAAAATTACATTTTGGTAGTGTTAACTTAAGCGCATGGAATTAATTAGAAAGAGAGGGATGATATGAAATCCTTACTTAAACGTTACATTTTTTTTTTTCTGTTACTTTAGAAATGAGCATTGACAATATGTATGTAACTGACATTGACAGTAAGTGACGAAACGTCGCGCGATGCAAAATGGGAAAATGTTGGGTTTAGTTTCCTAATATTTTGCGTTCCTCTTTTCAATCGATTTATCTTAATGTATATTTCGAAAGTCCTGTTTTATCAGTGCTAACAATATTTATTCAGTGACTCGGTGAAGAAGTGGTTACAAAAGTTGATAAGCAAGCGGTAGCGCTACGAAGTGATCATGGCGGATCCGCTTAGTTTACTACGCCAGTACAACGTAAACAAAAAAGAAATTATAGAACGTGATAACCAAATCATATTTGGTGAATTTTCGTGGCCCAAAAATGTTAAGACTAATTATCTTATGTGGGGGTAAGTGAACTTTCATGACGCTTTTCAAATTATTGTAGATTATGCATCACCTGTTCCACACAGTAGAGACTGATTTCTACTTGATTTTTTTCCAGTTCTGGGAAAGAAGGAAGTGTTAAAGAGTACTACACATTAGAATGCCTTCTATTTATCCTCAAGCACATTCAATTAACACATCCAGTGTATGTCAGACAAGCTGCGGTGAGTATAGTGGCATATAAAAATTTACTGTTTTTGGGTTGTGAAATATAAAAATTCTGACTAAATCACATTGTCTCCAGGCTGCCAACATACCAGCAGTCCGTCGGCCTGATCGTAAGGATATATTAGCATATTTAAATGGAGAAACTGCCACATGTGCATCTATTGACAAGAGTGCACCTTTGGAAATACCAACACAGGTAAGAAAGGTTGTAACTTTTATAATACTAAAAACAAAGATTAATAATGCTTGTAAGCTAGTCAATCCAGTTGCCCATTTAGCAAAGTTGTGGGTTTACAGTCAACCAAAATGATTGATTTGTTATTACTTTGAAATAAAACTTATTTCATTAAAGTTGAATAGAGACAGTCCATCTTTTCTATTTGCATTATTTATGTTGCATCTAAAAATATGTTATATATTATGTTAACTTAATGATGATATGATTTCACAAGTTCTTTTATCCCATAGGTTAAAAGAACTCATGACCATGAGAGTGGTGAGTCGGTGGCCAAGAAGCCTCGCATTGAGGAGACACATGTGCAGAAGGTCAGGGAGCAGCTCGCCGCCCGCCTCGATGCTCCCAAGGAAGCCTCTGTCACAGTTGACAATATCAAGTAAGAGTATTCCATATTAGTGTACAAAGATTTAGTTATAAAACTGAAAGAATTTTGTAATTAAAATGGGCTTGCAGTTGACTATAGTTTGCCTGATGGTTAGCAAGAGCTATGGCCCCATTCAGCTATACATCATTGCTAGTATGAAATAGAATATGTGAACAAAATTATCTTGACTTTCTTAACTTTTATCTAGTATATGAATTAGTCATTGTCCTTGAGTAAATTTATTCTTATTTGTAGCAGATTTGGATAATATCTAAATGAAATCAATAATATAGATCTATCTCTAAAATATATTTTTTAACTAGACAACAAAACTTTATCAGATTTCTTGCATAACTACAACACCTGGGACAAAATAGCTGTGCTAGCTAGGAGTATGAAAGCATGTCCATGTATGTTCTAGAATGAATACTATTGAATGTATTACTTGAATGTATTACTTCAGTATATTTTTAGAGGACAACATTCAATATGCTACTATGTTTCTGCCTTCAGGTCTCTATCCGAGGCTATGTCAGTGGAGAAGATTGCAGCTATCAAAGCCAAGCGCCTGGCCAAGAAGAGGACCACAATCAAGAGCAACGACTACTCGGACACTCTGGGTGTGGTTGGATCAGACCTGAGAGCTATCCTGGACTATGATGTGGATCTGACCAAGGACATCATCAGCCGGGAGAGGCAGTGGAGGACCAGGACCACAGTATTACAGAGCAACGGGAAGGTGAGGAAATGAAATGACAGTTTTTTTTTTAATAAGTGACAATAATATAATATAGGGGCGAGTACCTGCTGCACTGAGTAAAATGTCCCGGAATATTATATTATTTATTTGAATATTCCTTAATATCAATATCACACTTTTATAAAAGTGAAAGTTTGTGTGTAACACATACCTATGCTCATTATATGTATTTTAATTCAGTTAATATATATATATTTTATATATTGAACAAAATTTATTAAAAACTTACATAGTTATTGAGTGAAACAAGCTTGATACCTCTTACTCTTACAACTATCTTGACCATCCTAGTCACACACTTAAAATGTTTCTTTTTTGCTTGTTGCAATAAACTATCTATAACTGTAACAATACTTGTAGTGGTGATGTAAGCAGTGATACATGAAATTGAAATGAAATTTGTTTATTTTGCATTATACTTATTGCATAACATTGTATGAAAATCCAACGGCATCCGAACTAGTTTATAACTGTGTTTCGGTGTTTCAAGCCAATATATACAAGCCTGTCAGCTCAGTTGGTAGCTCTGCCTACAGTTCCTAGGAGGGGTTACATAGATAGATAATTCTTTATTGTCTATCACATATAAACATTCTAATTCTAAGGGGGAGTGATGACTCCTGCTCGGAGATCCTGCTTGGGGCGTTTTGTGCACATAACACCCCACATATAAAACAAAAATAACAAAATTACATACAGTAACTACTCTAGTGCCACAAGTGGCAGCCTTATTGCTAAAAGCAATCTCTTCCAGGCAACCATTGGAATAAATAAAGGATTATTCCATGATTCAATATGTTTTGTTTCAATGAAATATTAGTGTTGACACACATATACTTTCCCTCCCAGTTATTCGCAAAGAGCATCACAGCGCTGCTGACGAGCATCAAGGCGCGCGAGGAGGGCCGCCCCCCGCCCCCCGCGCTGGCCCCGCCCGTGCTGCCCGCGCACCACACGCAGTACAACCGGTACGACCAGGAGCGCTTCATTCGCCAGAAGGAAGGTGTGTACATACATTAATTAATTCATTGATTTATAATGTAAATTCGGCAACCACTGCCCCGGGAGTACTCACAGCCATTACTGCATACAACCAAGATCTAAAATTTTATATGTTATTTATCTTATTCACATGGTCACCCATTCTCTTTGACTGGACTGACTGCTACAACATTTTAGAAGAATAGCTGCCCAAGGCTCAAAGACAAAACCTGCTTTTCTGTGGCTAAAAAAAAGTTATAAATACAATAAATAATCGATCAATCAATTAATATATCTCTAATGTACACCATAATACTTTAAAAAAAAACAATATATATATACTTTAAATCTAAGTACACCAGGGCAGTCTTATCATCTAAACAGATAAATCACCCAAACAGATAAAACAGATAAACATTTTATTGATAGCTTGTGCGCGCGACTTCGTCCGCGTAGAATAGTTATTACCATAAAAACTGTTCTAGTAAGTTAACCTTAAAAGATAGACGTATACTGTTGCGGACATTTAGTTAGATCATTTCAAGAGGAATAATTCTATATAACGGAAGCCCTCAAAGATGAATAATTTTCCCCGTTTTTCCCACATTTTCTATTGTTTCCTCCTCGCTCCTATTAGTTGCAGCGTGATGTTATATGTATAGCCTAAAGCCTTCCTCGATAAATGGTCTATTCAACATAAAAATAATTTTTCAATTCGCACCAGTAGTTCCTGAGATTAGCACGTTCAAACAAACAAACAAACAAACTCTTCAGCTTTATAATATTAGTATAGAAGTATAGATATAGATAGATTTGATAAATTATAATAATTATAAAGAGACATCTTCCAGGCCACCTTCGCAAGAAAAAATATTAAAAAACAGTAGAATAGTTAGTACTGAGTGATTAAATATGTGTTTATTACATTACAGAGACGGAGGGCTTCAAGATCAACACGATGGGCACGTACCACGGCATGACGCTGAAGTCCGTGACGGAGGGACCTTCCGTGCCCGACGCGCGCCCGCAGGCCACCGCGCACCCGCGACACATGCCGCGTGAGTTGCTACACCATAATTAACAATCAAATTAGCCCCCTGGCAAAAGGTGTTGCCCGCTGCAACCCCATTATACATTGCAATAGAAAACGTGGCCATCTATCATCTTATTTACCTAATTCCATGTAGGTAAACTTTAAACCGTTATAATCCACCTTGTTTTATGGACATGAGAAGATTTATGTAGCCTCTATTTGTTTTTGCATCGCATTCTCTTTATAATATTTACATTTAACCATTTATGGGAGTGTGGTTCAGCGGTTCCAGTGTCTGCTTTCCATTCAGATGCACCCTGGTTCGAATCCGGCCCTACACCAATGACTTGTATTTTCAAGTTATGCGTGGATTTGCACTCGTTTAACGGTGAAGGAACACATCGTGAGGAAACTGACATGTTTGAGGACAACAATATCCTGGGTGCCCACCACTATGTATTTGCCCATACCAATTAATTCTGTGGGGGAGTCAGGACGACGAAAAATAATTAATTTATAATTTATTAGATTGTCAGCTGTAAGTAGTTGTCAAGTAGTACAAAATATTTGAATATATACCTATATCCAGCGTCGGTCCCTGGCGGCGCGACGCCGGGGCGCGCGCTGCTGCCGGCGGCGGCGGCGCGCGCGCCCGCGGGCGGCGGCAAGCGTCCCTCGCGCACACCCATCATCATCATCCCCGCCGCCGCCACCTCGCTCGTCTCTATGTACAACGTCAAGGACATGCTGCAGGACTTCAAGTATGTACTCTATCACATTTTTATTTGTTGTTCTTTCACCTACAGCTGGAATGTTGTATGACCTTAATACGATATGTTGTGTCGACTGGCCTTATATGCTTAGATCTTTAAAGCTACGCAACGGATTTTAATGTGGTTTTAGTAAACTGCCTCGCACCGGAAACAGCACCACATAACAAGAGAAAATCTTGTTAGTAGTAATGTATTGAAAATATAGGCATGTCTAAGCACCACAAAACTCAAACATTATGTGTCATCCATCCGATCAGTGAAAGTACCTAGCACATCAGGCGGAATTCATCGAAATAGCGACTAAGCTTGCTAAGTTTTTTTTGTATTGAATGTATCTTTCGTTCCTAGGTTCTTCACGGTGGAACAGAAGAAGGCGTCAGGCGGAGCGCGTGAGAACGAAGTGCTGCTGCAGCGGCGCAAGGGGGCCGCGCCCGACCAAGCGCCCACCAACGCAACCACCATGACCGTATGTATACTTGAGGCTTAACAATACGTGTGCCTTGTGCCCCACACTAGGATATTCTGTGTCGTGGGATACAGACGATTTTTATATTTTATTTATTTCATTAGCTTATGTATTAACAGCTTAAGCCAACACGTACATTAAGCCAACTACTACAATAATGCTAAAGTATAGTTGATCTCATCAGTATTTAATCTCAGTGTGCATTGCTATAGGTTTTTATTGCAAAAAGAGTACATACTGTATGCAACATACTTTGTTGTGTTTATATTACTATACTACTCTCAATTAATGGCAAGCAAAGGTTTTTCCCTGGCCATTACTATAACTCGCCTACTGATTTATCGATGATAATTATCGAACCATTTCATAGTAAAAATTGAAAATAACGCAAAGATTTACAATCAATATATGTTTATTGTTCTGACAAAACTTACATCAAGGTACATGTTAAATAGAACGTACATTGTTTTGTTTCCTGGAGTACCTGTGATTTGTTGCGCCCTGCAGTAGGTATCTTAACGAGCCTGAAGCGCAGAGCGTCCACTGTCACGTTAAAATGCTAAAGTAACATCAAACCCTCATACATAGGCGATAGTGCGTGTGTTCGTTGGTTCTTTTATATTCACTACATAAGCACAAGCATTAGAGACCAATGCCATTGACATTTATACAAACTTTGGCATATAAAAAAATTATTTAACTGTCATGTTTCTTCATAAATTATTATGTTCTCTGTTATTATGTAGTAATTGCATATGAATATATACCAATGTGACGTGTAAATTTGCTTTACCAATGAATTGGCCTTAGTTAAATATTACATTACTTATTTGCATGGCTTGAGTGTAATTGTGTCGTACATCTTCTTTCATTTCATTAATTATGGTGTACGGTGCAGGTCCCGTACCGCGTGGTGGACAGCCCGGGGCGGCTGTCGGCGGCGGAGTGGGAGCGCGTGGTGGCGGTGTTCGTGGCCGGGCCCGCCTGGCAGTTCAAGGGCTGGCCCTGGGACGGGAACCCCGTGCAGATCTTCGCCAACAGTACGTATCATGTGTTCTTATATATTTAGAAAGATAGAAAGAAAACATTTATTGTGACAGATTTAACAGAAAAACAAACACGAGTAAAGACATAATAAAGAAACATAAAATCTGCCCAACATGGCCCAACTCAGCATAATGCTGGCTGTGTGGAAGCAACCAGCGCTGGTCTTCTGTTGGGGCTGTGACGATGAGACGCATACAAAGAGGAGCAAATTTCAAATTAGACATACTGGTAGTGGAACAAATGAACTAAAATTAATAAGATGATGTATAGTTCATAGTTCATAGTAATTTATTCATAAACAGAGTTTACATGTCAAAATCAAAAATAATATCCATATACCATATAGTATGTATGTATTATATATGATCAATGGCTACACTAATACATATTACACACTGATATACAAAATAATATATATATACTTATGAACAAAACTTATGTACTGCAAATAAATATTGTATCGGTAAAATTGAACATGAGTAAATGATTTTGTCAATAATTTAACTAAATTACGCTGTTGTCGTTTATAAATAGAGCTTGTCGTTTTTGATGCTCAAAAATAAAACTGTTTAATTTTAGTATTTTATTTAGGTGTAACTTTCAGCAGGAGAAAGGATGCTATAGCCCTGTAACACAGGATCCTTTGTGATACCTAGTACAGGGCTTAGTACACCTACCAACGTAGTGCACAAACATTGTTATTGTCATATACCTATACCATCAAGTACGTAACACGTAAGTTTAAACAATAATAAAGGATTTATTATTATTATATTCTTTTGTTCAGTGAAGAAAATATATAGATATTTTATGGTATCGGTAAAGCGAATCTAGTTCAGTGATTTAATACGTGTTTGCTTTACATTGAGACGCATCAATATCAGCCTCTACACCAGTGGGTTGTTATAATAGTTATTTGTTATACAAGAGTGCAAAGTTGCTTTTTAACCGCGTGTTCAATTTTGTTGACCGAGCAAGCGAAGGATTCTAAAAGCGCAGCGAGTGATTCAAAATTAGAATCCTGAGCGTTAGCGAGGGAATCAAAAGAACACGAGGTGAAAAATCTTTGCACTCGAGTGCAACACGTAACTTTTCATTCCACCTAAGCGAGGAAATGACTAAATGCCCGCGTACAAAGCAAATTGAAAAAAAGAACACCAAGAAGGTTCCGAGTCTGAGTTTTTAACAAAAAGTTCTATGTTATATTCGGCACTATAGAGGTAGCATTAAATAGGTTTAATGATTTTTTTAATTCAAAATCTTAGTGCACACGATGTTCTAAATTCAATTTACTTTATCCTCTAGAGATTAAAAACGGCTTTTGCACTCAGATATTGAAGAGTAAATATACTCTTTCCGAGATGGTGGGATGAAAATTTACTTTATCCTCTAGAGAATAAAAACTGCTATTGCACTCAGATATTGAAGAGTAAAAATACTCTTTCCGATGGGATGAAAAAGATATTCACTAAACAGAATTAAAAAAACAAACAGTGTTTTCTTTCGATATAAGAGACCCTAAAATTTAACATGGCAAGCAACCCTAGAAAGCCAAAGGAAGTACCTGGTATCACATTTGAATGATTAAATATTACAATTTCATTTGGCACAGTACTAATAACTACTGTGACTGTACTTAAATAAAACGTAAACAAAGCAACGTGATACGTTCCACAAAATATTATCACGCTCCTATTGCTAATCCATTTTTACTGTCAAAAATAAATCAAGATCACGTCTGTTCAGACCGCTAGAAAGCATTGAAATGTGTTGCCATTTCAACAATGTGATATTACGGCCTCTTGCCAATATTGTGGTGATTGGCAACCGTGAACCAGACCTCTGAACATTCACCGCGGCGATGATAGATATACCTCGCAAATAAAATGATGTCTATCTATTGTCTGCCAATTGAACGGAATTGGCTTCCGTGACAAGCTATTTTGGTCTTTATTATGATGGATTAGAGTACAGGAATGTTTCCTTGTTCGGATCTTTGTGGCTTTTGTGTGAAGTAGGCAAAAGTTTGTGTGATGATGGAGTGGTTGTCGACGTGTGATTGGGACACTTCTTATTTATTATGTTTCGTTTTCTGGTGAAAGCTAATTTCATATAACAAGGGTCAAATCTGGTGTTATGAGCTTTCAACCCGTCCTGAGGGTCTCTGAAATAGTTTAACGACTGACTATCGTAAGACGGAGCTTGGCTGGCTGGGTAAAGCTGCGCCTTAGATCCCCTTAGAATTTAAATTTGAATTAGACTACCGTCTAACAGCTGAGATGTCATTAGACCCACGGATGCGGCCAAATGGAATATCACATAATGGCCACCCTTGTCAAGACATACCGCGTTGACAATTGCTTATAGCAAATAGCGACGCAATTTGTAAATAATTATGTTATCTATTTGAGTATGATAATAGATGTAAACAGTAATAGGCCCATGATACACAAAACAACCGCCTAAATTATTTGATTCATTTTGCACATATAGCTCCTCCATTAGTTAGTTTATTCTTTGTCATGTATTCTGTGTATCCAACTGAGAGTCCGCGCGCTTACAAAGCGGTGCGCTAAGTCCTAATCTACATATTGTTGTTCATATTTTGACGTTCGTTCCTCCAGTCTGTGCGTTCCACTTGAAGTACGACGAGATGAAGCTGGACGCCAACGTGGCGCGCTGGGCCGTCACCGTGCTCAACCTGAGCCGCACCAAGCGCCACCTCGACCGCGCCGTGCTGCTTGCCTTCTGGGAGACGCTCGACAAGTGAGTATACTGTGTACATACACTACACATACACACATACATACTATAAGCTGGGCCGTCACCATGCTCAACCTGAGCCGCACCAAGCGCCACCTCGACCGCGCCGTGCTGCTCGCCTTCTGGGAGACGCTCGTCAAGTGAGTAAACTGTGTACATACACTACACATACACACATACAATACATACATACTATAAGCTGGGCCGTCACCGTGCTCAACCTGAGCCGCACCAAGCGCCACCTTGACCGCGCCGTGCTGCTCGCCTTCTGGGAGACGCTCGACAAGTGAGTATACTGTGTACATACACTACACATACACACATACAATACATACATACTATGAGAAGTCTAGTCATGACGATACATAAGTAATTGTTTACATATTCACAAGTTAATCTGTAAAAGTACTTGTCAAAATTTTATCATACCCTATGCAAAAAAAAACTTAAAGACAAAGTTAATTTAATTCACACGAAACTTACCTAATATTTACAGCTACAGATGTATATCTCTTGACAAAAAGACTTTGATAATAATATCCAATTGTATTACAGTGTACTAGTATAATACTAGTAAATAAATTAAACTACTTATGACGTTTTATCTATTTGTTCCAGGCACATGATGAAGAATAAGCCGCATCTTAGGTTCTAAGGCTGTTGTAGATATTAATATAGATGTATTGCCGTATAGCTCAGCACCGCGTGGTACATTGTATGAGGAACGAGGGGACTTGGCTTTATTGTATCTTTTAGAGGATACATTATGTGTATTTAACATAGGAATAACAACTATATCTTTCTTCCATGGATATAAAACAATATTTTAAAAATTGACTGCTAAAATTAATATGACATTGTAGATGAGATGGGCAAAGTTGACGTCTAAAATTATCTAGAATAGTTATATGATAAAAAAGGTTTCTTCTGTAAAGTCGATCTTTGTCTGTAAAGCAAACACTATAAAGAGATCCCTATATTCTCTTAAGCTTCCATATATTTTATTTCAAGTATGGAATCCTATAATAATTCAATATTGTATGAATTAGTGATATTATTCCCTCGTGCATATCTTAGTAATTTGTTGAAATACAAAGAAGCCAAGTCTCCACAGCTCCAATGAAGTTGCCTTGACATATTGCGATTCTAAGTCAACTCATACCATTTAAGATATTGCTTTGGCTTGTTCTACTTTCTTATTATATAACTAGCTGTGCTCGCGACTTCGTCCGCGTGAAATAGTTATTTTGGGCATCATATTTATTTTTGCAAACACATCTTCAGCTTTATAAATTATAGCTGTTACCCACGACTTGAACCGTTTTCGCAGCGCAAACAACGGAAGCCCTCAAAGATGAATAATTTTCCCCGTTTTATTCCCACATTTTCCATTGTTTCTTCGCTCCTATTAGTTGCAGCGTGATGTTACATAAAGCGTGATGCCTAAAGCCTTCCTCGATAAATGATCTATCCAACACAAACATATTTTTTCAATTCGAACCAGTAGTTCCTGAGATTAGCGCGTTCAAACAAACAAACAAACAAACTCTTCAGCTTTATAATATTAGTATAGATATGTGTAGATATCCTGAATAAATAACTGATAACAAGTTTATGCTGAGCTGAGATTGTAATTTGGCTTCCAGATTAACAAAGTGAAGCAAATGTAACTTTATTCATGGTCCATGAAAGTAGACGCGAGTGAAAACCGTAATAGTTACACATTTGTTCATGGTGATCGAAAACTGACTTTTCTCATCAGATGTTTTATTTGCATCAGACATAAAATGTTTATTATTATATTTTATTTAAAATCCCAGCTGTTTGTTCCACTTCAGCCATCGATAAGACATAAAGTATATGGTGGTTTGAAAATTTGACACCAGAGTTCACCACTCTCATACTAATTATCGATTGTAAATACATTATGTATTTTATTAGAAGACTCATATTGTCAGATGTATGTTCAGGGTATTATAACTGTTTATTTAGTGTAAAATTGTGCGTCCTATTTTATTTAAATGTACAATAACCTCTGTGCATTTGCAGTGCTCGAATGGAAAATACCGTTTTATACATATTTTATTGTTTTCTCTATCCTAATTGTAATTGGAATATTTTAACGGTATTATATTAGTGCTGCGAAAAATATCTGCCAATGATTTGGTGGGTTCGTTTTAGGCATTTTTTTAATTCTCGCGGCGGAAAGTTTACACTTGGAATCGAAGTTATGAGATTGGCAAATATGTTTCATAAATGGAAGAGTCAAGTTAGCGCATTCGTTTTTAAATGATAACTTTCAGCCGTGAGTATTGCGTACTTGAATAATGATGTTGTTTTTAAAGTGAATTTATGTTTATGTAGCTACATTCTTCCATACCATATAAACATACATAAAAGTGCGTCTCTTGAAATAAATCTTGCATATGTATTGTTCGTACTTATTTTTGTCTACTTGTATTAGTATATGTGATTATGTTTGTCTGAGGCCAAAATATGTTAAATGGTATGTAAGTGTAGCGGAGATCTGTGATCTTCGCACTTTGACAACAATAAATATTGTTGAACATAACTTCTTGTATTTTAATTTCTAGTTATAAGAACCTTAGTTTTAAGTTCTAACGTACCATAGTGACTAATTTGTCTTTTCCAATAAGTTTCCATCTATGAATGAATGAATGAATTATTGTCCGAATCTAATTTTATTCTAATCAAAAGAAATTTAATTAGCTCTATAATCACGAGGTATCTTATCTAGGGTTGCTATTTTCTATAAATGAAACATCGGTGCGCTACATTTTAGATGTCTTTATTTAAAATTTTATTTCAATGGTAGTTGTATAACAATAAATAATTCTGTTCTCTTACAGAGATAGTGTACACACATAGTTAAGTATTATATTCTTGTAAGTACATACATGTAAGCATTTGACAACTTTTTTACATTAAATAAAACCATTATATAATGTATTTACCCATAACAATCTATCACATCGTTAGGTCTGCGACTGTACTCGTGTGCCCGATATTACTTTGTAGGTCAATTTCAAATATATATGTCAAAAATAACAATATACAATAAACATCAATACCTACTAGGTACATAGGTTTGTGCCAAGACACGGACTTTGGACATCTTCAATTTAAATTACGGGCTCACTACAGAATACCTAATTATGTTAAATATAAAAAAACAATTGGAGCAAATAACAAATTTATCGTAAAATATAAAAAATATGTCGAATGTTTCTTTCAGTGTCGTTTTGCCCCGGCAAGGAATGATAAGACCAAATTTTACCGATCACAAAACTAGACCGTCGGACATTCTATAACTACGGTTAAAACACACTTTAGTCTTTAAAAGGGGATAGATTTTGACATTTTACTTTCACCTATGTAATTCTCACAGCGGAAAATTTTCTTTTGGAAACGAACCTTTGATTATCTATATGATTGGCAGATATTTTATCATGTATTAAATATGTTAATTCTTTGGTGCTTTTGTTTTCAAATGTTTAATTTCAGCCGTGATAATTACCTATGTGATATAGCTCGCAATTAACTAGAATTCGTACATTTTCGCTGCAATTTGGAATACACAGTAACTGCTGTTAGTCCGATTGAACTCTACAGTTGAACAACATCGATATCACGTACCAAGCTCTAAAGGCTACGCATTAAGTACTAGACTTTGTTTGGAAACAGAGGAATTTGGCTGAGGATAATGATGTATGTATTTCATAATGTTACACATCATGTACACAGACACACACACACACAAACACACACGTCGTCCGTTGTTTTTAGTTTAAATCTATTTTTGTAAAATTATTCAACTATTATGAACCAAAACCGTAGCTGCATATTAAAATCATACCGTTTAAAAGCACCTGTGGCTGCTGCGATACAAGGGTACCTAGTGCAGTAGCCACTGGTAACTCTACATTAAGGTCAATTGTAATAAAAAAATTAAAACTCTGTTAGTTAGTTAATCTTTAAGGTAAGAAATAAATAAAAATTCTTCTAAAAATTCTAAAAAATGTTACATGAAACGAAATAGATTTTTGATCTATGTCATTGTAAACTCTATAGCTATTACCATGGGCGTTTAGTTTACGAAGTATACAAGTCATAGGCATATCACTCCTCAAGGTAATCATTTCACATCACTAGAGCACCTAAATCCACACGTTTCCAAACAGCCTTAATTTTGAAAAACTCTAATTTGTACCTAACTATTGAGTTGAGCTACCGCTATCCCCCGGCAAGTATCTAAAATATCTAATGCAAACAAATCGATCAAGTACATAAATGAAACTGTTCGCTTTAGGTACTTGTTTAAACTAAGGTTATCTATGTATGAGGGTGAACTATTAAACTATGAGTTTAGCACATTCACTCATAGTGACGCGAATTGGGCACTGGATTGAGGGGAATCGAACTATGCTGTCCTTAGAAACAACCAATCTAATAGAAAAGTCTAATAAAAGATTTGACCTATGGGTTACGTTTTGTTATTAATCTGTAAGATTGGCAAGCAAAATAAAAAAAAATGTGTAAAAATCATAAAAGTTGGTGAGATATTCAAATCATGATTTTCAAGATTTTAAGCGCTATTCCACATTTCTCTTATGTTTGTGTCCTTATGGTCTCAAATCAAATAATGGTATTCTCTGATTTTCTATATGAATTCTACACATTTCGTTTCATCAATACCTTGAGTAGGTACTTCAGTATAGAATGTTCTAGATCGCAGTTGATACGAGATATGATCCCCAGACACGCGGTGAATGGCGGCGAACAGCGGATAGATTCGTGGGTTTATAAACAGCAAGGTATTAATAACTCTTGCGGTTAGTAAGGACGTTGGTGAATCCAATGCTTTTTAGAAACTTCTTGTATCTACGTTGTTTAGATAAAATATACTTGCATGTTTAATTAAAATATGCACATAGCTACGTTTTACCTATTTTAGGCACGGTTCCTAATATAAATTTTCTACTTTCGTATCTATTTTGTTTTCCATGCTATTTCGATGTGATAAGATAATGAAAAAAGTCGATATAAAAATCTATTTTAAACAAGCCGCCTCTATGAGGCGGCTTGTTTTGCGGCGACTTTGAAAAATAACGAATTGCTCGACAGAATTGTATAAAATGATACGTCCATTATAATTGACTCTGGTATTAATTTCCACCTTGGCTTGACCCTGCTCTCGATCACAGCGATGGCTAACTGTACTATAAAGATTAACAACCACTATTATGTGTTATTATCTAACCCTAGAAAGTAGATACTTTACTTATAAGATCTAGATTCTACTTTTCTTGCTGTGGTTTTCGTATTCTACATCCCATTTGCAATGTTTTGATGCCCTTCACCTACAGTTCATTTTGAGCGTGTAAACATCGGTTCCCTTGGACAGGCACAGTACGACCCACAAACAGGCCCCACAGGAATGATTCGTGCAAACTAACGAAATGACACATGAACACACTAACTAATTATTCACAAAATGTTGCCAACAATCGGCGAGAGCACGCGCTGGAGCTCGCCAGCATGGCGATACCGCGGCAACCAGCAATGCTATAAAATATTAATTATAAAAACACCCATATTCATTATTACGTACAGGACATTAAGATCTCATAAATATTGCAGTTACACAAATTCACGGCCATAATTTTGAGTACGACATCATGTAGGTAACTTTAATTTCAGTCAAAAAATATAACAATTTCAATAGGTCTATTTCACTCCTCTGAATTATCTAGCTACCACCGATACAAGGTTACGAATATTAAAAAGAATATAATATTGAGATTTCCGAAACGCACTTTATAACATTTCATCATTATTATCACCGATTCTCTTATCTAATATTATACGCACCAAAGGTAGCTAAATACGACCCAAAAAATAAAGAACAATACTTATCAAAAAGCAAGTACATAATTCTCAGATATGGTAAACGAAGGGTTGCAACGTTAGTCACAATGCTCGTTTATAGTCCAGCAATGACTGACCCTCAGTACTCGAACGTCGTCGACGTCGGCACCACTTCCAGAACCATCTGAAGAAACACTGTTATTTTATCTGGGGACAAGGAAACATACATTCTATATGATATAATCTTACTAGATTTTTTTATCTAAAGAGCATGACTGAGTGCCATACATTTTAGCTTTTGAATTTGAGTATTTTATTTTAATTTACCTTTTCAAAGCTTTTTGGAGGTCAAAGAAGCTTTTAACGTCGTACAACTTATACTAAACATAAATAACAAAGTTAATTAGAAAGATTCGGTTACAGCGAATGATTCTTATTTGGTTCTCCAGTAATCTCTGCAATGAATGCCGGTGCCCTAAAACTCACTTTTGTTTGTGATACGCTTTCCATTTCCATACGAGTGCCACAAGACAGCATTATTGCCTCTATCGTATTCACCAATAGGAGATACTCTAGACGACAATCACGTTTTAGTATTTAGTTAAATTTCATGTGTTCTTATTGTACACCCTGTCTATTGATCTTTATGATTTCCTCTCCATCCTACGGTTGCCTGGAAGAGATCGCTTTTAGCGATAAGGCCGCCATTTGTGGCATAAGATTTATTTCTTTTCTTGTTTGTGTTGTGTTCTATTTTATTTGTGTGTCCAATAAAACGTTAATCTATCTATCTATCTATCACTAAAGCAAAGAGCCTTATGCAATCATAACCTACAAGAAACAGAATATTTATCGGCCTTACTGATTTTATTAATGACAATCAACTATGCTACAGTATTGCATTAAAGTGTTACCCATGAAAGGCAGCGAGTATCCCCACTTGACGAAGGGCAGATACAGCAGCAGGCCGAGCAGAATGAACCCGGCGGCGTACAGGTACTCCCACTGCGGCTTGTCGATGATGGGGGCCACCACCAGGTAGGCGGACACCAGCAGCACCAGGTACGGGATTATTATTGGCACCTGGAAGGGATAACGGCAAGGTGAGCCAATTAGGTACAACTTAGGTCATTTTTAGGATCAGTTAACAATCGGGATGAATGGAAATTGATTTTCAGGTGAGTCAATTTGAATCTTGGTTATTTATTGGAACTGAGAATTGGCTTTCGAAGTATTGAATTTTAAAATAAAGGATACCTAGAGTATAGAGAACACGTCTCTACCATTCTTGGTTTTTACTACGTCCGCATCGAATCAAATGTAGCACTCTCATCGTACTATGCACCTAAAACTGGAAAACTATCTACCAAAGTAAGTCACGAATTAATTTAGCGCAAGCCAAACTAGTTAACTCTTTGTTTAACATAATACTAAACTTTTGGAACTCTGGATCTACTCTGGATGAGATAACTATGTTAAAGAAAATAGATTCACACTTCTGAAATCTACGGTAAAAGAAAAGCGTAAATAGATTTCTTCAGAACAATTTATATTTTCAACTTTACTATCCAAATAGATATACTCCAAAAATCATCAAAAATGGCTTTACCTTATAAGGCCTGGGCGCGTGTGGCTTGGTATACCGCATCACGATGAGCGCGAACATGGCGCCGCCGTAGAAGATCCACGCCGTGAACGAGAAGAAGTCGATGAGGGAGTCGATCGTGCCGTACAACACCATGGCCACCGCGATCAGGGACTACAGGAGAAAAACACATGATTGTCTTCAAACACAGTATAAGGATAGATGTTGAAGTAAGAAGTACTCAATTACTGTAGTCCTATAAAAAAATCATTGGAAACAAATTTTGCAATGCAAAAAGATATCGATTCTACGTATTTTAACTTTGCAGGGCAAACATAATGTTCAATTTTGATTTTTATGACCGTTTTCTTTAGTAAGAGGTGATTTAGTGTGTACTCACGTGGAATATAAGTCCAGGGGCAGGCGTGAATCGACGCACATGTACATACGACAAGATGTCCAGCAAGTGACCCTCGCGAGACGCCGCGAAACACAACCTGCCGACATGAGCACATGGTTAGAAAATTGTAAGGACAAATAAACGAAGAAATATATATACACATAGATAATAGGTAGGATCCTTATACATAGGTGGTAAGTATATTAAAACTGGTAAACCTATTCAATGGTCCGTCTAAACTGTGGTGTAATCAACCATTTTATTTATCCTTTACTACTGATAGGTTATCATATGTACAGGTACTTATGATACGTCTATACTCTATAGAACGACAAGAAAAATATACATGAGTCAATCACTCTCATGTATCTGACGTTCATCACATTTAATTGATTCATAAGACTTTTCCAATCCATAATATTACCTTCCAGCAACAAACAGCGTGCCATTAGCGGACCCAAACGTCGAGATGGTGACAGCCAGCGGCATCAGCCACGCCATGGGTCCCAGGAGCCTGTTCCCGAAGGTGACGGCCACGGCTTCGCTGTCTGCCATCTCACTGACTGACATGACAGCCAGGTACGACACGTTGACGAGCGCGTAGCAGAGCGTCACCAGCGGGATGCCGATGATGATGCTCAGTGGCAGGTTCCTAGAAAGTTATGTGAATGTAATGTGCGACTGTTTAGAAGGTTGGAAGGAAAGGGTTTAAATGTACTAGTGTTTGTTAGTAGAAATCAGACAAGATGTTCTGATTAGTTTGTATGTGGTAGGACTTACATATATAAATAAGACACATACATCAACTTTTTATGGTAACATCTACAAAATGGTACCTACATATGTATGATTCTGAAATCTACATCTGAAAGTAGTACTTTCAAAGTGACAATGTACCTTACATTGTCACTTTGAAAGTTAAAAACATTGTAAGATCTAGTAGCACTTACTTGGAAGGGTTCTTTATTTCCTCAGTGACATAGTTGAGGTTGTTCCAGCCGTCGTAGGCCCAGAGGCCGGTGTAGAAGGCGGTGGCGATGTTGCCCAGAGTGGCCGTGCTACTGGCGAAGTTGGGCTCCTGTAAATGTCGCGTATTACCTGCACCATAATGACACGGAGGCCGTCAGTGGATAGTATTTACAACCTGATGAGAGGTGATTCGTGAGTTATGAGGGTCCTACGTATGTCTCCATGACTTTTCTTAAATGTGGTTTGTTGCAACTTTTGCAACACGAATAATGTGACAGTAATAGTAGGTAGATGATTTTATGAAGAAATTTTCTGGAAGAAAAAATTTGAAACATTGCATGCACTTCTTCACAAATTTTATATTTTTCAAATTCTAAGGCTATGAAACTAACATAATCTTATCAAAGGCTAATAAAAGTTAACAAAATACAAATAATAAAAAACAAGCAGAACCAATGAGTAGTCAATGATATGTAAACATAATAAACAGAGAGATATATAAAATATAAAACACATGAATATACTCATAGAATCAGTAGATACAGATGTAAAAAACAATTTCATAGAATGAGTAGGTATATAGTCGTATAACATAATAAATAAATTCACAGCATTACCATCAGACTGGCGGCAACTTGTTTAAACTGATTTTTTTGGTAAAAAAAATTATACCATCGGTCGGTAAAGATGCATGAACCAAATAATTGTAGAGATAGCATTAATAGATAAATGAAATAAGTAGATAAAGAGAGAAAGATAAACGAAACAATAGTTCCGTAGCATCAGTTATTTTATTACCTTGTATAAGTTTGTAAGCTCCACCACACACGATGATGGCGATTGCCACCAACTTGGCTGCCGTGAAGATGTTTTGCACGTTCGTGGCCAGGTTCACGCTGTAGCAGTTCACTGCTAATATCATCACTGTGGGACAGAGAATAAGGGTTAGGTATATTACTTTGAATCCTTATGTCATTAAATCTACAATATAGTAAGCTAAGTTTTATAATGGTGTATTAGTTTTTGAGTCGTTTTTGGCTCTCTCGTTTCTGACTAAACGTTGGGCTTTGGGCACTAGAATAAACGTAACATGAATGTAGTTCTTTCAAACACTTTGTAAATTTTTTAACCTTAATTGGATAGGTAAGCTGTTCTTCAAAGCAATTATGATCCATAAGGTATTGTCGTTACCTACTCTAAAATGGCCTAAATGTGTTCTCATGGTCTACGGTCTTAGTTATTGTCAATTTGTCTAACTATTATAAACTCTAACATTTTTGCTATCATCTTAATCAAATCTGTTACATTTTCATCGCAACAAAGTAATTAGAGTAAGATCACACAGCCCACTCAGCAATTACTACGGCCGCGATATTTGTATAGAATGCGCGCGCGCCGATCTATAAGTAGCTGCCTGCGCGGGCGCCTGTTTCTAGGCGACGAATTGACTTGATTGCCTGACGAGCGCGAATTGTGACATTTTGTGACTCAAGTGTGCCTGGTTATTGATATAATCAGTCTTGATATATCATGATATATGAACTAGGTACTATGTAGGGCTATGAATACTAAATAGGATACTTAGTTGATCATTTATTCGCCTGATGACAAACCTCTTATTAGACACAGTGCTACGTACGGTTTTGATGACGACTGGACAGTTAGTGGTAAGTCCATTTGTTTTTTTAAATATTATATCAAACTAAACAATCATAGAACTTTGTGTGAAATAAATCTGTAAAGTCCTTTTTATATTATTCTGATCTCTAGATCCTTTTGTGTAGTAATAGTGACATAACGAAGCCGTAGCGTCTACTTTATTAAGCTATAAAATATGTTTGTTCGTTTTGAGACTGCCCTAAGGTCACTACATAAAAGTTTTATTGAGCTTCTAGTGTTTCTATTTTATCCTTTACAATTATTTTATACTACTACAATCTCTCATCAAATCAGCATAAAATGTCGTGTATAACCTTTCTGTCCGTGAAAATTGTAAAGTCGTGAGTTCAGGCACTCCAATCAATGTTTCACACTAGAGTTAATATACCTATTTGTTTTTGTAACCGACTTCTTCCAGAAAGGAGATTTTCAAGTCAACCTGTACGTTGTGTTGTCAGAATTGCATAAAGCATAAAATGTGTGCTAAATTCTGCATGTGTATAGATTTCCCAGAAACCATAAGTGTCAATATGATTTCTTTCTTGCACCAAATTAGGTATTTCTCAACTTGGGAATAATGCAAGTTTCATCAAAATCGGATCGGTAGTTTTTAGGGTTCCGTACCTAAAGGGTAAAACGGGACCCTATTACTAAGCCTCCGGTGTTAAGCCTGTCTGTCTGTCTGTCTCCAGGCTAAAACTAAATAAACCGTATAACCCGTAAACCATAAACCGTTATAGCTAGAAAGCTGAAATTTTCACAACCAAAGTCAGACTCGCACTTGGCCGGTTTTTCTTTTTGAGATATACTTAGTCAAATATAGAGGATGTTTTTTTTAAATTTGATGAACTCACACTTTACAAGGACTCGTTAACGTTGTAATCTACTATAACTGTTTTTGGGTGTATGTTAATAATAAAGATTTTATCCATCTCTATCTTTAACCATATGTCAAAAATTACTGAACCCTGGTAAATGCAAAAACAAACCAAAATACCACTTCTGGCAATACAATACATACCAATAGAAATGACCGCCACGAGTTTGACGAGCTCGCTGGGTGGCTCGCACTCCGATACGAACGGTTCCACCGCGTACTTGGCGAAGCTCAGACAGATGATGGCCATCTGTGACGGCTTCAGCACCAACGTCGACACCTACCGACAGGGATAGTAAGTTACTTCATTGAGTGAGGGGGTGAAGGAGTTTTGTCCTGGTTGTGTGATATTTGGGCTTTTGAAAGAGGAATCTCTGTGCGGCCAATGGTCAATGAATAGTTTTTTTGTATCTTTTAGAATATCTATGTGCAATTTATTATCTGTGGATCTCCATAAGTACATTAAAGTGCAGTGATGGATCTTGCTCTTTAGAACCCTATAGAAGGCTCATAGATATACTTATTAAACGGGTAACAGTGTTCTAAGTAAATATGTGTGGACTTTCATATAGTGATACAACCAATACAAGGATTTGAAATATCACACACCTAGACAAATCTCCCTCTTTCTGAAACGCTTTCCAAATCGACAGATTTGATCTCATGTTCAAACTTATAGAGTAATTAATATAAAATAGTACCTATTCTGTTGCCGAGGTGTTCCACCAGGGCGCGGAGTCACTTTCAGAAGTGGCTGCCCCCTTGGCTCTGAATGTGACAAACAACATTCACAAGTACCGCGCTGAGGCACTAGAGAGCCACACTGAAGAACAACCATTCACAGAACAAGAGTTTCTATCCAAAATTAGAGAGTAACTGAATGTACTATTACTGTTTTCTTCTAACACGTGGAACTAGTGACTTGTATTGCATAAAATGAATTGCAAACGGTTACGTTAAAATGGCGTCGCCAATTCTTTGGTCTGGTTCACTTCAATGTAAATTAAATAATATATACTTAGCTCGTATTTTCTAGATTCCTTGTGAAGTAGTATTGTGTTAAAAACGTGCAATTAAGTTGCTCGAGATACTACGTGTCACAAGTTTTCAGTATTGTATTGGTGTGCGTCAGTCGTATCAGTTTATGAAAAGCAAAAGTTCCGTGCTCCATCCGAGCATTAGAGAATGCTATCTAAAGTTCTATTTCACTTTGAATTTCGTTTTATTATGTGTATAGTATTATCGCTACAGCTGAAAGCTTTTATAAACTTCCTACTAAGGAAACAATTGTTTTGAAATGTTTCCTGTGCTGAAATGGACTACATTTTATGAATACGTCAACTTGACTAAAGCCTGTACGAATAACATTCCTTACTCATTCGAAGATCGTATCAAACACTAGTGTCCGAAAAATGTTTAAACCAAGTTCAAATGTATTTACTTGATTGCCTAAAAATTCTCTCTTATTATATAATGGCTCTTTAGAAAGACACTCAATATGTTTCCATTTTTATCCTCCTTAAGGTTTATCTTTTTCTTAACGTCTTTGATGAAATGTAGAACATATACGACTATATCATATGGCTTGATAACATTAATTGCTATCTATTCTGATGTTTTCTTACATTCTACTTTTTAAGTTTACCTATGAGATGAATATACACTATAGTTATTTTAGTAGACTGGGAGTCACGACCCTCAGTCATGAGGCAATACGACTCACAGAGAGTTAGTAGACTATAAGCTATATTACTCACCCAGGAGAAGAGAAAGGCAGGCGGAGCTCCGAATGCGTCCATGAAGTACGCGTACTCCGCCCCCGACGACGTGTTCATGGTGCCTAGCTCTGCGTACGCGAGCGCTCCTGCGTGGTAAGCGGTCAGTTAGCAATATACCTAGTTAAATATATTTTTTAGATGTAGAAAAAAGGGCAAACCATATATACCACACTAGGCCTGTGCCTGTATCTTGATGTCTAGTCCTTTGGTTAATTTTCTTTCGTTCTACATAGAAGCAATTTTTTATCCCGACTATTCCCGATGTTTCCATAGAAAAAATCTTTATTTTTTATATTTGTTTTTCAGGTATTCTCCATACATTTTTGTAGGGGGCAATTCGTATGGTAGCTAACATTTGTAACTGTTTTATCGCAAATCATTTAGCGTTTGTAAAATCGTACGCACACTATGACAAAAATACAAGTATCTACTCATCTTCTACATATTGAACATGGCACAACAATGTCTTACTAAACACATGTCGTAAAAATAGAAGTCATTGTTATTGATTGTATCGTACAATTGGTCTCGTGCTCGTCTCACGAACTGATTCGCTGATCATTATCATGTATGCTATTCTAACATTTAATAATATGCTACTCAAAGCTGATTTTAGCACAACCATTTGCCCATAACAAGTATCTTTATTGAATTAAATAGTTTGCTGAAGCTAAGAAAAAGTCGCCACTTCTTTGCTTTGGTTAGCCAGGCGACATATTCTTTACGTCAACGGGAAATAATTGTATAATTCTAAGAGCTACGAGTACATAATACAGAGTACCTATGAGCTACTTTCTGAATTAACGTAAGAGATTAATATAAGTTTATGCATATAAATATTTTTTGTAACGTCATGAGGACGCAAAACTATGTAAGTTTACAATAGTCAGAACTCATAATCTCCTAAACATCTCAAGTCACATGACGTTGATAAGGAATTTTATCACTTATTCAATGTGATTTAGGGTAGGTATTATCATGTAGGTACTCACCAAGCAGGGAGAGCAGGCCGCAAGCCATCCAGATGATGAAGCTAATGCCCACCGAGCCGGTGCGCACCAACAGCCCAGAGGGCGACACGAAAATTCCAGATCCTGGAAATAAAAACACACTTTTAAACAGAATACGCTAAACTTATATCAGGGTGTTTCACAAATTCGGAACGTTTCCGCTCGGAAACGAAACCGCTAATCTAAGACGTCAAAACCGACTTATTTAAGCCAATAGCAGTCGTCCACCAATCATAGAAGTAACAAGAAGTTGTACGATTGGCGTTTCGCTTCCGAGCGGAAACGTTCCGAATTTGTGAAACACCTTGCAGACTTTATAATTATTTTGTTAATAGGAGAGTCAAATAAAAAGCCGAAAGAATAGAACATAGTTTTTTTCTGGCGTAATTCTATAAAGAAAATATTTTTCCAACATAACTAAACAACAACAAAGAATCTACATCTGATATCAAAACTAAGAGACTAAAATCTCTCTCTTTGTTTTGTTCCTAAGCTTAGTTTTAATCAGCTCCTGCCTATATAAAAACAGTATTCTCTTATAGATAAAGAAAGATTTGTTCATTCCGTATTATTCACAAAAATGACACTAAGTAAAACCAAACGTAAATTAGCCAATATTTCAAATTCAAATTCAAAGCATTTATTTGGACACACAGGACACAACAATATATACATACAAAAGTTAACAACAGATAGAAAAGAAAGGTATTACGTTACATTGATGTATCCCGTGCGTCAAAAAAGGTCATACCTCAGCATTAATGCTGCAGATTGCTCTGCAGCGCTGATTTTCAGGTATGACCCTTTGAGACGCGCGGGGTCAAGAGTTGAATAAGAAAGTTAACATATATAAAAAGAAGTAAAAAGAGAAAATAGATGAAGAGTAAACAGAATTAATAACATGAAGCTGATATGATTACATTTGAAAGATACATACAATTTAAATACAATTTAAATATAACCTAGTAAAGTAACGGACACACAACGTGGTAATTAACATTCAAGAACGAAAGTCATTGGCTATTTCTGTAAATAGTTTTGTATTTTCTGGTGTACAATAAAGCTGCATTGATTGATTTATTGACTGAAACGTGTCAGTTTTAGATGAGAGTTTGAGAAAATTATGTCTTGAATAAATGGCCCATTCAGCAAACTGTTTCTCAAAAGAGACATCATCGAAGAACTTGATCCGGTAGAATCGCATAAGTCCACCTGATCGATGTCTCAACAAACCAACCATTACGCTCGTTTTCTAAGAAATATATTTTAGTACTAAAACATGAAGCCTGAGCAATATTTCTTCTTCCAGATTTACGTCGAGACATAACTTGTATTGAGATAAATATTTACAAAATCTTTTTTCGTGACGTTGGTCCGTTTTTTCAGCATGTAAAGGTCATGTCTAAATTAAACAATCATGTGACTATATTTCATAAAAACACCGCGTTATGGATTAAGCATGTTGAGACGTCATGTATTGCATGACAGATTTATCTTTATAATTTGTATTTGGTCATGTGCTGGGTTTTTAATCATGATATTGTTATCAAAGTTTATTTGCTGACCGTCCTATGTTCACGTGAGATTCTGTTATACCTATTCTACATCATCTTATTTTGTTTAAATTATACTTAATAATTGAGAACTACCTAAAGCATTGCAATTGCTAAAAAGTTCTTGTAATTCATTTCTCCAGCAAATGTTAGCAAATCTTTGTAACAACTGAATCACAACTACAAATGTCTCTCGGTGTAATCTTGTACTAATCCTCCTGTAATGTTCGAACAGACAATCAATTTGAATTGTTTTTGGCAAACATTCAGCCTATTTCTATACAACATTGCAATGTGAATGTTTTATATTAGTTGCGTTTTTGTTTCGCGTTTTAGCATTGCTTGTCAATAACATTGCCTTCGAAAGATCTTTCCTTAGTTTGGGTTTTATTCTTAAGTAGTTAAGTACTTACAAAATAATTTAAATTTTATTAATTTAATTAAAATAATAATATTTAAGAACTTGGAGGCAAAGCAACAAGCAAGTCTTTTTTAACTAAAAAAGGGTTTGCTCTTGACCATAGCTTGCCTAATGGTAAGCAATAGCAATGGCCTAAGATGAAGCGTGCTTACCCAATTAGTTCAAATTAGAAAACTATTGTGTGTTGTGGCGGTGGTATATGGAGGAACACACCTAAAAACCATCAAGTTTGTTGTTTGATGTCGGTTAAGGAGCAGTCGCAGCGGAAAAACACTACATATTTCTCCAAAGTTTCAGTAACAATGGATTTCCGCAAAGTAACGCCTGATTCAATATAATATCTTATTTAGAAAACTATTAGTAAACTATTGTTTCACCTTGAAATAGCACGTAACGGTGTAGTCTCGTCAATCCCAGCAGATTACCTAAACATCGTAAACCAACGTTTCCGGACTTGCAAATAGCAAAGCGAGAAATTATACGCAAATAACTCAATCTGAGGACAAATAGCTGCGGAGCTTGGTTCGGATACACGCGGTATTGCGTGAGGAACAAATACCCCTACTTCACCTTGTGGAACTGAACGCATTTGTCTTACAAGGAATGACAGATTGTATTGTTTCTTTACAGGTATCTTCGACAGGTATAAAGGTAAAGCAAGATGTTAAACATTTGTTTGCCCGACTTCTGACAGGCTGTTACATTGTACAAGTTGGCAGAATTAGGTCTTAATAGACCTAATTCTTCCATACAGTAAAAAATGTGATTGTACTAGTTATAGTGTTATAAGGCGATATGGTCGCTCAGCGACAAAGCCTCTAATAAATTGAAAAAAAATAATTATCATCTGGGTACTGGGTATCATCAAGAAGAGGTACGACAAGAAGGCACCGTTATACAGTTGAGGTTCCAAAGACTCGCACCAAGCGGTTTGCTTCGACTTTCATCGTGCGAACAGCCAAACTGTGGAACTCCTTGCCCGAATCTCTATTCCCCTTGAACTATAATTTGTCGGTCTTCAAGTCGAGAGTAAACCGGTTTCTTCTAGGCAAGCGCGCTAGATCGTAGATTACAACGTTGCTTAACATCAGGCAAGTTGTAGTCAAGCGTGAGTCTATCTAATGTAATAAAAAAAAAAGAAGCCTGGCATCAAATAAACGGAATAAGTGCTACAAAATTGTCATGCAATGGTGATGTCATACTCAAATCTATTCTATTCGGTTTTAAAGAACCCATCGCCAATTAAAATAGCCGTGTATTGTTTTGACTCGCGGTTCTAGTACCTAAAGGTTCTTTTCAAGTTCCTTGTTTGATCCAGCGTCTGTAATCTTATGTATTACCAAATTCTCCCTGAATAAGCATATATATATTTAGTTGTAAAAAAAAACTTTCAGAAGACTTGATAACCTCCTTTTTTTGGAAGTCGGTTAAAAACCGGCTAGCACTTAATCAATAATTAGGTCGAAGGTTTGCTCGACATGTCAGCATGCGTGTCCCGGTTGGCCGCCTCGTCCAGACTCATCTAGCATATAATATATATGTACATTATACTAACCGATCATGGTGCCGACGATTAGAGCCACCCCACTGAAGAGTCCCACCCGTCTCTTGAGGTGAACAGGGTCGTCCGCAGCTGCGTCCGACCCCTCCAACTGGAACAACACGCGTGGTCATTGCACACTACTACTCAATATACATATATCTATATTTGCAGCTATGTTAGTAGGCTACGTAAGAAAGACATTCCTTCTCTATTTTAACAAAATCCGGCCGATTCTGATGATACATATGTAATTAATACTTTTCAATAAAATTTCCGTCTGTACCTAATTCCTTGTTTGATTATATTTAGTAAAATTTTTGTTTAAGAAATGTATTTGATGAATCGGTCTGACAAGTATTCGCACAGATATTATTATCTCAAAGCTAAAGACACGTGTTATGTGTATAGCACGTAAAAGCTGCTTTAGATACAAAATTGTCTGTTGATCTATCTCAAGTATTTCGGACATTCTATGAAACCCAAAAGCCTTTATAAGAATCAACAAGAAAAAAAGGCAACATTTTCATACGAATTTTCGTCACTATTTGAAGGCCAAGGCAATATAAATACCTGTACATATACGCTCCAAGAACTCTACAACTTATTTGATTTATTTTATTTGCTCGCGGTTTCTCAGATATGTCCATTCTCAGATAAAGTAGACAAAACTGTACTTTAAGATATAACAATGCACGATAAACCAATCGATAGATAAGTTTTATATTATTTAGTAGCTTTGAAAAGAGTAATTCAGTAAAAGTAAATCGAGTACAAAGCATATTCTAAGTTAATATCGTTAGGTAGTTGTATATAATATTACACCTATCCATTTTATCCATACATGGTTACTTGTAATAACTTCTTACTGATGTAAAAAAATCGACTAAATTCGTAAAGATGACTTGCTTAAAACGTAAGCATAAAAAAATCTGTATATAAGCCGAACTTGACTAACTAGTCCCACGAAAAACAAATATATCTATCCATCAAGTAAGCATGTATAACACTATCCTTTTCTGAAACAATTGGTATTTGATGTCAGGTCTCATAATACGACCTACCATTGTTAGCTCTAACTGAGCGCATAAACTTACACTAAGTAGCTAACTTATATACATAGATGAAAATACTTTTATGCATGCACGTATATTGTACATACATGGGCCGTCTGACCATGTATGGACATTACCTATCATAGCTTACCTATAATTTTTTTAAACTAAAAATAAGGCGAATTTTAGGCAAGCGTGAGCCTATCCGCCACAAAAATGCCTCAAATAAATTAAAAAATTATAATTTCCTATTTCCTTTCCTTGAAAAAATACTTTACCCCTACCTATCGAACAAATAACCAGTAGTCACTACAACACATTTCTGAACAAGAGAAGCTTTAGAAAATAGCCTCTTTCGTCGTCTGTGCAATATAACTTCTCATTTACCACAAAAAGCATGTCTCCAGCTCTGTAAATGTTTGCACAAATATTTTTCTCATTCAACTTGACAAGTATCTACAAGCACTAGAACATTCCAAGTGGCTTTCAACAATTCTAAGGCTATTTACTTCGAGTGGCCCGTAATGCTTTTCAACAAGCTCTCTAATGGAGCTTTCTCGACGAGCTTTAACCATTTTGGACCTACTCTTCATGAAATATTTTAGAGGTACACTACAAAGGTTTAGTAGGTTTGTAGCTTGGAACTCGGAATGTTAGACCAGATAGATTCCTTACGTTTTTATTAAAAGTTTGTAGGTAGCTTACAATGTCGGGATAATGTAGTATATAGGGTGAGGGCGGCCTACTAAAATATATATCTTTAACGCCCTTTTATACTGTACTACGTGAAATGAAATTTTCAGGGCTTAGCTTACAAAAAAAAACAAATCCTAAGTAAAATTTACAGGCAAATTTACGCAGCACTAAATCTACAGCGTTGTATATCATTACGCAGAAAGTCTAAACTAGAATTAAATTAAATATAGACGTGTTTTTTCTAACTTGGAAATATAATAAATATACCAAACTAAATTAATAATATCCCATTCTGCTAGCTAAGTTATAATAAAATCTTATTAAACATTTAATATTTTCTGTCGTCATTAGTTTAAGTACTTTTTAAACGTGCTATAAAACAGAGAATTAAAAAAAGAGCCGCAGACTAACAAGAAAATCAAGGAACGAATGTAATACATACAGTAATAAAATATAAAGGTAGACCATAGAGCCAGCGACTTATTTTATTTTTTACTTTGGTTTATTATTGCAAAGTGTCTCTGTATCTCTGTGTCTCAGATGTAGCACACACTTGCGTAGAATAATCCCTTTAACTCCGGATTTTCGCGCCCGGTAGTTAGAGACCGAAAGGTTTAGTTCGTTCTGAATTGTATGTATGTATGTATAAAATAAAGTATATTGGTAAAAGAGGCAGAAGTTTCGGCGCGGGGAAACTGTACATAATAATACAGAATCAAAAGATATCTAGTATGGGGCACAGGAAACTCTCAGTGACTTGTAAGCTGAATCAGAATCCTGCCGGTCGTGATGATTTTAGCTCATTTTCTAATTTGGGTTCGAGTATGATATGAGTCCTGTTACCTTGTCTGCTGCGTTGAGGGCTGCATCGGCGAGCGGTCCCGCCGCGCCGTCCTCTGCACAGCCGCCGGAGCACCCGCGCCAAACCACTCCGCCTTCGCGTGCGCTCCCTGGAACAACACACACACTGTGTTATATACTGGGAACACACATACAAACATACATTTATTTATATCATGTTACACTGGTGTGCGTGGGCGTCTTTGCATGCAGCATTTGTTTAAGAACATTTACTGCAAAAATCGAGTCAATTAGCAATGTGAGGACTCATCAACAACCTTACGATACGTTCACGGTAGCCGAAACCAGCTTCAAACGCATCATCGTTATATCACACTAGGGAGTGCCCGCGGAAAAATCAGTCTCCAGACCCTATCACGTATTATCACCGTTAGTGAGTGGGGGCCAAACACAGGCAGACGAGGAGTAGGGCGTCCGGCAGCGAGGTGGGACGACGACATTGTACGAGTCGCGGGTTCTTTATGGATGAGTTCTGCACAAGATCGACGCAGCTGGCACATTCAAAGAGAGGCCTATGCCCAGCAGTGGGATGGAGAAGGCTGTGGAAGATGATCATGATTATAACCATTCCAAAAATCTAAGTGATTCGTCGCTCCTTTATAGACATAAAAACACTTAATTTATGGAGAAGAAAATGTGTCAGTGAGTGATGAATGCTGAAACAAGTGGACCCACTTGTTATGGAGGTAGTTTACAACGTAAACCTGAATGAACACAGGATACTCTTTATCGCGGGCTAACACAGGTAACACCGCAAGGCGTCACTAGTTAATAAATGTTGGTACCAAGTTGGATGTCTCTCCAAATTACCACTCGTAAATAAATAAATGAAATAGCAGAAAAAACTTAATAAATTAATGTACAAAAATCTCCTAAATTGTCTCTGATATGAACCAAATTCTATTATAATTACAAATAAGTACTCCTAATTAATTAAGACACGGGTATTTTTTTGTCTTATCATGTTTTCTTTTCCCCAAATTTAATGAAAACCAAACAGACTTTCTTTGGTTTGTCTGTATAATTTAATGAGACATTACATAAAGTTTATTTCATATTGCTTTCTATTTTATTTTTTAAATCATTAATTCAATTATACAGGGTTTTAATTAAATGTCACCCTTGTAACATTATTGCTTTCCATTTTTCTTTGATAAATTAATACACGTACCTAATGTATGTAAAATAATATTTTTATTGAAATGAAATGCCTGTGCATACATAAACAAATTGGTAATAAACTATGCATGAATAAAACGATAATAAAATAAGGTTCTTGCAACAACACTGCATTTCCATGAATAAATTAGACTTGTCATCAAATAATTCGCTGTTCCTAAAAAACAGTTTGCACAATTTGGCTTCAGTTCACGATTATAAGTGTCTTCATTTAAATAGAATGAACACATTTCTGAGATCGAATATACCTCGAGATAGTCTAGAATTAGCATAGCAGCTGGGATATTTTAATTAATGAAATGCTAAATTATGTAGTTATTTTCAGTATAATCAATTGATTAAAGTACATATTTGGACTGTATCCTGCACCATAACATTCTTACAATTAAATTTAAAAATACTGTTGTATATGTATAATGTTGTAATGTACTGTGAGTGTATCTGTTCTTTGCGCTCAATTTTGTATAGAGAAAGTAAAGTGCTAATAATAATTATGATTAATTATTAAGTAGTAATAATTTACTAACTGTACAATGCATCGGGCATTTTCAAAAATATAGTTAGTGTTTTTAAAACTTTGTAACAATCTCTAACGGGTTTGAGTAACTACCGCAAGTGACTAAGAATTAAGATAGATTAAGTTATTAAATAAGTACAGAGAATACCACAAAACCTTGTATGTAGGATTTATTGACTACGCAAAGGCGTTCGATTCCCTTGAGCATAGTTCGATCTGGATGGCGCTCAGACAAAACGGGATAGAAGAAGGGTACATACAAATTATAAAAAACATTTACGCTTCGAGTTCTGCAAAAATTCGGATGGAAAGGGATGGTGATGAATTTCCGATTAGAAAAGGGGTACGGCAAGGAGATCCACTCTCACCTAAGATATTTTGTTCGGTTCTGGAAATGATTTTTAAAAACATAGGTTGGCAAAATGAGGGTATATTGATAAACGGGGAATACCTTAGCCACCTAAGGTTCGCTGATGATCTCGTAGTATTTTCAGAATCAGCAAAAAACCTAGAAACTATGATACGGGATATAGCGAGAGAAAGCGGAAAGATCGGACTGAGAATAAACGCCTCAAAAACAAAAATTATGACGAATGGTCTAAAACAGGATGTGATTGTAGAAAATAACATTATAGAATACGTGGACGAATACATATATTTGGGACAATCTATTTCTTTCGAAGATTTGACTGAAAAAGAGATTAACAGACGGATAGGATTGGCTTGGAAGAAATATTGGAGCCTTAAAGAAATAATGAAGAGCAAAGACATACACATAGACATCAAAAGCAAAGTATACAACGTCGCTATACTACCCTGCCTAATCTACGGGTGCCAGACATGGGCTCTTCGGAAAGCTGATGAGAACAAGCTAGCAATATGCCAGAGGAAAATGGAAAGGAGCATGCTCAGAATAAAACTCTCAGACAAAATTAGCAACAAAAAAATAAGAAAGAAGACCAAGATTAGAGACATCATCACAGCAGTGAGATTGTTGAAGTGGAATTGGGCAGGGCATATATGCCGAATGGACACTAATAGATGGACGAAGAAAGTCCTAGAATGGCTTCCGCGCGAGGAGAGAAGACAGAAAGGCAGACCAAAAAGGAGATGGGACGATGTTTTTACTCACAAATATGGACAGGAGTGGAGGCGGATGGCGAAGGACAGAAAGCTATGGTCGCAACTGGGGGAGGCCTACGCCAAAGAGGCGACGTCTACTTAAATTAAGCTGTAACACAGGGACCTAAAACAATGTTTGACATTAATATTTATTTTATTTGACATTAAGCATAAGCATACCTACAAAAACATTAACATTTTTATTTTCATTTGACATAAAATTTATATAAGAGTACTTATGGACATTGTAATGAAATTTTTATCGAAAGTGGATGAATAAATGGCTATTTTATTTTATTTTATTTTATAAGTTATTAAAAAACCAATTACTTTTTGTAAGATCCATATCGGTCCTTGAGATTCCGTTTCCACAACTCGCAACTTATTTTCAAAGATCATTGAGTCACTAATATTTACTTCAGTTTACACTAAACTTCACACTTCACTGCGTATTTTCCACAAATTAAAAAGTACATGGTTATTATGAAAAACGTCTGCTCCGTTAGAGAAGTAACACTGTAATGTCATGTTTTATATTGTGAATCACGGTTAAGGACTAACACAGGTAGTAATGTAACTATATTTACATAGACTTATGTTCGGAAGATTGTGAAAAATCCTACTAAATGCGACACACCCATCGCGCGTCACGGCCCGAATACTGCTAGTTTTATCAAACAATTTTAGAAACACTATTTTCACATCATGTTATTCATGTTGCCAGACAGAAGACAAGCATCTCACTGAAAACTGAAATAACAAAATGGCGTCACAATGCTGTCGAATAAATTACGGGAAAATGGCCACTTAAGTGTAGGTATGAATCTACGACGTTTTTAGCTCAATTAATGATGTGCTTTGGTATTGAGAAAATAATTCAAGAGGTGATTAGGAAAGAAGAAATTTTCCACCGTCTACCTCTCTATGTATCATTTTATTGGTGGACCACACAGAAACACACCCAGAGTTGTGAGTGTTTATAATTTTACAAGAATATGTTACGTGTTTTATACATTTGAATGCCAGTAGTACTTACTAGCCATTTATTACAACATTATCATGTTGTTTTAGTTTAGATATCTATAGACTTTAATCAGCTTTGCTTGCATTTTTCTTGCAATTTTAGAATAATTTGTTGTGATGTTACATTATTTAGTTTGTTTTGGTTTCGGAGGTCGTTGGCACCTATAAATATTACTCGTAAGTACGTTTAGCAGTTTACGTTTGGCAAAGCTCTGATTAAGTTTGATAGAAGGTGAAACATTGATCACAGATAATATACTATTTACTTATATAAACCTTATATAGGTATAAGATTTAAATATATAAACCGCAACATTGGACAACTACAACTAAGATGCATGTCGGTTTTTAAGAGTTAGAAAAGTAATTTATTTTAGCATGATATAACTACCTACATCGATAAAGCTCATTATACATCAAGTATAAATCAGCACCCTTCCGACAGACAAAGGTAGAAAATCGATCCAAGGTCAGGTGTGGAAAAGCATTCTAATTATAGTTTCATATTCACATAATCAATAATTAAATCGCATAATCAATAGTTAAATGCAAACAATGCAATGCAAGTTTCCAAGCTGAAAAAAAAACATTTTTAAGATATTTGTAGCCGTTTCAATTTATATTAAGTACATTATGTATTTAAAAAATAAGTATATATGTATTATATCGTTTGCTTAGCATGGGGATAGATAGCACTTTGAGATATTTATTTATTTAAGATTTTAAACTATTTAGTATAAAAGTTTATTTGTTATTATGATGATGGTGTATTATAGAACATTATAAAACTCGTTACCATTAAATATAAATTGCGTGTGTAACGGTATAACGATAACATAAAATATACTTTCTTTAATATACTTCCGTCACGTGGTTTGAAATACACTTGCACTTGGCACTTTTCCTAATTTAATATACCTAAATTACTTAATAAATGACTGCGCACTTAGAACTTCAGTAACTAACCACTAAGGTGCAAAACTAGCTACACCCCGGCAATAGGTACCCATATTAAACCGAAATATAAGTGTATCTAATCTGCATATCTGTATACCGAATTTCAATCAAATTTCAACCACATGAGCGAAAAGAATAGGCAAATATAAACACTCTCACTTTCGCCATCAAAAGAAATATTAGCATACATTATTTATAAATAACAAATATCCTTGGAACGCACAAAACATAATATATTTATTGAAAAAAACTTACAAAACAAATTTTACTAATTAAAAATAAAAACTTAACTAACTTATAAACTAAAACTTATAATAAACTTAAAACACCTATAAAAAAGTATATCTGTAGGCAACGTTCCCAGCATGCTGGCGGCATTGCCACGTTGGATGGCAATGCTTATCCTTTGCGCCAAGAATGTGCCAGCACGCTGGTCACGGGTTGCCTGAACTATTTGTTCTACTAAAAATTTATAAATTTTATGGGCTCCTGGTCCCCACGGCCCCAATGTTTCCACGCCAAAAGGCTCAAATATATAACCCCGACCGAGTGTGATATATTTGAGCCTTTTGCGCTGTTCAGCAAGAATAGCCGCCGCTCCAGCCTGACCCTGTGTCGCTGAGAGATGGGATGGTGCCAATGTGTCACTGGAATGCACTGACATAATGTACATAATAAACATACTTCCTTATATATTTCTTCTACTTATCTCAAATGCGTTCATACATATATTTGCTCAGTTCATACATAAGTATTTCTATGTCACGTAGACGACTGAACAATCCACACAACAAATGTTACGCCAATTTTAATTTAATGAATACGTGTCTGTGCCAGAGTGATTAGTGACGCCTCTTTGCCAAAATATACCTTTACAATACTTATACAAATGCCTAATGGCTGTGCTGTCTATCCTTCGCAACGAGGAAACTACGATATTAGCATTTATTTGAAGACGTCGTATTAAAAGGGATGCTTGTTTATGATGCTGAAGATTAGTTGAAATGTTCTTTTTAGTAACTATAATATAATTTTGCTGATATAAGCTTTTTTTTAACTCGGAATGTATAGTTTATCAGCTTTAATGTTTGATAGCAAACTGAGATTGAAATAATTTGTACAACTTTGAAAATCGTCGTATAAAAGTTTTAAGACTATTCATAAGCAGGAGAAGTGGTAGGTGGTTCCCTAGGTCAAGTAAATATCAATATCCTTGCTAACTATACAAATATTATATTTTATGTATTATATACTACCCGTGTGATTTTATCAGTTAATCCTTGTAAAAACGTAACTGTTGTTGTAACCAATAAAAGTAAATGCTGCAAAACGATAATGTCAAGGAACGCGTCAACATTAGCAGCACGCAAGCGTCAGCTTTCATAACACGTATTAAGTATATCATTAGAAAACAATGGTGTTCTTCAGCGATGGAAGGAGAATATAGAACACACTCTCAATATTCTGTTAGGTATTGCGCCATATCTGTAAGATCTAGGTAGGTACCGTCATATAAATTACGACATATTTATTGGACCTACATCATGACTTAGGCAATGCGGAACGAAGCAAAAAATAATGATGCAATTAAATAAAAGTTTTAAGTATATAGAAGACAATTTATCAGAGAATATCTTGGTAATACCTACTTAATACGACTACAAGCATGCGAAAGAAATACCCTAAACTAAACTGTATAAATCAATAAAATTTGAAGATAACATTATGGATGGACACATTCATTATCGTTAGAATACACTGGCTTATTCAATTACAAAAGGGTTCATTTACACAGATCCCAAAAGTATTTCTTGTTAGGGCCTTTCAGAGAATGTTACGAACTTTCCACAAACTTTTCCTTTACGTAAACAACCTTGACGCTCCTTTTTTGCGACCTTTCTAAGTAGCTCTTAATTTAGGCATTCAGACTGGTAAGTATTTATACCTATACTTAGTTACTTACCTAGTTCATTGTACAATCTAATCTAAAAATGGAAGCGTGGTAAACGATAAAGTCATGTTTGCAAAGCCATCAGCCGCTTAGTCGGCATATTTTGTGGCCTACTTCAAATAATAACAATAAGCAATATTTCAAATAATAAAAATAACAAATCTTGTCAGCAATAAGTACATAGGTACGAGTAAATGTATGTAATAAACTTGATTTTAATATTTGGAATAACTATTTGTGCTACTGTACTAATTTACTAAATAAGATATTTATTAATCAATTAATACAACTTAAATTAAGTCAACTACTTTATTAAAAGAAAAAATAAACAACATATGTATTTGCATACACTAAACTAAAAAAGAGTATGTACATTTAACCTAAATTTACTAAATCAATTTTCATTTGAAAAAAAGGCCAGGCTGCTCCATTAATCAGTTCATATAATCTTTGGTTATTTCTTCCATACAGTCACATGACATTTATATTCTACCTTCACTATGAACACTAATAATACCTAAATATATGACCTATATTACCTATTGACTCTGAGCTCGAATCTCAGTGAGTCAGAATGTATCAAATGTCATACATTCCACACCGGATACATTATACATATATCCAGCATCAAAACATGCAAGTTCGCACGTACACATGTCACCTAGAATCCGTATTTGCTGATTCAAATAATACGAATCAGGAGCTTTAGGTGCGAACATAATACAGAGGAGTAATAACACTTACCTTAAGACGTTATGCTGTGAAGTATTAGATTTCATTTTCCAATGTAGTTCAATGTAGTTGTAAAGGCGGGCACTCTCCACCGCTGGCATGCCTTCGGTGCTTGAGCCGAGTGGGCTCTCACGTGATGACGGCAAGAGGCCAGACGGCGCTACTTTAGTACCGTGGTGTCTCGGCCGTCCTTTGGTCTGGGACGTCACGTGTGTAGACACCTTAGCGCCGTCTCACGTCAGTGCCACCGCTCGTAGCGTCGGGGCTGCAGCACTACAGGCCCAACTCGGGAAACAACGAAAATACTCGCAGATTAGCGCAAATTATGATTTTTTTGCGCTATCTGTTGAGACGTTGGGCCCGTGGTCTCCGGACACAAAATTATATGTGAAACAGGTTAGCAAGCGTTTGGTCCTTGCCACAGGAGATCTCAGGGCTGGCAGCTATTTTTATCAACGTTTGAGTCTTTGCATTCAAAGAGGAAATACTGCCAGCATCCTGGGTTCCCTGCCGCACAGCGACAACATGGACAGTGTGCTGAACTTTTTGTAAATATCTGTTTTGTATAAGTTTTCTGTATTTTTAAGTCATTTTTGTATATACTTATGGTATTACATAACCAGATTGATATAAATGTACTAGAAAAAATACAATATAGTTGTAATATTGGTTTTGTTTATTTATATAATCTGGACTGTACTTACAATGATTTATGCTTAAGTTCATAAGAAACTCATTTATTAAAATTTGCACAAATACATATGTACATGTAAGTAATTATAGAAAGCGCGAACTGCAATTTAGAGGTCTTTAAAATTAACTACAATAAATAGATACCAACTACGTCTAGATAAGCTAGTAACAGACTATATTGCTGTATTGCTTGACATCGAGCGGGTTTCAACCAAACGCAAACAAACCGTAATATATACTAAACTAGGTACTTAAATAAATGATTAAATAAAAATTTCGTTTATTGCTCCAAAAACATAATAAAACTATACATAAATGCACTATAAACACCGCACTAGGCGAACCTGTGTCGCGGTGTGACTTAGACACGCATTACGGCAATTAATTTAACTATGGAACCAAACTTTATCTTTTATGTAAAAATATTGTTATTATTTACTCGTACCTACCTTAAAATATGTGCAGAAATGTTTGTACATATAAATAAGCACTTTACGAAGTCAGGTGCGTGATTATAAAACTCACAGCTAATTTGAAACTTACATAACTCGGTGTGTGGATAAAAGCTTTGTTGAAAGCTCGCAGCTTTAGCCGTAAACTGAATGACGCACGGAGGCAGGCCCACACGCAACGTATGTAGGTAAAATATTATCATTATAAAATGTTAAAGTTTATTTGACTATCTCCTTCTTCTTCTTATCGAATGAGAGTGGCCAACTCTGGAGTCGAGGGTTTATCAAGGGTTTTTATATATTTCTTCGCACTATTTACCGATATATATCACATACAAGCATTCGTAAATAAAATCAATGCATCCTAAACCGTAAAGATTTTCTTATTTATAAGTAATAAAGTTCATGTATGTAAAAGTGGCCAACTCTGGTGTCGAAAGTTTTCAAAACTTCCCAAGGGTCTCATTTGTTGTTGCAAGTAGTGGTCTAAGAATTTATTAAATTTGCTGTAGTTAATACACAATTTACTCAATGATTTCTGACAAATGTTTCTATTTTATTGACCCATACAAAGCCGGGTCTTTTATTTAGTAATCCAACATGTCTCGCAATAAAATGCGAATGACGTCCTTACACCTAATATGATTACACGTTATAATAACTCAGCAGTAACGAATGGAGTTATCTAATAGTAGTTTATGCAACTGTCATATAATGAAGGGTATATGAAAGGGGATATGAAACTCGCTGCGCTCGTTTCATAAACTCACACTCGTGTTTTAATACCCGTGTTATATGCAGTTGCATACACTACTTTATCTTCACTACAAACAACAAGAGTAAAAGCTGACAATGGTTAATTTTTCATATAATTTTCTAGATTTTTCTGGCAAAAGATTGTGAGTTACTTTTGTTGCCAATTCTAGAATATCCGGAGGCGTACAAATATCATCGTCGCTATCCATTTTTAACTTTTAATTTGTATTTAAAAAACAAAACACATTGCGAAACATAAAATTCACGCGTACGTGTATTGTCACAGTAATTTTGCGGCCATTAAAATCTAACTATCTCTAAAGCGCGACCAACCTGATTGGCCCTGCAATCAGGTTGGTCGCGCTTTACCGATGTTATAATGAGCTATTACGATATCGATGTGGATATTATAGCATCATGTGAAATTGCTTAAATTGAGTGTTTTGTTGTCTGTGCTATAACAGTAGTAATTATAAGTCAAGTATTGGAAACATAAGTAGAATGTTACAACATTAGCGTAGATAAATATTTATTTGTGGTATCCGCATGGAATTGGATAGATATGAATGGAATAGATCTCACATAAAACGAGGTGGGAGTTTGTAACATCCGGATAGGTAATTGCAACAAAATGGTGGCTATATATTTAGCTTTTAACATGGTCAGTATAGGTATATAGTGCAAAGCAAACTGCATTCTAATGATTTTGAACTATTATCTTTTCCGCTATAGTTGAAAGAATATCTTATAAATAGAACATATTCAAAAGTGAAAACGCTTTTTATAAGCTTACGTTTGTTTACAGGTTACCAATATTTTAAAGTATGTACTTCAAAAGTAACTAAATTGCATCCTCTAATGTTTGAGTACCTACAGGACAATTTTATAAACTCACATTCCTTAACCATGACTTTTAAATGTTTTCCCTCTCTGAATGTCTTTCACATACTGAACACATTCGGTTAAAAAATAAATCATCTCCTCGCTAATATATTAAATTTATTGATTAAAAAATTCACAATAAACGGTCCCACCGCAAGTCACGAGTTTGGGAGTCAAGCTACGAATAAACCATATCTAAAAGCGTAACTCCGCCATTTCTGGCTATAAAAATGTTTCAATCTTTCATCTCTCTCACACACATTGTTCGCACACAAAGATCTTACTCGCACTCACGCGAACTAAACCGCGGCAGCAGCGGTTGATTATATCGGAGAATTTATTTTTTGGCTCGGTAATACTTCTTACTGATATTTCAGTTCATAGATTCGAGTCGGAAACATTGTGTTTGTTTAAACCGGACAAGACGCGTGGGCTAATATTTAAACTACGGGTGTTAACATTTGTATTTCCTTAGAAGATTATGTATGTAGTTAAAATTACGTAATTTGATCATCGTCATCGTTAAAACCTTTCGTTGCATGACAGTTTATAAGTAACTATCTGAACTTATAATATTTTTTAGATTTTACTAAAGATGTTTTTGCTTTTATTATAAGAAGTACTTAATAGTTTCAATAGACAACTGGGCAGGTGAAATAAGTAACAAAACTTTACGCATTCTGCTAGAAAAACAAAACAAAAGTTGCGTAAAGCCATTCATCGGAAGGTTAATTGCAAATGGCGGCGGGCGAGCGATATTCTGGGAGCGCATATAAGATGTAAGGGACATGTTTGTAAACCCTGACCTACTCGTACACACCAGAATAACACGTTCTAGCGGCTGGAGACTACACTGCAACATTCAAACAATATTATAAAACGGAAGTGAGTATATTTTACTTCATACTAAGAAATCAACGAAAGGAGTATTATGATAATAAATGTTTGGGATCACCCCGGGAAAATTAACTATCAAATAAAATAAAAATATCGGTTCTTACTAGAAAAATCGGGTATCATATACCTACAAAAAATATTCAGAAGAATTTCGAACCTTCTTTTTAAGACGGTTTGCGTTGCAGAACAATTGCGTTTTATAGTTCAACTATCAAGAAAAAGATGAAACTTTTTGTATGATGTTGGAAATTAATTTAATTTATATTCTTCCTATTTTTATTCGAATTAACGCAGGGCAGTTGAGTGCTCAATAGATTCTACTACATTTATTATGTTTAGTTAAAAAAATCCACTGTTTTGTCTACGCGAGTAGATGTTTAATATTTTGTTTTAATTGTTATCGGAGAGTGTATACAGTACCTATACACATCTATGTATATACCTATCATACAATGAAGTTAGTGTTTAGGTGTAGATTTATTTTCCTATTTCTTCATTGACATTTAAAATAGTACAGATATAACACCGTAAGCCTAATCTGCTATCAGACATTATAAGTGCATTTGAGATCATAATAAAATGAATTAAAAAAAAAAACAAGAACCGACTTCAATATTTGTTGAAATCCGTAATATTTGTTGTCGGTGCATGAAAAAAGCTTCAAAGATTATAACCTCTTTTTTTGAAGGCGTTTAAAATTACTAAACTACATATACCAAGGTCAAATAATCTGTCTAGCCAAAAATCGTACCTAACTCAATTTCAAAACAAAATGGAAACACTTGGTCGGCTTCAACAACTTAAAAAGTGAATCCTCATCAAGTAAAGTAGCTGAGCTGTCGAGATAATGGTCTTAACTCTGTCTATAGCTTGTTAGGCTTTAGGAGCTAAGGGTTTTGTTTTGTAAAGATTTTATGAACTGTTTGTTTCACTAAATATTTAGATAATTGGGAGTCGAGGTAAATGTTAATGTTATGATGGTATGAAGTGATTAAGCTCCCACAGTTATTTGGTTCTGTGATAAAATCAATTTTCAATTTCAAAATATCTTTATTCAATAATTATTATATCTACATACAGTCACTAGTGTACATTTTGTCATAGTAATGCATAATCATAGAACATTCGTTCGTTTAACAAGCTAAGGCTTATTTATAAACTTTTGGTATTCAATTTTATAAATAATACCAAATTAAGCTCAGTCTACATTAAAACATTCCATAAAATATATACTAATTTAGCAAGTTTTAGTCTAACATTGCTATTCATAACATAAACCTAATTTACAGCAAAAACAATGCCAAAAGGCGGTAGATAAACAAAATGTTGGCCCCTCGTCGGCCGTCCGCAGCTAGCAGCGAGAAACCAGTTCCGAACATGAGGTGATCACATTCACAAGCGCAAGCGACTCAAGGCCGCGCGCCGCGCGCCCCGATAAAATGATGACCAGTCAGTAACCCTAATTAATGAGTAAGTCTTCTAAAAACGAAAACTTAGACGTGAGTGCCACTTTCAATTATAATTTTAACAATATGCATGATATTGTGATACAATTCGATCGACAAAGAATTCTTTAGTGTAAACAATTTTCATACAGACCTATTAGTTGTAAATCGTATATGTATGTATGTAGATAACATGTACAATACAAGTAAATAATATGTACTGTACATACATAAACACATTCATTTTATTCAGCGTGTCATCCACCCACGCTTGGCTGCAATTTTGTTGATCTCATATAAATCCGATGCATTTTCTTATTTCTAATTCTTTTCACCGGAATGCTGATATTGTGATTCACTGGTTTTATGCAGCTTTGGTTATACAAGGCAACATATAACCTCTAAAGATAGCTTTAGCAAACCAAATAAAAACTAACAACCTATTCTTTGACTTTTGGAAATGTAATAAATTGTAAGAGTAACGAGTAAATTGTAAGTTACAGCATTTTTGTGTAAGCAGCATGTACGTAAGCTTATTTTTGTAACTTATATTTTCAGTACATGATTTTATTTGAAATTACTGAGGAGATTCTTGTTCCACAGACAAACAGATTGCATTATTATTGATCATAAAAATAACGTCACAGATCCACTTTAAAGAGTAAAATAGCTAAGACAATGTATTTGACGAATCGATTGTTTGTATTGTTCGAGATTAGCCTAGTCTAGGTACTAAAAGGGAAGTTGGCAGCGTGGCAATACTAAATCATTGAGTTTATAGCCCTGTGGTGCCGGGAATTGTTTATCTACGTACAGACCGTTCCTTGAAAGAAGTCCTCAGTTACCGCGTGATAATGAAAATGAAAATGAAATGAAATGAAAATTATTTGTTTTGTGACAAGAAATTACATACAAACACATTAAGAAAAGTAAGACAAACACATTTTGCACATACACAATTTCCTGTCACAAGCCGGCCTCAACTCAGCATGTGATATCTACCTGACTGCGTGATATCTACATATGATATGCTAGAAAGGTTGAAGAAAATATCCGGGCAAGCACAGCGCAAGACAGGGATTATTAGCGTAAGAGGGAGGAGGCTTATGCCCTGCAGGTCTCATTAAACTGATGTGATGATGATTATGATAAATGATACCAATAATCTAGCGATCTTCAAACCGAGAGTGAACTGGGTCTTACTAGGCAAACGCGCTCTAACTTAGGCTATAGCTATTGCTTACCATCCGAATAACTGTGAAAAATATTTACTGTGAAATGCTAGAGTCTAACTTTTCCATGGGAATTATATCATGAAACGCAGTCAAATGTCTAAACTAATTAATTTAATGGGAATCATTTCTTTGAAACGAATGTATGTGTCTATTGACGCATTGACGCCTTCCAAATAATAGAATGTTGTTAAATAAACGAGGCGCGAAACCTATTGGCATTGAAATCTATTTTCCTTGTGGAAGCGAGAGAAAAAAACGTAATTATTTTTGCTATTTTCATCATATACATTAAAGTCACTTTTGAAGATATTCTTTTAACTAAATTGTTCAACACAAAAATCTTTGGTACTCAAACCAATTGTACAAATTCGCAAGATATTCAAAAAATAAGTTACCTATTAAGTTTTGTAAGAAAATGTTTGGCATAATCATTTTTACATAATAGAAAATCATTTTACATAAAAAGTCATACAACCTTCAGGGAAGACATGTACGGGATTGAATCCATTCTGCTTGGCGCCATCTTCCCGCGCGGTGCTTCGCAGCAACGAGGCCAGTTTGTCGCGCATCGCATCGCACATGCGCCGTCACCGCTTCACTGTACCGGTGGCGCCTGAATGTCAACTATATTGTCAACCACTCGACTGGTGCTAGCTACTGCCTTGACTCAATCGCACTTGATTTTGCTTTTAATTTGTAATGTTCTTAATTCAAATTGTTTTGAGATTTAGTTACTCATTTTTAATTTCGAGTACAATTTATTCACACTTCAATTGTCCGATTCAAATTAGTTTAGAAGAGAACGCACTCGATTCTTTTTTTGTTTCAATATTATCGCGGTTCATTTGTTTATTCTTGATACTTTTCGTTGACTTTTGGTTTAATCGGCGAATTTTAATGTCTTTACATTTTATGGTTTTTCCTTATAACAATTTACCTATTTTGTAAATGTCTACATGTATTATTAATAGTATTTGCACTTGTTTAACGAACAGCTAACTACTAACTAAACAGTTTGCGCTACGTGACCGAATCCTCGTGCTTGCAATATTTCCTCCGAACATAAAACCGCTTACAAATCACAACACGTTTGAGCAATCACAACCAAAAGACGTGAGCAAAGTTACTGAATTGACAATATTTTATAATTAGAACAATAATTAATATGTCAAGCGATTTTTTATTAAAATTTTGCTAAATGTCTATGAATCAGTAATTGTATTTTTCGATGTATTTAGATGTGTTAGTGATGTGGTCTGGGCACTGGCTCAGGAAAGACTGGCTATTTCAGGAGTCGACACGTGGGCGACCGGTCTCGAGTCGTACCAACAACTCTTCAACTGTTTTCCACTCCCGATCTTACACAAATGAAGAAGAAACATCAACCTTATAGCGATGGAATAAAGCCTATAATAATATGTTTTTTTTTTCAATTTTCAAGGTAAATAGAAGTGAATTAAGCAGTAGTATCTGGTACAGCCCCTCTGACGCCGCCGCCCACTGATCAAAGGAGATCCAATATCTCACCGCGATTGCTTTCACAAAATTGGACAAGTTTATCACCCATTGTTTTTGTAACAAGGCGCAAACAAAGTCATTAACGGTTGCGTTTACGATTTTTGGCCTCAATTTCACTATTATGTATTTTTGTGTGTGTGAACTTGCTGCTGAATTCTTTGGCAATTTTATTTCGAACCCGAGATAAATAGCTGAAATGGTTTCTCTAGAATTACGCTGGTTTATTTTATTTAGTTTCGTAAGAACCGCAATTGATCTTTTTTTCATATTCAGGTGCTTTATTTTCATAAAAAGTTCAAAACTATGGTTGAAACCTTTTAACAGAGTAATAAGATTTGCTAACATTAAATTCGTCCAGCAATTGAATTAAACAAGAGTGCCAAGCTAAATAAGAGTTAATAGCCGATTAATTCCAACATTAATTGATTTGCTTTTTTTAAAAACATGTTAATTAAGACGTATAACAGCAAGTTATTCTCACAAAATCATTTTCGTAGCGGTCAAATAAAATAGTTTGGCGTAGCAAAGGTCTCGTAGACCTTTGCGTAGCTCGTAGACCGCAGCGTAGCAAACGTCTACATTTCTACACCAAATGTATTAATCTCCAGAGATTTTAAGCTAAAATTTATTCGTGCAAAGGTTTGCTACTAATTTCATCCCGAGGTAGAATAATTTAAAATAGTTGCTAGTATTTATTCTCAGACGTTTCTCGAATACCACAATCTTTACAACGGCAATTTACCGATAATATTCACTTTTATCCAACACTTTCAATGACTACATAAATGTATAGTTGCGATAAACAAGAACCACTATACCGTCGCGAAGCATTTTACGTCTATTTATGTTCAGCGAAACGTCACATTTTGTCGGAGGAATCCTGATACACAATATTTGGCAGCCGCTGCAATCGCAGAAATGTCAAACGAATATCTTCGGTCGAATGCTCTTGGAAGACTGATCGATGGAACTGCAACCTTGATACAATGCAATAAAGATAATAATGTGATAACAGGTCCGCATGATAATCTTGGTATTATAAAATGAAAAAGAGAAAACGCGTGTTATAGAATTGGGGGTAACATGATGTGACCTTGTGACGCGCTTGGACAGTTGCGGAGATTGAAAGTTGGTTATATATTTGAAAGAAAGAAAGAAAACATATATAGTGACAGATTTAACATAAAAAACAAACACGAGTAAAAACATAATAAACAAATTTTATGTTGTTATTTTATATTATGTTTTTTTTTATATTTGGCACGATTGTTGAAACTTAAGAATTAGGTGCTCATTGATTTGTCATCATCATCATCAGTCACAGTCCTTAGGATCTTAATCTGCTACTTACGCATAATAGTTGGTAATATTATTTGCAAAGTAGTTTTATTTTATTTCTATAAAATATTATTATTTCCAGAATAAGCTTAAAAGAAAAAAAATATCATCTGCCTACACATTACAATTTTATCAACTCATTTACATATTCAATCATAAAGCTACACCTGCCACCAACAGTCATTACAGGTATACTGATACATACGTACGTCATACATACAACATACCCACATATTTACCAACTCCATACTTGAACCCAGTTAGCCTCAAGTGCCCCACTCCACATAACAAGCGAATAACCGGTACTTTCGCCCTCAATTCAAGGGTTTATTGTCACCCTACAGCTTACAACATACAACCTACCATAAATGCTTGTATGTACATGGTAGGTTATAGGTTATATATAATATATATAAGCTGTAGGGTAGTAGGTAGATAGTATAACGGATGTTGTATTTCTATAGATGTGGGTTAGTAAGCCAGCTTTCAACATATACTAATTACTGTATTGATTGGGTATTGATTAAATAGTACTCTGCTCCGAACTCAACCTCGCGTTATCTTGTTTGTAAAACTATTTGGTTTTATTAAGCATCTGGTAACACAACGGTGAAGTTACAATAAGCTAAGGCTAAGAATGGTGCCAGAAAAAAAAAAGTTTTGTTTGTAACCTTTATCTTTGGTACCTATGTAATCATTAAATTATTCTCCAAAACAAAGTTTTATAATCTTATAGTGTGTTACTTTTGTGAATTTCGTGATATACCTAATGATAGAATGTCTCAAAGATTCCTTTCGCAGCACAACACAGGTCTCCACAGACTTAGTGTGCTGCGCAGTCATCTGAAGATGTACTACCTAAAGTAAGTTTATGTAAGATTCATTGTATTTTTATGTACATACATTGTGTTACAGTCACTATATTACCGATAAATTGCGATATTATTACCATTGGGTTGTCATTGTCATCTAGTCGACGTGGATTGACACTGACAAGGAAAACATCATGTTGCTACTTTCACTCTCTTAAATTATTATAAAAGGGCGGCCATCTTGACGGAATCACCCTGTTTTGGAACGAGACATTGTTGGATATAAAGGTCGGTGTTGTGAATATTTGTAACTAGATAATAAGTGAATAATTGATAAAGCGAGAATAAATGAATAATTACTGTATCAATGAACGTTATAATTTATAGTTGTACCCCTTCTGAGCGACCGTAACAGCTCAGAAGTGGGATAAATTGTGAAATTACAATTTCGCAAATGAATACCACGCCATCGAAATAATAAATTTGCTCCAAAAAATCAAATTTTGATGGAATACACCATTAGGTTGGTAGAACAGTTAATGCATGAGTGTAGCATAATCTAAATTTAACTTCAAATAGCATGATTTGCCTGATACAGACGGATCATTATTGGTTACCTACGTCACAAAAATATACCATCCATTGTACTTGGATTTGACAAGAAGTCATGAAGGAGGTTTAAAATCGTAATTTTAACCAACGCTAACCCGGATGCAAACAGATTAAAATATCTACTCTGGAGAAAACTTTTATTCACTCTCATAGATATTGTTGTAGTAATTTTTTTTTTTTGCATAAACGTGTTGGAACGATAGAAATATGCAATTAATTCATTTCGGTTAAACGATTAGTTGGAGGAAATATGTAAACAATATTATTTTAGCTGACGCATACTCGGATGTTAATGGATAATTTTATAGGTCGCTGTTTTGATTATTTAAGATTAATATTGAAACTCCATAAGTGTGGTTAGTTATCAGACATTCTTATTGCAAGAAGAGATGACAGATAAAACGAGTTTGACATGTTGATAAATTTGACGTCCACAATAAATTGAATGCTAAAGGTCGTAAAGCCGTAAATATTAATATTATTCAAAAGCACTTGGACATTTTTGTCATCAAAAAAAATCACTTAAACAAAAATTTATACCTTTTAACATAAAAAAAAAAAAAAAAAAAAAAAAAAAAAAAAAAATTTAAGACCAATCAACATGATATCCATGTAATTGTCCCTGACGTTGCCTCCCCCCCCTTGATGTAGTATTACGTATGGATATAGGAATACGTATTGACGCGACATGTTCGAGTTTCAGAAACATGAGCGATCGAGGCACAGGCTTGAGCCGCCGCCGTGACCGACGCGGAGACTCACGACGCAGTCGCAGCCATGACGACAACACGTCGCGAAGATGGCGTACACGCAGTCGCAGCAGCGACCAGCGCAGCCATGACGACAACACGCCGCGGAGACGGCGTACACGCAGTCGCAGCCGCGACCAGCGCAGCCATCGCAGCCGCCGTCGGAGCAGAAGCATCAGCAGCATGCGGTCGCTGTGGATGAGGGAACGGGAGCTGTCTCGGGAGAGGAAGAGGCTGAAGGTACTTGAAAATGAGATACGTAAAGAGCGCGACCGCTCTACTGACCGCGGTGGCGCTCACAACCAATCCCTATCACCCGAGCCATACAAAAGATACGTACAAGCTCGCGAGTCATCTTTACGTGGTACTCGCGATCGATCGTTAGTCACACCAAAGCGACACCTACCTGGAGACGAGGAGTGTACTTCAAAGAGACCCAGGGTAGCTTCCGACTTATTTGAAGAATTTTTAAATGCATTAAAGACTAAGTCAGGGGATCGTGAATCGTTCTCTGCCTCGAACTTTAACAACGTAATACCCGAATTTGACCCGATGCTAAAAGAACAAACGGTAAACGTGTGGATCGATAAAGTAGACGAGTGCGCAGAAATTTATAATTGGAGCGACAGACAAGCGATTCACTATGCCCTACCTAAACTAACGGGTCTAGCTAAATTGTGGTATCAGGGCCTACCGTCTATTAAGCATACATGGGGCGAATGGAAAGTCATGTTGAAAGAATCATTCCCAGCAACTGAAAACTATGCTGAACTGCTGACTGATATGCTTAATAGACGTGTAAGACCTGGAGAATCTTGTGAATTGTACTACTTTGCCAAAATTAATCTATTGAATAGGTGTAAAATCTTTGGGAAGCAAGCAGTAGATTGTTTACTATACGGGATTGATGACAGGGGAATTCGAGTAGGAGCACAAGCTGCCAAGTTTGAAAGACCGGAAGAAGTTTTAGAGTTTTTTAAAACTATCAAGACCCAAAACCGTAGTCAAGTCGATTACAGAAGGGAATTCACTCGCGATAGACGACAAAACGTCCCATCTGTAAACGACTTGACAAAGGCGGTAACTGGTGGTAACGCCTCCAGTAATAGTGATAGGAAGGGGTCGATTAAATGTTTTAACTGCCAAGGTATAGGACACCCGTATTTCAAATGCCCCAAGCCCATTTTAAAATGTTCTTCATGCAACCGTGTGGGTCACGAGGCCTCAAATTGCACTAAGACAAAAGAAACACCCAAGGACAGGCAAGTCCTTGAAGTCTCCATGTCAGATGATACGAATAGCAAATACAAACTCATTGCTGATATCCAAAAACACGCCACTGTATGTCAGTTAGACTTAGGCAGTGAAGCCACACTGATAAGACAGAGCGACGCCAAGACGATCGGGTTAGAGTGGGACCACGTCGAAGGACCGTACTTGAGAGGCTTAGGCAACGTCCCGTACTTGCCGTTAGGTCGCGCATTGACAGACATAGCTGTACAAGGAATTCAGGAAAAGGATGTCGAAATGCTGATAGTGGAAGACCATGTGATAAACTGCCCCGTGTTATTAGGCCATACATTCACGGAGCGGCCAACAATCAAGATTATCAAAACCCCATCAGAAGTCAGGTTTGAACGAGTAGAGCAGGAGCTGGCTTCGAAGTTATTGTTGCGTACTGTAAGTGATGTTATCATCAAGCCAGGCGAGATGAAGTCTATCCCTGTTGATTCTGATACTATTTGTGATGGCTTCATTTACGTCAATGGCTCAGTAAGAGGCAGCGCGGGCCATGAATATTATCTCTTACCAGGGGAGTACCAGATCAAAGACACTCGCTGTCACGTGCTAATTCAAAATGTCGCCGTGAACCCCGTAGAATTTAAAGTGAATAGCCTTGTGACTCGAGCTAAATACATAGGAACTAGTAAGGCTGTGATGAGGGTGACTAATCATAGCGATCATTCTACACCTATTACTCCTAAGTATGGTGAGCATCTGTCAACGAAACAGACGCGTGAATGTCTCGATTTACTCGAAAAATACAAGGATTGTTTTTCTACGGGCCTGCACGATCTAGGGTTCACAACCGTAACTGAAATGGATATCCACCTCAAGGACACTTCTCCAGTCGTCTATAGGCCCTACCGTATGGCGTATTCTGAACGAAAATTGGTTCAGGAGATGGTAGAAGACATGGTCGACCACGGCATAGTGCGAGAGTCAAACTCCCCGTATGCCAGTCCAATTGTACTAGTAAAAAAAAAAAAACAGGCGAAAAACGTCTTTGTGTGGACTATCGTGCGTTGAATAGCCGCACCAAAAGAGACCACTATCCACTGCCGCGGATAGATGACTTGTTGGAACAACTCTCCGGCCAATCCTTATTTACATCATTGGATTTGGCTTCAGGGTATTACCAAATCCCCATATCTGAAGAATCCCGGGAAAAGACTGCGTTCGTAACTCCCGACGGACAATTTGAGTATAATCGCGTGCCTTTTGGCTTAGCTAACGCCCCCGCAGTTTTCCAAAGAGCGATCCATAAAATCCTAAGCAAAGCGAAAGTCAGTTACGTGGTGATTTATATGGATGATATTTTGATACCATCCAAATCATTCCAGGAAGGAAAAGAGCGCCTTGAAGAAGTCTTAGGACTTTTACGCGACGCTGGTTTAACCCTGAAGATGGAAAAGTGTCAATTTTTCCAGAAAAAAATTGACTTTCTAGGGTTTGAAATAGACGAATCTGGCATAAAACCAGGAGTGATTAAAACGGAAGCAGTCTCCAAATTTCCCACTCCTCGAAACCAGCACGAAGTAAGGAGGTTTCTCGGACTTGCCAGTTTTTTCAGGAGATTTGTGAAGGGATTTGCATTGATAGTTAGACCTATGACCAATCTCTTGAAGAAAGATGTACCTTGGAAATGGACTGAAGTCGAAACTGAATCCTTCGAGAACATTAAAAGACTCCTCTCCGAAAGACCTATACTGGCTCTGTACGATCACTCCGCAGAAACACAACTCCATACGGATGCCAGTAAGTACGGTCTTGCAGGCATCTTACTGCAAAGAAAAGGCTCTGATTCCTGGCGACCAGTAGCTTATTTTAGCCGTTCGACACGGGCTGATGAGATGAAACTACATTCTTTTGAATTGGAAACTCTCGCAGTCATTTGCGCGCTGAACAAATTCCGTTCGTACTTGCTTGGTATAAAGTTCAAAATAATTACGGATTGTAACGCTCTACGCTCCACTTTCACCAAACGGGATCTCATTCCTCGCATATCCAGGTGGTGGATTCAATTCCTAGAGTTTGATTGCGAAATCGAATACCGCCCTGGTGAGAGGATGTCTCATGTAGACGCGCTCAGCAGAGGACCAATACCAGGAAAACCCGAACAAATACATACACTTGATATATTATCAGTTACATCAGAAGACTGGATATCAACTGTACAGTCATCGGATGACGAAATTAAACGGATCAAAGAGGTCTTACAGGACCCAGAGTTAGAAAAAGTGTCCAGGTTTTACAAGGAATATACTGTCAAGAATGGACGAGTGTTCCGTATATTGCCGGATGGGGCCACAAGATGGGTCGTTCCAAGAGATGTAAGATGGCAGCTACTGAAGGCCAATCATGATGATGTCGGCCATTTCGGGTTCAACAAGACATTAGAGCGAATACGATCAAAGTTTTGGTTCCAGAAGATGCGCAAATTCATCAAGAAGTATGTAGCAGCATGCCTCGAATGTGCACACCACAAATTACCAGCTGGCGCCAAGGAAGGATTGCTCCACCCAATCCCTAAAGTGGAAGTACCCTTCCACACGATCCACGCAGACCATCTTGGACCATTCCCGCGAAGCAAACGAGGTTCTTTGTATATACTCGTAACGGTGGATGCATTTACAAAATATGTTTGCTTGGCACCAGTGAGGAGCACGAAAACCAAGGAGAGTATCAAGGCGCTTGGGAATATCTTTAGCTACTTTGGTTCGCCCACACGACTTGTAACCGACAGAGGCACGAGCTTCACCAGTAAAAAATTTAAGACTTTTGTGAGGTCGATAGGTGCAAAACATATTCTTAACGCCGTTGCTACTCCGCGGGCCAATGGACAAGTTGAACGGTATAACCGAACTATATTATCGGCCCTGGGATCAATGACTCATGATAAGAATAAAAATACATGGGATGATTATCTCCCTGATATTCAGTTAGGGATAAACACCTCCGTTCACGAGGTGACTAAAAGGACCCCGGCGGAGTTATTGTTCGGTAAAACATCAGGCAACCCGGCTCTTGGGGTGCTCAATGAAGTAATAGATGATATAAACACACCTCAGGAAACAATGGCAGACATAAGGACCGACGCTACAGAGAGAATAAAACGAAATCAAGAAGAAATGAAAACAAGATACGACAAGAAAAGGAAAACGAGTAGGAAATATGATGAGGGTGATTTAGTGCGAATTGCGAGGGCTGTAGTGTCTGGGCCAGGCCAGTCAAAGAAGCTAGAGGCGAAGTGTAAGGGACCCTATAGAATCAAAAAAATCTTACCTAACGATAGATTCCTGGTGGAAGATACACCTCTAACGAGAAAAGGGGCTAGGTACGAAACGGTGATTGCCATAGACAAAATATTTCCGTGGCTCAATTTTAATGCTCCTGCTTGCTCTCCAAGTGATAACGGAAGTGACGAAGATTAAATTATAAATATTTCATGTTGTAAGTGATCCTGATTAAATTCTCAAATTGTAATGAAATACTGGCTTTAAGTTAGAAATAACGTAAGTGATCATGACTGATTGACAAATTATAGTGAGATAATAGATTCAAGTTACTAATAAGGATAGTGATCATAATTGATTAACAAACTGAACTGTATTTACATACTCATTAGTTAGTTATAGCGAACGTATCCAAACAATATTAACCCAACGGATTGTAATTTAACTTGATCATGAATTATTGATAATGATTAATTGTATAAATTGGAAAGATATAATGAGATGCGATTGACTGTTATTATTGATTCGTTGCACTGTAGTGGTGCGTAGTGACAGCGAAGGAAGTAACTGTTACTGCGCATGGCTATATGTATTTACAGTGAGGGTGTGCGTAGTGACATTGAAGGAAATAGATGTCACTGCGCACAGCCATATGTAGTTGAAATGAAATGAAATGAAATGAAATGAAATGAAATGAAATGAAATGAAATGAAATGAAATGAAATGAAATGAAATGAAATGAAATGAAATTTATTGTCAGGCCAGTGCAGTGAGGGTGTATCTGAACCGGCAGGAGTTGGTTTGGTGCATCGCAGTAAGTGATATGACAATGAAGGAAGTAGTTGTCATAGATCTCAACTATAGCAAAATTATATAAGACAACCTAGATCCTGATTTTGTTATTTCTGTGTTTTACCTACATAATTAATGTAATAGTATGGTGTATCTAATTATCTACATACTAAACGAAGGGACTCGTTTCGTTAGGATGGCCGACTGTTACAGTCACTATATTACCGATAAATTGCGATATTATTACCATTGGGTTGTCATTGTCATCTAGTCGACGTGGATTGACACTGACAAGGAAAACATCATGTTGCTACTTTCACTCTCTTAAATTATTATAAAAGGGCGGCCATCTTGACGGAATCACCCTGTTTTGGAACGAGACATTGTTGGATATAAAGGTCGGTGTTGTGAATATTTGTAACTAGATAATAAGTGAATAATTGATAAAGCGAGAATAAATGAATAATTACTGTATCAATGAACGTTATAATTTATAGTTGTACCCCTTCTGAGCGACCGTAACAATTGTATATTTAGCATAATAAACGATTATTATTATATATTATTATTATTTTTATGGTCAAGTACATATGTATGACAAATATGTAACAACAATGATCTTGCACGTTCTCTCGGTGACGTATATTATGATTTAAAATTACGTGTCTGCTTGGTAACAAAGCTACTCCGTCAGCTCTAATATTGGTTGATATTCTTGATAGTCAATCTGTAAAGTGCGCATTTGTGTAACTCTTACAATATATGTTATATTAGGTAAATAAGTAGTCACATCAATGTAACATTGTGCGTTTGTATGTACATACATGGGTCTCTATCGATTTAAGGACTCAGGGACCAAAGACTGTAGCTAAACATTTACCATCAAAGGACAAACCATTCTAATATAACGACTCCATATCTTCAAAGGACACACCAGGACACACCATTCTTTGGATTTGTTTAGGATCTAAGCGCTGTAGCAAAAACACAGCCATCTAAGGACAAACCATTCTAATCTATGTTAGCGTTTGTCTTCCTTATATGCCTGCACGGTAGAGTCGGGTGAACAACCCTACTAACTGGCAGACTCAGCGACGCCCCGCGTCCTGCGACCTTACCGCGACCTTCACGAGGGTACTACCACGGTACGTAGGTTGTACAGTCATATTATAGAGTGTTTCTTCAATAAAATGTAATTTTCAGTGTCCGTTTAAATATATAAACGATGCCAATTAATAGTATAATGAGGGTTATATAGGAATTAATTTTGTTACCTAAGTTTTCTAAGTCTATTGGTACAAGTATACAAATACGTGCTATGTTTGTTTAAGTGACATGTAATATTTTTATCACCAATAAATTGTTTATCTGATTTTATACATTTTAGGCGAATTTTATTCATAACTTTTTGCACAATACTTATTGTATGCTGTATATCAATACAACTTTTGAACTATTTGTTTTTTCAATTGCCTAATGATACATATAAACATAAAATTACATTTCAAGAATTTGATTGCAATATAAAACATCAGTTCCCGTGGTAGTAACCCCTTGACCTTCCTCCCCCCGCTCCCCCGGGCAGGTGTTAGCCGGATTTGGGTGAACGATAATAGCACGATCTTATTATATCAGTCGGACGGTCAATGGAACTAACTACTTAACGATTCAGGTGTTTGTGGGTAAGACAATTTAAGAAGATTCACCTCTGAAAGTTTCTGAGTTTTCTAATAATTGAATCAAATCAAATCAAAATATATTTATTGCGGAATATAGGTCAAAACAGTTGGTAACATTTGAGTTGTTTTATTAAGTTTTTAGGGGTCGGAACCCTAAAGGACGTTTAATTTGGATAGAAGTATTTGTATAGAAAATTGTCGTGAAAACTGTTGAAATGCTTAGGGTGAAATATGGTATCTCATTGCAATTAAGAGTAAAACAAATGACTTATTTCAAGCTAAAGCGTCTTATAAAATGTGTTTCGTAACTAAGTTTATTTGCATACTTACAATATCTTAGAATATAATTGGATCATATTAATTATCCGTCATATTTCTGAGAATTTACGACATTACTGTAAGTAATTAATAATAATTTTGGCAATGCACGCATAATTTCAGCCGAGCGTCAATATAAGCGACATTTTACACCTTACAATGTTTAACTAGGTCAACAACACGTCTGCACTGCCAGACACATTAGATATTTCTTTATATGCGTAGGCAATAAGATACTGTACATAATTTACATGTTAAATAGCTGAAAAATTATGTTTCTAAGAGGCCGTATATAAGAAATAAAGTTGTAGCGCCAAGAATTTTCTTCCGACCTTATAAGAAATTGAATGTGCTTGAATGTATGTGAGTGTTTTTGTGTAAATGCACGCCTAAGTTTAAGACATTGTTTAAAGTTTTCATTTCAACAGAAAATTTTTAGTAAAAAGTAAGTTTTTTTCAAGACAAAATATCAATACAACTACTCTATTTTTTCCCTGTCACTTATGCAACATTGTCTTTGACAAATTATTATTCGAAGCGGCGAAACCTGTGAATTTTCCTATTTGTTTTGGACACAGACAAACGTACTTCTTTATAATTAGACTGGACGGTCAGTTATACTGAAATAGCGGCGTCATGTGACCTGCGCGGCGGCATTTTATGGTGTTCTCCGCATGCTTCTTTACGATAAGATAGTGTCTATAGCTTTGTCTTAACGTTGACTGGAAATAAAACGCTTTTAATGTTAAGGCTTGGTTGTGACGCTATTCGTAATTTTATGATTTACTTTTATTCAATCAATCAATCAATCAAATATACTTTATTGTACACCAAATAAAAAAAGAACATATTTAACATAAAGGTGGAAGGTAACCAGGGACATTGGGCGACCTTATCACTAAAGTGATCTCTTCCAGGTAACCTAGTTTGGACAACACTATTATATTATTATTCATAGAGAAAAATGAATTAAAAAAAACATATTGATACTTTTGTAATTATTTATGACAATTTAGTTTTTTGCTTTTAGAATATCAGTTATATACCTAACTGATTTGATTAAGTTTGGGCATAGTTAATAAAATTTTGATTGAAAGATGCTAACGGACTAGTTAAGTTCGAGGTCAGGACATATAAGAAGGCCTTCGTTATAGTTATTTGTCTAAAACATCTTGACGCTAGATCTCATTACAGTTGCATTTTACTTAATAACATTATGTTACAGTTAGGTGTTAAATTATGAAATCTTTTTCCACTACAGAACAAGAGCCGCTTGTCCCGAAGTTGTTAGTTATTCATTAGCTAAGACTTAGCACTTTATAATAAGGCGGTCTATTGATTGCCCTTCCGGAGGCCGTGAAAATGAATGGTTTTACCAACCTTCCTTGTTCTAGTATAATGGCGGATATATATATTATTCTCAATGGAACCGGTTAAAATTAGTTAATTACTTTGGTTTGTATGAGAAATAAATTTTTAGTCATAATTTCAATTTGAACCACAAGATTGACAACTTGTTGTTTCTATTTAGTGGTTCCGAACGATTACAGAAAGTAATTAATTATTTTATTAAAATAGTCAGTCAAATATTACAGTCGTATATTTAATTTCTAAGAACATAAGATGTGTAGGTGTGGATTGCACATGTTAGATTTATTTGATTTTTGTATTTCCAAACCCAGCGTATTTTAGCAAACTACAGCGTAACCTTTGCTCTCGTCTCAGTGAGAGTGTCCTACCGCCAGTATCACTCTAGCTGAAGATTGTGTGGGTCGGAGAGCAAGATCGATACGTTAACGCATGCGTCGGCGGGCAACTACGCGCGCTGCAGCCGTGGGCGGGAGACGTGTTACACTCACCACGGACATGTGTAATTACGTTAATTATTAGTAACACGCACAAATAAGAAGTTGCTTCAGGGTAACTCATAACTCATTTATTGGTAAAAAATTAAAATAAAGTTTACACGTCAATTATTTACAGTATACAAAATACGATTAGAGTACTTATTTTATCCATATAAAAATAATAACTTAAATAAAAACTTCATAATTAATCATATTAAATTATAGTTCATAAAATTCTTTATAGCTGTAAAACGATTGCTCGATCAACCAGCGCTTGAGGCGAGACTTAAAGCTGCCTAGTGACGGAGCAGTGGTGACCTGCTCGGGAAGCTTGTTGTAAACACTCGGCCCCATCACGTGCGTGGACTTGCTACTGCTTGTACATAGATCATTTACGACGTTTATGTATAATTACATAAAAAATATGCTTGAAATACGGGGAAGTACGATATAGCGGTAACGCGCGGCTTATCCCACGTTTTATGGGATAAAAAGTAGCCTATGTCGCTTTCAGGAGCCTACACTTACGCCCTTACTACAAAATTATGACGCACTATGCTTTCTCCTTGAATCTGTGACTAGGGTAATTAAAAACACCATTTGCACAAGTTGCAATAAAACTTTCATGTTTTTTCACTCTGTAAATTAGAGGTTTATACTCAGAGCAATGTTATTTAAACAGTCTGTAATAAATGGCCGCCACGAATTTGCGAGGTCTCATTTATTGCGATTCGACTTCAATTGAAACGTCCTTCGCCCTTCGCGCAATGTCATCGCTCATTACAGACATATTACAGTTTATTATATGTATAGATAAGAACACAAGATGCTGGCTGTAGTATGGACATCAGTGGAATAGATAGCTTGCTGTAATGATGGAACTCTACAGCAATTTTAATGAATGCAGTAAGTATTAATTGATTGACTGAATTTTGATTGAGAGATTAGTCAATCAAGACAATCATGGCGCATATATTTAAATAATTTTTAAGAGCTATTGATTGTTTGAAATATAAATAAGTTGGACTATTACTGACATAAGGCAAATATTGTATTTACATACATTTACATAAGCTATTGTGGAATGTCTCCGTTAAAAGATGTGAAATAATATATAAGTACTTCACATACCTATTTACTACTGAAAAACTAACCTATGAAACTAACAACACAAACATACATGAGCACTAGTCCACGTTGGACTAGTCAATCAGTTGGAATAATCAATTACAAAGAATTCGAACAGATCTGACTTTAACACATACTTGAAACTAACAACAACTGAAGAATACCAGTCAGACATGTCTTACCTAAACCTCATTTTATCTCCAAAGTTCAATAAAACAGAACCGTTTATTCCAGTGCCTGTTCACGGCCAGGGACATGGAAACTTATAGAACTCGTTAATTAACTAGTTAATGCGGGAGAGAGAGTGAACGCCTTCGTTCAATTAATATGTACAGACTATTCAGGCCGAAATGTAGGAATATGCACTACGAGAAACTATTCTAGAGGGTTTTGACATGTTGATCAAGTAATGATAAAATAGTAAGCTGACTAGACACGCAATACTTACGCGTTAAGTGACAAAATAATGTACGGCAATGGCAAATTGTGTTTAGGAGTTATTGTACAAGCGGGTCAAATATTATGTCTATTAATTGATTTCAAGGAGTTACAGTGGTTCCAACTTTATAGTCATTTTTATTTAGCAGAAACACTAGCTGCTAAGTAGCTTTTTAGGGTTCCGTACCTCAAAAGGAAAAAACGGAACCCTTATAGGATCACTTTGTTGTCCGTCTGTCCGTCCGTCCGTCCGTCTGTCAAGACCCTTTTTCTCAAGAACGCGTAGAGGTATGAAGCTGAAATTTATATCAATTACTCAGGTCTACTGTCCCTTGAAGCTGTGAAAAAATCAAACTTCTAAGCCAACGCAATCAAAAGATACAGCCATTTATGCCGCAAATTTTCGACACTTGCAAGGGAATCAAAACCTACAGGGTGCTTCCCGTGAACTCAGAATCTTGAAATTTGGTACGAAGCAACGTCTTATAGCATAGATAAAGGAAAAATTACGAAAACCATAAATTTTTAGTTACATAAGAAAATATTTTTTTTTTTTAATAATCTTAAACTTACTACCCATTTCCTCATAAACTCTTTGTAAACCTTGCAGGTTTGTACGGAACCCTCGGTGCGCGAGTCCGACTCGCACTTGGCCGGTTTTTTATTCAGACATATATTTTGTGTAACACTAATAAGGGATGAACCAAAAATTCTTGTCGAAAATTTTCCTCAATGAGTATTTAATTTATTACCCAAAAATAGGTATTCAAGGTTTTGCAATTCCGCGCTAAGTACGCACAAGTATAAACTTCAATCTGACCGCTATCTCATTCTACAACTTGTTGTCTTGATAACCACTTTAATGCGATGTTATCAATTTTATAATAGTACTCGTCGTAAAATCATTGACGCAGGATTTTCTGCATTATAAATTAGTCATCAAACGCTTACGCAAACTTTACCCGAAAAGAAATGTTATGGACAATAGATACCGCATGATTTTCAGTTATACCTATTGACGTTTTTTTTTATTTTATTGATACGTGATTCTTCAGTACTTGTTTACCTTCTGTAAACGTCAAACGATGTGAAGCAGAAACACATTTTTACGGCTGCATATTCTCGCTTGTACAGTCATTTTGCAGGAAAGTTTCCTTGAGTAAGTTTTTGTTGATACCTGACATGGTGATGAATCATCATCATCATCATCATCATCAGCCTAATGGGACCCACTGCAGGGCATAGGCCTCCACCCTCTTACGCCAATACTCCCTGTCTTGCGCTGTTCTTGCCCAGATGTTTCCTTCTAACTTTCTTACATCATCCAGCCACCGTTGCACAGGTCTTCCTACACTTCGCTTACCTAGCCGTGGGTACCATTCAGTTATTTCTTTGCTCCATCTGCCGTCAGTACGTCTCGCCAAGTGTCCAGCCCATCGCCACTTGAGTTTTGTAATACGAGACCCGACGTCTTCCACCTTCGTACGTTTTCGGATCTCAGTATTACGAACCCTGTCGCGTAACGTAATGATGAATATAAATTGAAATTACTACTCCTGTTTTTACTTATTAATTTGAAACAAACTTTTTCCAAAGAATCAATTACCATCCTGTTTGCAAAATGTTTTATCACACTCATAATAAATTCTGGACCGCGTAGCATAAAGAGAATCTTGTTTGTATATGTAAGTAAACCCATGACTAACCTGGCAGTAACCCGCAGATGACGCAACAATCGCAACGTTTTACACTTCTTTGCCTGTTGTCTAACATGGTGCTAAATTTACTCAGAAAACTCAAAATATCTTAAGTAATTAGGTACTTGTTGTTTGTGTGTATGTAAAAATTCTATGGACTGTATTTGATAATAAAAAAAAAGTTTTTTGTTTTATTTGCATACAAAACTGGTTCATGGTGAATCTCGACTGTTTCCGTTATGGCTGGCAAAGGCAAAGCTCCTTGAGCATTATATTTATTTAAATTAAGAAAATTGTAATAAGTAAGTAAGTTTAGCAAATAATAGTGGTTGGATTTCATCTATTTTATCGATGTTATTCATAAAAGGTTAAAGAACAGAAAAGTTATTCATAAAAATACATAATGAACGTAATCAAAGTTTAACATATAAGACATACATATGTACATGTCACGTGTCCGCATCTGAGACAAAAATATGTCGTTTCTCTCTCTCTGAAATGTACGTACCTTTGTTTTAAAAACAGTACAGTAATTTATAGAATAATTTATAGAAGCAATTTGGCGCTACTGTCCTCTGTGTTACACTCTGTAATGTGGCGTAAAGCAATATCATAATAAACATCTTATCGTATGAGAGTAGCTAACTCTGGTGGCGAGAATTTTTCAAACCGCCTTTCACTTTTAATATGGGTTGAAACTATTTTGTAGCCGGCCTCCCTGTTCTTCAAAGCGAGAATGAATCGGTTCCTAGTAGTTACTACTGGGCACTTTCCCTCCTAGACCACAATAACCATCAAACTAATTGTGGTCAAGTGTAAACCAAATTTATTTATAAAAACGTTACATCAATTAATTAATAATTAGTATGGCCCACGGAAGCCGTGCGGAAGCGTAATTAAAAAAAAAAATGCTACTTTATAGTCACCCATCCAACGACTAAGCGCATCAACAGTTTCTGTCATTAGTGATCACATACAAACCCCGCTAGCTGAGCTACGGGCGCTTCCAAGCAAACCACAATGATTTGCAGCGAGTAAATCAATTGCAGCTGTACGACTTCTTTCAATTACGGCTGGAGTTTATTCAGGGGTAATGGGTAATTGAAAGGTCTGGGTGACCTTGATTTTTAAACGAAATGTGCACCACTTGACCAAAATTCGCCTGATTGTAAGTAGTAGTGTGAGAGTGGCCAACTCTGATGTTACACTTTTCAATTCGTCTGAAGGTAAGTAATTATTGTGGCCATATGCGGCAATGCTTAACATCAGGCAGGCTGTAGTCAAACGTAAACCTATCCCACGTAAAAAAAAAATATGAGGTGAGAGTCATATAAAGGTAACTTGCTGAAACATAACGAAAATTATCAATTACCTATTTTTTTGAGGTTAAGGTGGTTAAAATGTACAAATTCATTTTGTACATTTATGTAGTAAAATTATAAGCAGCAAAAAGTTAGGTATTTTTGAAAACATTTCCAAAATGCTACGAATTCGTAGAGGTATCAGGGTTGCGTAGCTATGTGCTACGACTGCTACGTTTTGGATCTACGAGAGGTCTACGAATCATTGATCAGTAATAATGTTAAAAAATGTGGGTTTCAGTCTAGTATTCCACGTGCTAATTGATATATGTATAATTATAGTTTTGATAGATATATCACTAACTGCCTAAAATATTCAAGAATAATCCTAAAACAATAGGTATTAGTCACGGATGACAAAATACAGAATAGGTATTTGCCTACCTTGGTTTTAAACAAGCAATGTTGGATTTCTTAGAAATTAAATGAATACTGGTAAGCAGGTAAAGTGCTGATGAAAGTGTTTACATGTATCATTGCAATAAACACTAGTAATACCTATTTACTGATGCCCATAGCTTAGCTAGCGGAGGTATTTGTGATTGCCAATATTAAGCAATTGTCCACGCGGTCCGTCTATAGATGGGTGGTCAAAAAGTGGTATTCCATTTTGAGCGCTTCTATGAGTCAGATGACACGTTAATTTTATAGGTCCGGGCTGTTTGTCAGTCCATAATAATTAAGTACATGATGTAATTATGTTAATTGGTGACCAATTTTCACTAATAAAGATTATATTGTGCTTTCGTGATCATAACGTTGTAATCTTCAAGAAAGTGACATATTATACAAATATGTACCTGAATAATGTACTTCTGAAACGGGGACATGAACAAAAATTATAGGAAGTCATATTTTGTATTTTATTCATTTTATCACAATAGTGTTAACAATTTTAAACGGCCACTCTGATTTAAAAAAATATCAGTGTATAAAACGAAAGTGACGCCGCACAAAATCACTGTATCCTTTTACATTACTGTATCTTATATTATTTATACCTAGTACAGACAGAACCCTTAGTTTACGAGTCAAACCTGAATTTCGCCCTTTTACATTTATTATGGATACGTAAACTTTTTCTTTTCTTAATTTTAAATAAAATTAAAATTAATTGACAAAAGGTAATATACTATACATAGTATTAGGTTAAGATGACTTATGTTGGACCGACATAACTAGCAGCCTGATAAAAGGCGTTTAACCAGTTGAAGCGATCTTCAAAAATACAGCAGTTCCAGAGTAAGTGAATCTGCTAAAAAATGTCTAAAAAAATACAAGAAAGTATTATTCATACGCCACTCTTGCGTGTTTTAAAAAGATACAGCGCCATCTAGATGTAGGTACTTGTACTATAAGTACTTATCTGAAAACAGGAACCACCGTAACATTTGTAACCAATGTCAGTTGAACCGCAATGTATGTATTTAAATTGGGACGATGGCCGTTGCCTGTAGCAAATCATTTCATTAATTTACGATCGATTGTAGACGACATGTACTTATTGTCTTCGGTCGAATAATCAGGCAAACGATGAACTATCTATTTTAGGACTCAACTACAGTAACAGTACCTACCTATACCAGTACTTATATTTTGATAGTGCCTTACAGGGCCCCTACCTACAAAACCATGTTAGTGGTTTTGTAAATAGTACCATTTTATAAAAAGTGCGACTTTTTGTTTTTGTGCTTCTTTCACAGCGCAATGGAATGATGGATTCATCCGTGATTTTTGGTATGGTTGTAGCATAGACGAATTAAACTCAAGGTTGTAGTATATGGTATTAGGGTCCTAATAATTCTGAACAGTGACATTATAATATAAATTTTATGATCATACTTTTATTATAATGATAGGTGCCAAAAATATAAAGAAGGTCTACATCTTAAAGTTACTTAATCTGCTTGATGGTAAGCTGTTGCCATTTATGAAAACCGATAACACCAATTGTGTTAATGTTCTTTGTCAGCTTTGGATTTGAAGGTTTATATTTTTAATGGAAAATAGGCTAATGTTTCATTTCTACAGTCACAACTGTCACGCATGCCTAGAAGAATGCTATTTCAATCGCAGTATGTGACTTCTAAAATTTCTCCAAATGTGTTTCTTATTTTTAACCAATATTTTTTTAATTGGTTGGTAACAAAGATAGTGCGAAAACTTTATTTTAAGTCATTTTAGAAATGATGTTTTCGCGAGTTTAATTATTATTTTTATTGACATTTACAGGCATGGTTTTCATCCTAAATACCTCCGTGTGGGATACTACGGTATTCTTAAGATATAACAGACAGAAAGGTAGATAGGAAAAACAGCAGATAGACACATGCCGTATAGGTCTAATTTACAAAACTTCGCGTTTTGGGTAGGCTTGCAAAAACATTGCTAATAGTAAATATTTACTTGGGGCAGTACATTGTTTGGAGAACCTACACATACCTACATATATGTATATGCTTAGAAATTTTATATTAACATTGGGGAGAACATACCTGCTATAAAACTTAGGTACATACAGCAAGAATACAGTTGGTGTTTACTAATAATGAGTCTGCAGTGCATGTCTTATGTGCATGATATCAATCTATTCATACAATTGGCCCAGATAGCGTTTACGTTGGCAATTTCACCATTACAAAATGGAATGGACATCAGACATCTCTATCAGCTATAACGACGATGATCAAACAATGGTCTTCTGTGAACGATGAATAGAAAATGTCTCGTTCATACCAAACCATGATCTGTGGCAAATGACACATGTCTCATAAACCCTAACTCACAATTGTATCTGAGAGCGAGAGCGACCGTGCACAACAGAGGTGGTCTCCTGAACATTTCACGGCCACTCGCACCTGAAGATATTATCCGACTGAAGCTGACTGGATGAAGTCAGAGACAGATGACCAATGGTATCCGTGAAGTGAAAAACAAGTGACTACAACAATGAATGTGTAAGACTCACCGTTACATGCATTCCCTGGCGGCAGTTCATGTTGATGCATTGCTCGCAGCACCGTGGTCCGAGGAGAGCGCACCCTTTCATGTCACAGACGAGACTGAGCGAGGTGCCCGAGGTGCCGGCCGCGCGCCTCTACCCTGCCCCGCGCGCTCCACGCCACGCATGCGCGGTAAATACCTACTGGATAGTATTCTGTGAAGGCTGTACTATGATCGCTGGAGTGCTGAAGCTTTCAGATACTGAAAGTAGGTATGCAAGTTGTTCTGTTCATCATAGTCAATGTAGGTACTAAGCTGAGTTGAAAACGGCCACCAGTTCACCACTATTAAGCCGAGTACATACTTTAAAAAAATATAGGCAGTGTGTTCATCTAACCACAGCATCTAACGATGTGATGGGTAGGTATGTAATGTAGTTTAAACTTGTAAGTCACTAGGCAGAGTATATACTTATATCTAAGCTGTATGTACACATATGTATGTATATTTTTTAAATAATATGTATGTATTTTATATTGGAAATAGCTTGTCATATATACATATAATAACGTCATCTTGTAGGAAGAAATCAAGTCTCACCCCTGAAATCACAACAGACACCCATTGATTTATTTGCTATTGTGAGCGTTGCCCAACATAGATAGTTTTTAAACCGTCTATTTCTCTTTACAACGATAACGCGTTTACCAAAAGATGCAAAACTATCTATTTTCATATCACTACATTTCACGTCCATTGCTCGCTATTCACGACAACGACACTTACGAAAACGCTTCAAACGAATCAAGCGATAGCGTTATGACGTTATCGACTTAGCAGGTTAGAGTGAAACAGCTACATTTAGCGTTAGCTCGGAGGAAATATCACAATTGTGATATTTCCTCCGAGAGCGTTAGTATGCGTAGAGCAGGAGAG